>CM031242.1:776728054-777928054 GCA_018340775.1 Taxus wallichiana var. yunnanensis | reverse complement strand
AGAGGTGTTTCTTGATTTTATCTCTCCAAACTCAACCAAAATGCAAAATTGACCCCGGAATCATGTAGATAATTTCACCATTTCCATTGATATAAATAACACAAAAAACTGAGCTCTGGATCGAAAGATATGGCGATTTGAAGTTTTAGGGCAAAAACAGGCCAAAATCGGATCGGCGGGCAAAAAGTTTGAATTTTTACCCGTTTGGTCTTTGGAACATTTTTCAAATTTTCCCCATGCTCCACCACTCCAGGTGCCACATGGCATGTTCTATTGGGTGTGGGCCCTTCTGACCATTTTTCCTTCGGGTCGCTTGGTGTTTTTCGCCCTTGGACACGTGGCAGCTCCTGATTGGCTTGGTTGCGGGCCTTCTAGGGAAAAATTTCCCACCAAAACTCCACTGAGCCATAACTTGAAAAATACGTGGAGTTAGGAGGAAAAATTTACCTTTCTGGAAAGCTGAGAAAGAGCTCTATCCAATGGTGCCATTTCTAGAAGGTTTTGAGTGCCTAGAAAACAAAATATTCTGACTGAGGCACAAGAGAAGGAAAGATGTAAAGGAGTTAGCCACAAAATGAGCAGGGGGCACATTTGGGATAACAATTTTGGTGACTCAGAGGGGTCATCTACCTGCTGGATGAAGTTACCAGTTTCCTGAAGCAATCCATTGGGCATGGAGTCACTTGATTCTCTGTTTAATACCCCAACTGACTAGAACGTTGCAAAGAGGAACATGGAAAATCACCTGATGGAGCAAGGCCTGCAAACACATTCCCAGGAACAGCAAGTTGTGCCAAAGCACTTAGGGAAAGCAAAACAACCTACAACAAAACAATGTGCACAAGCACTTGGAGGAATGAAAACCTAAGCTAATATTTACAAGGTGGAGAATTTCCCTCTAGTAGCAATGCTTTAGATAGATTCCATTGACTAGAATCTGTAGTTCTTCGCCATCCAATGAAGACAATTGGAAGGCATTGCTGTCCTTACACTTTGTGACCATGTATGGGCCACTCCAAATGGCATCAAATTTTGAATGCCTTCCGGTTTTTCTCTATCTGCATCCCATTTTAACACTAGATCTCCAACTTGGAAAGATCTACTCTTGGCCTTCCTATCAAAGGTCTTCTTGATCAAAGCTTGATCCTTCTCCATTGCTTGGGATGCCTGATCTTTGATCTCTTGGAGCTCCATCAACTCTGCATATCTCACCTCCATGGGCCCAAACTCTAGCAACTCTAACTACTTCATGAGTTCCAATGTTGGCAACTCAAGTGACATGGGAAAGATTGCCTCTCTTCCATAAACAATCCTAAATGGAGAGTTACCTGTGGATCTCTTGGGAGTTATCCTATCAGCCCATAAGGCTGATTTCAGTTTGGTATGCCAAGACCTCTGATTCTCATCAAGAGTCCTCCTAATGATCCTCAACAAGTTCTTGTTTGTAGATTCAGCTTGGCCATTACCCTGAGGGTAGTAGTTTGATGAAGTACTTAGGTAGATCCCGTTCTTGACAGCCCACTCAGTCACCTTGGATCCAATGAATGCTAATGCATTATCTGAGATTATTGTAGCAGGTATGCCAAATCTGGTTACTATCCCCTCATAGAAGTCTAAGATGCTAGACTCATTTGCTTCCTTGAGTGCTACTGCTTCAGTCCACTTGGTGAAGTAGTCTGTGGCTATCAAAATCCACTTATGCCCTTGGCTTTAATTGGGATTAATGACTCCAATGAAGTCTAAACCCCATTGCATGAATGGCTGGTCAATGAAATTGGATGCAATGGAAGGGCAGCAAGCCTCTCTTTACCTGTGAAGAATGCACAATTCTTGCACCTTTTGATCCACGCAAAGCAATCACTGAAAATCTTGGGCCAATAATAACCAGCCTTCATGATTTTTAGAGTTGTCACTCTTGGTGCAAAATGACCACCAGCTGGTCCACCATGGAACTCTTCCAACACACTATGAATCTGATTTTTGCTAATGCATCTCAGCAACACTCCATTCACATCTTTCTTGAACAAAACACCGTTTACTATGGCATATGGGACAGCCTACAATCTAAAGTGTCTTCTTTGGGTTTTGTTCATCTCTGGAGGGAATAGGCCTGTGCTTAGGAAGTGCATTATACCTTGGGTCCAGCAAGGAGTGGGGACAACATTATCCTCTTCTTGAGTGCTACCTTGCACATGGCTGTCTTGAACTATCAAAACAACCTCTTCTTTATTGCATACTCCTTTTTGCTTGCCCAGAATCAGCTGCTCACACAATCCTTTTCCTCTTACCAGCTTGGTGACCTTGATCTCAATGTCATACTCCATGACACAAGTGATCCAACCTGCCCTTTTCTCATTCAAATCCTTGTTGAGGAGGAAGTCCTTTACTCCCGCATGAGAGACCAACAACTAAACCTTGTTGTTTGAGACTAGATGCTTGAATTTCTTCAAGCTTTTGATTACTACAAGTACATGCTTCTCAATAAAAGAATATCTCACCTCATAGTCATCTAGGCTTTGGATGAAGAAAGTAATTGGCTGCTCATCATTGTCCTTGTTCTGTTGTACCAAAATGGCAGAAATAGTATCATTACCTCCAAATGCATAGAGGATGAAATCCTTGGAGAAATCTGGGTTGATGAGAGTTGGTGCTTGGGAGATGGCTTCTTTGATTGCTTCAAAACTCTCCTTGCCTTCTACTATCCACTTGAAAGCCATGCTTTTCTTTAACATTTTGGTGATAGGTTTGACAAGGGCTGCAAAATCTGGGACAAACCTCTGAACAAAGTTTATTCTCCCCAAGAAACTCTGAAGGGCCTTCTTGTGGCTTGGCAATGGTAGTGCTCTTATGGCTTCAACCCTCTCTGGATCAATTGCTAATCCTTCTTTGGAGACAATATGGCCAAGGAGCTTTCCTTCATGTGCTAGGAAGATACACTTCTTAGGATTCAAAGACACTCCAAATCTCCTGCACCTTTGGAAGACTTGTCTCAAATGAGAGAGGTGGTCTACTGCATTCTTTGAAAAAATAGTGATATCATCAAGGTATATCAACACCACATTGTTAATCAAACCTTTGAACACCATGTCCATTGCTCTTTGGAAGGTAGCTCCAGTGTTGGACAGCCCAAATGGCATTTTCCTATATGCATAAGTTCCCCATTTGGTTGTGAAGGCTGTCTTGAACTGATCTTCTTCCTTCACCATAATCTGATTGTAGCCTGAGTAGCCATCAAGTAGTGAAAACCTCTCGGAGCCAGCCACAACTTGAAAAATTTTCTCCATAGAAGGGAGTGGGTAATGGTCCTTGAGAGATGCTCTATTCAAGTCTCTAAAGTCAACACACAATCTGATCTCTCCACTCTTCTTTCTGACTGGAACTAAGTTGGCAACCCAACTAGAATGCTTGATTGGGAATATGATTCTTGACTCAATCAACTTGTTCAATTCCTTCCTCATGAGAGGTTCCATGTGTGGATTGACTGGCCTTTGTTTCTACCTGATGGGCTTAGTATTTGGGTCTAACTCAATGGTGTGTTGAGCTAACTTGGGATTGAAACCTTTCAAATCTTCATAGCTCCAAGAAAACACATCAGGGAACTCTTGACACAACTGTATGAACTCATACCTTTCTTGTTCAGTTGTCATCTTTCCAATTTGCAATGGTTTGTTCTCTTCCACCAAGATGGATACTGAATCTTCTCTCTTGACTTGAATGTTTACTTTCTCTTTCCTAAACTGATCATTGGGATTGAAAATGGACTCCAAAGTGATAAGTCCCTTGGGCAGCTTGTTAGTTCTTAGCTGTACCACTTGGTCACCATACTGCTGTTCTAATTTTTCCTGATTTTTAGCTGAGAACTCAACTTCTTCTTGTAAGAAATGGATGATTTGTTGGTCATTCTCAAACACTTGCCAACTTACATTGTTATCCGGCACTGAAGGCCTCACAATCACATGGATGTTTGGCTATACCTTATCTTTTTGAATGCTCTCCACAACGTCAAAGGCTGCCCCAACTGCTGCAAGCCTGTCAGCAGCTTGGTTCTCTTTCCTAGGAATTGATTTGATGCCAAAACCCTCAAAATCTTCAATGAGGTCCCACACCCTGTTCTTGTAGCACTTGAGTAGATCATTCTTGACAGCATGCTTCCCCTTGACCTGGTTGACAATCAACTCACTGTCACCGAAGACTTGCAAGTTCTTTATTCCTCTCTTTATTGCCCAATGCATCCCTTGCACCAAGGCTTCATATTCAGCAGTGTTATTGGAGCATGCAAACTGAAATCTAAAAGCTGAATAGTACTTTACTCCTTGAGGTGAAATAAGCATAGCTCCACCTCCTGCACCTTGTCTACTCCTTGATCCATCAAAAAACAGCTGCCATACCTCATTGTCATCCTTGTGGTTTGGCTTGGTGATGCTAGGAATGGGCTGATCTTCTTGATGTATGCAATAGACCCTAGCTCAGATTCTTCTACTTCTTGATAAGGATCAAAATCATGCACCTTGTTTTCCCATTCATCAAGAGTTAGATCCGGGATGCTTCCAACCTTGGTGTCAGCTTCATCAGTGCTTGGGTGATCTTCTTGATCAAATGCCGAATAGTTGGCATTGATCTGACTTGGAGTGTAGGGCTCAATGTGGAAGTTTGCAATAGGTTCAGACCTGATTGTAGCTTTGGTTCCATACCTCATTCTAAACAGCATGTGTGACCAATCAGCAGACAAATATCCTCCAATCTTGGTTGTGAAATCTCTTGACAAACATAGGGCAAAGAGTGGTGGAAGGTCTATAACTGATACATCTTGTAAAACAACAACATTTGGACATGCATGCAAGGTAAGACTCAAGTTTCTAATCACCCCAATTGTTGTTACTATTGTCCCATCCAACTACACTACTCCTTTGGATATGGTTTCATATTGAAGTCCTAGCTGATCAACTATTTGCTTGGGCATCACTGAGCTACTTGCCCCGAATCAATCATGCAATTGTGCACCAATTGGTTTCCAATGATTAATGAGACATAAAAAGGAGGGGGCTTCAACATTTTACCTTGTTGTCCTCCATGATTCCCTTGTATTTGGACTTGCTGATTCGAAGTTGGCCAGTCCTTCATGGAATCTTGTAGCAAATCTCTCTGGCCTGGGATAGATAGGGATTCCCACATTGATATATTTACATTTGTCTTCTTCATCTGATCAATGATACTAAATGGTGATGAAGGATCTCTTTGCTATCCCTTGGTTTGCATATTCATCCCTTGCATGTGGGCAGCAACAACTGGTATTTGAGTTGGTCTAGGAGCTGTTCTTGGCTGCCCTTGTGCATTTACAACTGGATTTTGTTTGCCAACCATTTGTGGAGCCATAAAAGGTTGTGGATTGGTTGGAGCTAATGGCTTTTCTTCACCCAAATTCCTTCTTTTTGACCTTGTGTTGGCTACAACACCTTGAGAGACTGTTTGATTTATGCCACAAAAATCCTCTGCCTGCCAGTTCACAAGTGTGGTGTCATTTGGAGCTGATTGCTGCTGGAATGTTTCTTGTTGTTGGTTGTTTCCTTGACTTCCCTCACCCTCCACACCAGTAGTTGTCACCATTAATGCTTGATTCAAGGCACCGTTGAAACACATAGATTGGTTGTGAGGTTCATTGCATGGAAAACACCAATCATACTCCTGAGCAACGTTGTTTTGTGTTGGCACCAATGCCTTAGAGGTAGATATAACATTTGGATTATAGGGCTGAAATGGTCTGTTGGCAGGAGGCCTTGCTTGATTTAGATTTGCAGCTGGATTGGGTGGTCTATGAGGTTGATATGGTTGCCTGTTAGGCTGAGCTTGAGGCTGGAAGGAAGGTCTAAAACTTTGGGCTTGTTGCCTCTTGAGAGTAACCAGCTCATTACCTAAATTTTGCAATTGCTTCATGACTTCTTGAAGTTCATTTGAGGCACTAGAAGATGAAGTGGAAGCTTCACTTGAATTCTGATTTCTAGGAGTGGGAGAAGGAGCCAAATTAGGTGCTTGATTAGTGTTTGGGCTCTCTAAACTTGGAAACAATGGCATGGGAGGTCTAGGGGCTAGTTTGTCAGCTTGGATCAAACAATTTTCAGCTCTAATGGCAATGCTATAAGCAATGGGGATAGTTATGCCTCCCATGGACTGAATTAACATAGAAATATCAGAATTTAGAGCTTTGAGATAGTAAAGAAAAGCACCTTCTGCTATTGGCCTGACTGCCACTAGAATTCTCTCCCAAGTCCTTTGAAATTTGAAGTTGAAATCAGTCAGCTGCTCATTGGGAGCTCTCTTGATGGTTGTCAGCTGCTCCAAAAGAGACAAGTTGTCTCCCTTCTCTCCAAATTTCTCATGAAGTGCTACACATAGCTGGTTCCAATTTTGAATAGAACCTGAGGCAAGGCTTCTAAACCATTGCAAAGCCTTCCCCTTGAATGAAGATGCCAACAATTTGACAGCAACTTACATCTCATTGATTTCATGAATTGCACAAAGGTTGGCAATGTCTTTAACATGATCACCAAGAGTAGTCTGATTCTCTCCAGTGAAGTATGGAATGTTCTTCAAGGCTGCAATTGGAATTGGATTTTGTGCATTGAGAGAAAGTGGGCTACTGCCAGTGAAATTGACATAGGGGTTGTTTTGTGCCATTCTAATTGGCCTTAGAACCCTTGTTGATTGAATGAAAGGCCTACCAGGTGGAGGAGTTGAGAGAGTTCTATTTGGTGGAGATGGAGACCTTTGGATTCTCCTCCCACTTTTCCTTACTCTTGGAGATAACTGCATATATTCAAACAATGCCTCTTCTTCTCCAGCTCTTGACCTTGTAGTGATTCTTCTCATGAGTTTTCAGGTCTGCACTGCTAAAACCAGTTGATTCTTCTTCCTTGGAGTCACCAGATGTGCAATTATAGCTCTTTTAAGCAAGAAAATTGCAGCAGATGCACATCAAATTTTTGAAATGAAAATGAGACCTCTAAGGTCCCACCGGGTGTGCCAAAACTGTTGTTGCAAATCAGCAGCACCCCTGGATGCAAATCAGGTTTCTAAGTTGATGTTTCAGGCATCCAGTGTGATTGCACAACATTGAAACCTCTCTCCAAGTGTGGGACTTGTAAAATGAGAGAGGAATCTCTAGATTAGAGGCTGGTTCCTCAAACTCCTCTGATCAGATCTGTTATTTACACAATTGCAGAGGTTTGAATCCTAATCCTACTCTAGATTCCAAGGAGACAAAGATAGAGAGAGTAAAAGAAACTAAAACTAATGCTAAGGTGATGCACCAAAGGAGTTGTAGACACCTGACTACATGAAATACACAATCCACAAGGAAACACAGCACAAAACATGCACAAAATGCTCAAAATGTAATGAAAGATCAAGAAATCAATGATAGATATATGAAAGGATTGAGGAATTTAATCACAGAACATATATCAACATTCAGATCCAATACAGTGCATTACAGTGATCCAGAGGCAAGAAAAAGTGTTGTATTACATGGAAAGGTAAAAATTTCTTCACAAATTCTGCCAAAGAAGGAAGAAAAGGAAGTTGTAGAGCTGAAAAGGTGTCTCTCCTTGCAAAATGAACTCATTCTGGCTTTTACAGTGCAAGCCACGACCCCCAGGAGAGAGAAACGTGGGAAAACGTGCAAGCCATTCAACCATTGACCAAATTACATTCAAAACAACATGGGAAACTGAAAAACCCATTCCTAGGCATTTTTAACCATGCTGGGAGAGAATGCGAGCCATTCTTCATTAAAACGGTGGTTGAAATGTCAGTTCTGTTCATGGCCATGTACCAAAGGTGTTTCTTGATTTTATCTCTCTAAAATCAACCAAAATGAAAAATTGACCTCGGAATCATGTAGATAATTTCACCAGCTTTCCATTGATATAAAGAACGTGAAAAACCAGCTCTAGATCGAAAGATATGGCGATTTGAAGTTTTAGGGCAAAAACAGGCCAAAATCGGATCGGCGGGCAAAAAGTTTGAATTTTTACCCGTTTGGTCTTTGGAACATTTTTCAAATTTTCCCCATGCTCCGCCACTCCAAGTGCCACATGGCACATTCTGATTGGTGTGGGCCCTTCCTGACCATTTTTTCCTTCGGGTCGCTTGGTGTTTTTCGCCCTTGGACACGTGGCAGCTCCTGATTGGCTGCGGGCCTTCTAGGGAAAAATTTCCCACCAAAACTCACTGAGCCATAACTTGAAAAATACGTGGAGTTAGGAGGAAAAATTTACCTTTCTGGAAAGCTGAGAAAGAGCTCTATCTAATGGTGCCATTTCTAGAAGGTTTTGAGTGCCTAGAAAACAAAATATTCTGACTGAGGCACAAGAGAAGGAAAGATGTAAAGGAGTTAGCCACAAAATGAGTAGGGGGCACATTTGGGATAACAAATATTTCTATGGATTTTGTAAGAGGAATACATATGTCTAAACATGGCCATGATTATCTATAAGTTATTGTAGATAGATTCAGTTAAGATGTGTGTTTTAATAGCATGTAAAAATATTGAAGACACCTAAATTTGGTATCTATCCCATTAATCGATCGCGTGGGCATATTTATTTAATTCATCCCCCTTATTTAATTAAATTCCCTTTTATCCCATCCATATTAATCTTTATTAAGTTTAATTAATTAATTCCTATTAATTAATTAATTAATATCCACACCATATCATGCCCATTTAACTCCTATTAATTAATTAGTTCCTATCAATCAATTAATTAATCATTAATCTTCATCCATGCCCTAATTCACTTTCTATTTAGGATGCTTTCATCCTAAATCCTCATCCCCTCTTTTCCCCTACCTTTCTTCCTATCCATTTTTATGCCCTAACTACCCATGATTTATCCTTAAACAATCTAATCTCATCTATATGATTTAAAGCATCCTTCCACTCTTTAAGAATCCCAAAATCTTGACCAAAGCACAAAAGCATCGCATTGGGGAAACTTGTCTCATACTCCCCATAGTCGGTGACGACCCAACTCTACCATTTTCACCCCTATAAAATTGAATCCTTCATTTCTATTCTTAAATCAGATGCATGTGAATTCTCATACTTTCTTGTGAGCTAAAAATACCTCCCATGCTTGAGCATTCCCGAAGCAATTAAAAACTTCTCAAACCTCTTTGGAACATGCTTGCAGCCCTCATGATAATCTACCATGAGTGTATCGTTATCTTTAAGTTGTTGTATTTTGATATCATTGTTTTATCATTTCTTTATTGGTATCTAACCTTTTACAGAATAGATCATCCATAACAACGCTCCTAACTTCGTCATCAACCTCCTTTTTCAGATCCATACTTGCAGGGTTTCTCTTTTGGCTTACCTTTCCTCGGCCTTGTCTAATTATGTCATAGTCATCATCGACCCTAGTAGGTCATTATCAAGTTGGCCTTCTATAGCTTTTTCTTTATGTTCCGTAACCTTCTCCCATCTCTGAAGGAGTTCTCGTGTTTACCTTAGCTTGTCAAAAATTCTTCTAATCCCTCTCGTGGCATTAAAATTAGTTTGCATGCACTTGGATTACCATCGACCAAGGCCCCGATTCCCAAATTACCCTTCTCATCCTTCACTTTTTGTCATCTTCCTAGTTTCGCTTCCTCATATTCCATTTATAGGTTGATTTCAACATTCACTAGTTCCTATTGTATTCATACTATATCCAGATCTTACAGGATCTACATATTTCACTTATTTTCCGATCTACCTTCTAGGTCACCATCAATATGTATTTGTACACTCTAGGTCACCACTAACCTAGATTAGGTACATTTAATTTTCATTTATTTCGATTAGATCAATACTTAAATCAATCAATAGTTCTTTTAGATTCTGTAATTCCTTCAGTTTCTACATATTTTTAGTTTATCTTTACTTTATATCAATTTTATTTAACAACAGGGGTTGACATCCATCGAGGAAGTTAACGCTTCTCGGGTCCTTTTATCGGGAAACCCCTACATAAAGCATCTAATCATTTTTCTTTCAATGGGTCTTATTTACAGGTTTCATCTTATTTGCAATAGAAAAATCCATCATCATCTCATGCCTATATCACATTGCATCCAAGGTAACATAAACCCTCTATCATTTATGAGTTTTCTAGTTTCTTTAGTAGCTATTGCATCAAATTCATTAATAACAAGAAACAATTAGTGCAAATTCACGAACCCCCAAAATGACCTATGGATCTGCTTTTCTAAGGCAATGTCATTTGGTGTGAATGCACAACATTGAGATTTCCCAAAGTGTGGGACCTTTGCAAATGGGGAAAGCTCTCCAGATTGAGGCTGGTTCCTACTCCTCTGTTTAGGTGTATGCATGCAATTTTTAGCAGAGGTTCTAATTCAAAATCCTACTCTAAAACTACCAAGGAGATAGGGTTGAGAGAAAACATGGAAATGGAAAAAAACAAAGCAAAAAATAGAATGGTGATACACCAAAGGAGTGTTGGACTTATTGCTTTGAAAAAATAGAAATAGATCATGAGGACACATTATCAAAACATGAACAAATTACAAGAATGCAATGAAGGATCAAAATACAATGATAAATGCATGAGAGAACTGAAAATTGATCACAAAACATACATTATCATTTCCAAGATTTGATACAATACATTGCAATAGCAAAGAGGTGAAAAATGAGTTACAATCTCCATGGAAGGTCTGAAAATCCTTCAAATCCACCTGCTAAGGAGAAAAGAAGAGCTTGCAGAAGAAAGAACATCCAACCTTACAAAATGAGCCAAAATTGGATTTTATCAATCAAACAGAATGAAGAAAGATGAAAAAACATAGGATTTCTATTTTTTCACCCACCAACTGATAGCATCCATTAAAACTACAAGGGTACCCTCACAAATCCATTTTCCAATGTATTGGACCATGCTGGAGAAGAATGGGTACCATTCCGCATTAAAATCTGGTAGTTGGATGTCATTTCTACATTTTTCCCATGCCAGAACCTTTTCTTCAAATTTCTCCCACAAATATCCATCAAAAATTAAAATTGAGGTTTCCATGTAGAGGATTTCAACAGCTTTCCAATGACACCAAAATCGTGAAAAACTGAGCTCTGGTTCGAAAGATATGGCCCTTTGAAGATTTAGGGAAAAACTGTAAAAATGGGTCAAACTTGGGGTTGGCAGGGTCAAACCTTAAAATTTTCCTTTTGGAAAAATTTCCCAAAAATCTCCATGCCTCCATTTCTCTGAGACACGTGGCATCCTCTTGTTCCTTGGTGGGAATGCGGTTTCATTTTTCACCTTTGTGCTTTTCGCCACTTTGGCAAATTTCTCCAAATCCTCCCGACGCCCCAACCCTTGCTACGATTGGACACGTGGCATCATTTTATTGCTTGGGGATGTGGTTCCATTTTTGCCTTTTCACTTTTTTGACAAAAAGCCAAAATCTTTAAATCCCTTCCACCCCCGCCGCTCCGCCTTGACACGTGGCATCGCCTCATTGCCGCGGGCCTTAACCAATTTTGTTTCCTCTATGGGCCTTTGGGCCAAATTTTTCCCTTGTGCCCTTTTGACCAAATTCCAAAACTAGAAATCCCCTTGACACCCACCGCTCCGCCGATGACACGTGGCATCATTTCATTGGCTATGGGCCTGTCTAGGAAACATTCCCCAAACTCCACCGAGCCATAACATGCAAAATACAAGGAGTTAGGAAGACTTCCTTACCTTTCGAAAAGGGGAGAAAATTCTCTATCTGATGAAGCAATACCCAAAAAAATTTGATTCCCTGAAGCATGTAAAAAAATAATTTTAAGTACCAGCAAAGGAAGAGGAGGAGGAGTTAGCCAAAAATAAGCATGGGCTTATTTTAGATAACACTTTTGGCGACTCGGAGGGGTCATCTTCCTGCTAGATGAAAATACCAGCTACCTTGAAGCATCCATTGGGATGGAAGTCATGATAGATAGCCTGAAAACTGATCCAAACTTTGAAAATTGATCCCTGAACCACTTGGAAGCCCACTAAAACTGAAACTGATCTTCATTAAAATGCCACTTAAAAGGATTGTGCCAGAGCAACCAACAACACCAAAAACTATGTACAAACTAAAATCATACATGCTCCAAATGGAACATGTAGAGTATGCAAAAGCACTTCTTCTGTTGAAAGTAAACCTACCTACTCTACTCTAACCAAGAGCAAAGGGAGCTCAAACAAAGCCTACAATTGGCAGGGAGAAATAGCTTCCCTTCCTAAAAAATGGCAGCCATGCAAATGATTTGGAGCTGATCATGGCTGTTAGGATGAGTGTAAAATCAACAAGAAGCTGGTCTTCTACCCAAATTAGCAAGGTATCAACTGAAAAAAATCCAATTCCTCTTTTAATTTCTCTGCATTTGGATTACAAAGGTATTGCAGTTGACCCTTGGTGCTTTGCATATCATCCTCATGGTTAGAGGCAAGCATGAATGGTTGTGGCTTCTCCTTTGGCTCCAATGAAGCCAAATACCTTATTAGACAAGGCCTGATCCATTTGATATGCCCATAGCTCTGATTTTCAACTCCAAAAATGGAGTCCTCTTGTAGACCTTCTTGAAGGGATGGCTTGGAAGAAGTGGCGAAACTATTTTGTTATTTTCCTTCCTCCCATCAATGAAGTACTGGAAGATTTAAATCTTCCAAACTTGGTTCCAATGAGCTGTCACAAAACACAGGCTATTGTTTTTTAATGTTCTCCTTTTTGGTAGTAGGCTCTTGATGTTGGAGGAGGAATGGTGAAGAAGAAAATGTTGTAAGTTTAGATGTCTCCTCCTCAAGACATTTCTATAAGTCTCGATAAACAATCAAATTCTTTGTTGTCCCACCGTGACAAAGTCTCTTCCTCTTACATGGTGACCTTCAAATATGTGTTTTCTTCACCATGTTCAAATATGAAACTTGTCAATTTAAACTCATCCAAAAAACCAGATTTTTGGAGAGATGAAGTGGGAGAGAAACATGAAATTTCTTGTTGCTTTTGCTCACAATTTGGACCTTTTTTATTCACATCCATAATGGCTTCATCGATCAAATCAGTCCCTTCAAATGAAAGCAAAAATGTATCAATAATGCTTCCTTCTTCTGCTGTTGCAAAAACTTACTTGATCTCATCCATTTGCTCCTCAAAAATGGGATTCGGAGCTGATTGTTCTTCCTGCATAATGACTGATTTTGCAGTGCAAATTGGATCAATATTTTCTTTGGGCAAAGTGCCAACATGGACACCCAACTCATCACCAACAAACTACTAATTCTTTTCCTCTTGTTCTTGTTCTTCTTCTGCTACAAACTCAGCCTCAACCACCATTGTTTCTTCAACTGCAACTTCCTTTTGGCTTCACCATCAAGGGGATTTTTGAAAACTCAAATTTAGCAGCCCAAATCTTCAGATTTTCTATCATTTCTTCTCTGTTGGGTTCCTTTTCTTGCTGTTCTCCTTGACTGGATTTCTGATTTTCATCTTCCCAACATGGATTTGGGAATGCAAGAGAAGGGGTGGGTTGTGGTTTAACTAATTTTTCAATTATTTATGGTGGCGAGAGGAGGTAGAAACACTTGTTTCCTTGAAGGGGATGACTTCTTGGAAGGGAAAAGGACAAAAGAATTGAGGTGGGATGGGAGACTAGGAGATGGAGAAATGGAATCAACATTTGGGGTAGCATATGGGAAACTTGAAGCTTGACACTGCTGAAATGATAAAGCTTGAGAGGGTGAAAAAGAAAGACAAGGAGTTGTTGAATGACTTACCCATTGACAAGGTTGATTCAAACTTTGCTCATATGCTTCTATCTCCTCAATCCATTGTGTAAGTTGGGGCAACATTTCAACCATGAAGTCAAGTTTCTCCTGAGGGCTGTAATGTCTTGGAAAAGGGCCTCCCCATGGATAGGGTGCTCTGAAACCAATCTGAAATGCCTTCATTTGTGCTTGAGCCCTAGATTGCACCATGCTTACCTCCATCTTTTGGATCTTCTCCAACAAATCTACATTTTCTTCTTGACTACCCTCATAATCTGCATACCCTTATGCTTTACATGCTTCATAGCCAAACTGATTTTGGAATTGCTTAGATGGGTATGCATATTGGTTCTGAATTTGATTAAAATGTTGATATGGAGGATTTGAAAAACATGTTGGAGGTGGGAAACATTCTACTATTGAAATTATAGATTCCATGGGGGAAATGAAGTCATGATTGCACAACTTCATGGAGTGAAAGAAGAATGAAGAGATGTAATGAAAATGAATGGAAAGAAGGTCTGCAACTTCAGAGATGGGTTGTTGATCATATGGAGTCGCTAGATGTGTTTACAATTGCCTCTAAACACTAAAATATTCACAAGAACACACCACCTATAAAAATGAAGTGGAAGACCTCTAACGTCCCACTTTGGGTGCCAAAAAGCGTTAGTGCAAATTCACAGCACCCCCAAAATGACCTATGGATCTACTTTTCTAAGGCAATGTCATTTGGTGTGAATGCACAACATTGAGATTTTCCAAAGTGTGGGACCTTTTGAAATGGGAAAAGCTCTCCAGATTTAGGTTGGTTCCTAATCCTTTGTTTAGGTGTACACATGCAATTTTTGTAAAGGGTCTGATTCAAAATCCTTCTCTAAAACTACCAAAGAGACGGGGTTGAGAGAAAACATGTAAATGGAAACAAAACAAAGCAAAAAATAGAACATGTGATACACCAAAGGAGTGTTGGACTTATTACTTTACAAAAATAGACACATATCATGAGGATGTAACATCAAAACATGCACAAATTACCAAAATGCAATAAAGGATCGAGAAGACAATGATAAATGCATGAGAGGACGGAAAATTGATCACAAAACATACATTATCATTTCCAATATTTGATACAATACGTTACAATAGAAAATACAAAAAAACAAGTTACAATCTCCATGGAAGGTCTGAAACTCCTTCAAATCCACTGCTAAGGAGAAAAGAAGAGCTTGCAGAAGCAAGAACATCCAACATTACAAAATGAGCCAAAACTACCTTTTATCGATCAAACAGAATGAAGAAAGATGAAAAAACATGGGATTTCCATTTTTTGCATCCACCAACTGACAATATCCATTAAAATGGTAAGGGCACCCTCAAAAATCCATTTTCCAATGTATTCGACCATGTTGGAGAAGAATGGGTACCATACCACATTAAAATCTGTAGTTGGATGTCATTTCTACGTTTTTCCCATGCCAGACAGCTTTTCTTCAATTTTCTCCCACAAATCTCCATCAAAATTAAAATTAAGGTGTCCATGATGTAGATTATTTCAACATCTTTTCAATGACACCAAAATCGTGAAAAACTGAGCTCTGGTTCAAAAGATATGGCCCTTTGAATATTTAGGTAAAAACTGGTAAAAATGGGTCAAAATTGGGGTCGGCGGGGTCAAACCTTAAAATTTTCCCTTTTGGAAAAATTTCCCAAAAATATCTCGCACCTCTACTGCTTTCGAGACATGTGGCATCCTCTGGTTCCTTGGTGGGAATGCAGTTTCATTTTTCACCTTTGCGCTTTTCGCCACCTTGGCAAATTTCTCCAAATCCTCTCGACGCCCCAACCCTCACTACTAACTAGACACGTTGCATAATTTTATTGCTCGGTGGGGATGTGGTTCCATTTTTATTTTACACTTTTTGACAAAAATCCAAAAGCTTTAAAACCCTTCCACCCTTGCGCTCTGCCTTTACACATGACATCGCCTCATTCTTTGTGGGGCATTAACCAATTTCGTTTCCTCTCAGGCCTTTGGGCTGAATTTTTCCCTTTTGCCCTTTTGACCAAACACCAAAACTAGAAATCCCATGCAACACTTGCCACTCTGCCGATGACACGTGGCATCATTTCATTGACTATGGGCTTGTCTAGGGAAACTTTCCCCTCCAAACTCTGTCGAGCCATAACTTGCAAAATACAAGGAGTTAGGAAGACTTCCTTACCTTTCTAGAAAGGGGAGAAAATTCTCTTTCTAATGAAGCAATACCCTGAAAATTTTGAGTCCCTGAAGCATGCAAAAAATTAATTTTTAAGTACCAGCAAAGGAAAAGGAGGAGGAGTTAGCCAAAAATAAGCATGGGCTTATTTTGGATAACATAAACTTGGTAAACATTCTTGGAATGCCTGATGGGAACATCCTTTTGATGATCTCTTTCTTTTCTATCTTTATTTTTATTATTTTGTCTTGCACTAACGCTGCAGTGTCATGCTCCACTTTATTTCTTTCTCGTGTTGGGTTCGTGGCTTGGATTTCTCATCACTCAAGAGTGCAAACAAATAGGAAAAACACTATCCAGGTATTCCTCACTTTTTCCCTATTTTCTCCTTTTTGCATCATAATTTTTTGTTCTTTTCTATGTCCTCATCGAATATCACACTTCATTTTGGTTTTTAAAAAGAACATTCTTTTTGCATCCTACTTGCTCATATAGTTTAAGTAGGGGTTTAACTTACTGCATATCACATCTTATCACACACGACCTAAAACTCACAAATCAAATCACACATCAAAACACTTCCTTTCTCGGTAGATTGATTGGGATTTGATCACCCAACAGGAAGCCACCTCAGACATTCCCTAGCCATAACTTACCTGAAACTAGACACAATTTTCCTTCTCTTAGGTCCTTTGTTATCCATCCCCTTTTCTTTTCACATTCTTAATCAAAACATAAAAGGAATTGTTTTCTTGACTTGTCTATTTAAAATGGAATCAAACTTTTCCTTGAATAGTTCTCAACAATCCACCATGACCCCATCCAAACCCTTGGTTACTTCTAGACCTTCTTCTAGTCCCATCTATGACTACCTTCACTATATACCCTCTACTTCTCAACCATGTAGACCAATAGATTCCAATCCATCCCCATCATCTTCTATCATATCTACTTCATCTAGCATGACCATGCCTATCCAGCCTATTGACATTCCTCTCTCTCCTGTATCGGATCTTCCCATCTAATCCCCATCATCTTATCATGATCTTGCTTCTCCCCATCATATATCTCCTCAATCAATCCAATCTTCACCACCTGATATCTTCAGACAACCCTTTCCTAATCCACCACCAATAAATTCTTTTTCATCCTCTACACCATATCAATTCAATCCCTTTTCAATCAACACCATATACTAGACATCTTCCACCACATCTATTTTACCTCCTTCATCATCTACCCCTATCTTATATATTGTTATTACTACCTAATCAAGGGATATCGTCACACCCACCCTACCTACCTCTTTAACTTGCACCATGTCTCTTTCATCTACATCTAGTCCTACTCTTACCACATCTGCATCAGCCTTGATTACACCCACCTCTCTATCCACACCTATCATGCCTAAACCATTGACCACATCTCTTCTGAGCACACCCATCACCACCCTTATATCTCTACATCAAAAATCCACCCATGTATACCTTGACATCCTTATCACATATTTCCTTTCCCATGCCTACATCATCCATTTCATCCCAATATTCTACATCTACCATCCCCACATCTACATCCCCAATTGCATCTTCTCAATCAAAATTTACATCCACAATGTCTCTTGAGACAAAAAAAAAGGCATTCATACTTCTCCCACATAACCCCTCATTTCTACATCGATTTATCCACCACCTATATCACCTCCTTCTCACATAGACCTCATCAATTAAATCATCCAAACACCCCTTTCTATTTCTATAGCCACACCTATTCCCATTATTGATTCCAAACCCATTTCTACCCCATCTAATTTGTTATATTTTGTTCCCCCATCCAAATATATTCCACCCTTGCCAATCATACCATCCTTGTAATCCATACCGGTTCCTCTTTCCATGTTCTTTCCTGCACCTATACCACATCGAATATCATGACCACATCTCCATTATCTCCCTCTTCATTCACACCACCTTCATCATTTGAGCAATATTGAGAGCACTTCAACTTGTAGCCACCATAGGTGATCCTCCCCGTATCCTCCACACAATCATACATTCCCACATCTAGCCAACCTTCACCTTCCTAGAGTCCGTTATACAAAAATTTCTTCCCCATCAACCAAAACCCCACCTTCGATCTACCGGTTGAAATCATTGTCATCCCTGCTAAGGGAACTCCTCAACAATCCAAATCCAAAAACCTTGGCACCCTTCCACAATGATCTCTTGTGCATCCCCATAGAAATATCGACATTCCTCCAACCAAGACCAAATCTACATCATCCATTCTAGGGCCACATCCCTCTATCTTAGGACCACCTCCTCCATCACGATCAATCAATCAATCTAAATCCAAACCATCTAATTCCCTCTTAGGACCAATTCCTTCATCGATGATGACTCCACCTACCAATCAGTCCAGCCTAGATCATCCACCACTACATCTTCTTCTAGACCACCCAGACCTTGGAGTAATCCACCTTCATCCTCTACATCTACACCATCTCACAATACCTCTCTGATTCATACACCAAATCATATGTGAAGCCACTCCAATATCTTCTTTATACTTCTTCCATCATGCTCCCACCTATCAAGGCCTTTGACCCGAATTGTCTGAAGCCCTCATGGTTTGATCCCCACTACATATGTGCCTATCATCGTACTCCGGGTCATGAAACTAAGCATTATAAGGCCCTTCAGACTATCGTCCACGATATTATTGAGTGAGAGGACCTCCTTGACGAGTCTCCTTCTCCATCTACTACTTCATCCATGACCCATCTAACTCCTTTTACCACATCTCCATCCATTCATCCTCCCCAGTCTCTTCACCTATCCACATCATCTTCTATTATCCCTCCTCCACACATCATTCCTCCTGATGAGGGTCCTCCTTTATTCATTGATTCTATTTTCCTTGCTACACCATCCCCCTAACATCCATTTCATATCTTCTGACATCCACTATCTTATCCATATCCCTTTCACCGGGGATAATCCCCCTTTTTCTCATTGATCCTTCCATGTGTTCTCCCTAATCCATGCATCTTATCCCCATGAATTTTTTTGGCCTTAAAAAAAACTTTCTAGGATCAGTCTACTTCCAATTTTTTCCTCCCCATACTTGACATTGTTTCATTTCATCCACCCTATATGTTCATTCAATCTTATCCTGTTTATCTATCTACCATCTTCTCCTCTTAGAATCACTGCATGGCCATATCTATGTTTCCCTTAGGAGCACCATGGATTTACCTAAATACCTACCCTTTGGCCATATTTGTGCCTATCCTAAAGGCACCATCTCCTTACTCTAAGTCTTATTTTGTGGCCATTATTCTCAACTCCTCATTTCTAAGGTGTTGTGCATATTTTACAATATTTATCCAATTCATCTCATTAAATCCTATCTAAACTTATCTTCTTCATACTTTTCCCTCTCTTGGGGACCATTTACTCTCATCCTAAGTCCACTTTTGTGGCCATATTTACGCTCCCCTTAGGGCATCATATTTTCATTTTAGGAAATTGTCTCTTCATCTCGTTAGGGATGTGTATCTTTGTTATCTCAAGTGCATAGTTTTTCATTCATCTTCTAATCCTTTACAATCTATTATCTTATCCTAATGTGGCTTCAACATCGGTGACCTCACCATTAGAATGTGTCTAATCTAGAAAGGAGGAAATGCAAAAAAATTTCCCCTAAATAGATTGGATCATACATTATCATGCATAAGTATGGGCCAATAGTTTATTGTTTTTCCTCCCTTGATGGTAAACCAGAAGTGGAACCTTTTAATGCATTACACTTGGGATAATTCTACTATTATCATGTCTATCAATGCTCTTAGTCATATCTTTAGATCATTCCTCCATCTTATCCTCTTCCATCTCTCATTGTGATGATTTGGAATTATGTGGTCTTCCATCACTTCCTAGATGTGACCTTAAATGTGGGAACCAAGGATCTTCCCATAATACTTTGGACATATACTCCAATTTGGTGAGAATTTTTTGACCATTACATCCATCACCCTCTTGTTCAACTATTGGAACTATGTAAAGGGGATAGGGTGTCCCTGTACACTTATTATTCCCTCCTCAGTGGTCTACCTAGCTAGTCTAACTCTCCCACATGTAAAATAAAATTCATGGATGTTCTTCTCAAAATAAAAGTTATAAAAAAAATACCGATCCTTGAAGGACAATTGTTCATGCAAAAATAAAGAAAAAACATGAAAATCAAAGTCAAAAGAAAAAATCAAGAGAAATAGACCGATCCCTCAAAGGACGGTTATCATACTATTCTTTCCATCTATATTAAGTGTAAAGTAGACCATACCCTTGAAGGATTGCTACTCCTTTTCATGGCCTTTGAAGGAATCCCACATTAATCAGCCTTCCTTCTTATTAACATCCTAACAAAGCTTCTTGCATTGATTAGATTTCTTCTAGCGGACTTCCCACATTGATCGCTTTCCTTTTCCCTTTCCCTTTCCCAGAGTTGGGGCATTGTTTTAGGGAACACCAATTTCAGAGAACACTCTTCCCTTTGTACAAGCACATCTCAAACCCCTTTGTCGTGTTGACATTAGTTTTATGAGCTCATCTCATCCATTGTTTTCTTATGATCTTTGGTATAACTAATTGTCATTGGTTATTTTATAACATCGGTTTTGGTCGCATGCTTCTTGTGTTACATGGATCCCCCTCTTGTTTACCTCTAATGTGGTTATAGGAATATTTTCCTCACATGTTCCTTGATATGACATAGTATTTTTCACACCCATAGGTTTCCTTTGTTGTGTTTCATTCTATCCTTGATCCTATCACATATATCTTTTATCCCTACCTTTTTTTTTACAAAACATACCTTTCTTTACCTCAATCTGGTCATTTATATGTTATCCACATATCCTAAAATAATCTACTTTTACTCATATCT
This sequence comes from Taxus wallichiana var. yunnanensis, assembly GCA_018340775.1. Taxonomy (NCBI): domain Eukaryota; kingdom Viridiplantae; phylum Streptophyta; class Pinopsida; order Cupressales; family Taxaceae; genus Taxus; species Taxus wallichiana. The sequence continues at coordinate 777,907,092 of CM031242.1, read as the reverse complement.
ATCATTAATCACATCAATTTTCAAATTGATTTTCCATTCACATCACATTTTATCATAGACGTTCTAATTACCATGATAAAATTTAAATACAAAACATAATTTTATAATACATTTATATCATCATTTTATCCATGCATGTATACATTCAATATTAACCATCTAATCATACATTTATTTCACCATAATTATCAAATATAAAGACAAATTTGCATCTCATCACATCATCTAATCTAGAACCATCATCACAACATCTAATCTAATTCATCACATTACATAATAAACACATAATGATCCATGAAAAAATCACATACCATATATATATCAAAAAGTTGTATAAATACATCATAGCCATCCTCTAAGGGCCCTCTCTCAAAGTAGGTATGCTATCAAAATATGTAATTGTATATTTTAAACTCTTAAATCTTCTCCCCAGGGGCAGGTATAATACATGATCCATGTGCATCTCTACCACCCTCGTGGCCTCCTCCCTCTCATTATGGCTAGGCCACACTCTTTGTAATCCTAGACAGCCAAAATCCTCCTACCGTTTGTCCTCTGGGAAGTGCTCCTAGTAGTGTAGTGTCTTAAAAATATTCTCGAACAAAATCCCTTTCTAATATCTATCCTCTCTAGGTAATGATCTATATATTCCATGGAAATCACGTCGAAAGGTGGAACCTATCCCAACTCCTATGGAGCTACCCGAGCACCATGTACCTACTTTATCACCAAAATAGTTGATAGATCACCAAAACATGCCATGTAGAGCTCCCTCTATCTCCGGTAGTGGTCTCTATCCGAATAGCTCGATCCCTCTCTTGAGTGACCACATCCCACTATTGTAGAGAGCCTTGTCTCTCTCCACACTATCTCGATCTAACTCAGCATGTACGCATGCCACCTTTGTAGACTCTCCTACTCCACCATCTTCACCTCCTCCAGGATTCACATCTACATCAATCTCCATCTCCTCTACCTCCTCCTCTCCTCCCTCCTCAACAACTTGAGCTATCCATGTTGCGATATGTCGATCGAGTATCCCACTCCCACTCCTATATCATCATCATCATCCCATGGTGTATCCTTCTCCATTACTGGGTCCTCCATGATAAGACTCGAAGCTCTCTTTCTAGCTCCTCCCTCCTGTATAATATTATATCCCAGGAATAGTTTGGATGACTCCAAAGTTTCATTGTACTCTATCAAACTACACACCTCAATCATCTCTAGTTATCTCCCTTATATCCACCTTATTCTCCTCAACCTTTCCAACTCCACATCCACATAAGATATGCAAGGAACTCTATAAGGCCTCCATATGATTTGATCGACATCCAACTCCACAAGCCAATCCACATACTAATCCACCCTCCTCTCACTCCTGTCACCGAAGGCTGATTGACCCTCTTCCTCATGAATCCCACCTCTAACTGAATATGGTCACCATAAACCCATGGAAGCCCTAGTGGCTGAATCAATACTATGTGCTCATATGCCTAGTAGTGTAATAAGAAACCCACATTAAAATTTGACCTCCATCCTACCTTGTCCATGGAAAGATCATGTTAAACTTGAGCCAACAAGGTAGTCCCAGAATGAGAATATTGTCTGATGATTAACAATATCTGCCACTATATCAGTTAGTGCCCATGGAAACTAAGCTCTACTAGATTCCAACAAATCATAACATGACATAGCCATCATCACTATACAAATCAAATGGATGTGTGATACCCTAGCCTCATATCTCAACTCATATGAAAAAAACCCTAAAGAAAACCTGATTTGGGGCACATCGGCTCCAAATAGATAAGTCAAAACTACTAATATGTTATCACCTATGATGGGGAATACCTTTTCCCCTAGTATCGGTATCCTAAGCATGTGATATACATCCTCCAAGGTGATGGTTGTCTCCCATGTCTTGAACAAAAATGTCCCTGTCTTCATATCCCATCTCTCCACCAATACTATCATCAATCCCACATCCCATGGGATCCTTTGGTAGTTCCTAAATTTTCCTAATCTAACTGTAGAAAGATGATCCCACTCAACATCTATCACATCTCCTCTAATATGCTTGTATAGAGAAGGCACCCGATCTCTCAAATATAGGGTCTCCTATCCTGCAATCACAAATATAACATGAAAACATTAGATCCCAATCCAAATCTATTCAAACTGCATTAATGTTCATCCAAAATTCAATATAACCCTAGCTTATCTAATCCTACCCCGATCGATGCGTTTGGTTGATGTCGACACACCAGGTTCGTCACCCACCATCCCCGGCATCATCTACCTTTTTAAAAAATGCAAAAAAATATATCAATTTTAATTAAAACTAGTGTGGTTTTTGTTACTCACCATCCTCCACACCCTCTGGCATTTCCTCATAAGTCTCGGCGGCCTCCATCTCTCATTTTCTCTATAATCACTCTACTCTCTTTTTCTAAGTTTTGAGTGTAAATGAGCATCATCGGATGACTCCTAGGCTTATATAGCCAGCAACTTTGGGTCGTCGTCAACCCCCTTGGTGGTTATCAATTGGCTCTAGTCATCATCGACTCCCCTTGACAATAATATTATTTTGGGATTTCCCCCTCTTTCTTGTATACTTTCCTTGGGCATCATCTATTGTTGACCTTTAAGTCCACATTTGTGGCCATCTCTATTTTCCCTCTAGGCATTTTTAATCCAACATTCAAACTATTCCTCCTTTAGGCATATATACTTTCTAAGTCCACATTTGTGGCCATCTCTATTTTCCCTTTAGGCATTTCAATCTTTTCATACTCCCTAAGCCCACCTTTTGTGGCCTTACTCCTCCTTCAAGAATTTTGTTTCACAATCCTATCTAATCTACGCACGAAGTCCTCCTTTGAGGCCATATTTATTTTCCCCTTTGGGAATTACATTCATCATATCAAGTCCACTCTTGTGGCCATATTCATGCCCTTCTTGGGGCACCATATTTTCATTCAAATTCCACCTTTGTGGCCATACTTTCCCCACTTGGGGCATTTTTTTTTATTTTGTTTTCCTTTATGGCCATATTTTTCCACTTTAGTGCATATTATTTCATCACTCACTTTTCATTTTGCCTTCTCTCCCTTTTCTTGGCTCTCATTGGGCACCATACCTTTTATCTATGTCCCTTGTGGATGCATACCTATTCTCTTGATTCCTCGTGTACGAAGGATTTCACATACCTTTCACATTTAGTTATGCATATTTTGATGACTTTCTTATGACCTGTTGGTCATTATGGCTTGAATCCATATTGTAGTGATCTTCACCCACCCACTTTTCTATAGAATGTTGTATCCCGTCTCCATTGAGACTACAATTTTCCTCTGCCGAGGTGATATTGGAGTCACTGCGATAGTTTTTATTGTTATTGTGATCCCTTTGTCTTGGGGCATCTTGCCTTGGTAATAATTTTACCCATACCCACCCACCCTTGTTCATCTACCTTTTTCAAATCCCTCATCGATTTCCCTTGGCGTCATCAATCCCTTGTTTGAGGGGGAGATCCTCATCTACCTTTCATCAAATAATCATCCAACTCTCATTATTTTTGTCTCATGGCTTGCCTAACTCAAACCACTTAACAAAAAGGGGGAAAATTTAGACACCTAAATATGGTATCTATCCCTATGATTGCTTATGTGCACATATTTATCTAATTCATCCCATTTATTTAGCTAAATGCCCTTTTATCCCATCCATATTAATCTTTATTAAGTTTAATTAATTAATTCCTATTAATTAATTAGTTCCTATCAATTAATTAATTAATCATTAATCTTCATCCATTCCCTACTTCACTTTCTATTTAGGATGTTTTCATCCTAAATCCTCATCCCCTCACTTTTTCCTAGCTTTCTTCCTATCTATTTTTATGCCCTAACTACCCATGATTTATCCTTAAGAAATTTAATCCCACCTAAATTATTTAAAGCATCCTTCCACTCTTTAAGAAGCCCAAAATTTTGACCAAAAGCATAAAAGCAACCCATTGGGGAAACTTTCCCCACATTTAGTTGTGACTTGACCCAATCTTCATCACCCCTATTAAATTGAATCCTTCCTTTCTATTATTCAATCAGACACATACTAATTCTCAAACTTTTGTTGTGAGTTTTGAACTCCCTCCCACCCATGAGCATTCTAGAATTAATTACTGAGACCTTTCAAACCTCTTTAGAACATGTTTATAGCCCTCACGATCATCCCCCATGAGAGTATCTTTGAGTTACTTTATTTTGATATCATCATTTTATCATTGATTTGTTTGTATCTAACCTTTTCTAAGAGTAGATCATCTATAGAAATTCTCACATCTTTTTCATCAACCTTATTTTTAAGATCCATAATTGTAGGTTGCTCTTTTTCTTACCTTTCCTTGGCCTTGTCCAACTCTATCATAGTCACCATTGACCCTTACAGGTCTCCATCGAATTAGCCTTCGTAACTTTTGCTTTTTATTCTAGAACCTTCTCCCATCTCTATAGGATTTATGTGTCTACCCTAGCTTGTCAAAAATTTCTTCTAATCCCTCTGTGGCATTAAAATTAGCTTTTTTTGCATGCAAATAGCCATCAAATAGGGCCATATTTCCCAAATTACCCTTCTCATCCTTCATTTTTTATCATCTTCCTAGTTTCTTCTTCCTCATATTCCATTTGTTGGTTAATCCCAACATTCACCGAGTTCTCGCTATATTCATATTATATCCAAATCTTGCAAGATCTCAGATATTTCACTTATATTCGTGATTTACCTTTCAGGTCATTATCGACCTACCTCTATATAGTCTAGGTCTTCGTCGACCTAGATCGAGGTACATTTATTTTTCATTTATTTTTATCAAATCAATACTTAAATCAATCAATAGTGCTTTCAAATTCTGTAATTCCTTCAGTTTCTACATATTTTCAGTTTATCTTTACTTTATATCAATTTTATTTAACAAGGGTTGACATCCACTAAGGAAGATAACGCTTCTTGATTCCATTTTTTTGGCAACCCCCACAAAAACCATCTAATCATTTTTCTTTCAATGGGTCTTATTTGCAGGTTTCATTGTATTTGTAGTAGAAAAATCCATCATCATCTCACACTTGTATCACATCACATCCAAGGTAAGATAAATCCTCTAACATCTCTCGAGTTTTCTAGTTTATTCAAGTAGCTAGTGCATCAACTTCATTAAGAATGATAAAATTGGTAAATAAAGACAATAAAATCATATGAGGCGGTTGAAATTTTCTTTTCTAATGTATTAGTACATTTTGGTTTTCCAAATCCTATTGATTCGACAAAGATTCAAGGTTCTTGGGGATGTTTTGGACTACTTTGTGGGACAATATGGACACCAAGTTATTGATGAACATGACCTTCCATCTACGAAAGATGGGAAAATAGAGGTGGTGAAAAGGAATTTGGTGCATCTAATTATAGGGTATAATATTAAATATCAACGGACTTGGGATGAGTTCTTAGCCTACATTCATCATTCCTATAACCGGGTAGTACATACATTTGCTATGAAGTCACCATTTGAAGCATGCATAGGATATATACCCATGAATCCAATGGACATAGCATTTGGGAAACATGAAGAAGGGGAGATACGTGATTCACTAATGACTAGAGTAGTGAAATTCATTGAAAGGATCTGATATATCCATCTCAAGGTGAAAGAAACATTAGAGAAATATCAAGCCAAGTATAAAGCTTGACATGATCAACATTAGAGGGAACAAAAACTTCATGTTGGAGAAAATTTTTGGCTTTACTTGAGCAAGGAGAGACTACAAGGCCAAACAAGGAAACTCAAGCCACTACAATATGGACCATTCACTATATTGGAGCAGGTTGGAGAAAATGTCTTTAGAACTGATTTACCACTATTCATGCTAATGTACTTAGTAGTAAATTGTGATAACTTGTAGTTATATGACTCATCCATGCTTGATGAGGAAGACAAATGTCAGTTGTTACATTCTATAGAAGATTACGTCTTGGATTAACTAGGCGGGTGGAGGAGGATGTGGTACTACAAAGAGAAGATCGAGAGACAAGGAGAGGTGCATAAAAGTCTTGACAGGTTAGACTAAAATGGAAGACACCAAGGCAGGCCCAATAGTACTCAAAGGAGCAAGTGAGGGAAATGTTTCCTCATCTACTCCACCACTAAGATTTTTTCAAACCAAAATCCTCCCGAGGAAGGGATGTGTGATCCATAAGGATCCACATAAACACTACTTCATCATAATAACTAGTTTTAGAAGGAAAAATTGAGCATAATGAAGAGCATGTTGTAGAGTTATACAACTTCCCTCGGTGCATAGAGGTGGTTGTGTAACCTCCCCGATGGTTGCATAACCACCCCGTGCATAGAATGGAAGTTGTGTAACCACCTAAGAGGTTGTGTGACCTCTGGTTTGAGACACTAGCGGTCCCGTAAATTATGGACGAAAATAAAAATGGAGCAACAAAAAGACATAGAATTCAAATGTCTCATTAGTTTCTCTTCCTTGTATGATGTTTCCCATTCTCCAATGCATAGGAGGACATGGGAAGAAGGCTATTTAAGGAGGAGAATAGGAAATAAATAATTATTGAAGACAATCAGAGTTGGATGTAAGAAGTGAGAAGAAACCATTGGAGCTGGAGTTGTTTTGTAGAAGAAAGGTGAAGAAATAGAGCAACCAAGTATAGAAAGGAAGTGTTTACATTATTTTCTTCCTTTCCTCTTGTTGTAATATGTATTCAATTTATAATTGGCCAATAAAATTTGGGAAGAAAGAGCAATTTCCCTTCCCGGCTAGTTTTCCCTCAACTTGGGGGTTTCTAGGTGTTGGTGAGAAAAATTTTCGGGTGGACAAATTTGTGGATTTTTGCCAATGCTATGGGAATCTAAGTCTCACTACTTAACTAGTGTAGTTGTTGTATATGCATGCATGTGAAAAGGTGGATTTTTGTGGTGGCCTTTTGATCGGGGATCTAATAGGGGCACTCCACTGACCCTGTGGAAAATCTAGCAATCTCTTGATAGGGAAGACTTTGTCTAAAGAGTGGGGAAATTGGAGTGAGAAAAGAGGTAGGAGAACTAATGCTATAGGTAGAAAATCAGATTCTTGCACACACACTAGTTAGAAACTTCAACACATGCATTTATAAGAAGAAACAACTCTATGAATAACAACAAGACCAAATAGAATTCACTAATCACCAAGTATCAAGAAACCCCTTAGTCAAAGAAAGCTAGAAACTCCTTCTTATTGTATTGATTTCTCAAATCAAAGTTGTACATAATGTGGGAATGGAGGAAATTTAGAAAAGGGGGAAATGGAAGAAAATGGCTATCTCCTTTGCTTTCTCTAGGTACAATGCACTCTTGAGTTTACAAGATCAATTGCCAACCCTTTGAAATGGGAATGGTGTTACAATTTATAGAGTAGAATATGACTCTTCATCTACCCCCCAATGCCTTTTCATATGTCCTCACACAAATTAAAACTTTTCAACTTCCTAGGAAACTTTTAAGTCCCTTTTTATAACATAAAGGTGACTTATTACATTAGGAACATTAGGACATGTGAAAAAGTGCAACCCCAACACAAAATTAGAATATTGGAAAGTGAGAGAAAGTTGGGGGAGAAGAGGAGAGAGAAAGAGAGAGATAAGAAGAAGAGGAGATGTCCTTCCGATGAAGTTCATTGATCCTCGCTGATGGAAAGCTCCAAATGCAGTGAAACTTTGAATCTTTGAATTCCTTGCACACTGTGAAACTCTTTCAAATTGGCTCATGAATCACTCTCCAAGTTGAGTGAACTATTCCATTGATGAAATCAATTGTGATATAATTGTTATATTGGATGGTTTGTGTCTCGGGCTCATAGTGGAAAGAGTAGGATAGGACTAGCTCGAGACTTTGCATAGACACTAGGTGTCCTGCAGTGGCGAATAAGCCACTTGTGAATATTTGGTCTTCAATCCTCCTTCATTCCTTGAAGGCCATGTGATTCTTAAGTTCATTTAGGCCCATGTACGAGACATCATTGTCTTCCACATCATACTCACAGGAAAAGGGCTATGTCGGCTTCATGTCTCCCTTAGAAAAATCAACTTACTATTTTTAGTAAGTGTGAAAAATCAAGTCCTTGGAACTTCTACTGAGTGTTGTGACCTTGATTCCTCTTTCTCCCTACATTCCTTGTTCCTTCCAAATCAACTTTCTATTTTTAGAAGGTTCTCGTGGGCCCACTTTCTATTTTTATTAAGTGCCAAAAATTCTCGTTCTGGTGAGTTCTCGGTTGTATTGCACCTCCAATGTCTTTGTCTCCTTTGCAAGCTCTTATATCGCTTACTTTCCCAAAATAGTAGTCCTCTATGTAGAAAAACTGCTATTTTTATAAAGTGGCTTTTGGATGTCAAATTGACGTGTAAAAAAATTTTGATATGGATTTTTCCCAATATCACCCCTCTGAAATTTCGGGCCCACCCACTTAATAGTCCAGGAGATTTTAAAGTTTCAATTTTCAAACCTGGTAGTGCTTCTGGGTACAATAGCCATTAATGGACATCAAAATTGTAGGTATGGTTGTCTCCTCCATTTTCAAAGAAAATTATATTTTTTATGTGGGTTTTTTCTTCTGGTGTTTCACGCATGATCTTACTTCAATCAGATAAATGGTTTGACGGGAAATCCAATTTTTCTTTCATTGAGACAAAAATGAGATTTCTTCTCTATTAATGTTCCTTGTCAGAAATTGGAGGTTTGAATATGAGTTTTGAATGGACTTCAAAATATTAAAAACTTAGCAACAAATGGTTCATCAATCCGAGCACCGGTTTGTAAGATATGTTTGAATCTTTGTTTTATGGCAATGGGGATTTCCACTGTTCTTCTTCTTTGTTCTCCATTTCTTCTTCTTATCTCAATGAATTATTATTATGAGACTTGTGTATCACCATGGAGTAGAGGATTTTATTTCTGTGGTGAATTTGGTTTGATCTTTGGCAATGGTGGAGTGGTGAACTGGTGTTCTCTGCAGTTTTCTTCTAGTAATGGAGAAATAACAAGAAGTGGCTAACAGCTTAGAATTTTAAAAAAATTGAGTTGGAGTTGGGTGCATTTTTTTCATGTTTGATGTCCCTGACCTTAGGGACATGAGGGAAATCAATTTCCACAATGATCAAGATGGTGACACATGGCGACGATCCGACGGTAGGGAATGAAGGTGAGAAAAGTTGCTTTAAAGCACTAGGAGCTGAAAGTCGGTCATGTGGGTGTCCAAATGACTTCCCATAGGGCTTGGGATTATTTTTACATGTATGATGTCTCCCACCTCATATAAATAAGGGACATCACTTTCCATGGTGGTCTTGGAGCTGACATGTGGCGCTTGATCCGATCAGGGAATGGATACTCCAAAAATGCACTTGGGGGTTGAAAGTCAGTCACATGGGTGTCCAAATGACTTCCCATAGGGACTGAGCACATTTTTCTATGTATGATGTCCCCTACCTCGGGGACATTAGGTACATCAGTTTCCACATTGGTCCTAGAGCTAACACGTGGCATCTGATCCCACGACAGGGAATGGATGCTCCATAAATGCACTTGGGGGCTGAAATTCGGTCACGTGGGTGTCCAAATGACTACCCATAGGGTATGGGTGCATTTTTCCACGTCTGATTTCCCCCACCTTAGGTACATAAGGGAAATCAGTTTTCACAGTGATCTTGGAGTTGACACGTGGCACCCGATCCGATGGTAGGGAATGGATGCTCCAAAAATACACCTGGGGGCTGAACTATCAAGTCTAGAGGTCATATGAGGGTCCAAGAGGTCACATGGGGGATGAGATAATTTTTCAAGGGTTTATTTTATTGACCTCAGGGATGTCGGGGACATGAAATCCCGCCAAGCTCCTAGTGCTGACACGTGTCCTCCCGAAAAATGACTAACTCCTGAACTACCTTTAGAGGGCAACTTAGGAAGAAGATAACTTGAGCTCTTGGTGGAATTTATTGGTGAAATTTTATATGATCCTAACTTTAAATGCCATTTTGAATCCAATGGTTGGGTCTCATATCTTTATTCATCCATATGATCACTGAAAAATGGGATTTGTGATTTGAGACTCCACTTGTACCTAATAAAAACTGCTGTCAATCCTATGCGCCAAGGTGTTGTGAAAAATATTATTTCACCGTAATGTAGGTATTTGAATTATCTTTCCAAAGTGGTATTTTTTGTCTAGCTCCATCCGGAGCTCCTAGAATCATCTTCTAAATCCCAAAAGTTGTTTTAGGCCTATGAACTGCCTAGGCTTGTGAACCCTATTTTTACTCGAGATAGCTTTAATTCTTTCAAAACTTCCCGAAGCCTTCCAAAATTATTCACATGATGTTATCAAGTCTTCCATTCAACTCCATGTTGAATTTTTCCCTTCCATTCCACTCTAGGGGGTTGATCCAGTCCTGGGAAGGCCAGCGATAGCCCTTATCTATACTAGCCAGAAGATAGTGTCTTTTCAGAACTTCCTAAAATCACCTAGGTGGAATGAATAGACTTTCCTAAATCACCTAGGGGACCAATTTGACATCAAATAATGGGTGACCAGACTGATGGATTTGGCTTGGGGTGCCTAGGAATGATAAAACATGAAAATTTTGACATAGGGGTATAGTTGTCGTGTTTAGAAACTTCCAATTTCCTTGTTGCACATTTGCACGACAACACTAGGATAAATTTTTGGTGTTTGAATTGTTATTTCCTTTTCTATAATATAATTCTAAGTTTATTTTTCTCACAATTAATTAAAATAAATATCATTTTGAAAATTTAAAAGTAGAACAGTAAAGGTTGTGGTTTGTAAAGTTCCAAAGTTTGAGGTTTACATACTAGTATGTGGGATAAATTTACATGGTTTCCCAAAGCTCAAAATTGTTAGAGATTGAGTTCACAGTTAGTTCAGAGTCAAAACCAAGTTTCATAGTACTACCAAGATTTTGATCGAGTTATATGCGAGCCATCTCAACACCCAACTCCACTTATTTCTATACATCAAATGCCAAGTCGCATTGAGCTCAACATGCCAACACGTTAACCAACATTACAAAAATGCCAAGTCACAACCTCGTGAGCCAATCTAGATGGATAGCTCAACAACATAATGCACAAAGTGTACCCGAAGCCATGAATTTCCTCTACCGCCTAAGTCTTAAAAAAATATGTTTTTGGTATGTAATCAATGTGAGATTTACATCCTAAATAAGACAAGTGGATGCACTTATGGGATACAAACCTCACATATTTCACTAAAAATATAAGCACCCAACCACTCTTCCATAGCTTTAGAAATGTTATAAAATGTTGGAACTTGTATTTAAAATGATAACTTTTGTATGTACAACCTCTAATTAGGAAGGTTGTAGAGCATTTTGGAGAGTTTTGTTGCTGAAAGCTACTTGGAGATTATGCTAGATCTTCCTATAGACTATATTTTCAGCCCAACAAGTTTTTATTATGTAATTTTTATTGCACAAGTGTTATTACATCATTAATCAATCAGTTTTAGATATTTTCTAGACTAGGATATATAGCCTACATCGGGTGACCTCTGTTATCACTTGGTTTGCATTGTCTACAACATTTTCCCTTATTTTTTCATTATTTTTTTATCATTTTAGTACAATTTCAAAATTTTCCAGGACACTTTTAAGTGATTTACAAATTGAGAGAAAATTTTAAAGCATCCAAAAAATGGTTAATTTATTGAGTGATTCATTTAATAAATTTTTTGAATCACTCAAGCTTCACGTTTGATTTGCACCAAATGCATTTTTGGTCTCTAGAGTGGCTGCTCACACCTAGTACCACTTGATTTCATCATCACAATTTTTTAATTGCCCATATATTAAACTTGGTATCTATGTCTCTTCTTACCACTACCCTTTCATTGAGTACCTCGTGACATATATAAGGATCACCCTTCCTTATTTCTTAAGAATATGTTTCCTCTCCCTATATGCTCATGAGATCTTATGTAGATGTTTAACACTCATTAAAATTTCTCACCACTATGAACTGTTGGTACCCAGATTTAATCTCCTTCACAACTTGAGTAGCATCATGGATTTTACAAGACACTCAGAGGTAGATAAATGATTTATATGTCATTTTGTAGCTGGGGAAGCAATTTATCTGACTTATTAGCACTCAGGCTTTGAAGAAGTGGGTAACACCTTGAAAGGATTTGATCTTATCCTCACTATTTTAGGTTGTGCCTCTCAACCAAGGTAAGAGAACCTATATTATAGCCTCTGTTTTATGAAGGGGTTGAAGATATCCTTATATTATGCAGATTGTATGGAGATGGCCTTGAGAAAACATGATCAATTTCCCATTATTCAAACTCAATAGAGTTGTCACTACTAAATGATGGAAATGATTTCAAGACAAGGCTGAAGCTACTTGAGACATGGTGTGATCCTGACTGCTTTGTGCATTTTTGTAAATGGATTATATTCTCTTGTTGACACACAATGCAACATAGGGGTAGTATAGGTGGGATTAGGTGATTTAAATGAATTTTGGGGTGGGAGATTTTTAGACAAGACTAACCAAAATTTTCCAACTTCTTTGAGGACCTTTACAAAACTTGAAAAACAAAACCCAAATAACAGAATGCTTCAAAGAGGTTAAGGTATTCCTTCAACCAGGATATGTGCACCAAATGGAATCCCATAATTGCACTCTTCCACACAATCTTTGATGGTCTATCACAAAATCTTGAGCTAGATGAATTAGTTAAGCATTTAGAAATTTCTATTTTATCATACCTAAGGTGCACCCATAGGTTTACAAATAATCTCTGTATCAAGGAAGGCAGAGTGAATTTAAATTTGTTTATCCCTTTATCAGATGAAATCTCTTCTGATCTTGGGATTGCAAATACCACTAAGTTATCACAAGAATGAGACCTGCATGATGAAATAAACTCTAAACACCAGATTACAATAAGAGAAAGAAACACAAATTGAAAGCATTCTGAAATATAAGCGTATGTAAATTTTTCCCAGAGACAACACAAAATAATCTAGAAATGACCAAAATTATCAGTAGGGGAATGTTACAAGAACAATCTCAGAGCTTGTTAGTGGCTATACATCTGCAACCAACCTAACATGATACAAATTTGATGCAAAAAGGAATTAAAATGGTTCTTAGGTGGTTTCTCAGAGAATGGGCTTCTTCCCAGATTTTCCCATGAAAATTCTAAGTTTCTCGACCATTTGCATGAAAAATTCATGCAATATATAAATTTCACTCACTCACTCACTTTTCCCCTCAAATATTCCCTCCAAAAGTGGAATATTCGAAGCACCTTTACTTTGCAATATTTCTAGGAAATGACATTTAACAAACTTGCAAAAAGTTTCCAGTTGTTCTTTCAAAAGGTGAATCATTACAAGAATTTCATCATTCTTCAAAGTGAAGAATGTTTTTCATTTCTCACGCACGTAGATCCCTTTCATTTCATCATTTCAAATTTTCCCTTCCCAATTTTTACTCTACAACTTTGGCTCTAGTAATTCACGTTTTTCATGAACCAGAGTAAAAAATCATTTAAAAAATGCCTTGGATTCACAAATTGAACACCCAAATTGATTAATTCGGACCCTGCAGGCCAAAATGACATGAATTGGCTAAAAATTCAATGAAGATTGATGCAAAAAATGCATCTCCAAACTTCTTACAGCTCAATTGGCCGTGAAACTGGTGAAATGCATAGCTACCATCGATCTGTTCCTCAACTTCAAATTTGATCCCTCCACGTGGCAGATCCGGGCCTCGGGATGTCTTTTTACCTTTTTACTACTTTTGGAAAATTTGCACAATTTCTTGATTTCCTCCACCGCTCCGCCGATGAGATTTGGGCCTGACACGTGGCACAATATGACTGGATACGGAGTCATAGCTCAATTTTACACATTTTGCATCTTTCTAGAAAAAAGGAAAAAAATTCATTTTTCCTCCGTGGCTCTGCCCTTCCACTTCAAGTTTCTAAAGTGGGTCCCAGCTGGAACCCCGGGTCCCTTTATGCCTTTAACTCCCTTTTCCCTCAAAGGGAAATTTTTCACTTTTCCTCCGCTAGCCTGCACCTCCGCTATTGACTTCTTAGATGAATTTTGACTTTTTACCCTCGGGCTTGTGGGTTAGTTTGATACTTTGAGTCATTTGAATACAAGAGGAAAAATTTCCAAGTTGCCCCCAATGGTCCACCTCCCCACCTCTTTGACTTTTCAAACCGACACGTGTCACTTATTGTTGCAAATCAACAAAGACCCTTGGATGTAAATCAAGGTTCTAAGTTGATGTTTAGGGCATCCAGTGTGATTGCACAACATTGAAACCTCTCTCCAAGTGTGGGACTTGCAAGATGAGAGAGGAATATCTAGATTAGAGGCTGGTTCCTCAAACTCCTCTGATTAGATCTATTATTTACACAACTGCAGAGGTTCAGATCCTAATTTTATCTTAATTGCAAGGAGACAGGGATAAGAAACGCAAAAATTAAAACTAAACTGATAAGGGTGATACACCAAAGGAGTGGTGAGCACTTCTTGCTCATGCAAATTGACACAAATCACAAATTGCAACATAAAACATCATGCACAAGTTGATAAGTCTGTAAACAAGGGTTTGAAATGAAGCAAACAACACATACAAAGGACTGAAAGCATTCACAGAGCCTGCATTGTGATTTTCAACATCAAAATCCTTGTATTCCAACACCAAAGAGGCAGAAAAACCTATTACAATCCTTGGAAGGTTTGATACTTGCCAAAATCACTTGTTGAAAGTGAAAACAGAAGCTTTCTGTGTAAAAAAGTGTTCCCCTTTGAAAAATGAGCCAAATCTGGCTTTTACAGTGCATGGGTCAAACCCAGGAGAGAGAAAACATGAAAAAACATGGGAGCCATTCCTCATTGACCAAAATGCATTAAAAACAACATGGGTGACCTGACAGACCCATCCCTTGACATTTTTGACCATGCTGGAGAAGAATGCGACCCATTTTGCATTAAAATTGGTTGTTGAAACGTCAGTTCTGTCCATGGCATGCGCGTACACTAAGCATTTTTTGATTTTCTCCCTCCAAAATAAACCAAAATTTAAAATTGACCATGGAATCTTGTAGATAATTTCACCAGATTTCCATTGATATAAAGAACATGAAAATTCAAGCTCTGGATCAAAAGTTATGGCCATTTGAAGATTTAGGGCAAAAACAGGCCAAAATCGGATCGGCGGGCAAAAAGTTTGAATTTTTACCCGTTTGGTCTTTGGAACATTTTTCAAATTTTCCCCATGCTCCACCACTCTAGGTGCCACATGGCACATTCTGATTGGGCGCGGGCCCTTCCTGACCATTTTTTCCTTCGGGTCGCTTGGTGTTTTTTCACCCTTGGACACGTGGCAGCTCCTGATTGGCTGCGGGCCTTGCAAGGGAAAATTTCCCACAAAAACTCCGCCGAGCCATAACTTGAAAAATACGTGGAGTTAGGAGGAAAAATTTACCTTTCTGGAAAGTTGAGAAAGAGCTCTATCCAATGGTGTCATTTCTAGAAGGTTTTGAGTGCCTAAAAAGTAAAAATTTATGACTGAGGCACAATAGAAGGAAAGAATGAAAGGGAGTTAGCCACAAAATGAGCAGGGGGCACATTTGGATAACAATTTTGGTGACTCAGAGGGGTCATCTGCCTGCTGGATGAATGATCAGTAGCCTGAAGCAATCCATTAGGCATGGAGTCATGAGTAGTAGCCTGAAAACTGATCTGAACTTTGAAAACTTCCCTCTGAACCGCTTGAATCCCACTGGACATGGAGTTGTTCCCACCAAAATTCCATCAAAATGAACTGTGCAAGAGTGAAACCAGCAGCACCAAAACTATGTACAAACTGAAAATCATACATGCTCCAAATGGAACATGCAGAGTGTGCACAAGCACTTCTTCTACTAAAAGAAAACCTACCTACTCTACTCTAACTAGAAGCAAAGGTGAGCTAAACAAACCCTGCAACTGGTTGTGCAAAATAGCTTCCTTTCTTCAAAATTGGTAGCCATGCAAATGATTTGGAGCTGAGTATGGCTGATTGGATGAGTGGAAAATCAACAAGAAGCTGGTCTTCTACCCAAATTAGCAAGGTGTCAACTAAAAACAAATCCAATACCTCTTTTAGTTGCTCTGCATTTGGATTGGAGAGGTATGACAGCTGATCCTTGGAACTTTGTAGCTCATCCTCATGCTTAGAAGCAAGCATGACTAGTTGTGGCTTCTCCTTTGGCTCCAATGAAGCCAAATACCTGATTGGGCAAGGTCTGATCCATTGAGTATGCCCATAATTCTGATTTTCAACTCCAAGAATGGAGTTCTCTTGTAGACCTTGAATGGATGGTGTGGAAGCAATGGTAGAACCCTTCTGCCCTTTCTCTTCCTCCAATGAAGGACATGAAAGATTAAAATCTTCCAATCTTGGTTCCAAAGAGCTTCTATAAGATGCAAGCTACTGCAAATGAATACTCTCCTCCATGACAACAAGCTCTTATGTTTGGAAGATGGATGATGAAAGAGAGAATGGTGGAAACTCAACCGGTTCTTCTTCATCAAAACAGTCCTCCAAATCAGACAGGTAAACTGCCTCATTGTTGTCCTGCTGCAAATGTTCAACCTCTCCCATGGTGTTCTCTTGATTTGCAACTTGATCACCATGGTTTCTTTCATCCTCCAGCATTAAGTTTGAGGGATCAAACTCTTCTTCAGTACTATAACTTGAGAGAGATGAAGTAGAGAGAAGAACTGAAGGTTCTTCTATAACCTGCTTTGTGCTCAAAGCCTTTGGATCTGCACTTTTCTCCCCCATAGTTGGAATGTGCTCCTCTTCTTTTGGATTTGGAGCAGCTTCTCCTTCCTCTTGCTGTCCCTCATGACTGATTTTTGCAATTTGAATTGGATCAGCATTTCCTTCAAATAGGGTGCCAACATGGACACTATATTCTGAACAAATTGATTGCTGATCTGCAACTCCTTTTTGCTCTTCTTCTGCTGCAACAAAATCAGTCTTGACCACCATTTGTTCTTTAACTCCAACCTCTTCTGAAGGTTTCATCAGCAAAGGGATATTCTTCATCCCAAATTTAAGAGCCCAACTCTTCAAATTTTGAATTTCTTCATCCTTGTTTGGCTTCTCTTTTTGCTGTCCTTCATGACTGATTTTTGCAATTTTTTGTGGTGGTGGAGGAGGTAAAACCTCTTTTTTCTTTGGAGGAGAGGGTGTTTCATTTAGCTCTTGTGGAGGGGATGACTGTTTGGAAGGGAAAAGGACAGAAGAATTGAGATGAGGTGGAAGACTAGGGGTTGGAGAAATGGATTCAACACTTGGGATAGCAGATGGAGAGTTTAAAACTTGACACTGCTGAGATAAAACAGATTGGGAAAGAGGAAAAGAAAAGGCATGAGATGGTGTGCTTACCCATTGACAAGGTTGCTGAATACTCCTCTCATACACCTCTATTCCTTCAATCCACTTTGCAAGCAATGGCAGCGTTGCAATCATGAATTCAAGCTTCTCTTGAGGGTTGTAATGCCTTGGGAAAGGTCCCACCCATGGACAAGGTGCTCCACAACCGATTCCAAATGCTTTCATTTGTGCTTGAGCCCTGGATTGCACCATGTTTACCTCCATCTTTTGGATTTTCTCCAACAGACCAGCATCTTACATCTGATTGTCTTCATTGTATGCACACCCTTGCTCTTGGAAAGCTCCATAGCCAAACTGATTTTGGCATTGCTGCTCATATGGGTATGTATGCTGATTTTGAATTTGTTCAAAATGCTGATTTGGAGGATTTAAAAAACATGTTGGAGGTGGGAAACATTTCTGCTATTGTAAATGTGAGTTCCATGATGGAAATGAAGTCATGATTGCATAACTTCATGGAATGGAAAATAATGAAAGAGATGGAAAGAATAATGGATGGAAATGGATGAAAAACAGGTCTGCAACTTCAGAAATGGGTTGCTGATCAGATGGAGTCGCCAGATGTGTTTGTAAGTGCCTCCAAAGGCTGAAATCTTCACAAGAACACACCAACCTACAAAAGATGAAGTGGAAGACCTCTAAGGTCCCACTGGGCGTGCCAACACTTGTTGCAAATCAACATCACCCCTGGATGTAAATCAAGGTTCTAAGTTGATGTTTAGGGCATCTAGTGTGATTGCACAACATTGAAACCTCTCTCTAAGTGTGGGACTTGCAAGATGAGAGAGGAATCTCTAGATTAGAGGCTGGTTCCTCAAACTCCTCTGATTAGATCTATTATTTGCACAACTACAGAGGTTTAGATCCTAATTTTATCTTAATTTGCAAGGAGACAGGGATAAGAAATGCAAAAATTAAAACTAAACTGATAAGGGTGATACACCAAAGGAGTGGTGAGCACTTCTTGCTCATGAAAATTGACACAAATCAGAAATTGCAACATAAAACATCATGCACAGGTTGATAAGCTATAAACAAGGGTTTGAAATGAAGCAAACAACACATATAAAGGACTGAAAGCATTCACAGAGCCTGCATTGTGATTTTCAACATCAAAATCCTTGTATTCCAACACCAAAGAGGCGAGAAAAACTGTTCTGATCCTGGAAGGTCTGATAATTGCCAAAATCACTTGTTGAAAGTGAAAACAGAAGCTTGCTGTGAAAAAGTGTTCCCCTTTGAAAAATGAGCCAAATCTGGCTTTTACAGTGCATGGGTCAAACCTAGGAGAGAGAAAACATGAAAAAATGTGGGAGCCATTCCTCATTGACCAAAATGCATTAAAAATAGCATGGGTGACCTAACAGACCCATCCTCGACATTTTTGACCATGTTGGAGAAGAATGCGACCCATTTTGCATTAAAATTGGTTGTTGAAACGTCAGTTCTATCCATGGGCATGTACCAGAAGCATTTTTGATTTTATCCCTCCAAACTGAACCAAAATTCAAAATTGACCATAGAATCTTGTAGATAATTTCACCATCTTTCCATTGATATAAAGAACACAAAAATCTGAGCTCTGGATCAAAAGTTATGGCCATTTGAAGATTTAGGGCAAAAACAGGCCAAAATCGGATCGGCGGGCAAAAAGTTTGAATTTTTACCCGTTTGGTCTTTGGAACATTTTTCAAATTTTCCCCATGCTCCACCACTCCAGGTGCCACATGGCACATTCTGATTGGGTGCGGGCCCTTCCTTACCATTTTTCCTTCGGGTCGCTTGGTGTTTTTGCCCTTGGACACGTGGCAGCTCCTGATTGGCTGCGGGCCTTGCAAGGGAAAATTTCCCACAAAAACTCTGCCGAGCCATAACTTAAAAACTACATGGATTTAGGAGGAAAACTTTACCTTTCTAGAAATTTGAGAAAGATCTCTATCCAATGGTGTCATTTCCAGAAGGTTTTGAGTGCCTAAAAAGTAAAAATTTATGACTGAGGCACAATAGAAGGAAAGAATGAAAGGGAGTTAGCCACAAAATGAGTAGGGGGAACATTTGGATAACATCACCACGACACACCTTGAGGTGGTCCCAAAAATTTCATACCTTGAATGAGTGCGGGATCGCCACATGTCTTATTCTAGCGAGATTTGTCTAAATTCTTGAAACTCAATGGAAGGCACCACGTGTCATGCTCCGAGGTAATCTCCTTTTTGCCGTTAAAAATTATAAGTAAAAATCAAAGCAAGCGAAGGCCTCCATGTGTCCCCATGTCACCAAGCCTCAAGGTGTCCTCCTAGCGCTACTTCAAAGCCAAACCAACTAGTTGATTCTCAAACAAGCGACATTCACCCACGTGGACATATTTCGAGTTTAGGCTTTTATAGAATTTTTGAAGTATTTAGGCGAGCCGTGTCCAAAAAAAAGGTGTCACGTCCCTTATAGATGCAAGGATGCAAATTTTACCGGTGAAAACACCTATGAAACTGTAAAATACAGAAACAGAGCATTTGAGCCTGAAAATGAAGTTTTCTTCAATGACAAAGAGTTTAGACTGTTGTAAGGCTCAAACACAATCCTTAGGGACACATCAACTCATTCTTCTTCAAGTATTTCAAGGTGTAATGTCCGAACACAAATTCCAACAATGGCAATAGAGGGAATGGGAAAACATGAGTTTTTTTAAAGGACAGAGCTCGAGGAACTCAAAATACAGACGTTTCTAGAGGAACAAAGAAAATAGGAGACAAATATGGACCCATACATGATCTTTGACTTAGAGGCAGACTAAAAATGGAAATAAAGACCAGCCAAGCACAACATGGGGAAGGATAAAATGATAGAGGCCGTAAATCAATAAATTTCCAAGGGCACAAATGGGGCGAGACAATTTTGAGTACCAACACAGGCTCCAACTCGGGATGGGCACTCCTGTGAGTGCCACAAGAACAAAAGTAGACCAAGTGTAAAAATATCCATTGGGAAAATAGAGTCACAAGCTAAAAACTCAAAAACTAGCTAATAAATCGACTATAATGGCTGCCACACACATAGGCAAACCACAAACTAACCAAAACAACAAAAAATAGAGCAGAAAACAAAAAACTATACACTGTACAAGTGATATGCAAACCTCAATTTTGGGGATCAATCCAAAAATGCTTCAAATGTCTTCCATTAACAGGTAGCTCAAGAAATTTGCCATCTAGGTCCTTAAGGAAAAAGGTATTCTCACCAATTATTATGTCAATGGAATATGGGCCCATCCATAAAGCATCAAATTTACCATGCTTTCCCTTATCTTCATGCCTACTATCCCACAATAGCACAAGATCTCCAATACTAAAAGCTCTTGGGGTTACCTTCTTATCAAACAACTTCTTCATCCTCTCTCTGAATTTTACATGCCTCTGATGGGATGCTCTTCTTGCTTCATCAAGCTCAAAAATCTGATTAATCCTTGCTTCATATGGACTAATTTCTTGGTCTTCAAGTTGTTGAACAAACTAAAATGAAGACAATTACAGATGTAAGGGTAGCAGAGCTTGTGTTCCATATACCAATTCAAATGGGATTTTACCAATAGCTCTTTTGGCAATGATCCTATCAGCCCAAACAAAAAAAAAAATTAGTTTCTCACCCCACTTCTTCTTGTTCAATTCCAAAGTCCTTTTAATGATCTTCAACAAGTTTTTATTATTGGACTCAGCCTGTCCATTTCCTTGTGGATTGTAGTTAGAAGCATATGTCAACTTTATCCCATACTCTTTGCACATTGCCACTAAAGGTCCAACTCTAAAACTCATGGCATTATCAGCAATAATCTTGACTGGCACTCCAAATCTGCAGATGATATGATTCAATATGAAGTCCATTACAACTTGGTGTGTTTCCTTCCTAGTGGGGATTGCTTCCACCCATTTTGTGAAAAAATCAGTAGCTACCAAAATCCATTTGTGTCCAGCACTTGATGAATCAAATATTTCACCAATGAAGTCAACCCCCATTGTTTGAAAGGAGCTTCAATTGATACAGATGTAAAGGAAGGGATCCTGAAGCTTTCAATCTTCTAGAGAAATGCTGACAACTCTCACATCTTCTAACCAACTAAGTTGCATCCTTGAAAAGAGTTGGCCACCAATAACCATCCCTCATAATTTTGTGTGCAGTAAATCTTCCAAAGAAAATTTCCTCCACCACTCCCCCGTGAAATCAACAATTATTTTGGGAGCTTCATCTTTAGTCACACATCTCAAGAGGATTCCTTCAGGGTTCTTCCAAGCCAACCCAAAGTTTGTAATGATATATTTTTGAGAAGCCAACTTGAGGGATCTTTTCTAATTTTTATTCAAATGCCTAGGGCAGCATAAGTGTCTGAGATAAAATATTACATCCTTTTACCATTCAGAACTCAACAATTTCTCAAGAACACCTGCCCTTTCTTCCTCTACCTCATTTACTTCAGCATTCTGCAGATTACTTTCAGCCATGAGCTTGGCAAGACCCAAACCTCTTACTAGATTTGTGGTATGGATGTCCATATCATACTCCTGTAATTTGTTGACCCATTTACACCTTTTTCTTGAGATCTCCATTTATGATAAGATGTCTTTCACCATTGTGTGAGGAACATAAGCAACAATTTTGGAACTCAAAATATAAGGCCTAAATTTTTTTCTACTTTTACCAAGGCAAATGCATGTTTCTCCATGATTGTGTATTTCAACTCAGTTGTTTGCTATGCCTTACTAAAGAAGGTAATAGGTCTTTCAGCTCCATCATCATCCTTTTTCAACAAAACAAATGTAATGGTGTGTTCAGAAGTAAGGAGAAGATTTGGAAAGGTTTCTTGTAATTTGGGGCTGTTAGAACAAGAGCATGCTTCAATGCTTCCTTGATTCCATCAAAATCTTTAAGGGCAGCCTCTTCCCACTTGATATTCTGGTCCTTCTTCAACATGCAAGTAATGGGGAGAGTCAACTCAACAAAATTAGACACAAACCTTCTAATGAAATTGATTTGACCAAAGAAGGATTGGATTCCTTTCTTAGTTTTGGAACCGGGATCTTGCTGATAGCTTCTATCCTTTGTGGATCAATCATAACTCCTTCTTTAGACACAATGTGACCAAGTATTTTTTCTCTTTGCACTCCAAAATGAAACTTCTTTGGATTGAGTGAAATGCCATATTCTCTACATCTGATCAACATTCTTTCCAAATGTTGCAAGTGGTCAATTCTTTTGCTAGAAAAAATAGTAATATCATCTTGATAAACAACAATAAAATCATTGATATAGCCAGCAAAATAAATGTCCATGGCCCTTTGAAAATTAGCTCCAGCATTCATTAAACCAAAGGGCATCCTAACAAAAACATATGTTCCCCACGGAGTAGTAAAGGCAGTTTTAATCCTCTCTGATTCTTTGAAAACAACTTGGTTATAACCGGAGAAACAATCCAAAGTAGAAAGCATTTCAGAACCAGTAACTAATTGCAGCATTTTTTCCATGTTTGGTAGAGGATAGTTTTCTTTCATCGATGCTCTATTTAGATATCTGAAATCCACACAAATTCTGATATCTCCATTTTTCTTTTTGATTGGCACCAAGTTTGCAACCCAATAACAATACCTTGTGGGTTGAATGATTCCTCCATATCTCAAATTTTTCAATTCCTCTTACTTTTTGAGAGAAAGGAGTGGGTTAATTGGCCTTTGGTTTGGCATCTTTCTCAAGAGGGATTTCATGTTGGAACAAGTCTTCTCTATATGCTTTCAGCTTGGAATAAGACCAAGCCAAACAGTCCTGATATTGTTTCAACAATTGGATATAGGATTGTTTTTCTTCCTTGTTTAAACCACTCCCTAACCAAATCTTCCTTGGTTTCTCCTTTGTTCCCAAGTCATGCTCTTCAACATCTCTAGATGTAAACATTTTTCTATTGATTATACAATCAACACTGTTAAAATTTGACTCAAGATCAACCATCCCTCTAGGGATGGTGTTAGTCTTCAATTGAATGATATCCCTACCAAACAAGGTTTATTTTCCATCAACATTACATACCAATGGTTCCAAATCAATATGTTGATCCACAAACTCACCTTGGTTCTGTAAAAACCTCTAAACCTGAGCATCATCATCAAATACTTGCCAATGCTTGATGTTATCAGGGACTGCAGGCCTAGTGAGTATTTCAACATCATATTCACAATATGGAGAAACGGTACAATTGTCAAATCTTGACCCCAACACTACTAGCCTATCTGCAATCATATTTAAACTTCTGTCATGATGAATAATGTTGAAGGAATCAAACATCTCAATCAGATCCCAAACTGCGTGTTTGTATTGTTTCATTCGCTGATTTTTTGTTGCATACAGTTTTCTAACTTGTTTGACAACCAACTCAAAATCTCCCTTTACAATGACATCCTTTATGCCATACTTCCAAGCAATCCTCAGCCCTAACAATAATGCCTCATACTCAGCTATGTTATTGGTGCATTCAAAGTTAAGTTTGAAAGAAAAAACAAATTCCTCTTTGCTTGGAGAGATCAAAACAACACCAACACCATTACCAAATTTGGAGCAAGCTCCATCAAATAACAAAGTCCATGGAGAGCCTACTTCTTCAAGACACTTAGAATGATCCATCTTGTGCTCCTTACCATAAGCAAACCTAATAAAATTATCAACATCAACATCAAAAATAATACTTCATAAGAAGCATTGTTTGGATCCTCAATTAGATGCAACATCTTCTTCTCTCCATATAATTTTACAAGGCTACCTTCAATGGGAATGGTGGAAAAATACATATCCATTTGGAAACTCCCTCCAACACTTATAGCCCACTTTCTTGACAATAACATACCCCATTTGGTAGGGCAATCGACAATTACAACATCAAGTTTCAAATTCTTACTCCTGATAGGCTACAAGTTGCACCACCAAACCTTTGACACATCCAACAACTGGCACTTCCCTGGAATCCATGGCAGTACACTTGTCATATGTTGTTTTTACTTTGATATCTAACTCATTCATAACTTCCAAAGGCATGACATTTCATGATGCCTCGAAGTCAAACATATAATTATGTAGCAACCTGTCCTTGATGATCAAAGTTATGAAGAAAGGGTCAACACTCAACTGAGATTCAACCAAGGATGTTCCCAAATATACCTCCGTGGTTCACCAAATTCTTCCAATGTTGATGTCTTTCCTACCTCTGCAATAACAAGTGGAGCTTCTACAACATTCACATTCCTTTTCACGGTAGCCTTCTCCTCCTTCAATCCCAAATACTCAAGTGCTCTCTTCTTGTGCTCAAGGATTCTAAGCAACTCAAAATTGGAACACTGACCTTGATTTGGCTCAAAACTTGAGCAATGTCATAGGGAATGTATTTAGGAAAAACAACAGTGGAAGGAGGGCTAGAAATTTCATCAGATGGCACAAGGTTTTTAACATTTTGAGCATGGGGTGAAGCATAACTTTTACTTGGGACAGCAGGGCTCTTAGCAGATGTTTCTTTCTTAGGAACCTCTTTTGGGATATTAGAAAGCAATGGGGTTTTATTTTTGGCCTGAGGCCCAGCTCCCTTGATAGCCTTACTTCTTGTGTTATACTCCTTCTCTTGGGCCACCACAACATTCATAAGCAGCTGCCTATCCTCTTCTGAGGGTATACCTCCATCATACTTCTTGATCATCAATGCCCTCAAGTATTCAAAATCATTATTGGGCAGCTCAAAGGCTTGTACATTATCAATTTCTAAAACATGAGAAGGAGGAAAAAGATGTACCCATTAGATGTAATCCCAAAATCTAGCAGTAATCCTTGCACTTATCACTTCAGTGGATGTTGCTCCTTGACATGAGTTTGTAGGGCAGTCCATCATGCAAGCATCATCATCCATATTACAATCATCATCTTCCTCTTCAATTTTCTGATCTATTCCACATGGAGGATGGGGTAATAAACATCTATCACACCAGTCAATCTGATTTGCATCATCAACAACAGCCACTCTAGCATTTAACGGATTAGGCACTACCTTACTTTCCTTGGCCTGAGATTGCCTATTTCCAAATCCAATAGGCCCTTTACCTTTGTCATCAAATCTCTGCTCATTCCTATGGTGATTTTTGAATCTATCTTGTGCTTTCTGCCTAGGCTGACCTTGTGAAGTTTGTCTAATTCCCTTCTCATCTCTTGCCAACTTGTAGGAAATCTCTTTGATAGCCCCTGCCAAATTTTTCACCACTTCCTCCAAGTCTACACTCTTTGCTTGCTTGAGGCTTCTCAGGGTTTACCAATTTAACTCCCTCTCTCTTAGGAGGTTTCCCAATAGCCTTGATATTGTTCTCAATTTGAAGTGCCATGGTGAAGGCCTACCTTAAATTTCCAAGGTTCTTGTCCCTCAAGTAATATGCAGCCTTTTTATCAAATGCATCAGAATATTTTATCAAACAAGATTCATCACATGGTCTTAAATTCACCGGAAATCTCCTCAAAGTTTTATTGAACCTTGTGTTGAAGTCATGGACCATTCATTTGGGTTCTTCTTGATATTCTCAAACTCTGATAAAAGGAACCTGGGATCAGTCTTGTCACCATATTGCAGCCTGAATGCATTTTGCATTTCATCCCATGAATCAATAGAATTATCTGGCAAGGCCTTGTACCAATCCCTAGCATCCTCCTCTAAAGTGTGGAAAAATAATTTAATGTACACATCCTCAAATCCAATTTCAAAATCCTCCATCATATTAATAAAGAGTTTCAAATGTTGATCACCTGTTATGGAATTATTCCCTTAGAAATTTGGCAATATACTTCTGACATCCTGAGGCATAGCATTAGGATAACTAACCATTCCCCTAAAATTTATTGGGCCAAAGGTGTTGACCATAAATGGAGGCCTAGGTGGAGGCTGAGCCATGTTTTTTGGTGGAGGTGATCTTGGGGGTGACACAAGCTGATGAGGAGTGCAAGGTCTTTGGGGCTCAAGAATGTGGTTCAAAAGATTGGTATTCTCTAGGTGCTAATTTTCTTGGAAAGTTTTATTAGAATTGAAACACATAGGTGTAGATTGAAGAAGGAACTCACCAAGTACAATAGAAGGACCTTCACTAGTTGAAGTAAACAAGTTTATGAG
Organism: Taxus wallichiana var. yunnanensis; assembly: GCA_018340775.1. Classification (NCBI taxonomy): domain Eukaryota; kingdom Viridiplantae; phylum Streptophyta; class Pinopsida; order Cupressales; family Taxaceae; genus Taxus; species Taxus wallichiana. The sequence goes on along the minus strand of CM031242.1, from coordinate 777,880,357 downwards.
AAGATTGCTTGAATCAGAATCACTGGAAGAAGAGTGATAATCCTCTATCAAAGGTTGATCTCTCTCACCAATGGATATTCCTTTGCTTGATGTCTGACCTTCAACAACCTTCCAAACTTTTCTTTCCTCTAAAACTATCTTTCCCAATTCTTGAAATAATTTTCTACTTGGGTCTCTCCTGAAGAAAGATCTTCTTCCTTCCAGGTTTGTAGATTTTATGTGACAAACTTCACTTAATGTATGATAAGGTACTAGTATTTATCAAAAATATAATAGCAAGGAGTCACCACTAAGGACTTTCACCCTAGTTTGTGCAAATGCACTATGAAGATCTATCAAATGACTACAAATATCAGCACTATGCAAAGCTTTAACAGATCTGATCTTCTTTTATTCAATTTTTCAACTATGGTGCAAAGTTTGAAACAACAAATTGGAGACACTTGAAAATATTAAACTCAAAACTATACTCTTCATTCCAGCCTTATAAATCTGACTAGAAAATGATGCTTAGCAATGTAGTTACACATAAATCACATAAAACATATTACTAGGGCTTTGAAATACTGAAATACTCCCAAGAAAGGATGCCGAAAATGTGTTGTACCCAAATTTAACCTCCTTCACAACTTGAGAAGCATCATGGATTTTACAAGACACTCAGAGGCAGATAAATGATTTATATGTTGTTTTGTAGCCGGGAAGCAATTTATCTAACTTATTAGCACTCAGGGTTTGAAGAAGTGAGTAGCACCTTGAAATTTTTGATCTTATCCTCATTATTTTAGGTTATGCCTCTCAAAAAAGGTAAGAGAACATGTATTGTAGCCTCTATTTTATGAAGGGGGTGAATATATCCTTGTATTATGCAGATTGTATGGAGATGGCCTTGAGAAAACATGATCAATTTCCCATTATTCAAACTCAACAGAGTTGTCACTACTAAATGATGGAAATTCTTTCAAGACAAGGCTGAAGCTACTTGAGACATGGTGTGATCCTGATTTGCTTTGTGCATTTTTGTAAATGGATTATATTCTCTTGTTGACACACAATGCAACACATGGGTAGTATAGGTGGGATTAGGTGATTTAAATGAATTTTGGGGTGGGAGATTTTTAGACAAGACTAACTAGAATTTTCCAACTTCTTTGAGGACCTTTACAAAACTTGAAAAAAAAAACCCAAACAACAGAATGCTTCAAAGAGGTTAAGGTATTCCTTCAACTAGGATATGTGCACCAAATGGAAGCCCAGATCTGCACTCTTCCACACAATCTCTGATGGTCTATCACAAAATCTTGAGTTAGATGAATCAGTTAAGCATTTAGAAATTTCTATTTTATCATACCTAAGGTGCACCCATAGGTTTACAAACAATCTCTGTATCAAGGAAGGCAGAGTGAATTTAAATTTGTTTATCCCTTTATCAGATGAAAGCTCTTCTGATCTTGGGATTGCAAATACCACTAAGCTATCACAAGAATGAGACCTGCATGATGAAAGAAACTCTAAACACCAGATTGCAATAGGAGCAAGAAACACAAATTGAAAGCATTCTAAAATATAAGCGTATGCAAATTTTCCCAGAGACAACACAAAATAATCTAGAAATGACCAAAATTATTAGTAGGGGAATGTTACAAGAACAATCTCGAGCTTGTTAGTGGCTATACATCCATGCAACCAACCTAACATGATACAAATTTGATGTAAAAAAGGAATTAAAATTATTCATAGGTGGTTTCTCAGAGAATGGGCTTCTTCCCAGATTTTCCCATGAAAATTCTAAGTTTCTCCAACCATTTGCATGACAAATTCATGTAATATATAACTTTCACTCACTCACTCACTTTTCCCCTCAAATATTCCCTCCAAAAGTGGAATATTCAAGCACCTTTGATTTGCAATATTTTCTAGAAAATGATATTTAACAAACTCACAAAAGTTGCCAATTTTTCTTTCAAAAGGTGAATCATTACAAAAATTTCATCATTCTTCAAAGTGGAAGCACGTTTTTCATTTCCCACACATGTAGATCCCTTTCATTTCATCATTTCAACTTTTCCCTTCCCAATTTTTACTCTGTAACTTTGGATCTGGTAATTCACGTTTTTCATGAACCAGAGTAAAAATTCATTTGAAAAATGCCTTGGATTCACAAATTGAACCCCCAAATTGATTAATTCGGACCCTACAGGCCAAAACGACATGAATTGGCAAAAAAATCAATGAAGATTGATGCAAAAACACATCTCCAAACTTCCTGGAGCTCAAATGGTGGCCAAACTAGTGAAATGCATAGCTACCATCGATTTGTTCCTCAACTTCAAATTTGAGCCCTCCATGTGGCAGATCCGGGCCTCGGGACGTCTTTTTACCTTTTTACTACTTTTGGAAAATTTGCACAATTTCTTGATTTCCTCTACCACTCCGCTGATGAGATTTGGGCCTGACACATGGCACAATATGACTGGATACAGAGTCATGGCTTAATTTTACACATTTTACATATTTTTGGAAAAAGGAAAAAAATTTTTTTTCTCCTTCTACTCCGCCTTCCTCTTCAAGTTTCTAAAGTGGGTCTCAGTGGAACCCCGGTCCCTTTATGCCTTTAACTCCCTTTTCCCTCAAAGGTAAAATTTTTCACTTTTCCTCCACCAGCTCGCACCTCTGCTATTGACTTCTTAGATGAATTTTGACTTTTTACCCTTGAGCTTGTGGGTTAGTTTGATACTTTGAGTCATTTGAATACAAGAGGCAAAATTTCCATGTTGCCCCGATGGTCCACCTCCCTACCTCTTTGAATTTTCAAAATTCCACGTGTCACCATGGTGCACCTTGAGGCTGGTCCCAAAAATTTGATACCTTGAATGAGCGCGGGCTCGCCACATGTCCTGTTCCGGTGAGATTTGTCTGAATGCTTGAAACTCAATAAAGGCACCATGTGTCATGCTCCAAGCAGTAGTCCTTTTTGCCATTGAAAAGTCTAAGTAAAAATCAAAGAAAGTGAAGGACTTCACATGTCCCCATCTCACCAAGCCTCCACGTGTCCTCCCAACACTACTTCAAAGCCAGACCAAAAATTTGATTCTCAAATGAGCGTTGTTCACCCACGTGGACATATTTCTGAGTTGAGGATTTTTATAGAATTTTTGAAGTATTTAGCTGAGCTGCATCCAACCAAAAGGTGCCATGTCCCTTGTAGATGCAAGGATGCAAATTTGACTGGGAGAAAATGCCCGTCAAACCGTAAAATATAGAAACACAAGCATTTGAGCTTGAAAATGAAGTTTTCTTCAATGATAGAGAGTTTAGATTGTTACAAGGCTCAAACACGATCCTTAGGGACACATCAACTCATTCTTCTTCAATTATTTCAAGGAAGAACGTCAAGAACAAAAATTTCAACTATGGCAATAGAGGGAATGGGAAAACATGAGTTTTTTGAAAGGATAGAGCTCGGGAACTCAAAATACAGACCTTTCTAGAGGAACAAAGAAACTAGGAGACAAATATGGACCCATACACGATCTTTGACCCGAGGTAGACTAATAATGGTAATAAAGACCAGCCAAGCACAACATGGGGAAGGATAAAATGATAGAGGCCGTCAAATCGATAAATTTCCAAGGGCACAAATGGGGCTAAATAATTTTGAGCACCAACAGAACCTATTGAAAATTGTGTAATCAATCCCTTAAATACAATTTTCTTCTAATCATGTTTACATTATTCTTTCTTACACATCACATACCAAGTTTAACAATACGTACACATCATCTAAATACTAATAAGGTGCACATCATAACATCAACCAAAATAAAACCACATTATAAAAAAATCACATACATCTAATAATCATAATATCACCACATATGTCAGTCCATATCATCAACTATGTTACAAATACTATAACCATTATGTTAAACATAGTTTTATAACAAATCAAAAATCAATATCCATATATACATATATAAAATAGTCGACAATATGATGAGGATGTCAACCTTCTTACATTCACTCATCATCATCATTGTTGTTCTTGATAGGCATAGGATCTAGAGAGATTGAGGATTTTCTAATATCACCACGATCTATAGACCAAGAATTCACTCAATAGTGTGTCAATCACTCATGTAATGTGTCATTTTATACCAAAAATATGCATACTAAGTCTAGGACACCAATAATTTTTTCAAAAAATCCTATACTAACTCAATCCCCAGATTGGGCCTATAAATTTCATGCATTTTTTCTAATCTCTCATTCTTCACACTCTGCTGCAACATTATGCATGTGGTCATCAACACTATAGTTGGATAAAATAAATATTGATGCTCACCTATTATATCATCCACACACTTCAAGATACCTCTTGACACCACATCCTCCATAATATTATGGGGAAATGTTTGCAAATATGTGTCTACAATGGTGGTCTAATAGGAATCACCTACAATCACTAATACCCCTATATCAACACTTCACAAGTCAACAACATTATTTTTATATATCACTAATCAAATATCAAAAATCACATAATACTTACAATGCGCAATGGCCACTTCCACTACATCTCCACTAGGGTCATCTCTCCCTCCCTTAGATCATCCACCCCTCGGTGGAGGAACATCTACACTACATTCTCCTATAGGTACACCATCATGTCCTAGATCACTGACCACAATAGGAAACAATAACACTCATCTAGTATTTTTCCACTACTCTTTATATGCTTCAATATAACTTGCATCATCTCAATCACTAAAAATAACCACTAGATCTACCTCATCATTTGGTGGGGAAATATTTCAGATAGGGTTAGATAAGGCTAAGACCCATCTCTATAAGCCATGTGGGTTTATTTCCTCCATGGATATGGTGTTGGAGGTACCTCGTGCATGATCCCAAATTATCGTGTCATATGCTCATATTGAAATAATCACCCTTGGTGGGGAAATCAATCCTCTAACCATATGGTATATTGCTTCTTTATCATCTCCATGTCATCCTCTATCCACCGTGTGAAATACTTGTATGGTCTCCACATGATAACATGTAGTCCAAACCTATCCAATATAGATCTATAAGTCATCATATCAACCCTTCATTTCCCGGCATAATCTATCTCACAGTGTAGACACCAAAATTAGGTCGCACTCCCCTTCGTCCCTTTCACCCCACATGAATATTAGTTTAATTATTTATAATTAAAGTAATACTCATCCTCACTTCATTCATTATTTAATTACCTTTATTCAAACTAATTTCCACCTCACCTAGACACCTCATCATGGACCTATTCTTAGCATGTTTCCTAACTAACTAGGACTCAATTTTCATTCACCATAACTAACTAAGACTTAGTCTAACCCTAAAATCACATGCCTATTATCCCTCTAACCACATTCCCACTTATTAAAATGTAACATTCTATTTTGATCTACGAAGATAGACAGAGCTGGCCCAAAAGATTGCCAAGATCTATCATTTTTAGTAAATCTAAGATTTCCTGCCTTAACAGACGCTTGTCAACCATGAACCAACGCTGGTCACCCTAAACCATTGTCGGTTACCATATATCCATTTTAGTAACCTTTTTTGAGAGGTTGGCCACATTCTAAAGTTTTGGAGTGAAGGAGATCATCATGCAAGCAAGAAACAGATCCCTTTTGCACCTCTGAGACAGCCATAACCAACAAAAAAGATCGATCCGAAGGTATTTGCATTTACGGTAGCATTCCAGGAAGCACTACCATGACACCAAACACTATTTCACAAATCAACCATCATCAACATCCAACCATCAAACCTACAACACTAGTAAGTGTGTTTATAACCTACATCATTTCATCTTCATTCAGTTTATAAAGTTTCTTCACTTCTCTTTATCAACCTCTATTTACATTTTTATCCCACCAATCTTACCTCCTATGAACCCAACCATTCCACCACCCACAATAATTTGATCAACTATACCTGACTCATGAATATCTCTGAGTATTACCAACACCTCCACAGACCTAACAATTCTCCTTACCATCTTTGTTTAATCTTAGAAAAACCCCAAAACCAAGTTTCATTGAGTTTCCATCATCCCGCCTATACCAACGTCGGTTATCCATGACTGTCATCAGGTCATACTTGACCGATGTCGGTATCTATGTTTGGTAATCTTACTAATAACAAAAACTCATTAACCTTTTACCAACTCACCCAAACTCACCCCGACTTGACCCGAACCTATTCCAACACCTCAACCACCTACAGCCTTCTTAGATCTAATCATAACCTAGCCTATTAGATTAGATTTTCTTATTTTACTTGAATTAGATACCTAAATCATATCAAATATAGTAGGATTTTATTTATTTACGCTATCTCTTGCATTAAGTTGTATTAAATAGTGGGTTGACATCCGTCAAGGAAGTGTCATACTTCATGGATCTAACACACACTAAAGCGCACCACAAACATATATTGTTTAACTCTCTTTCATGGTCTTGTTGTGTATTTAAGGTATTTCCTCCTAGCCAAAATAAATCTCTCATAGTTAGCATTGGATCAAGAAGTCGAATGCGTGCACAACCTTTAAACCAACCATCACAACAAGTAGTTCCTCCTAGCCAAAAGGAATCTCTCCCGGTCGGATTGGATCAAGAAGTCAAAATGTGTGCACATGACCTTTAAACCAACCATCATAATAGGTATTCCTCCTTGGCCCATCACCTTATCTGTTTCATCAAATCCATAAAGAAAATGGTGAAACACACAACAATAATCTCTAGATGTGCCCAATCTAGACAAATCCCACTTGTAGACACCAAAATTGGGTCACACTCCCTTGCTCCCCATCAAATAACCAACTCAAACATATTCACCTAACCATGGCCCCTTCCACCCCACATTAATATTAATTTAATTAACTTAATTAAATTAATACCCATCCTCACAATATTCATTACTTAATTATTTTAACTAAGCTAATTTTCATCTCACCTAGCCACCTCACCCTAGACCTATTCTTGGCATATTTCCATAACTAACATATATTTGGTCCCGCATTACCTTAATGACCCAAGACTTATTTCAACCCTAAAAATCAATACCTATTATCCCTTTAACCATATTCCCGCTCACAAAAAGGCAAATTTTGATTTGATCAGGGAGAATAGACAGATCTGGCAGAAATGATTGCCAAGATTTGTTATTTTTAGTAAACCTAGGGAATCCCACCTTAACCGATGTCGGTCATCACTAAACTAATGCCAATCAACCCAAAACCATCATCGGTTACCATTTATTCACCTTAGTAACCTTTTTTTTGGGTTGGCACATTCTAAGATCAAGGGGATGAGAAGAGAATTGCATATAGGAAGAACCAGATCATTTTCACACCCACATACATCCATAGCTAACATCGGATTTGCACAGATCAAGAAGCATTCCACTCATGGAAGCATTCTAGAAAGCACTATCGTGGAACCAAGCACCATTTTTCTAATCAACTACCATCACCAATTAGCCATCAAACCTATATCATAGTAAGTGTATCTCCTACTAGCATAGTCTATTTCAGTATAATAGCTTTTATTACTTCTATTATCAATTTATACTTTGCATGTTCATTTCCCATCCTCTACCTACTTGTAGACTCATCCATTCCTCTACCCACACCACCAAATCACCCATTCTCACGTACTACACATCTCTGAGTATACCTAAGACCTTTACATACCTCCCTATTCACTCTTTCATCTCTGTTTAGCTTTAATTCAATCCCTAAAATCATATATCATTGAATTCCTTTCACCCCAACCCTACCAACGCCAAGTTACCCATGACCGTCCGTCCGGTCCCTTCTAAACCGTCATCGATTCCACACAAATGGCATCGATATCTGTGTTTTTCACCTATGCCAATAATAGATCTAGTCTACCTTCTACCAAGTGACCCAAACAACCCAGAACCTAACCTTGACCAATTCCAACACCCTGACACCTACCTACCCTTCAGATCTGACTATGGCCTAGCCTTTTATGTTAGATTTTCTTATTGTTCTTGAATGAAATACCTAAATCATATCAACTATAGTAGGAATTTGTTTATTTCTCACATTAAGTTATTTTAAATAGTGGATTCACATCCATCTAGGGAGTATCACACTTCCTAAATCTAGCACACGCTAGGTAGTCCACTGTCATATATTATTTAACTCTTCTTTTCTATTTCAAGTAGTTCCTCCCAGCCAAAAGGAATCTCTCACAGTCAGCATTAGATTGAGAAGTAAGAACACGCAAAAAGAACCATCAACCAACTAGCACAAACATGTATTCCTCCTCATCACATAACCCTTATTTGTTTCATCTCAATAACATAAAGAAAATGGTGAAACACCCACCAATCGATTTCATAAATGTAATGTACTCATAATCCCCACATGCAACAATGTAACCATTGATACAACAGCACCATGGTTATCTAATGTGAACCTATATAGATCCCTATACAAATGGGCCAATACACAATAACCCCATGCATATTATGTCCATTGTTCCTCTATTACCTAAAAAATCCACCACAACATGTATGATATAGACACCCTGCCACCATATTATACCATAAATTATGTCAATATTACATAAATATACTTCCATAACTATGGAACACTTGAAGTCACAACAATGCTCAATATGATTGTTGGCTCTCCAATACACCCATGTCCCACCCAAAATATGTGTACCTACCTCATATGGTATGGAATGTTTGAGGGAAGTACCTATACCCTCTCACCTATAATCGTTATACACAAAATATGATAAATTTACTCTATCTTAATAGTCATATCCCCTATCAAGAGCCAAAATGTGCAAGTATCTTCATTCCACCACTCACATAATGACATGTGTTTACGCCATTATTATATTATGTGGAATCTAAGAATTAGTAAATTAGGTATAGTAAAGGGTGTAAGGGGATCTTTAGGGGTTTATTCTCATGAATCAAATTCCAACATTAATTATGTAATATCATAATAACACATTAATACTTGTGACTAACTTATGAAATAAGATATGAACTTGGAAACATAAGAGGATGAGTGCATTTAGTTGATTACATTTACATCTAGGAATTTTTTCTAGTATACACTACTAAAACTATAATTTCTTATTCTAATGATGCTTCATTCAAGGAATTGTAACTGAAAAATGACCTAGGGTATGACTATACTCTTATGTCATGAATTAACCCTTCTATACAGTCTTATACTTGTTTAGATTCTAGTTTTGTAATCAGTAACATCCTCGACTTATTGTATACACATTGTCATAGTGAAACCAATAATACATATCTAAGTTTTTGATGTTGTTTTTATTACATGATGACTTGTCATAAATTAAAGTGTTCATAATAATATAATAAGTTATTAATGAATACATGGATATTAACATCATATTTCAACATACATATAGAGAGAGGAATAAATCGACGGGCATAATGGCTAATGTAGGGGTATGCAATAATAAGTACATTGAATGGTATGATTTACATTACACCCCTTATGAAGCTCATAAAATCATCATTAAAGAATCAAATGCAAATCCCTAGCTGGTGGTTCTCCCATGTGTGGAATCCTTGGCATGGATTTCTGAAGTGATTTGATATTAAAAGTTCTTATTACCCCTTCACCTTGAAAAATGAGTTATTTTTGTTTTTCAAACAGATTTGGGGGAAGGAGTCGGGGTTCATTTTTGTAACTACCAAGATTTTAGGTTACTAGCGTGCTATCTGTAAGACTGTTCATAGTTGTTATCGGTTTACGCTTCATGACCAACTTCTACTTTCACTATAGGGGGATATCCATATCACGTTGAGCCTATTTTCGATCCTAAATGGAAGTAAAATGTAGAGCAATGAGAAACCCTTAGCATTGGGGGTTTTCTAGATTTTATTCAAAGGATCAAGGGACACGACCAAGATATTTCGATGCAATTTGTGGAAAATTGGAAATGGATGAACATTCATTACAGAGGAAGAAATTTCAATATCTTAGAGTAGTTCATATCTTTTATAACTGAGATTAGCATGGATGGTAACAAGTTCTTCAAGAACAAATTCAATAAATAATCTGAGGAAAAATATTCCTTGATGATGGGGAACACCTGGAAATTAAGAAATAAGGCATTGTTTGTGACTCAATTCCGAAGCCCTTTGATGATGTATCTTGTATGATGGTTCATTATGTCACTCTCAAGGGGTGTTTTTCTACAATCCCACTTCATCACCTAATGTTGCTAAATCATTTCAGGTGTAAGGCCAAGGTGAGTTTGTCTTACTACATCCTGCAATCTCTGGAAAAATTGGTTGAGGACGTTCAGGCTCATAAAAGGACTATGCCATTACATCAGGGGGTTATATATCTCATTCACTAGTATATTATTGATTTCATGGCCAATGATCCTCATCCCCCACTTGCCCCACCTCCCCTCAACAACCTTGTATACAATCCAAGAACCCCATGTGATCTAAAAGTAAATTTTAACTAACAATTGTTCACACAACAAAATTTTCTTTGTATTCAATTTTGATTTTAAAATTGGCGATTATGACCTTTTTATATTTTTAATAAATGACTAAAACCTACTATTAATATGCAAAAATACGAGAAATTAAGACAGGTTCACTAGTAATTCGACGCAAGGCATGATAATGGAGTTCGGCACTTGTGCCTACGTCTCCGGGTCTAGTTGAATGGGACCGATCTATTAAAATATTGAAAATAATTATTTACAAAAAATTCTACATAATTATAACCTTCTCACAGTCTTCCTCTTTCAAAAATAGTAGGGTTTTCTTTTTACTTCTCAAAATTCCACTCCTAGCTCAAGTTATGAGCATTTGAATATTTCACAGTCTTTGTCCCTTTACAAATACAGAAATGATCCTTTTATATTATTTTCCAATGAGATGGCATAATGGTCAAGGCATTAACATTTTGATAAGGAGGTTAGGGGTTCGAATCCCCCTCCTTCTCCTATGTCACCTCCTTTTTCTTTAATCCCACATTCAAATGCTTATTCGGTGGAGGAGGTTTAAAAGATAGGGTGGTTGGGAGTTTTATTGGCTTTTGAGCCATTTTAGATGCCTATGCATGTGGTTGTTTGACCAAAGTTGGCGCATGGATAATGTTGGTCGTGGCATGTAGGATATAATCCTAAGTTTGGCGCATTGCATTAATATGAGTTGGAAATAATGCGTTGGTTTATCTAATTGCATGGTAATTGGTAGGAATTTAACGTATAATGTGGAGAGATAAGGGGAGTGGCTCGGTGGCCCTTTACAATGTTTCAAATCAATATCCCACATGTATCACGCAAACACAATTAGAGGCATATATATACAAAGGCTTATATAATTATAATACGAGAAGGAGGCCAAGACACCCCTCTATAATTGAGTGTGTTGAAATAAACCGGCCGAGGGCTCTCGGCTAGTAAATAGCGGGGTCCACCTGCCCATGTACGAGTGTCCAAGACCAACATCCAAAACCCAAATTTTTCTCCATCACCTACATTTTCCATGTGTTACAATCCCATTGATCCACTTGGAAATCATGCACATGTCCAACCTACACGCAGTCCCAAATTTTGCCAATTGCCTAAAAATTTCAAAGGTGGGGCATAACTTTTGCAAATGATCTCGGTTTTAGTAAACAAGATATTGTCGAATCATCTAATTTTTCTCCATGCCATGGAACTGATTGCCACTAGTTATGAGAAGATCATATATCTATGTTTCTCGGTGAGAATCTTCTCGGATCATTCCTACCCACCGAGAAACTTAAGGACCCTAAAAGTCAACTTAATTGGTGAATAGGTAAGGGTACTTATCCCTCACCTTTCGGTTTCCATCTATTTTTCCTTGTTTGGATACATGCCTTTGAAACCAACACAAATATAATCAATGTCACCCCTTCATGAAGTTCTTACCTTCTGTCCAAAATGATTTCTTCCTACAAGTCATCACGATAATCGGGAGCAAAATCATCAATGTAAGGCATTATGTTAGCATCATCATGATCAACAATCATAAGCGGTTCATACAATCTAAAATTCTCAACATTTACAACTGAGTAGATTTGCATATATGGAGGTAAATCTAACCAAAAAGCATTGTTACAATTTTTTCCATTATTTATAAAGGACCATACCATATAGATTTCAATTTTTTACATTCACCTGTCAATCTTTCCTTGTTGATGTGAAGCCAAACTGAATCACCAACTTTGAACTTGTGATCAGTTCTACGTTTATCATGTCTAGCTTTGTACTTAGCCTGAATTTTCTCCAATTATTTGTGAACATACCGATGAAATTTTTGTATTCTCTACACAAATATTTTAGCCTTGTTAGAATCACTTGAACCATTAACAACAATTTCATGTCCATAATATATATCTAAAGGAGAATTAAGCGAGATATCCATATAAAGTCTCAAAAGGAGACTTCAAAGTAGAAGAATTTAAGGCATGATTATAAGCATGTTGGACATAATAAAGATGTTCATCCCATATTTTAAGATGTTTGCTAAAATAGTCCCTAAGTAATTGTACCACTGTGTGGTTTACAACCTATGTTTGACCATTGGTCTGTGGATGAAAAGTAGTACTCTTTTTCATTTTTGTGTCCATTAACCCCCACAATGTTGACCAAAATTCCCCAAGAAATATAGAATCCTGATCAAATATAATTGAAGTAGGCAAACCAAAATGAACCCAAATAAACTGAAAAAATAAATGTGCATTTCCCTCACCAGTTATCTATTTAGTACATGTAACCAACACACACATTTTTCTAAATCATTCCACTACCACATATAGGTAATTCATTGTTAGGAAATAATTATTTAATAGTGCTCCATTGTAATATTTTATATATTTTTGATGGTTGTTATAACCACACACGTAAATAGTTTTGGATGTATATTGGTTGGTTGTGTGGACACTCGTAGAATAGGTGTGAAAGATTCTAGGGTGGTTATGTAGTTGAGAATCTATAGGAATCTTGAGCTTAATAATAGGATGTCCTAATCCTATATATTTGTAAACACTCTTGAATGGATATGATGAAGTGTTATTCCTTTGTATTAATTATATAAACTAGTGTTGTGCTTTTATTTGGTATCACAATCCTCAAAATCCATCTCATGTTCTTTCTCTTTGGCTTTGACCACCATGGGCATAAAAATTTTGCTTGAGTTTACAATCCTTTTCATCCGATGTGCAAATCACCAAGGATTTTTTTTTCATAGTGAGCTCTAACAATAAACTCAATTCCATCCTTTACAAGAAAATATTTATTTTCTTCCCTATAAAAGATTGCTTTACGATCATTAAAGTAAGGACTTCCCAAAACCACCCAACAAATATCCAAAGGAACTACATCTAATTGAACCTCATCTATAAAAATTTTTGGAATCAAAAATTTGAAAGTACAAGTTTTAGTTACCTACAGTTTTAAATCATCACAAACCCAACCCAATGGATAAGGCTTATGATGTGGATTAGTTTTGAGTCCTAATTTCTTAACAACCTCCTCGTAAATCAGGTTAGCTTGAGATCCACTATAAAAAAGAGTATCAATTTTTGTATTTTTTGAAATTACTCTAATGTGGAAAAGCACGTTCCTTTTCTTATCATCATATATAGTTTGTTTACTAGAAGAAGATGCAACACTTGTAGTACTATTTTTAGAAATTGAAAGAGTTAATTTACCTTGAAAACTAATAGTTGTGATCTTCATTTCATCACCTGAATCTGACCTAAGAACATGAACTGCAGTGTTTGTTTTCTTTTCCTTTCCTTTCTTAACCATCCATTTAGGTTTCATTTCAGGATGTAATTTCCAATATTTAGACTCATTATGGTTCTTTTTACAATGATTGCAAAATGTTTTTTCATCTTCCTTTTTAATAGTAGATTTTGTCTTATGTTTACCCTTTCATTTTCCTTGTTCTTTCAAACCTTTTCCTTCAGATTGGTTGTTTGTTTATTTAAAAGAAGAGGAAGAGGACTCCTTTGTCATTTTACCTCATGCTTCTAAATGGGTTTCTTGAACACACACTGCATCAAGATTAGTAGGACCTAAAAAAATAATCATGTGCCTTAGGTAATTATGCAATCCACCAATATATTTAAGTAGTGTTTCTTCCGTGATTAGGGAAATTCCTAGAATTAGTGCCATTTTCCTAAATTCATGTGTGTAGTCTTGAAAAAAATTTCCCTTATATTTTCTTAATGTTTGTCAATCCATCATATCTTGTTGCTTATAACCAAGAGGATAAAATAAATTCCTAAGACTTGAAACAAATTTAGACCAGAAGTGATTTCTTTGCCTTTGGTTTCTTCCACTTCATGAAGCTTACTCTCCCACCAAACGAGTGTTGTGCCACACATTCGAAGAGTTTCTAAATGAATATTTGCATCATAATCCCTAATTCTCTGAACCATGCAACATAATTCTATCCACTTGATCCAGTTATCCAACTTCTCTACATTTAGCTCTCCAATATACATTGGCAATTCAAACTTGATATCTAACTTTAATGAAGGAAAATCAGATTTTAAAGGTTCACCTTTAGGAATATCAGAACTAGAGCTTTCTTATTTTTTACCTCCTCTAGTTCCCTTTTCTCTTTGTCTATCTTGGTACATTTCTTCCAACATTTCCTTCATCTATAGGAATGATTGATGAAATTCTTCTTCCTCTCGATCCACCATTGTAGGACTTTGAGATTGTCTTGTACCAATTTCAGGATCCCCTTCTACTAGCTCTCCTTCACCCTTCTTAGACTAGAACCTTATTAAAATCCAACAAAAAACAAATTGAAATTCAAAAACCATTAATTTGAACCATAACCAACTCGATACCAAAGATCTCGAAAGTAAATTTTAACTAGCAATTGTTCACACAACAAAATGTGCTTTATATTGAATTTCAATTTTTAAATTGGTGATTATGACCTTTTTATATTTTTAATAAATGACTAAAACCTACAAGTACTATGCAAAAATATAGATAAATGAAGAGAATTCACTAGCAATTCAACACAAGGCGTGATAACGGAGTTCAATGCTTGAGGCCTACGTCTCCGGGTCCGGTTGAATGGGACTGATCTATTAAAATCTTGAAAATAATTCTACAAAATTATGACCTTCTCATAGTCTTCCTCTGTAAAAAATAGTAGGGGTTTCTTTTTACTTCTCCTCAAAATTCCACTCCTAGCTCAAGTTATGAGCATTTGAATATTTTACATAGTCTCTATCCCTTTACAAATACAGAAATGCTCCTCTTATATTGTTTGCCAATGAGATAGCACAACAATCGAGGCATTAAAATGTTGATAAGGTGGTTAGGGTTAGAATCCCCCTTCCTTCTCCTATGTTGCCTCCTTTTTCTTTAATCCCACATTCAAATGCTTATTCAAAGGTGGAGGAGGTTTAAAAGATAGGGTGGTTAGGAGTTTTATTGGCTTTTGAGCCATTTTATACGCCTATGCATTTGGTTTTTGACCAAATTTAGTGCATGGATAATTTTTGTTTTAGCATGTAGGATATAATCTTAATTTTTTCACATTACATTAATATGAGTTGGAAATGATGTGTTGGTTTATCTAATTGTGTAGTAATTGGTAGGAATTTAATGTATAATGTGGAGAGATAAAGGGAGTGGCTCAATGGCCCTTTATAATGTTTCAAATCAATATCCCACGTGTATCACGTAAACACAATTAGAGGCATATATATACAAAGGCTCATATAATGATAATATGAGAAGGAGGCCAAGACACCCCTCCATAATCGAGTGTGTCAAACCTAGCTAAGGGCCCCTAGCCAGTAAATAATGGGGTCCACATGTCTATGCACGAGTGTTAAAGACCAGCATCCAAAACCCAACTTTTTCTCCATCACCTACATTTTCCACGTGTTGCAATCCCATTGGTCCACATGGTGAGCATGCACACATCGAAATTGTGAGCCATAACTTTTGCAAATGAGCTTCATTTTCTATAAACAAGATATTTTTAAAATCATCTAATTTTTCTCCATGCCATGGAACCGATCGCCACTAATTATAAGAAGATCATAGATTGGTGTTTCTTGTTGAGTATCCTCTAGATCACCATGTATTGTAATCCTATTATTGATCCATCCCCCAAAAGGGTTCTTAGGAGTAGTAAAGGAAAAGGAGTCATGGCAGTTGATAGTTCCTAGACTATTATTGTTGTCAGGATCGGGACACTATATTGGAAAAAATGAAACTTAAAGCTAAGAATCTAAAAACATTGGAAGATAATGTGGATTTTTACTCAAATACAACATTAAGAACTCACCTACTAACTCCATCTCAAACCTCGGATAAGATTTTAACACCCTTGCCTCCATTTTTAAAACCTTGGAAGATAGACATAATAACTTTCTAGCCATCCACAGTGGCAATTCTAGACCTCATGCAAGTGCACAACCAGCAGATTTTTGATGTTAGTGGAGTACCGACCTCTACATGGAAGAATGGGAAGCTCACTAAAAATTTCAAAGCCTCAAATTGGGATCTAAACATCACTTCTACTTTGAACTGTATGAAGGCACTCAATTGCTATTTCGAGGGTCTACAAAAATCCATCAATTAGTGTCTATGTTTGTATTTTTTGGTGCAATTGTAATGTTATGTTTTTGTTGTTTTTTGTTGTTGTAGTGCTATAGTTTTGTAGTTTTGATCATAATAGGGCTTATTTTTGGTAGATGGCCCTTGCCCTAGTAATCTTTTAGTTTCTACTTTTGGCTGGGGTGTGGCCCCCTTATTTTTGTTAGCCAATTTGTTTATCTTGGTTGTTGAGCCTTTGGTTGTACTCTTGGGTAAGGTCCCTCCAAAACCTTTTACCAATAAATAAAAAAATACATGGATATATGATTTTGATAACTTAATTAATAATCGATAAGTAGTATATATATATATATATATATATAGAGTATTATATTGATAATTATGCTTTGTTTAAAAAGGTCTTACGACTAATGATTGGTTAGTAATGTTTACAAGTTTAATTTTGCATATGTATGGGTCTCGGAACCACCATGGCTAACAAGTTAGTTTGATGGAATTTGTATGGCCATGGACAATTTGAGCATAAAATAAGGTTTTGTATTTGTTACGCACCACCATGAAAGTTTATTAATTTTTAAACTACTAATTTGGAGGGAGGTTTTGCGCTTATATGGGCCACGACATGACACTAGAATTTAAGAGGGTAATTCTGATTCGATTACTTAGGAACCAAAGAGCTTCACCAAGAAGCTAACCATGCAATTCAACTCCCCCATTTACATTGTTTGGTTTAAGAGTTCGACATGGAGCTAGGCATGGATATTTTTATGGAGATATTCCCGGGATATTTTTTTAGACTATGCATGCGATTTATAGATTTTTTATCACCATTTGAGATGGCCTCTTTGGTATTTAAAACAGTTTCTTCAACATTTGAGGAGGTTTTGGGAGAATTTGGTTGGAAGGATTTCAAGGAAGTAAAGGTAGATTCAAGAATGGATTTCTTACTCACATTCCTTTTTATTTTTATTTTGAAATGAATGAACATGTATTTGATTTGAGATTTTATGGTGAACCTTGGTTTTTAAAATCTGAAATATGTATTTATTATGGTTCTAGTTTTTAGTAGATAATAACACTTACTGGTCTTGATTTATGCATCAAACTTGGGAAATGTCGAGGAAGATTTGATCACGAATTGGTTAAATGATTATTGGTGAGTTTATAAACCAAATACATGTGGGTTTGTATTATATTTGAGATCTTGGTTTGAGTTAAATTATTTTTGGTCAACTCAAATGTTTAAAGGATTTATTCAACTCATTATGAGCTAGTCATTTTTATTGTTGACCAACTCATAGTTGTATAAAATATTATTGGTTTGTGTTGTTATTATTGTTTAAATTTAACCCTCCTTTGGTTTTGAGAACACCATTGTGATTCAGCTCTTAAAGAGCTTGATTGTTTTGTGGGATTCTAGCTCATTACAAGCTTTGTTGATAGCATTTGTCATTAAGTTCTTTACAACATGAATTTACTAATTTATCTCTCTCTCTCTCTCTCTCTCTCTCTCTTTGAACACACTTGACTTTGATAATCATTATGAACTTAAAGGTAATTATGATTTGTGTTTTTTAATTATGAAATATGGAAAAGTTAAGAGGAAAGAGACAAAACAAAGGGGTTATCAATGTTGTGTGAGTTTTTGTATTTGCATATATTTGAAATCAGGCCTAGAAAATTTTTAAAGAATATTTTAAACTCTTCTCAAGCTAGTTGTTATCATTAGCTCTAGTGGAGCATGATTCTCTCTCCTTCAAAAATGTCTTGTTTTGGGTTATAATGATGAATCTAGGGATTAATATGTTTTGGGTTACATTTTATATTGTGGTTTAAGTTCATCTTGAACTTGAATGTTATTTTTACTTTTGGCTCTGTTGGTGCAATTTATGGGTTTGCACACTTTGCTCTGATTTCCCACGATTCACTTTTGCTCAAAAAAAATTTATTGGCTCGAGCTGGTGATTTGCAATTCATTTTTTCAGTTGGATGCTTTCAGATGCCCTCATTGTTGTTATTCTACCCTAAATTGAAGTAAAATCCAAGTTTCCCCGTTTGTGCCCTGATTTATTCATTTTCATGGGTTGTACCGCTTCTCTCCTTTGCCAAATCATGAAAGAGCTCGAAATTGATCAAATCCCAAATTCGTGCAAGTGTTTCCCCAATCCCAAGGTCACAAATGATGTCAAGAGATGATTCAGTTGGTTTAAAATGAATAATTCTACCTTCCCTATCAAAAATTCAGTTTCTAGGGCATTCCCTAAATTTTTCACGTTTTTGACATGCTCTTGGGCCGTCAAATTTATCATTGTAAATTCTATGCTGACATGGTAGGCTCTCATTGGCCAGGTGCGGTCGGAAAAAATGTTATAACTTGTCAAATTTTCAATTTTTTGCTAAGGGATAATTTACTCCGCAGCCCCGCATTTGCCTAGTGTGCCTACGTGGCATGATTCGATTGGATAGATGGAGCAACGAGTGGCGGAGGTCACTTGAAAAAAATTTGCTTTCATTTTTTGCAAATTTCTTAAAATCAATTTTTTTCCCAAAGGCCCATAGCAAATGGCATGATGACATGTGTTAAGGAGGACCAATTGGATGGCCAAGGACTTGGAAAATTTTGGTGTTTTTTGGCTCGGGGTGTCAGGGGAAAAATTTGTCCCGCACACTCATGCCCAATGGGAAGACGACACATGTCACAGGATGGTCAGGCCGGTGGCGGGGGTAACTTAAAACTTTTTCTTCATTTTGGAAAAATTTCTCAATGTTAAATTTCGACCCAAAGGCCCGTGCCTAATGGAAGGGTGACGCGTGTCCATGGGAGTAAAGGAAAAGAAAGGTGATGCTTGTTTTTTGGATCTTTGCCTTTGGAGGAAAAATTTTAAAGTAACATTTTGAGCCAGATCTCCGCGAATCACAGTTTGACACATATGCACAGAGATGAAATGGAGGGGTGGAAGTTCTAAAGACTTTGAAGTTTTAATTTCAAAATGCTAAAATTAAAGTTTTGCTCAAGGCCCACAGCAAATAAGGGATGGACATGTGTCCAAGAGGAAAAATGGAGGAAGGGGCTGAAGGAGAAGTTTGTGAATTTTTGCCTCTATGTTTACAAGGTAAAAAATGAAGAATAGGCCCATGCCAAATGAACAACTGACACGTGTCCAACATTTGATGGAAATTCGGAGCGCGGAGGAAAGATGGAAAATGTTCCAACTTTGGCAAAAATTTCCAAAGGAAACAATGAACCCGCGGAAAATATTGAAGGTTTTTCCTACGACTAATCCACAGGTGACACATGGAATTTTCAAATGTCAAAAGAGAGAGGTCAGGCCCACATGGAATTTTGATGCTTGCGGAGGTTTGAAGGCAAATTTAATGAGTCAGCTCCGCCTCCAATGGGAAATCAACACATGGCAGAGAAACAATGGGCGTTCGAGGGTACGGAACATTTTGAGAAAATTTTCCTTTTCTCAAAATGGGGAGAAAATTTGTCATTTTGGCCTGTGAATTTCAAATAGGGCCCACAGGAGGACACGTGGCACACTCAGAGGGCTCACGGGAAAATTTTCAAAATTTTCCCGAGATCAAAAAAAAGGTTCAAAATGCATTTTTAGGATTGGGGGCTGCCCCAATCATGTTTAGACACATGTCACACCTTATGTAAAGGTAAACAGTAATTTTGGTGCTTTTAGAGAGGATTTGGATCTTCCACGTGGAAGGCCGGCATTTAAAGTTGATTTTAATCAACGGCGGTACAGACATTTTTGTGTTTGGGCGCCATGGAGCTCCAAGAAGTGTGGAATCGTCATTTTTGCACCAAAACACATGAAATTTTATATGAATCTACATCCCTTCAGCCTTCTGAACATAATGGAATCATTTATTTGAGCTGATTCAGTGCCCTATAGTGTTTTTCGTGAAATATTTTCCTCATCCCGTGAAAAACACGTGAAAGGTGAAAGTAAAAAGTTGCAGAGTTAAAAATGGTAAGGGAAAAAGGTGAAAAATGATTGCAAATGCATGCTGGCATGGTGGAATGCCAAAAACATGACCCTGGGATGGATAAGGATCTGAGTTCATGTAATATTTTAAAATATTTGTGCATCTCTGGCATTTGGCGAGCTGTTTCACAGTTTTATATCATTTTTCATCAAATGGATAGGGTTTTGTAACAAATTTGATCCCTTTGGCATATTCTTTGCTTGGGATGCAAGGATCCAAGTTGGCATAGGGTATATCATATAGTTTGGAAGCATTTTTTAGGTGTGTGGAGAATTTTGGAGAAGGAGAGAAGAATTTTCACAGGGAAAACTAGAAGAAGTCCATTTCCTTTTTGGAGAAACTACCTGAGAGCCATTTTGATTCCAGTTTGCATCAAATGTTCATCATGTTGAGTTGGTTTCAGCTGTAAAGCCATCAACAAGCTTTGAGATTGTCTAAATAACATTCCCTTGCTGATATATTTGATCAAATTCTTGGATTAACTGGTTTTATCTCTTGGCAAAGCTTGCACACACTTGTATTTCAGTATGTTTTCAATTTGTGTTTCATGCTCATGTTGCAATCTTATGTTTGGGATCTTTATTGGTCATGCATGGTCTCATTTATTGTAGAAGGTTTGAAGGCATCTACCATCTTCCATTCGAATAACATTCATTTGAGTGGAGATAAACAGATTTAAATTCATCTTACCTTCCTTGTAAATTGAGGGTGTTTGTAAACCTTTGGGTGTACCTTAGGTCATGATCTAACAAGAGGTTCTGAATGCTTTATTGATATTTTTCTTCAAGCCTTTGTGGTAGGTTATCAAAGTTTGTATGAAATAGTGCAGATTTGGGCATCCATATATGCACACATCCTGGTTGAAAGAGCACTTGAAATTCATTGAAATATCTCTGTTTTTAGGTGTTGTAATTATTTTGCAAGGTTTCCCAAAGAAGGTGATGACTCTTAACTAATTTTTTCCCAATATCTCTCATCATAATTTCACTTTAAAATAACTCATCCTACCTACAATACCCTTGCATCTGCATTGTGTGTCCATAAAAGAATTCAATCCTTTCACAAAAATGCACAAAGTTGATCAGGGTTTTATCATGTCTTTAGCAGCTCTAGCTTTGTTTTGAGAACATATCCATCATTTAGTAGTGACAACTCCTTTGAGTTTGGATAATGGATATTTTATCATGTTTTCACAAAGCCTCCTCCACATCATATGCAAAACACAAGGATATCTTCATCTCCTTACCATATAGGGGCTGCAATACAGGTTCTCTTACCTTGGTTGATAGGCACAACCTAAAATAGTGAGGGTTAGATCAAAACCCTTATGAAGGTGCTATCCACTCCCTCAAACCTTGAATGCAAACAAGTAGTTAGGTGTTCTCCCTGGCTACAAATGACATACAAAACATCTATCTATCCTTGAGTGTCTTGTGTAGATTCATGATGTTGTTCAAGTTGTGAAGGAGATTAAATCTGGATACCAACACCCGAGTGGTGCCATTTCCGGGAGTTGTTGCAATTTCTTGGTGGTTTTGAAGTACTTGAAAGGTTTGAGCATTTGTGTGATCAAGTATTTGAGCTGTTATATTATTGAGATATCATTTCATACTTCAAATCTGGATGTTTGGGTAAGAAAAACTTCAAACTCAGCCTGCTCTCCTCATCTACCAGCAGTTTATGTGATTTAGATGCACTATTTTTGGTTGAATTAAGAAGAAGAAAATATGATTTGTAAATCCCTGCAAGTTTTCAGTATAGCATGCATTTGACAAAATATTTTTTAGTGCTTTCTTGCACAACTAAGGTGAAAATCCTTGGTGGCGACTCCATGCTGTTGGGATCTTGAAATACTAGTTGTCTAACACATTTTTATCATTTGAAACTTTTTGTTTAAATCACAAACCGGAGGGAAGGAGATCCCTCTTCATCAAGGACTCTTCTAAGAAGTTGCTCACTGAATCAAGAAGCTCTGAACTAGAAGGAAGAAGAGTGTGGAAAGTGGTTGGTGATTTGGCTACAAGGAAAGGAATCCCCATAGTTGAATTTGAAGGAGAATAGCATGTCATTGAAGATTATAATTCCTCTTCAAGTAGATCTGATTCAGGACAATCTTCTTGCTGATTTTCATTCTCCATCAGGTGAGGGACCTTCTTGTGTATTTAAAAAACTTGCTCCTAAATCTGCTCCTGTGGTTTCTAAGTTTGCTAAAGTCTATCAAGAGAGAGAGCCTTTGGGGGGTTGTCATTTTAGAGATCATTCATCTATTCCAATCAGACCCATTACTACTCCTCATCAGCTTGTTTCACCTCCAAGATCACCCCCACCAAACAATATGGCTCAACCTAGACCTCCATTTGTTGTAAACACATTTGGTCCTATAAATTTTGGAGGAATGGATGGTTATCCAAATGCTGTCCCATAGGATGTGAGAAATAGATTACCAAAATTCCAAGGTAATAATGCCATAATTGGAGATCAACACCTCAAACTCTTTGTTAACATGATGGAAGACTTTGAAATAGAATTTGAGGATGTGTATATCAAGTTGTTTATCCATACACTTGAGGAAGGTGAAAGAGATTGGTATAAAGCTCTTCCTGATAACTCTATTGATTTATGGACTGAGATGAGTAATGCATTCAGATTACAATATGGAGACAAAATAGATCCAAGGTTCCTTCTATCTGAGTTTGAGAACATCAAGAAGAACCCTAATGAGACCGTTCATGATTTCAATACAAGATTTAATAAGACATTGAGAAGGCTGCCTGTAATTTTGAGGCCTTGTGATGAATCTTACTTGATCAAATATGCAGATGCATTTGATAAAAAGGCAGCCTATTACTTGAGAGACAAGAATCCTATAAACTTGAGGCAAGCTTTCACCATGGCACTTCAAATTGAAAATAATATTAAAGCTGTTGGTAAACCACTTAAGATAGATGGTGTGAAGCCGATAAACCCCCCGAGAAGCCTCAAACTAGCAAGGGTGCTGATTTGGAGGATGTTGTCAAGACTTTGGCAAATGGGCACAAAGAAATTTCCTACAAATTAGCTCGGGCTGAGAAAGGAATTGGGAAAAGTTCACAAGGACAACAAAGAATTCAAAACCATGATAGATTTGGCAATCATCCTAGGGGTGATCAAAGACAAGATGATAGAGGTAAAGGGCTTATTGGATCTGCAAATAGACAACCCCAAGCACATGAAAATAGAGTGGTGCCTGACCCTCTAACTGCAAGAGTTGCTACTATTCAAGAATTTTTGATATGGATTGGTGTGACAGATGTTTTCTTCCTCATCTGCCATGTGAAATGGACCAGCAAGATATAGATGATGATAATGAGAATGAAATGGATGATGACATTTGTATGATGGGCAGCTCTTCAAGCTCATATGCAGCAGCAAGCAACATCAACGATGTGATAAGTACAAGGACTGCTGCAACCTTTTGGAATTGCATATAGAGGGTACCATTTCTTTCTCTTCCTCAAACTCATGATGTAGATGTAGTTCAGGCCTTTGAAATTCCTAATAATGACTTTGAATACCTAAGGGCTTTAATGATCAATAAGTATGACGGTGGTATTCCTTCGGAGGAAGATAGACAATTGTTAATGAATGTTGTGGTTGGTCAAGAAAAGGAGTACAATACTAGAAGTAAAGTTGTTAGAGGAGCTGGTCCTCAAGCCAAGCCAAAGACGCCCTTGCTCACAAGCATTCCCAAAGATAACCCTAGAAGGGAAACAATTGCTAAGAACCTTGCTCTCCCATGCAAAAATATCAGTCCTCTCCATGCCCAGGCTGCCAAGAATACTTCTCCATCTGATGAACCTTCTTGTTTCCCTTCCAATGCTATTTTTCCAAAGAATGTTCCATATGATATAGCCCAGGTATTGAGCCAAATTAAAGTGAGTGTTCCCATTGTTGAATTGCTTAGATTTCCTGAACACAAGAAAAGAGCTTTTGAATACTTGGGATTGAAATAAGAAAAGAGCATACCAAGTAGAAATGTAAATGTTGTTGAGAGTCATCTTCAAAGCGTTACTAGCCCTGAAACACCACCACCAATGGAAGATCTTGGAGAGGCACTGAAGTGTATTTTGGGACATCCTTGTTGATTCCCAATTGAATGTTGATCCATTCTTCACAACTTTGCTCATAAAATGTAGGTTTCTTCACAATTGCATGTTTGATTCCAGTGCATCATGTAATGTTATGCCTCTAGAGGTTATGAATGAGTTGGATATCAAGGTGACAGTAGAATATGGGAAGTGTACAGCCATGGATTCAAGGGAAGTGCTGGTTGTTGGATGTGTGAAGGGTTTAGTAGTGCAACTTGCAGCGTATCCGGGTAAGAATTTAAAACTTGATGTTGTAATTGTTGATTGCTCTGCCAAATAGGGTATGCTTTTGTCAAGGAAGTGGGCTGCAAGTGTTGGTGGTAGTGTTCAAATGGAGATGTCCTATACCACCATTCCCATTGAGGGCAGCCTTGTCAAACTCTATGGCGAAAAGAAGATGTTACACTTGATTGAAGATCCCGACAATGCTTCTTATGAAGTGTTGTTTGCTGATGTAGATGTTGACAATTTCATTGGTTTTGCTGATGGAAAATACAATAAGATGGACAAATCAGAGTGCCTTGGTATGGTAGGTTCTCCATGGACATTAATTTTTGATGGATCTTGCTCCAAAGTTGGAAATGTTGCTGGTATAGTGTTGGTTTCCCCTAGTTTAGAGGAGTTTCCTTTTTCCTTCAAGCTCAGTTTTGAATGTACTAACAACATTGCTGAGTATGAGGCATTATTATTGGGATTAAGGATTGCATGGAAGTATGGAGTAAAGGATATTGTTGCTAAAGGAGATTCAAAGATGGTTTTCAAGCAAGTAAGAAAGTTATATGCCACAAAAAATCAGCATATGAAACAATATAAGCATGTTGTTTGGGACTTGATTGAAATGTTTGATTCCTTTAACATTATTTACCATGATAGAAGTCTTAATGCTGCTGCTGATCAGCTGGCTATTCTTGGTTCTAGATTTGATAATTGCACCGTTTCACCTTTTTGTGAATATGATATTGAAGTGCTAACAAGACCAAATTGTCTCGGATAATGTGAAACATTGGCAGATTTTTGATGATGATGCACAAGTGTTGAGATTCTTACAATGCTAAGGAGATTTTGCTGGTCAGAATATTGATTAGGAACCAATGGTGTGCATGAATGAAGGTAGAGAAACTTTGTTTGACAAGGATATTATACAATTGAAAACAAATACCATTCCTAAGGGTCTTGTTGCACTTGAATCCAATTTTAGCAATGCTGATTGCATCGTTAATAGAAAGATGTCTACTTCAAGGGATGTGGAGGAGCATAACTTGGGAACCAAAGACAAACCAAGGAAAATCTGGTTGGGTAGTCATCTCAGCAAAGAAGAAAAATAGTCCTATGCCCAACTTTTAAAGAAATATCAAGACTACCTTGTTTGGTCTTATTCAAAGTTGAAGGCATATAGAGAAGATTTATTTCAGCATGAGATCCATCTTGAGGCTAAAACCAAACCATTTAGAAAAAAAAAAAAGCCTATTAACCCACTACTTTCCATGAAAATGCAAGAAGAGTTGAAGAAATTAAGAGATGGTGGCATCATTCAGCCTACTAGGTACTCTTCTTGGGTTGCCAACCTTGTGCCAGTTAGAAAGAAGAACAGAGATATCAGACTTTGTGTGGATTTTAGGAATCTAAAAAAGCATCTATGAAGGACAACTATCCTTTGCCAAACATGGAGAATATGTTGCAGCTTGTGATAGGGTCAGAAATGCTTTCTACTTTGGATGGTTTCTCCAGATACAATCAAGTAGTTGTCAAAGAATCAAAAAGACTTAAGACAGCCTTCACTACTCCTTGGGAACTTATGTCTTTGTAAGGATGCCTTTTGGATTGATGAATGCTGGTGCTACTTTTCAAAGGGAAATGGATGTTGCCTTTGCTAGTTATATCAATGAGTTTATTGCAGTTTACCAAGATGATGTGACTATTTTTTCAAGACAGTGAGCAGACCATTTGCAACACCTAGAGAAGATGCTGATCAGATGTAGAGAGTATGGAATTTTGCTTAATCCAAAGAAGTGTCATTTTGGTGTGCCAAAAGCCAAGATATTGGGGCATATTGTGTCCAAAGAAGGTGTTATGATAGATCCTGAGAGAGTGGAAGCAATCAGCAAGGTGCCTATTCCAAGAACCAAGAAGGGTATTCAATCTTTCTTTGGCCAAATCAATTTCATTAGAAGGTTTGTCTCCAATTTTGTTGAGTTGACTCTTCCAATCACAAGCATGCTAAGAAAGGATCAAGTTATTAAGTGGGAAAAGGCTGCCATCCAAGCTTTTGAAGGAATAAAGGATGCACTCAAACATACACCTGTTTTGGCAGCTCCAAACTATAAGATGCCTTTCCAAATCTTCTCTCTTGCATCTGAATTTACTATTGCTTCAGTTTTGTTACAAAATGATGAAAATGGAGTTGAGAGGCCTATTGATTTCTTTAGCAAGGCTTTACAAGCAGCTGAATTGAGGTACACAATTATGGAGAAACAAGCATTTGCATTAGTAAAAGCAACAAATATTTTCAGGCCCTACATTTTGAGTTCAAAGGTTGTTGCTTATGTTCCCACACCGTGGTTAAAGACATCTTATCTGACATGGAGATATCAAGCAAGAGATGTAGATGGGTTAACAAATTACAAGAGTATGATATGGATATCCAAACAACAAAGCTGGTAAGAGGTTTAGGTCTTGCCAAACTCATGGCTGAGAGTAATTTGTAGAATGTAGAAGTGAATCAGCTAGGGGAAGAAAGGGCAGATCTCCTTGACAAATTGATGAATTCTGAGTGGTACAAGGATGTGGTCTATTACCTCAAGCACTTATGTTGTCCCAGTCACTTAAATAAAAATTAGAAAAGAGCCCTCAAGCTAGCTTCTCAGAAATATGTCATAACAGACCTTGGGCTGGCTTGGAAAAACCCTGAAGGTGTCCTCTTGAAATGCATAACTGAAGATGAAGCTCCCAAGTTGATTGTTGATTTCCATGGGGGATTTTGTGGAGGTAATTTTTTGGGAGAGTGAAAGCACATAAGATTTTAAGAGCTGGTTATTGGTGGCCAACTCTTTTCAAAGATGCAAACCGGCTGGTTAGAAGGTGTGATAGTTGCCAACATTTTTTAGGAAGATTGAAGGCTTCAGGCTCCCTTCCTTTACAACCTGTATCAGTTGAAGCTCCTTTCAAACAATGGGGAATGGATTTTATTGGTGAGATTTCAAATCCTTCCAGTGCTGGTTACAAATGGATCCTTGTAGTAACTGATTATTTTACAAAATGGGTTGAGGCAATTCCATCTAGAAAGGCAACACACCAAGTGGTAATGGATTTCTTGCTGAATCATATCATATGTAGATTTGGGGTTCTAGTTAAGATTGTGTCTGATAATGCTATGTGTTTTAGAGCCAAGCCTTTGATGGCAATGTGCAATGAATATGGGATAAATATGACCTATTCTTCAAACTACAACCCACAAGGGAATGGGCAAGCTGAATCAAGTAACAAAAACTTGCTCAAGATCATTAGAAGAACGTTGGAAATCAATAAGAAGAAGTGGGGAGAATAGTTGAAATTTGTAGTTTGGGCTGATAGGATAACTCCAAAAAGAGCAACTGGAAAAGCCCATTTAAATCCGGTGCATGGAACTCAGGATTTGCTGCCATTACACCTATAATTATCCACTTTTCAGTTTGCCTAGCAGTTGGAAGATAAAGAACATGGCCCATATGAATCAAGAATCAATCAAATCATTGAGTTGGATGAAGAAAGGAGAGCTTCTCATCAAAGGCATGTCAAGTTTAGGGAGAAATTGAAGAAGTTGTTTGATAAGAAGGTCACCCTTAGAGCTTTCAGTTTTGGAGATCTGGTTTTACTGTGGGATAGTAGGCATGAAGACAAGGGAAAGCATGGAAAATTTGATGCTCTATGGATGGGCCCTTATGCCATTGATATCAGGATTGGAGAAAATACATTTTTTCTCAAGGATTTAGATGGGGATTTACTTTGGAGCTGCCTGTTAATGGCATACATTTAAAACACTTTCTGGATTAAATCCCCAAAGGAGGTATGCACAAGTTGTACATTTTGTATAGCCCTTAATTTTTTGTTTTGTCTTTTCCTTGTTCTTGCTATTGTTAGCTCGTGGTTTGCCCTTTTGTCCTTGGCAACCATTGTTGGTGTGGTTTTCTTGGTCTGTTTTTGGTGGAAATTTTGGTTTTTGGGCTACTCTGCATGTTTTCTCCTTGCCCAATGGATTTTTGGCACTTGGTCTACATCTTGCTCTTGTGGCACTCACTGGGAGTGCCCATCCCTAGGCAAGAGCCAATGTTGGTGTAATTTATGGGTTTGCACACTTTGCTCTGATTTTCCATGATTCACTTTTTCTCAAAAACATTTTATTGGCTCGAGCTGGTGATTTGCAATTCATTTTTTTAGTTGGATGCTTTCAAATGCCCTCATTGTTGTTATTCTACCCTAAATTGAAGTAAAATCCAAGTTCCCCCGTTTGTGCCCTGATTTATTCATTTTCACGGGTGTACCGTTTTCTCCTTTGCCAAATCATGAAAGAGCTCGAAATTGATCAAATCCTGAATTCGTGCAAGTGTTTCCCCAATCCCAAGGTCGCAAATGATGTCAAGAGATGATTCAGTTGGTTTAAAATGAAGAATTCTGCCTTCCCTGTCAAAAAATTCAGTTTCTAGGGCATTCCCTGAATTTTTCACATTTTTGACGTGCTCTCGGGCTGTCAAATTTATCATTGTAAACTCTATGCTGACATGGCAGGCTCTCATTGGCTGGGTGTAGTCGGAAAAAATGTTATAACTTGTCAAATTTTCAATTTTTGGTGAAGGGAGAATTTGCTCCATGGCCCCGCATTTGCCTAGTGTGCCTACGTGGCATGATTCGATTGGACAGATGGAGCAGCGAGTGGCAGAGGTCACTTCAAAAAAATTTACCTTCATTTTTTGCAAATTTCTCAAAATCAAATTTTTGCCCGAAGGCCCACAGCGAATGGCATGATGACATGTGTCCAAGAGGGCCAGGCAGATGGTCAAGGACTTGGAAAATTTTGGTGTTTTTTTTTCTTGGGGTGTCAGGGGAAAAATTTGGCTGCACGCTCGTGCCCAATGGGAAGATGACACATGTCACAAGATGGTCAGGCCGGTGGCGAGGGGTAACTTAAAACTTTTTCTTCATTTTGGAAAAAGTTCTCAATGTTAAATTTCGACCCAAAGGCCCACACCCAATGGAAGGGTGACACGTGTCCATGGGAGGAAAGGAAAAGCAAGGTGATGCGTGTTTTTTTGATCTTTGCCTTTAGAGGAAAAAATTTTTAAGTAACATTTTGAGCTAGATCTCCATGCGAATCATAGTTTACACGTATGCACAGAGATGAAATGGAGGGGCGGAAGTTCTAAAGACTTTGAAGTTTTAATTTTAAAATGATAAAATTAAAGTTTTGCCCAAAGGCCCACAAAGAAATAAGGGATGGACATGTGTCCAAGAGGTAAAATCGAGGAAGGAGTGGATGGAGAAATTTTTGAATTTTTTCCTCTATGTTTACAAGGTAAAAAATCAAGAATAGGCCCATGCCAAATGAACAACTGACACGTGTCCAACATTTGATGGAAATTCAAAGCACGGAGGAAAGATGGAAAATGTTCCAACTTTGGCAAAAATTTCCAAAGGAAACAATGAACCCGCGGAAATTATTGGAGGTTTTTCCCCGCAACTAATCCATAGGAGACACATGGAATTTTCAAATTTCAAAAGAGAGAGGTTAGGCCCACATGGAGTTTTGATGCTTGCGGAGGTTGAAGGAAAATTTGATGAGTCGGCTCCGCCTCCAATGGGAGATCAACACGTGGCAGAGAAACAACAGGCGTTTGGGGGCGCGGAACATTTTGAGAAAATTTTCTTTTTCTCAAAATGGGGAGAAAATTTGTCATTTTGACCTGTGAATTTCAAAAAGGGCCCACAGGAGGACACATGGTGCATTCAGGGGCTCGCGGGGAAAATTTTCAAAATTTTCCCGAGATCAAAAAGGTTCAAAATGCATTTTTAGGATTGGGGGCCCGCCCCAATCATGTTTGGACACATGTCCCACCTTGTGTAAAGGAAAAACGTAATTTCAGCACTTTTTAGAGAGGATTTGGATCTGCCACATGGAAGGTTGGCATTTAAAGTTGATTTTAATCAACGACATCTGTGTATTTTCATTTTTAGGCACCATTGGAGCTCCAAGAAGTGTGGAATCATCATTTTTGCACCAAAACACATGATATTTTATATGAATCTGCATCCCTTCAGCCTTATGAACACAATGGAATCATTTATTTGAGCTGATTCGGTAACCTATAGTGTTTTTGTGAAATATATCCTCATCCCGTGAAAAACACGTGAAAGGTGAAAGTAAAAAGTTGCAGAGTTAAAAATGGTAAGGGAAAAAGGTGAAAAATGATTGCAAATGCATGCTGGCATGGTGGAATGCCATAAACGTGACCCTGAGATGGATAAGGATCCAATTTCATGCAATATTTTAAAATATTTCTGCATCTCTGGCATTTGGCAAGCTGTTTCACAGTTTTATATCATTTTTCATCAAATGGATTGGGTTTTGTAACAAATTTGATCCCTTTGGCATATTCTTTGCTTGGGATGCAAGGATCCAAGTTGGCATAGGGTATATCATATAGTTTGGAAGCATTTTGTAGATGTGTGGAGAATTTTGGAGAAGGAGAGATGAATTTTCACAGGAAAACTAGAAGAAGTCCATTTCCTTTTTGAGAAACTGCCTAAGAGCCATTTTGATTCCAGTTTGCATAAAATGTTCATCATGTTGAGTTGGTTTCAACTATAAAGCCATCAACAAGATTTAAAATTGTCTAAATAACATTCCCTTGCTGACATATTTGATCAAATTCTTGGATTAACTAGTTTTATCTCTTGGCAAAGCTTGCACACACTTGTATTTCAGTATGTTTTCAATTTGTGTTTCATGCTCATGTTGCAATCTTATGTTTGGGATCTTTATTGGTCATGCATGGTCTCATTTCTTGTAGAGGTTTTGAAGGCATCTTCCATCTTCCATTCAGAAGAGCATTCATTTGAGTGGAGATAAACATATTTAAATTCATCTTACCTTCCTTGTAAATTGAGGGTGTTTGTAAACCTTTGGGTGTACCTTAGGTCATGATCTAACAAGAGGTTCTGAATGCTTTATTGATATTTTTCTTCAAGCCTTTGTGGTAGGTTATCAAAGTTTTTATGGAATAGTGTAGATTTGGGCATCCATATATGCACACATCCTAGTTGAAAGAGAACTTCAAATTCATTGAAATATCTCTGTTGTTTAGGTGTTGTAATTCTTTTGCAAGGTTTCCAAAAGAAGGTGATGACTCTTAACTACTCTTGTTTCAATATCTTTCATTAGAATTTCAATTTAAACTAACTCATCCTACCTACGATACCCCTACATTTGCATTGTGTGTCCATAAAAGAATTCAATCCTTTCACAAAAATGCACAAAGTTGATCGTGGGTTTTATCATGTCTTTAGCATCTCTAGCTTTGTTTTGAGAACATATCCATCATTTAGTAGTGACAGCTCCTTTGAGTTTGGATAATGGATTTTTGATCATGTTTTCACAAAGCCTCCTCCACATCATATGCAAAACACAAGGATATCTTCATCTCCTTACCATATAGGGGCTGCAATACAAGTTCTCTTGCCTTGGTTGATAGGCACAACCTAAAATAGTGAGGGTTAGATCAAAACCCTTATGAAGGTGCTATCTACTCCCTCAAACCTTTAATGCAAACAAGTAGTTAGGTGTTCTCCTAGCTACAAATGACATACAAAACATCTATCTATCCTTGAGTGTCTTGTGCAGATTCCTGATGCTGTTCAAGTTGTGAAGGAGATTAAATCTGGATACCAACAGGATCTTAACGAGAATGAATGTTAAACCTGTCTATGTTCCGGTTTTGTTTTTGGTTCATTAAATTAAATATGGCTAATGTAATGTATTAGTTGACTACATGATTTCTTCACCAATCCTCTATTTTATTGTGTTGGATATTAGATGGAATGTAGATTGAATATTTTCCAGTTGACACGTAGGAGATGCACATAGTTCTTATGACATGTTAAAGGTTTAACCTAAGTATACAAGTTATACATACTCGGATAGAGTGAATTAAGGGAGATCATGGAGATCTGGATATACCCTTATAGCTGCACATGGTTATCATAGGTTATCAGATGGATTTTGAATATTAAATAATGTTGGATTATTTAGTAGCAAGCTAAATAATAATGTTAATCATTAGAAGCATTAATTGTACTTAAGGGATTTGTTTTTAATTTAAAAGTCCTTTAATTTTGATGAATCATAACATGGGTGTTACATTTTGGTATCAGAGCTAAAGGTTTATCAACTCTTGGACTTAATGGTTTCATAAAACTAACTTACATTATATCCTCTTATTAATAGGATACAATGGCTATAAGAAGAGTAAACAATGAGGCTAGAACTAGTTCAACAAATGCTAAAGGTTCAATAGCTCAAAATTTATATGAGATTCTAGAAGTCATTCAAGACCCGAAACTAAATAGCTACCTTTGATCATCAAGGTTTGGGTGAGAATTAAGAGACAAAACCTAAGGTAGAATAACTTGAACAATGAGAGGAAGAACAACTTGTTCACCTAATTCTAAAAATTAGCAAAGGAATAAAAGAGCTCGCTTGCTTTGTTGAGCTGAATTAAGGGATATAAAATGGATCAACCTACCCAAATTTTATGGAATTTATTTGCAGGATGGAGCTGAGAATTTGTTGAGTGAGATGGTGTTAGAGTAGGTATTTACCTTAGCTCATGTTCACCTATGTACTTTATTTACCTTTATTGTATTTATCATCACCCACTTATGTGTGTGGATATTTCTTTTTATTTATTTAGATATTAGGGGATATTATCTAGTTGTTAGGTATAATTATTTCCTTGATCTATGGTATTGACTAGTTATTTCCTTGATATATGGTATTGACTAGATCCTTGATGTCTAGTTCACTCCTAAATCTATGGTCTTGACTAGTTCTTTGATGACTAGTTCTTTCCTTGATTTATGGCTTGATCTATGACCTTGACTAGTTCTTAGATTGTTATTCCTTGCCTATATAAGAAAGGCCCATTCTCATTGTATTTCATTGAGTTCCATAATAATATATAATATTGTTGCTCATTTATTTGCAAAGGTTTATGTAAAGTTATTTTGGTGAATTAATTTCATCTTATTGTGTTAGGTTGAGAAGCATGTTTTCATGTGAGAAAGTGTTGAAGATTGTACACTAAGAGTATTGTACACTTTCCACAGTTGTCTCATCAGGGTTTGGGGCCGTGCTTGGCCCCGAGTGGGCCGGGGTGGAAGCCCCCGTAGCAAGGGTTCGGGGACATAGCCCCCAAATTTTATTTTGGCCTTAAAACATGCCCGATATCTTTGGGAAACATGTTTTTCTCATATGGGTGGGGTTTTGACACATAATTTTATGGGACATTTTTCACCCATGGTTTCAATACTCACGATTTTTAAAACTACTTAAGCAATTGTCTACTTATATGGTTTTGTGCATATGGTAGGTATAATGTAACATTACAGATGTGTTTTGAATTTGGGTGTGAATTCTATAGAGTTTGTTGAGCATAGCTCTAAACAGATCTGGTATTGTATTGAGAGAGTGGTGGCTTGTAATAAAATATGAGCAAGTGATTCTTGGTGGACGTAGCCCAAATTGGGTGAACCACGTTAAATATTATCTCTTTGTGTTGTGTTATTTTATTTTGCACTTTTATTTAAAATTTGTAGTATTTTCTGCATATTAGTTTCTACTGTTGTGATTCTGTGAGGGATTATTCCACATATTTCATCCCTTATTTCCTAACATATTGATCATGGTGTTTGATTAGCATTTGATTTCTTAGCTTGTCACGATCTGGTTATCATTCCTTTGAGATGGAAAATTATTTTAAAATAAGGGAATTTTTGGAAGAAACCAAAGCAATTTGGGGTGCTTTCTAGCTCTCCAATGAGGCATCCTCTTGGTGGGATAACCGAAAGATGGAGTTAGGAGTTGATACTACCTCCATCACATGGGAATAATTCAAAGTTTACTTTCATCAATGCTAGTAACCTCATTGTACTTTGATCAAAAAATGTCTAAGTTTCAAAACTTAACACAGGTTAACTTAAGTGTTGTAGAGTATTGGGAACGTTTCACTAAGTTACTAAAATACATGCCTCAATACCAAAAGGATGAAAAATTCAGAATTTGTAAGTTTATCATGGGGTTAAACCCAAATATAGGAGGTGAAGTAGATGTTCATGGACCATCTACAATGGAAGTAGTGTTCGAAAAATCCATAAGGAAAGAACAAAAATTGTAAGAAATTTCAGCCTTTAGAGATGAGAAACGTAAGAAAAATGTTAGCTCACATGCACCATTAGCTACTATGAAAGTATAGTGGAAATAAGAGGTAAGTAAAATGAGGATTGTCATGAAAGGTACAACAGTTAAGCATGTTACAAATACAAGGAAAAATGAATAGAACAATGCAGCAGTTGGTGAAAACAAAATTGAGAGAAAAGGGTTGTTTCTGAATGTTTTAAGTGTGGTGGTGGTCACTATGCAAATAACTATCCCCAAAATAATTGGGAGAATAACCAGCAGCAAAGGATTCATGTTGCATTGGCTAACCACCAAGTTGAGAAACATGCTACACCAATAGAAGTTCCAAGTAATCACTATGGTTTTCTTGTTACTATTCTATTTGACACAAGCTATACTGAGTGCTTTATTTCTTATAAGTTAGCTGTAAAATTTAATAAGAAAGTGGGATTTATGGAAAACACATGGATTGTTCAATACGGGAATGATGTTATTCATATGGTAGACCAATTTCTGTTTGATGCAACATTGGAATTACCTAGTTTTACTACTGAACTTGACCTCTATGTGACTCCTTTAGGGTCTTATGACATCATAATAGGAGTAAACTGGTTGTCCAAACACAAAGCAACAATGGACTGTTTTGAAAAATGAATAGAATTTCTTGATGACATGTAAAAACTAGCATTCAGGGCATTAAGAGAGATTTTGAAGTTAGACAAATCTCTGCAATGCAACTTAAGAAAGCTAAAAACAAAGGTTGCATGTTGTATGAATTAAAATTATCAGATTTTAGTGAGGAAGGTAAGACTTCTTTAGAATATTTTCCACTCTTACAAGATTTTAGGGGTTATTTTCTAGGAAAATTACATGTACTTCCTCCTAAAAGAGAGTTTGATTTCACAATTGATATTAAACCGGAACTTAACCTATATCTAAAGAACCTTATAGAATGAAAAAAACTGAATTAGTAGAACTAAAAGTATAACTTCATGAACTTTTATCAAAAGGACTAATCATTCCTAGTGTGTCTCCTTAGGGAGCACTAGTCATTTTTTGTTACAAATAAATACGGAATGTTAAGACTATGGTTATTGCATGTCTAACAAAGAAACAATAAAAGAATAGACATCCTTTGTTGAAAATTGATGATCTTTTCGATTAGATGAGAGATGCATATATTTATTCAAAGATTGATTTATGATCTGGTTATCATTAGCTAAGGATAAAATATGAAGACATTCATAAAACAACATTCAAAACATGATATGGGCATTATGAGTTTATTGTTTTACCATTCGGACTCACTAATGCACCTGTTGCATTTATGAACCTTATGAATAATATTTTTCAAGAATACTTAGATAAAAAAATTGGTTTTTCTTGATGATATTATGATTTATTTAAATAAATTTAATGAGCACAATGAACACTTAAGAATAGTGTTAAAAGTGTTGAGAAAAAGGAAACTTTATGGTAATATTTTGAAATGTTCATTTTTATCAAAATGAAGTACAATATCTTGGCCACATCATAAACAAAGATGGGATTTCATTGACCCATCGAAAATCAAGGATATAAGCGAGTGGCTAGCACCTAAAAATTTTCATGAGGAAAGGAATTTTACGATGACTCGATGGTTATTACGAAAATTTGTTAAATATTTTTCAAGAGTGGCTAGACCAATTACTTCATTGCAGAAAAAGGATAAGAATTTTGTATGGACTAATAAATTTTAAAAATACATATAATTTTTGAAATAAACTTACAACAACACATGTATTGAAGGTCTCAGATCCCAATGGAATATTTACCATGGTAATTGATGCCTTTGGTGAAGGTTTAAGAGGAGTACTTCATCAAAATTATCATGTAATTACTTATAGGATTATAAAATTGAAGGTGTGTGAGAAAAACTATCCTCACCACAACTTATAATTTGTTTTCATATTTCACGTCTTACAAATCTAGAGGCACTATTTTCTAGGAAATCCATTTGAACTATGTTGTCGTGTAAATGTGAATTAGGCAAATTGACAATTTCCAAGCATGACAATAATACCCTTGTAGCAACATTTTCATGTTTTATCATTTTGAGGCACCCCAAGTCTACCTAGTCAGTCCAATAACCTCCCAATTGGTGTTAATTCATTCCCTAGGTGATTTAGGAAATTAAAATCAACCCCTTGGTGATTTTAGGAGTTCTTAAAAAATGCTATCTTTGGGTAGTGTTGGGAAGGGCTATCACTGGCCTTCCCAGGATTGGAGAAACCCCTAGAGAGGAATGGAGGATCTAAAACCAACATGGAGGTGAATTTAAGACATAGAAACATCATGGAAGTTATTTTGGAATATTCAGGGAAGATTTGAGGAGTTTGGAGCAGTTTGATCAAAATCAGGGTTTACAGGCCTAGGTAGTGCACAGGCCAAAATAATTGTTGAACTTCGAAGGTGATTCCAGGAGCTCCAAATGGATTTAGGAGAAAGAAAACATCATAACAAAGGTAATTCCAATCCCTACAAGATAATGAAATTGTTTTTTACACAACACTTTGGTGCAATGGTTTTGTAAGTAGTTCTTCTCATGTATAGGTGGAGTAACAGATAAAAAATTCCATTTTCAAGGAATACAATGGATGGATCAAGACCTGATACCCCCACCATTATATTCATAAGTACATTTCCAGTCAATATCATATAAATATTCATCAAAAACATCATCGGGAGCTCAAGATATTACTGTCATAAGTTGTCCTCAAGGTTCGGGAGTTCATCAAATTTTGAGCTCCAGGAGCCTAGACAGGATTTTTTATCCCTCATGTCCCTCAAGGTCAGGGATTTCAAGGTTTGAAAAATTTACCCATCCCCATGAAGCCCTCTAGACCCACATATGACCTCCAAAATCACTAGTTCAGCCCCAGGTGCTTACGGGAGCTCAAAGCCTTCACCGTTGGATTGACACCTCATGTCATCACCTAGAGTGTCATGGAATTTGATGTCCCTCATGTCCCTTTTAGGTGAGGGAAATAAAATATATAAAAATTCCCTCATACATGAAGGATACTACTATTCACTCATGTGACCTCTTCAAGAGCAAATTTCTAGGCCTTAGGTGCTTGTCGGCCGTCATTCCTGTCATTGGATCTCTACCACGTGTCATCACCTTGCTTGCCATGGAATTTGATGTCACTCACATACATTTGAGGTGAGGGAAATCAGAGACATGAAAATTCACCTCATCCATTCTTATATTTAATTTTCAAATTTTAAAAATCCCTCTTACTTCTAACTTTTGACATCTAACTCCTTTGTGCACAACTTGCTCTATAACTTTCTCTACAACTTCTCACCACCACTCCACCATTACAAAAGCTCAAACCAGATTCACGAAAACAAATAAATCCTTCATTCCATGAAAATATGCAGGTCACAGAAAAAATATGGATCAAATGAAGAATGAAGAAGCTAGAAATTTGAAAATATTCATTTCCATGAAACTAAAAATTGAAGAGATCTTACAAACCAGTGCACGGATTAAAAAACCATCTGTTATTGATTTTTTCTCTCTTGAATACCATTAAAAATCATATTCAAATCTCCCATTTGTATAAATGAATTTGCATAGCAAAGAAATTTCACTTCCGGCTCCATGAAGAACAAAGCTCAATTTCGTCAAATCGAAAACTGGATCGAAGAGAAATTTCACTAATGAGACAAGAAGCAAAAATCTATCGCAATGGAGTTGATTTCATCACAAACGAAGACAAAAAATAAACCTAAAATTTCAATCTCTGTCAATTTCCTCCATGACACAAAAGTAGTGGAAAAAATTAGTGAGCTACCTCTCTACTTCTCAAGGTTCTAGTGGGTGAAATCACGCAAAAATTGGAGGAAATGATCGTTGACAAATCTATTTTCGTGTGAACTAGTTTTTACACTATGAAGTCCCTATTTTTAATGGATATGAGGAATGAATTTTCATAAGAGTTATTCTTTTTCAAATGAAGAACATCTATGAAAAATAAGTGAGCTACCTCTTCACTTCTCGTGGTTATAGTGGGTGAAATCATGCAAAAATTGCAGGGAATGATCGTTGAAAAATCTAGTTTCACGTAAACTAGTTTTCATGCCATGAAGTACCTATTTTTAGGGATATGGAGGGCTGTGTTTTTTTAGTATTCTTCTCCGCCAATGAAAATATCATTTTTTCAGTTGTTCGATGAAGGAATTACTCAAAATTGAGCATGGAACCCTGGAATAAAACCTAGAATTTCTAAACCTATTTTATTGCTATTTGGCATCCACAAAGTGGACTTAATAAAAATATTATGCCTTCCTACATAGGGGTCTATTACTTCAGGTAAGCCACCATTTGAAGAGGTTATGAAGAAGGCAATGAACATAGAGGGAGTATCATAGGAAAAGTCATCAAAAAGGTCATCTCGACTCACAATTCACACTTACTAACAATAAGTAAGTGGTGAATTTCACTCTTGAAATTCACACTTACTAAAAGAGTGAATTTCTAGCCCCAAGGTGCTTGTCAGCCTTCATTCCCTATTGTCAAATCTCCGCCAAGTGTCATCACCTTGCTCGCCATGGAATTTTATGTCCCTAACGTCCCTTTGAGGTGAGGGACATCAGGGACATGAAAATGCACCTCATCCCTTCTCAGCTTTAATTTTCAAATTTTAAAAATCCCTCCTACTTCTAACTTCTAACATCTAACTCCTCCATGCACAACTTGCTCTACAAATTTTCACCACCACTCCACCATTTCCAAATCTCAAACCATATTTACCATAAAAATAAATCCTTCACTCCATGACAATATAAAGTTCCCAAAATAAATATTGATCAAACGAAGAATGAAGAAGCCATAAGTTTGAAAATTGTCATTGCCATGAAACTAAAAGACGAAGATATCTTACAAACTGATGCACAAATTGAAAAACCATATGTTTCTTATTTTTTATCTCTTGAATTCCATTAAAAACTCATATTCAAACCTCCCATTTTTAGCAATGAATGCTCACAGCAAATAAATTTCATTTCCATCTCCACGAAGAACAAAGCTCAATTTTAAACAAACCGAAAATAACAATGGAGTTGATTTCATCGCAAATGGAGACAAAAAAATACATGTAAATTTCAAGCTCCATTAATGGCCACCATGACACAGTAGTGGAAAAAATCATTGAGATTCCTCTCCACTTCTTAGGGTTCTAGTGGGCGAAATCACGCAAAAATTGGAGGGAATGATCATTAAAAATCTAGTTTCACGTGAACTAGTTTTTGCACCATGAAGTCCCTATTTTTAATGGATATGGAGGAGTAGGTTTTCATCATAGTTATAATTTGTCACATGAATAACATCAGTGAAAAATGCATGGATATACCTCTTCACTTCTCAGGGTTCCAGTGGGTGAAATCACGCGAAAATTGGAGGGAATGATCGTTGAAAAATCTAGTTTCACATAAACTAGTTTTCATGTTATGAAGTACCTATTTTTAGGGATATGGAGGGATGTGTTTTTTTTAGTATTCTTCTCCCACTAATGAAAATATCATTTTCCCACTTGTTCAGATGAATGAATTACTCAAAATTCAGAGCATGGAACCTAGAATAAAACCCACAATTTCTAAACATGTTTTGTTGTTATCTAACATCCATGGTGCACTTACTAAAAATATTATGCCTTCCTACATAGGGGTCTATTACTTTAGGTAAGCCACCATTTTAAGAGGTTACAAAGAAGGTGGTGAACATAGAGGGAGTATCATAGGAAAAGTCATCAAAAAGGTCATCTCGGCTCATAATTCACACTTACTAAAAATAGTAAGTGGTTCCACAAGCCCCTACTATAAATATCCAGTTGGTCTAAAAGGTGAGAGGAGCACAGTAAGAAGAAATAATTCAAGCTACCATAGCTATTTGAGGTTGGGAAAAGCTAACTATGAAACTTACTAAAAATAGTAAGTTACACTCAAAGAGCAGTTTTGGCACAATGGGACGTATAAGGATAATCATTCAGGGGGACATCATTGTTCAGGATCATCATAGGAATTTTTCATAGGAGTTCAAGATCCATCTTAGTTCATTCATCTTGGAAATCATTCATGAGATAATTTGAAGGATTTTCTCAATGTGCAAGGAGTTTGAAGATTTAGAGTTTCACTACATTTGGAGCTTTCCATCAACAAGGATCAATGGACTTCATCAGAATGACATATCCTCTTCTTCTTCTCTCTCTATTTCTCTCTCCTCTTCCTCCAACTTTCTCTCTCTTCTCAATGTTCTAATTTTGCATTGGGGTTGCACTTTTCATATGTCTTAATGTTCCCAATGTAATAAGTCACCTTTATGTTATAAAAAGGGACTTAAAATCTTCCTAGGAAGTTGAAAAGTTTTAAATTGTGTGAGGACATATGAAAAGGCATTGGGGGTAGATGATGAGTCACCTCTCATTCTATAAATTGTAAATCCATTCCCATTTCAAAGGGTTGGTGATTGATTTTGTAAACTCAAGAGTGTATTGAGAGAACAAAGGAGATAGCCAAATTATTCCATTCCCCTCATTCTCAAATTTCCTCCATTTCCCCACTATGTACAACTTTTGTTTGAGAAATCAATACAAGAAGAAGGATTTTCTATCTTTCTTTGACTAAGGGATTTCTTGATACTTTGTGCTCATCAAATTCCATTTGGTCTTGTTACTATTTACAGAGTTTTTCTTCTCATAAATGCATATGTTGAAATTTCTAACTAGTGTGTGTGTAGGAATTTGATTTTCTACTTGTAACATTACTTCTCCTATCTCATTTATCACTCCCCTTTTTTTATTTACAGACAAATTCCTCTCTAGAAATAAATTTCTATCTTGTCCGTAGGGTCAGTGGAGTGCCCCTGTTAGATCTCCGGTCATAATGCCACCAAGAAAATCCACCTTTTTACTCGTGAATGTATATATGGTAGCTGTAATGGTTAAGTAGAGGGACTTAGACTCCCAGAGCATTGGCCCTAAATCCACCAAGTTGTCCTCGATAAATTATCTCACCAACAAACTAAAAATAGACCATTTTGGGTTGAAATACATCTTTATGCAGACAAATTTGAATGCAAGACAACATAGGTGGCTAGAATTTCTATCCCAATATGAATTTGATATTAGTTACATCAAAGGAAGGAAAATTGAGTGGCTGATGCATTGAGTTACAACAAGCATATTTCCACTATTGTGACCCTCAAAACTCAGTTTAAAGAAGAAGTTAAAAATAACTTCAAACTGATCCATATTATTAACATGTGAAAACTACATTAGAAGTAGATTTGAATGATAGGATATATAAGGGATTGAGGTTTGATAATGAAGGAATCTTACAATATGATAATATATTTTATGTACCCTTGGGAAATAATCTTAGAATGAAAGTCATGAAGGAATTTCATGATGCATTGTATTCTGGACATTCGGGGGTATCGAAACTATTAGCTTATATAAAACAACAATATTTTTAGAAAGGAATGAAGAAAGATATGGTAAATTATGTTTCTCATTGTCTAGAATGACAACGTGTGAAGGTGGAACACTTGCATCCCTTTGGTCTACTATACCCTCACAACATTCTACAATATAAATGGTGAGTAATCAACATATATTTTTTGCAAAGACTACCATTATCCAAAACCAAAAATGACATGATCTTGGTAGTAGTAGACAAAATGACCAAAGTAGCTCACTTCATACTAGGGAATATGAAGGATGATTCCTCAATACTTGTAAAATGGTTATTACATGAGATATTTTGATTACACATAGTTTTGAAACTGATCATTTAAGACATGCATCTTATGATGACCTCTTATTTTTGGTTAAATTTTAACTCTACATTGAGAACAAAAATAAAATTTAACTTTCATCCTACTATCCTGAAATGGATGGTTGTAGTAATTATTTTACCCTTAATACTTATTTCTAACCCCAAGTGCTCCACCTATCACCCATTGGACACCGGAGCTCACCCAAGGCATGTGTGGGCGCTCACCCGAGGCACGTGCGGGTGCCTAACCCCTCTTTTATGTGAGCTTTATGAGAAGGTTCTGCCATTAATGGGAGTTTATTTATAGAGATAGAAATACATTCATCCTAAAAGAAAAACATAAAACTAGTAGATCAACACACACACCCATGCATCAGAGAAGGTAGATAAACACTGAATGAACCATAGGAAATTAGATCTGAGCTATAACATGATAAATATCGAAGGGTTTTCACACATAAAAATATATACGAGAATGAACCCATATATATATATATATTGATTTAAAAGAATTCTAGTAGCTACATTACAGTCAAAAGGGTCATCTCAAACCATATACAATAAGTGATAGAGGTCGGCCTATAAAAATCTCTAAACAGAGCTTCGGATATGCCCTTCTTACTATAACCCATTCACGGACCCTAAGATCAATTCCAATACTTAATGAAATTCTATATAGCTCTCTAGTACCCTGAATCCTAAACGCTAGTGTAGCCTAACATTTCTACAGTAGTTCATTGCCCTACCTTCTACTCCGTGGTACCCATATATGCATATGTATATACCACCTCTCTTTTATACATCTCTATACACACATCAATCTACCTCTCTATGTTTCTAGCCCATGGATTCCTTTATATAAGATCAACACCCATTTTCATGCCTTCTCCAAGTGTAGATTACATGCCAAGTGTCGATGTGGTCCTTCATAGGTGAATTTTTATCCCTTTGCAAACCTTCCACTCTCTGTAATGATGTCTCTAGGAATATTCCCTGCATGGAATATCATTTTCTTGGGCTCTAAGGCTCTAGGTTGGCACCTTATCCACTTATCACGCCCACTCGGGTCCTCATGATTTTCCTCAAGTGACTCTAGAATGCCATATATGACTAAGTCCTTTAAACCCATGTTCTACCTCTTACGCGCCCTGGTTTTACTAAAACCCTTCTTAAACCCCTTTTTCCTACGTGATTTCCCCTTAGCACCCTTCTTCTCACTGGTCCTGCAAATACA
This sequence comes from Taxus wallichiana var. yunnanensis, assembly GCA_018340775.1. NCBI lineage: Eukaryota > Viridiplantae > Streptophyta > Pinopsida > Cupressales > Taxaceae > Taxus > Taxus wallichiana. The sequence goes on along the minus strand of CM031242.1, from coordinate 777,836,083 downwards.
TGCCTCTTAGTACTTATCCAATATTTTAGGGTCCAACATCACCCCACACTACACGTGTTCTCCATCCTTAGAAACAACCTTCTTCTTCAAAGAATAAAGAATAGTGGAACTGGGACAATCTAAATAAAGAACAAAAGAATAGAAGAATATGCTATTGTTGTAGGAGGAGTGGGAATTCCTTCTTCACGATTGCCTCGTATTCTCCCATGCATCTACCTCACCCTACGCCTACTTGAATTAGGTCACCTACTTGAGAACTTACTTCATGAAAACTCAATTTGTTGCTCTTATCATTCAAAGGTATCTTCAATGCCTTCTAGTTGCTTGCTAAGATCACCCACTACGTCCATTCTGCGAGTGACCTAGTGATACAACTCCTTAAGCCGGTTCTTAACCGAACCCGACAAGGTTTCAATTGCATCCAACTTTTTATCAACCTCGGCTAGGATTTTATCATGCTCCACCCTATTTCCTTTGTTCTTTTCTTGAAATTCACTTACATCCACCTCATGTGTAGCAACCAATATGCTCATTACCTTGTCTATGTTAGTGCAATTATCATATATAGCCTCAACTATTTACGCGGTGGTTTTACAAAGGTGTAAAGGATCTTAGAATACCGAGTAACACTTATTAGGAAATTAAATATTAATGTTTACATTATAGTTTGTTAGTTAATATTTAATATTGTTATATATTAAATATTAGGTTTGAATGTATATTGTTATAATATATTGTTTCAACAATATATTATTCTTAGAGTTTGTTATACCCGTGAATAACATTCCGGGTTAATTATTGTAACTCCTTCCTATTTTCTAGGAGGTTGTTTAGCTATTATGATGGCTATATAATAGCCTAATGTATTGCACTAAAATATAGAGAAATAATATAATTATTCTCATGTGTTTTACTGTGCAAGTCGATTCAAAACCTATTTTTGGTATCGAGCAATTTTTGTGCACATCATGGAGTCTTGAGATTTTTTACGGAGCAGAACAATTGTTGTTCATGATTTCCCCGTCTCATGAAAAGAATATTTTGTAAAGAACTTACTGTATATCCTTAAGTGCCAGGCCAATCATTTTTCAGATTGTGATGTAAGTTTTTAGGTGGATCATGATCGACATTTTACATATGTGGATTTGTTTTGTTATTCTCCTTGATGCAACATGTGAGCAAGATGCAATTATCCTCGCTCCTGTTAAGCTACGTCTGCATCCAATCTCCCTGCTCTGATGTCGATCTCCACGCGGAAATTCTGGACACAAATTTGGAGTTTCTGAAGCCATATGAATAACAGGAGATAAGTTTTTTTCTTTGGTTTGCATTCAAATGTCTAGACCCAATCGCACATGCATCTCTTTGTCTAATTCACCCCTCCACATGCATTATTAGCATTACTCGATTAATGTAATACAATTTTATATTGAATTCCGATCTGCCATTGGGTGATTCAAAATTGCTAAATAATGGTAGGAGATTACGGTTTTTCCATTTAATTCCCGAGACATATATGCCATAGTTATCCAATGAAGAGTGCTAAATAAATCAAGGTGAAAACGAACAGGTCTTGTATTGCATGGTCAATTCAGGCATTCCAATGGAGATTATTCTAGATGGTGTTTATTCAATGTGCATGGATGGGTTATGCTCCACGAAAACTCAATGCATTGAATTATGAATATGCTTTGATCTCTGTGGATCAAAATAGGATCCCACAAATTTTCTTTGCATGTGGTTTTAAGATTCAAATATAGAGACCTACGTATGTATTTATAGGCATTCATGTGTGGAGCATTGTATGTAACACTTTGAGAAAATTTGCATCTACGTAATTGCATTATGTTTAGTAGTCTTTTATTTCATCAAAGCGTATTGTATCAAATATCCTCTATTAAATTATTTTTCAATCTATTCAGCATGGGCATCTGATCAGTTTTGTTAGATCACTTTGGGACCACGTACAGATTTTGTGGATTGGGAATCATACCTCGGATATCTCTGCATGCAGTAGATATTTTTTTTCAGAATCACCTCAAGCCATATTTCTTTGCCACATGTCTCCCACATGACATGTAAATCAATTGGTGCATTTTCGGTTGTATCCGACACCTATCTCACAATGGTCAAGAAAAGAAGAAAAAAATGTATTCTCATGGAACCAATTACCATGGAGAGAGACATCAAAAATATACAAGATCAAGAAAATTCAGCTATACTAAATTTAGAAGAAGGATATGAAGGTGATAGTGAATTTGAACCACCTAGATCTCTAAAAAGAAAAAAGGTTGATAGCTAAAGAATACAAAGACCATCTTTTACGAAAAATGAGAAGTTCGAAAATAATTAGAGCACATTTCTTTAACCTAAGCGGTATGTATGTTGGAGGATGGAGGCATCGGAGGCTGGAGGTCAAACAGTGACCTCTCGTCAATCACCAAGGATGGGGCTGCACGAAGCTATGGTGGCACATTTTGTGGTGTGAGTGTGCTTTCAGTATTTGATGTCTAGTGTGATTCTTTTTCTGAGTTCTTATTGTGTGTTGATTAAGTGAAATGTTCACATTGAGAGGGTAATATGATCAATATGATCCAATGTTCCATTTTCAAGTTTATTAGTTGAGTATGTGGCTATTCCTATTTCCCCAAATGCAAAAACATAGTGTAGAACAAATAACACAGTGAAACGCAGCATCATGAGGCTTGATGAGGTAGAACAGTCAGATGTGTTCCTATTCATACCTAGGTTTGTGGTTAGCCTCCTGAAAACCATTGAAGGTTGTTCAGATGTGTTCCTGCTTGAGTTCCCACACTTTGCTAGGTCAGATGTGTTCCCTAGAGTGACTGGTTGATAAGCAGATGATTCCTGAGTGTGTTCCCATCCTCGTCGGTCAGATGTGTTCCCGATAGTGCTTGGTCGATAAGAAGTTGATGTGTTCCTTCTTCTACCTTCGCCCAAGTGTGTTCCAAGATCATGAGCGTGCGAGAGGCGGTAGGTGCAAAAGGAAGTGTGAAAGTTCTAATGTTACCATGTAAACATTAAGGGGGGGAATGTTAGGAAATTAAATATTAATGTTTACATTATAGTTTGTTAGTTAATATTTAATATTGTTATATATTAAATATTAGGTTTGAATGTATATTCTTATAATTTATTGTTTCAACAATATATTATTCTTAGATTTTGTTATACCCGTGAATAACATTCCAGGTTAATTATTGTAACTCCTTCCTATTTTATAGGAGGTTGTTTAGCTGTTATGATGGCTATATAATAGCCTTATGTATTGCACTAAAATATATAGAGAAATAATATAATTATTCTGTGTGTTTTACCTATGCAAGTCGATCCAAAATCAATAACACCTTATGACACTCCATCACCTCTTCCACTCGACTCCAATGTGAGTGGTCACATTTCCATGATAAGGATGTGGGTTAAGTCTTCTAAGAAGTGCAAGGTTGGCTCGTATTTCTTCTGATCCGGAGGAGTTAGATCTAGATGCACTAGAATGATGGCACCTGTAATCTCCTCTACCTTCTTATAAACCTCCTACACTTTAGCATTTTCATCCCTTAACTCACACCTTAATTGTGTGTTGATCAGATCCTTCTACTTTAACTCATTATCTCTTTCAAAGATATCTTCATTTTTCTTCTTAATTTCTTCCTCCAGCGCTCTTATCCTATCATTTCTCCCGAAGATCCTCACCTCAACTTATACCAACACCTTGTTGAGCATGTTACAAACCTGCTCATCTAATAATTTTTGGGCATCCACAAGAGGGTTTATCCCCTTGGCCATTGGTGTCTCTACCAATTCTTCCTTATTCACCTCAAACTCGGGCTCATCAACACGGGTTTTGAATACCCATTATAACATCTTACTTATGTGCGCATAGGGACTTTCTTCGTCAAAGGAGGGCCAACAGAGGAGTTGTTCCTTGGGAACTAAGCTCTAAAAGCATGCATGTAACACCTTACGGGATCATATACACATTTCATTGCATTTTTCCTATGTTGTTACCATCCCCTTTCCTCTCATACGTGTTGCTCTAGGAACACTAATTGCGAGAATAGGATCCCCACCCATGCTTCCATAATGCTTCCCAATGCTCGCACTATCCTTTATCTCCTTTAATACTTCCTTAGAATTGTGCTCCACCTCTTGATCCACCAAGTCCTTTATAATGCTTGTTACCTCCCTCTCCATGGCATCCTCTATCTACTCCTTAGTCAGGCTTGGAGTCTTTTGATCCTTCATGTTTACTTCTTCACTTCCTCCTGGTTATGGGTACCTTCCTCATCCTCATCCCTTTCTTCATTTCCCTCCTCATTTGACTCATGTACATCATACACAAGGTGATTATGAGCCTCACTATGCTCTTCATTATCCTCATCACCCTTATTAGCCTCCATGCTCTTTGTTTCTTCTAAGTCTACCTTTTATATTACTCTTTTCTTCTTCCTAACTGGTGATTCCAATATAGGAGACTTTTATTTTTCTTCTTCCCTAGGTGACTCCTATCTCGTCAGCCATTCTTCTATTGCATGGGACTTCTCTTTCTCTAGCACCTCTTCCTTAGGAGTTCCTTAGCATATGTTCTTGGTCTTACACCCAACTCTTCCCGCCCGCAGACGCACTATATGTGTGCTTTGTGCCTTTTTCTCATGATCCTCCTCTCTCCCCTTTTGCTTAGCATGACCTTCTTCCTTATGGTGGGGTATTTTGGGATAGAGACATAATTTTCAATGAAAGCATATTTCTCATACTTAGGCCTTATACACAGGTATACCCTTTTTGCGGTCCTCCAAGCAACAAGAAATGTCACTAGTTTCAACATATGTATGTCATGGGAGACATACTTCTCCACATAGGTGTGCTTCTTGGGATATATCAATTTTTTGTACAGCTCATGGTAATCTTGTTCCACCATACTAAGGTCAACCTTATCTTCTTTGCCTCTTTGAATTGATTGACCCTAGCCTGGAAGTATTGTGTTGTGAAGGAGAAAGAAAATTTTCACCAAGGACCCTTAGCACCATTTTTTAGAGTAAACCTACCAATACAAAAATGTTGGTATACAGAGAATTCAGCCTTTCCTTGCAAAGAAAGTAGGTAATTGTTGGGGTATTCTCTATTCAGCATTGAATGCATAATGCATCCGCTTATACCATTTTTCTAGGTACGCCTTGTGGGCGGCCATCATTGTGTCACAAATGTATTGCTCAAATATTTTTTTGAGGGAAGGGTTCTCATATGGTTATTCCCAAAAAAAATTATCTAGCCCATCGGCCACTCTAATCTCTGAAAACACAATGGTAAGGAGGATGATAAAAAACATGATCTTCTCTCCATCATGCACGACATTGATGATTTATTATGCTATGAAAGCTGATAGGTTATAGATGGTCCCCTATGAGATCTTACGGAACACGTTCAACCAAGCCTTGTTGATCTATGTCCATCTCTCTTGCCCATTCAGCTTTGTGACTAATCACGTGGTCATCCTCATTAAAGTGTAGGAAATTGTAGAAATTTCAAAGTATCATGAACCCTTCTTGTAGTCATAAGATTCGGTAGTCTTCTTAATGGACTCCTTATCATCCAAGTCATCATCGAATGATTCTCCTTCACGAGATGAGGCTGGTAAACTTAGAAATCAGTTGAGGAGTTATCCACATCCTTCATCTTGTGAAGTAGACGTGGTCTTGATGCATGTGCAATATTAATCATTGCTATAGTCACTCAAGTTTTCCAAAATAGGGAAACTCATAGAGTTGTAATAATCCGGACTTATCCATTTTCACCTTTACTTCATCATCGTAGATAGGCTTTCCATCTGGTGTCCTCTTTTCTATAGGGTGAACCAATTCCAATGCCATCTCATTCTTTGTGGTGCTCGTTCGATGGTTGTAGTCACTCACGACCATCTTTATAACATGTGATACCCATTCCTTACCAAGTAATACATTGTCTAGATATTGCATCTCTATGTACCATTCTTCATTGAAACTGGTAGAAATGGCTTGTTTAGCTTTTCCCTTTCCCTTATTTAGTGAAACATTTAGTACCTTCTTTGGTTTCATTCCTCCATTGGGTCACTAAAAGTTCTTCCTTTCCTCTTGTTCTAGATTTTCTTGACATCGTGGAATAACTCCTTTGCAAATAAACCCCTTCAATATTTTCCCCTAGCTGCATAACCCTAACCTGGAAAAACCCCTTTTCCATAAGATGACATAACACCCAAGGGATCCTCTCACATGACCTTATCCACTGACACCTGTGTACTCTTTTTCCACTTTGATTTGTTGATCAAACTAGCTATGTACACAAATCTTCACAACACTTTTCAAAATTTATTCACAAAGATGCCCTAGTTCATGAGAGCTCTTTGATAACACAAATATAAGGTAAATAATAATGCACCCAACCTTCGCTCATAGATTTTTATTTTTTCCTAATAAATGGCATGCCACCTACCAACATATTTTTTCATTTAAAGGAAAATTTTCCTAATGCCAACCTTCAACAATTTTACCCTAGTAGTCAATCCTATGTGAAAAATTCTACAACCTTTTGGGGTGCAAAAACCCTTCATCGACCAAAGATCCTTACATGTACACTTTCAACGTCGAAGGTACTTATTTTTCCTTATCCCGATTTTTGACATCACAGACCTCATGTTTTTCATGTGCTTCTCACCCTTGTACATGGTTTTGTAATTCCTTTATGACACCAAACTCCTCATGTTCACCTTTTCTATGCACACTCTTCCAATATACATGCTTTTGATCCTTCAACCTGGGCCATCGAAACACGTCTTCCAATACCAAATTCCAATACTTGTTGAATCAATTCCCCTTACACAAAAATGGTTACACAGTCCTTTGCACATAGAAAATTTTTAAAAATAATGTGGCTACTACCGGTGCACAATGCGCACACAACAAACAAAAAGAAAGGGAACAAGCAACGAAAGGGAAACATAGAAGGGAAATGCATTAAGGGAAATCCTAGGCTAACTAGAAATACTACCTTATTTATAAACACAAAGAAGACTTATTTATAGTAGGGCTTCAACCTAATCCCATTGAAATGGCTTAGTAACCATGTTCCATCTAGTGCTTGTAACTAGAAAGCACCTGAATCAAGTATATAGGATACAATGTATGGGCCCATCTAATGGACTTTGAATTTCCTAGGATGGCGTAGAAACTTGGAATCATATAATAGAACCATTTACCCAAACTCAAACTTTTTATTCTCTATGTGTCTATCGGAGTATTTCTTAGGAGTCATCCATCAACAAGCTGTATTCAAGGTTATCTCCTTATCATAGTCAAGGTCGTGGGGAGGAAGGTTAGCATGTAAAACCTACCTCTCACACTTTTCTCCATCACTTGGTATCTTATCCCTCAACCATTCTCCTAATAGAGGAATGATATTCTATTGGCGCAACATCTTACACACCTCTCTGAAATCATTTATATCCGACCGGGGACCTTAGCACTTGTATTTTGATCCAACTTCATGGATTTCTCCTTTAGGTATTGAATTTCCCCTTAAAGACTCTTGATTACATCCATGGTCTCTTGATATAATTCCTTCTGATGGGTAGGGTCCAAATACTTCCCATACACCACCTCTTCTCTTATAATCAATGGTCTCTTATTTGGTATTTCCTTGGCATGTGCATCCTCACTCACCTTGTCACCAGTATAGGTTCTAATTTTGACTCACGCGCCACCCTTGGCATCCACTATGAGTATTCTTTCTTAATGCTTACCATCCCGGTGCCCTTTTCTTTCCATTGTTGTTAGCTCATGTGTTCAAATAGCTCTGAGCACTCCTCATACTTGTGCTTCTTCCCACTACATGAGAATTGTAGCAGGTCAGGACATTCACATTTTTAATGCTCTGTGGACCCACAGTTATAACAATATCCTTGAGGGAATTCACCTCTTTTTCCCATGTGATTACCATGACCTCTCGAATCCTCTAGGAATGCCTCTTCCATGAGATCCTCCATCCGCATGTCTTTCATAGTGACAACCATCATCCTTGGAATTGTTTGCAACGCTGGTCTGTGCACACCAATATCAATGACATCATGTATCTAGTCAATTAATCTACAATCCTTGGTGTCATGAGTAGTAGAGGTGTAAATATTGCAATACCAAGACACACTCTTACGGATCATGTGCTCTAGTAGTAAAAACCTACTTGTATCATGATCTCTATGGAAAATTTCACATTCTATCATCATGGTGCATATCGATCCATGAGGAAAATTATCCTTCATATGCCTCTCTACCTCACAATATGTGCACCATAAGGCACTGCGAGTCTCATGTGCTGAGTTTGCAGAAAGCTTCTCTAGCTGATTTTCCATGGAAACAATCTAAGCTTCAAGAAAAGGACTAACACTAGTATCCATGCTTCCTACATCCTCACCATGTAGGGAATCCACCAAGGCCTCATGCAGGTCTATGAAAGTCTTATGTGACAATGCTCTCCTAAAAGGTATTATCAACCCTCCAATAAACCATTGACCATGCTGAGAAGGATGATTATCATAAGAAAGTTTTGACAATATATTCTTAAAATGGGTGTCATACTTTCGCACACTCTCTACCATTCCTTGTTTAATCTCCTTTAGCATGTTAATTCTCTTCTGTTCAAACTTAGGAATATGGAATTCAGCTAAGAAGGCATTATGTAGTGTGGTATAATCTACTACTATCTGGTGGGTCATACTTTCGGTGCCATCTATGCGTGCACCCTGGAAACGTTGTTACAAACTGACTTACCTTCTGTTCCAGGGTAGTGATACCCATCACACACCATAGCAGCTCACATTTGTGTACATGTTCTACAACATCCTCAATACCTTTGTAATCTAGTAGATGCAAAGACATTTCAAAAAAAACTTGCTGAGGTGGTTGAGGTCCTTTTCCACTTGATATAGAACCTTGATTCCCTCTAGTGTTGCCTCCACCACTAGATCCACTAGTGCCTATCCCTCCTAACCCACCAAATCTACCATGTCTACCAGGTCTGCTAGTTCTTATTCCACCAAACCCACCGATCCTCCTCCTATAGCTAGAAAGGGTCATGAAGTGGTCACACCTTGTGTCCCCACTATCGCGCCCGAACTACGCACCAACAATATTTGATATTGTACCACTACTAGATTTGTGTCTCATGTCACTTCTAGATGGATACCCAAGCTATGTGTACACGTACTTTTCCCAAATTTTATTTCAATCAATATGCCTCTAAACACAGAAATGATTGTACACCATTGACATAGATGTGCCAAATGAAAATTTATACCTCTTAGGTGTTGATCGGTTACTTCCATCAATACCAACTAGGTTAGTAATACTTATCTCTAGATTTGGAAAACTAAGTGCCAAGGGTTGGTCACCAAGTGGATTCATATGCACACCAACAACTCTTCTCCTTTCTTCATATAAGAGCTCTCTCCGTAAGTTGAGGGTGTTTCTCTTCCACTCTTGCTAAGATGGGGTAGCACAGATTGCTTAGGTTCCATGTCCTTCACATGAACCTCAAATCCTTCCCACAACATCTACCTCCATAAATCCATCACTCTCGCAACCTCACGATGTCTTGTCAACTCCCTCTCCTAAGCCTCATTATACTTAAGCCATCTTTCTTCCCTCTCCTTTTCATCCGTAAGGTCCGCCATCATCCTCCACTCTAGCTTCCTCGCTCATCGCTCGGAAGAATCTTAGCCTGCCATCGAAAATTCTTCCAAACTTAGTGTAATGATCAAAATATTTATAGCTAAAGGGATAACATGCAATAATGATCCTCTTGGATCCCTCAATAACTCAAACTTAGCAATATTTGGACATGAATACATATAAATCACATACTCCAAGGTATAAATCATCAACACTCTACTCCACCAATGATCAACACCATGCATCCAAGTCAGATTAGCATCATGCATCCTATGATACTCATCTTGGGTCCATTCGTGAGGTCTATAGTACCAGCTTGATCTAGATGTATACACCAAGATCCATTCATACAACTCCATTGGAAAACAACAAAATAAGGTCTCATATAGCTCATGATACAAATGTTATTCTACCCATTTACATGCATCAAAATTCAGTCTAGTATTAAATCTCTGAGAAAACTCATCCTCCATGATTTTAAACCATTCTTCGACAGTATCCAAGGTCAAGTGCTTTGTCATCACACACCATTCTCACAACAGCTTCAAAAAGAGGTCCCAACAATGGAACCAAGATGTAGTCATTATTTTATCCCTAATACGTCTTTCTAACCCCAAAAACACCGGCCTATCACCCACCGGCACCTTTGGCACTCACCTAAGCTATGCACATGTGCACTCGAGCTCCTATTTTATGTGAGCTTTCGATAAGGTCCCACCATTAATGGGGGTTTATTTCCATATATAGAAATACATGCATCCTAAAAGAAAAACATAAAACTAGTAGATCCACACACACACCCATACATCAAAGAAGGTAGATAAACACCAAATGAACCATAGGAAAATAGATTTGAGCTATAACATGTTAAATATCATAAGGGTTTACACCCATAAAAAAAAAATATAGAATGAACCCATATATATATTGATTTAAAAGAGTTCTGTAGTCACATTATAGTCAAAAGGGTCATCTTAGACTATATACATTAAGTGATAGAGGTCCAACCTATACAACAAGCTTTGAATAGAGCTCCTAGCTATGCCCTTCTTACTATAACCCATTTACAGACCCTAACATCAATTCCAATGCTTATTGACATTCTATATAGGTCTCTAGTACCCTAAATCCTAAACCCTAGTGCAGCCTAACATTTCTATAGTAGTTCGTTGCCCTACCTTCTACTCCTTGGTACCCATATATGCATATGTATACCCCACCTCTCTTTTATGCCTCTCTATACACACATCAATCTACCTCTCTCTATTTCTTGCCCGAGCATTCCTTTATATAAGATCAATACCCATTGCCATGCCTTCTCCAAGCATAGATTGTGTTCCAAGTGTCAATGTGGTCCTTCATAGGTGAATGTTTATCCCTTTGCAAACCTTCCACTCTCTGTAATGATGTCTCTAGGAATATTCCCTATGTGGAATATCATTTCCGTGGCCTCCAAGGCTCTAGGCTAGCACCTTATCCACTTATCACACCTAATCAGGTCCTAACAATTTTCCTCAAGTGTCTCTAGAATGCCAAATATGGCTAATTCGATTAAACCCATGTTCTTCCTCCCGCACGCCATGGTTTTACTAAAACCCTTCTTAAACTCCCTTCTCATGCACACTTTCCCGAGTTCCCTTCTTCTTACTGGTCCTACACGCGTGCCTCTTGGTACTTAGCCAATATTTTAGGGTCCAACAATGGTCAAATAGAAACATTTAACCAGCTTCTAGAAGATATGCTCAAAATGTATTACATGGATCAATAATAGAAATGGGAGGAATATATGTCATTGGTTGAATTTTCCTACAAATACTTACCATTTTTTCGTTGAAAATGTCTCCATTTGAGGTGTTGTGTGGTAAGAAGTATAGAAATCCTATTAGTTGGGATGACACGGAGAACATAAAGGTAGTGGGACCAAAAATGTTGAAAGAATTGGAAAATTAATTAAATCTCGTTCATGATCGATTGATGGAAGCATCCTATAGGAAGAAAATATACGTTGATTTGAAAAGAATTGGTAGAAAATTTGAACAAGGAGACAAGATATTTTTAGGGTAAAACCCAAAAGAAATATATTTCATTTGGCAAGGATGATAAATTATCACCAAGATATGTGGGAACTTTTTAAATCCTAGAAGTGATAAGCTTGGTGGCTTACAGATTAGCATTACCTCCCACATTTTCTAGAATGCATAATTTTTTCATATTTCTTTGCTTAAAAGTATGCTTTTGATATAACACATGTTATAAATTAGAACTTCTTATAGGTTCAGGACTCGAGAATCTTCATGGTTGAACCAATAATACTTTGGAAACTCATTGGTGTCATCTCAAAAATCATGAAATTGCACAATGTATGATCTAATGGGACCAAGATTCTAAAAACAACACAACTTGGGAGAACATGAATGAAATAAAAATTGCTTTCCCTTTCCTATTTCAATGAACAAAACAATTATTTTGATGATTTATTATGGATTTGTGTTATACTATTTGATACTTATAATGATTGAATGGTAATTTAAGTCATACTATTGATTGTTTGAAAATAAATTGTTGTTATAAGGTTAATTACATCGAGTAATAGAACTATTTTTGGATGAAAATATGGAACTTTCCAAAGTATGAGAAAATGAAATTTTTTCTTTTATGTTGATTTGGATTTTTCTTACGATTGACATGATTATGAATGTTGAATTTAAATCATCGATGATGATTCTTTTAAAATAAAGTATGTAACATCCTGACGTATTGTATACACATTATTGCATAGAATAAAGCCCGATAATACTTTTCTAAGTATTTGATGTTTTTTATTGCATCATGAATTGTCACACATCCAAGTGTTCATAATAATATAATAATTTATTAATGAATACATGGATATATGTTTGTTGATAATTTAAGTAATAATAGATAATTAATATATATATATATATATATATATATATATATATCATATATATCTAATAAAATAATCTAATTAACTAATACATATATATACACACACACAAATATGTGTGTGTGTGTGTATTGATATAATATTAGATTTATAATTATGCTTTGTTTTAAAAGGTATTAAGACCACTAATTGGTTAGTAGTGTTTATGAGTTTAATTTGGCATATGTATGGATCTTGAAACGCCATGGCTAACAAGTTGGTTTGATGGAATGTGCATGGTCATGGACCATTCGAGCATAGACTAAGGTTTTGGATTTATTGCATGACACCACCATGTAGTTTTATTAAGTTTTAAACTGTTAATTTGGAGGGAGGTTTTGGCGGTTGTATAGGCCATGACATGGCAGCCTTTGGAATTCAAGAGGGAATTAATGACAATATGGTTCTTTAGGAACCGGTAGCTTCTCTAAGAAGCTAACAATGCAAGTCGATTCCCCACATTCACATTGTTTGCATTGAATTTGGTATTTTCATTGTTTGGTTTGAGATATCAATATGGGGTTGGGTGTGGAAAATTTTATAGAGATATTATTGGGATCATATTTTTAGAATATACATATGATTTATAAATTTTGTTATCATTGTTTAAAATGGAATTTTTGGTATTTAAAATTTTTTCTTCAATGTTTGACGAGGTTTTTGGTAGCATTCAGTTAGAAACATTTCAATGAAGTAAAGGTAGATTCAGTCATGGATTTCTTACTCACATTCTTTACTATTTTTATTTTGAAATAAATGAACACATCTTTGGTTTGAGATTTTATGGTGAAATCTTTTTTTTTTTGGTAAAAGGAATGTTTTGGTAGGGTCTCAGTACCTGTTACAGAAAAGGATATATAATCTAGATACATCCATATACATTATATGATACAAAAAAATATAAATATACAAATCATCCGGTAGATACAACACAAACCAGCCCTAGACTAGTCCAAAACCAGCCAAGATATAAAATAGGAGTGGTCCACACCCCACAACAAAAGTAATAGAAACGGAAAGAAACTACCAAAGAGAAAAATCATTTATGATTGAATACTTAAGAAGATATCTTGATAATCTTCTTGATGTGGTTATCTCTCTCCTCGATTTCCTTCTTTTTGTCTACCTCTCTACCTTTATTTTTGTTGTCAATATTATTAAGTTCATTGAAAAAATATTTCAGCAATTTGGTTTGAATGAAAATCTCATCAGACATGAGGTTACATTTGTATTCCACTTTTTTAGGTTATCAGAGATCCCATTCTAGAACTTCTTATCAATTTTTAATTTTTTAAGGTTTTTGATGCTTCTCTTCAAGTTGGTGATATCTTTTTTGATCCCTTTTAGGGAATCCTCTTCTATACCTAGACCTAGATTACTAGGGTTATTGCTTTCTCTTTTTTCTTCTTTCCCAAACTAATAAGGAATTTATCACCCAAAGCCCCTTCTATGCCTTCTTGTTTGATGTTGGGCCCCAATAAATTTTCCTTTTTAGAATTAATCCTAATCACGCGAGTGGATTTGGGCTCAAAGGAGGAAGGAGGATCATGGGAGGGGTTTCTACTGGGAAACTTAGATTTGAAGTGGAAGTAGATGAGCAAGATTACAAATTGATGTAGGGATAGGCTCCCTTTTCATACCGACCACTTTAATGGAGCTTTCAAGAGACATGAGGATGTAGAATGGGAGACTTACCAATATATTCCTTATGAAGTGGTTGATAAAGACCAAATGGTAATTATTGATCTTCTGCGACCTTCCCTCTAGTGTCGGGTAGTTTATAATGAGGTTGGCTACTTCATCAAAAAATAGGAAAGGAGGATCTGTGAATAACCCTAGGTACATGTTTTAACTTTCACCATCACCCAAAAAAATAGCTTGTTTTTCCACCCAAATTTGCACTTTTTTATATAAAATTTCATACCCTGCATTCTCATATCGGTGACATTGGAGATGAGTCCCTCCAATATAATATATCTCTGGCCTTTAAATTACACCATTCTATCTTTCTATACTTGGAAAAAATCAATGAAGATATGTCCTTCTAACATGTTTAAGGAATGAATTGAACTTGTTGGCACCAAGTATTACCAAAATCCTTTTATCCTCCTTCGGACTTCTGTTGAAAGGAAGCTCAACCTAGGTTCATATCACCACCCATTTTCCCTCTTCGAGCTCTATCATTTTGTGACCGTTAACAATGCATCCGAAGAGAAAACCTTTTTCCACAACTCGACACAGAGAGTACCCAAATTCCTATGCCAAAGGGATTTTTAAATCATGTCAAAAATGTGTCACGAGTCTTTCATGACTCGATGAATTTATGACTTCGAGGGGATCATATCCAATAATTTAAATTATTAGAATTAATGCCAATACTTGGTACACGAGTCAACAATGTGATTATCTTTTATAAAGGTATATGAAGCAACCTTAGAGGGGGCATTTTAAAAATAAAAAGAGTTCTTTAAAATCTTGGTTATACTCCTCCTTGTAGGGGGAATTAATTTTAAGACAATTTAAAAAGTTCAAAAATTTCCCTCCCACCCAAAGAATTTTTATGTTCAACTAAATTTCCAATTGGAAACCCCATACGATTACTATGGCCTCCAAAAATGCATGGTTTGGACCCCTATAATCCCAGCAAAAGCATCTATAAAGACACCTTTATCATTTATAATAATACCACAATCCCCATCTCTACAGGGTTTCCCTTAGCATCGCCAACAATAATGAGCCTAAAAAATAGATGATTAACCAAAACCTCATGAACTAAAAGAGAAGTAAAATTCTCCCTACTTAAAGAAAGATCAAGATTACCCATTTTCTTTCTAGTTGAAGAGAAAAGGGTGTTAAAATCACCTAAAACAAGCCAGTAAAAATGTCTACAATTACTTCTAACAACACTTACATCCTTCCAAAGATACCTTCTACCTTTTATGGAGACAGGGGATATATATATTTGGCTAAAACCAGATTCTATTACATTGTTAGGACATGTGAAGGATATCCGAATGATTAGGAGAGTCAAATATGAAAGGAACGATAATTAGATCGTACCAAGCCAAGAACATAGATGCTAATCAAACACCTTAATCAACAAGATGAAATCAATTCGCTAGAATAGCTTTACATAAAACCTTTGCAAACAAATGAGTAGCAATATCATATATTATTATGGAACTCAATGCAATACATTGAGAATGAGCCTTGCTTAAATAGGAAAGGAATAACAATCTAAGAACCGGTCAAGGTCGTAGATCAAGCCATAAATCAAGGAAATAACTAGTCATCAAAGAACTAGTCAAGACCATAGATTTAGGAGAGAACTAGACATCAAGGAAAGAACTAGTCAATACCATAGATCAAGGAAAGAACTATACCTAACAACTAGATAATATCTCCTAATATCTAAATAAGATAAAAGAAATATCCACACACATAAGTGGGTGAGGATAAATACAATAAAGGTAAATAAAGTACCTAGGTGAACATGAGCTAAGGTAAATACCTATTCTAACACCCCCCCTCAAGTGAAGCTAGGGACCAAAATAGAAGTGGCATGTCCACAGTATGAGTCCCAATAACTAGGTCTAATGAGGTACTCATGTACAATAACTAGGAAAAAAGGGACACCGTAAGGTACCCAAAACCAGTAATAACAAAGTAAAGAGAGTAAAGACCCGCTCCAAGGCATCCCAAGAAGCTCGGCTCAAAAAACTCATACAATGCTGAAGAAGTTTGGTGTGCACTATGGTCTGAATCCACTGCTCGATCACAAAACTCAAAAACAACTGACACTGGGCTCCACCAGAATAGCTCCATACAAGGAGACTGTGAGTGATGTCGAAAGTGCAAAAAAAACACCAAACATAATTCGATCAAGTGCTGCAAATAGGTGTACCATGATCTAAGAACAATAACCAAAGAAACAAGGCAAGGACACAAAATCCAGAGTGTCATGATCCAAGAAAAGCCAAGGTAACAAGGCAAGGACACAAAACCCGAAGAAGCAGGATCAACACCACACCCTCCCATACTGCTGAATGGGTGGAGTGATGCTACAAATCTGTATGAGTTATCAAAACAACTACTCAAACACTGACAAACTAACACTGGACTTCACCATAATAGCTCCCCCATAAGAGAGACTATCAACATGCCAAAAGTGTCGAAAATACAGATACAAAATCTCTCAACAAACAAGAGAGATACACTACACTTGCTAAAGAAAAATGCTCAAAACAAGAAGCATCACAATGCAGAAGGTATAGAAAGTGGAGCAAGAGGTCGAATGGTGGAGGAGCCATGCCTATAGAGTCCTCTCAATGAATGCCTATGTCGCCACCATGAGTGATCAGATATCCACCCCAAATCAACACGGATGGATGAAGAAGATGCCTGCATATGACTTGGTGTAAAACGCACAATGGGTGTATGCAAAATAACATCAGCCGTGTCGTCGGGTTCATCATGTCCGAAAGTTGAAACCTCGTGTTTCTCAATCCTAAGTGAAGGTGTAGAACTCATGTGTTTCTCATGATCCTCGGAAAGAGTCGAGCGAACAAAAAAATGAGCTCACAATGTGTGTGTGATCCCAATGAAGTATCTTCTCAAAAACCAATGTCATGATGAGAATTCCAATTAACATGTGGAATAGAGGAAACAATACCCTGTGAATGTCTGTCAATGACTCTGCTAGTGAGACCCATAGAACGGAGCATGCGAGAACTGAATGCAGTGGTATGCTTCTTAAAAAATCCATGTAGCTGAAGCAGAAGTAGGATACACAACATGTGGTACTGTAATAGGCACAAATGTGGAAGAGCATACAGAAACAAGCCTCACAGGTTTAGAAGCTTCAAAAGTAGGTTCAAGCTGAAAGACTGGCAGATCAATGTTAGTGGGTACAAGAGCAACAACTACAAGTGGACTAGGAGCATGGATATGGTTGTCCACAATATGATGGTGATGTTGTAGGCTAGCAAGTTTGTTCTGTAGGGAGTGTATTATTGTATCCTTATCGTGAATGAGTGATTGTAGAAGAGAATTTTGCTTCTTGAGCAATCTATTTTCTTCCACAAATTTTACATTATCCTCTGAAGTCCACATACTTCAGAGAAAAGCATATCATTCTCATAATCCATGATAGGTACAAACTGCAACTCCCAAAAATTTAGGACGTCGGGCTCAGCCAAAATTGCATCCACAATTGATTACAACACTCCTCCATATTTGGCACTTTATAATTATAGTGTAAGTCACAAAATAAATAACTCCAATGGAAAGAGCACGAAAAACAAGCACTTTTGTAAAAATGGCACTCAAAACCAAGTTACCGATCAAAAGATACAAGCTTTTTAATATTTTCTTCTATGTTATTTATTTTAGTTGCCACTAAACAAAATAAATTGTTGTTGCCTTCACCACACAAATAAAATTAAAGGGGGCTGAAGTTAAGCACCTACTAGTAGGAATCACAAGCTTTAAGCCCTCATATGATCATACCATATGAAAACTTACTATTTTGGGGGTGTCATATGTTTTCGAGAAATTCACATCCAACTATCGCTTCTGGTAAAAATTACTATTTATGGACTATGTAAACAATGACCTTTGTTGCCGAAAATAGCAACCTGCAGATTTTCCCAAAATAGTAAAAACGTGCACAACATCCGTGGACCCTTGCCAAAAAGGAAAGATCTAAAAACCTTCCTGTGCGTAAACCAAGACAGAGATACACTTTGGAATAGAAAAAACCCTAGTACAGATCTCAAGAAATCCAACAAACCCGAATAAATAAAATCATTTTTTTTTCCTTGGCTTGAATCCCGAGGCACGCCTATGTGCTTCTCTACAAAAATAAAAACCACAAAAACGACTGCCTCTAGAATTGGCCGAGTTTACAGTTGATCTTAGGGTTTTCATGCCTTCCAGATCCAATGGAAGCCTCTGTTTTACATAAAAATGCATGCAACAACAAAATACGACCAAATCCCAAATATATGAATACACAAATAATTTATTTGCAAAATAAAACTTACAGATGGATGCCAACAGCAATCTCATGCTCTGATACCATAAAAGGAATGATAATCAAATCATAACAAGCCTAGAACATAGATGCTAATCAAACACCTCGATCAATAAGATGAAAGAAATTCGCCAAAATAGCTTTACATAAAACCTTTGCAAACAAATGAGTAGCAATATCATATATTATTATGGAACTCAATGCAATACATTGAGAATGAGCCTTTCTTAAATAGGAAAGGAATAATAATCTAAGAACCAGTCAAGGTCATAGATCAAGCCATAAATCAAGGAAATAACTAGTCATCAAAGAACTAGTCAAGACCATAGATTTAAGAGAGAACTAGACATCAAGGATCTAGTCAATACCATAGATCAAGGAAAGAACTATACCTAACAATTAGATAATATCTCTTAATATCTAAATATGATAAAATAAATATCCACACACATAAGTGGGTGAGGATAAATACAATAGAGGTAAATAAAGTACCTAGGTGAACATGAGCTAAGGTAAATACCTACTCTAACAAAATATGGTCACACCATTGAGTAGATCACTATTCCACATGACATAGATGCCACATGATGCACCACTAGAACTAACACAAGTACTCTCAACCTTTCTCCATATATTTTCTTCCCAAGGCTTTAAGATTATTTACATCCATTTTAGTCTCCTGCAGATCCAAAATAGTATCTTTATGATTAAAAATAATCTCTTTCAACATACTCTTCCTAATTGCACTATTTAAACCCCTTACATTCCAAGTAATTTTCCTATTTAAACTTGAGAAATTTTCCTTGGCCCTTTATGGTCCAAGGTTGATTGCTTCCCTATTGCTATTTCTTTTTCTGTGATTCTTTTTTTCTCCTCTTTGTTTGACTTTTCCCTCTAGTGATGTAGCCACCTACATCTTCTCTTCTAGAATGTTTAAGATTCTTAGAGGAATATTATTTTTATGCTTTTTTTTCCCTTAATAGGAGTCACCATGATTTTGATTTCCTCATCTTTATTTTTATGTGATCCTTCATGTGGATCTTTTTATTTTTCTGAAACTTCATCCATTACTTCCTTGGTCTCTTTTAAGACCTCTTTCTCCTAATGGATTTCTTTTTGGCTCTGCTCTAGTAATTATTTTGTTTCTTCTTGGGTCATTTCTTTTGACTCTTCATCTTCCTTTTAGGTTTCATCCTCCTTTTGTTATTTGTTATCAAAAATTTCCTCTTATGTCATTTCATTCTCAATCTCTTGCCCTTCCAGTTCTATGTATGATATGATCGGTTCTTATAGTTGAGTTTGTTCAAAAAACTCTCCTTCCTCCAAAACAAATTGATCTTGGTTTTCAAATCTTTCTAGAAGAGATATCTCATTTCCTTTAAGTTGGTTTACTTATGGTTTGTCTCTAATTTCTTGTTCATTTTCTTTTCTTGCATTTTTCCTTACTCTATTATCGCTTATTAGTTTTTATTTCCATTCCATTATTTGTTGGTCTCCTGTGTGTTTCCATTGTTATTGTTTTAAGGGAAATATTTAATGCCATGCCCAAGTTTATTAATTTTCTTACATCTTGTAATGGTAGTTTCATATTCCAAAGATATGTCTCCAAGTATCCAATTTCGAATGCATATTTATTATATCATGTATCTTTCTAGATCCACATTTACACATATTCTTGTGTAATTCAATCTTCTTTATACCTTAGTATCACCTTCAAAAGACATTAGAGAAAAAAAAAGATCTAGCTATACCCATAAAAATATCCTTGTCCCAAAATTCTAGGGGCAGCCCATGTAATTTGATCCATAGTGGCATCACATTGTTTCGCTTCGGAATGTTTCGCTTACGGGAATAGATTTGCTTCTATCCTTTCATTCCTTTTAAATGATGAGGTTAGGGTTAGGAGGAATACCATTGAATGTCGAGATGGTGTGCGCGTACCATAGGGAAAGATCAGCCGATCATGGAGAACTCCTTTTTGTCTTGGAAGGACTACCCGCAAATAAGAACACAAGACCACAAGATTTTGATTAAACAATAAATGAGGAAACTCCTTGGGCCCAGAAATATAAAACTTCCCTTCAAAGGTGGTGGTTCCCTCTCGCTAATATGAATTAACACAAAAGACTCGCAAAATATCAATTAAATTATTTTGTTAAACCGAGTAGGGGAAAGGCTGGTTTTCTCGGTTTTGATCGAGGAACCGATGGCGGTTATTGATGACCGACGCCGGTTACTGATAACCGATACCGGTGGGTTATAGGATCTTCTTGATACAGATGGTGTTTGTAATAGCTGCTTTTTTGGATGGTATTAGGAAATGGGATGATTAGGAGTGAAAGAATGACAGTTAGATGCAATGGCACGTTGGGTAGTGGATTCAGAAACGGATTTAAGAGGACTGAGATTCAAGAAACATAAGAAATGTTATGACAAAAGGACATGCAAGATCTGACTTACTGGTTTTGACCGAGATGCAAGTTGATCTCCTTGGTTGCAAACACTTCTGGTTTCTTTACTCGTCTCTCGCTCTGTCAAGTGAAGATCTGACTCTGCTCTCGCTCGCAATGCTCTCTGTTGATCCAGAAATCCTCTGACTGATCTCTCAAAATGAAATTCCGATCCATTGCTTTGGTTTGGGGAGCCCATTTACAAGGAACCGATGGCGGTTGCGTAACCGACGGCGGTCGAGTAGGAACCGGCATCGGTAAGGAAAAAGTAGGCTATTTTTAGTAAAATAGCCCACCTTCCCTACTTTTCTCCCGAGAGATCAGTTGCATGGGCTTGGTCAAGTGGCTAGAAGGTCGGCTTTTGGTGCGAGTAAGGAGGTATTAGTTATGGATGTGAGTCTGACCAAGTCATGGGTCTTAATTAGGTTAGTTTAGGGTTAGGGCTAGGTCATGATGAGGTGGCAAAGTGAGGTGGCGGGTAAGGTGATGTGGATTTATCAATTACAAGGTAATTAATAAATAATTGTGTAAAGTTTAGGTAATGAGGTTAGGTTGCGAAATGGGATGCGGGTCACAAGGGGTCGTGAGACACGAATTTGGTGTCTACATTAGCCCCTTATTGTCATGTAGCTTGTTCTGTAAAGCTGCACGGACAATAATATGAAGTGGTTTCTCATGTTAAGGATATAGGTAATCCCCCTCAAATCTATCACAGATTGAGTGAACGGGAAATCAGGGATAGGGTTGATAAAGGGTATATGTGGTAGAGAGGATGGTAAGGTGGTGGGGTATGTCCAAGGAAGCAGACGCATGTTGAAATGCAATAGTACGACTAGGGTACATGATTTGACTAGCAAACCAGCAATGCATAGGCAAAGGTCGATAGTTTATCCAAACAAGGGTGATATAATCCTGGTATCCAAGGCATAGGAAGTAGCTCCAGGGTATATAACAGGTGAGGTACAGGAACGTTTAGGCATGTTCGGCAGTACCAAGTGGTTGGTTTGGTTGGGATAAACATCACGGTCGAGGTCTAGGCAAAGTTGGTCGACAGATCAAGTCAAGGACCCTAATCATGCTAAAACACGAATAGGTGAGCTCGATTGAACACAAGGTACATGATGGATGTATAAAATAAAACGTTGATTATGGGTATGGTATGGAAGTGATACGGCCTTTGGTCAGGCCAAGTGGTTGGGCGTGGCCCCGGGTCGTTAGGTGGGTAGGCCGAGGCCTTGGGTCGGGCTAAATAGGTAGGGTGAGGCCTTGGGTCAAAGCAATGGTAGGTTGAGGCCTTAGGTCGGGCCGAATGGTAGGTTGAGGCCTCGGGTTGGGCCAATTGGTAGGTTGAGGCCTTAGGTCGGGCCAATTGGTAGGTTGAGGCCTTAGGTCGGGCCGAATGGTAGGTTGAGGCCTTGGGTCGGGCCAATTGGTAGGTTGAGGCCTTAGGTCGGGCCAATTGGTAGGTTGAGGCCTTAGGTCGGGCCGAATGGTAGGTTGAGGCCTTGGGTCGGGCCGAATAGGTAGGTTGAGGCCTTGGGTCGGGCCAATTGGTAGGTTGAGGCCTTAGGTCGGGCCAAATAGGTAGGTTGAGGCCTTGGGTCGGGCCGAATGGTAGGTTGAGGCCTTGGGTCGGGCCAATTGGTAGGTTGAGGCCTTAGGTCGGGCCAAATAGGTAGGTTGAGGCCTTGGGTCGGGCCGAATAGGTAGGTTGAGGCCTTGGGTCGGGCCAATTGGTAGGTTGAGGCCTTAGGTCGGGCCAAATAGGTAGGTTGAGGCCTTAGGTCAGGCTGGACAAGTGAACAAATGTTGTGCAGCAAAGGTGGACAGAGGCGATATTGGTGAAAAAGAGGCAAGGAGTAAATAAGGGCAAAGAATGGGGTGAAAGTTGGGTAGAGAACCGATGTCGATTCTGCATGACCGATGATAGAGAAGATGTATTTGTTTAACATCTAAATAAAACTGAATATGTATGTTGATTTAAGTTACGATAATAATAAGATTGTTTGTGTTTTGATTTTCGGTGTTTTGAAAAAGGATAAAGAGGACTGTGATTAAATAGAAATACACAAAAATATTTATATTCACCATACAGGATAGGTTATGGTAGGGGATGGTCGAGCTAACCTTGGGAGACCCCATGTCTCCGAAGTGCTGCCTACATAGCCCATTGCACAAAGCAAGGAGGGGCCTCAGACCGATGTAGTTCTCCCTTAGGACCAGGGAGAGGTGAATTCAGGCAATTTGGGTATGGTTAGGCAGTTTGTTGGTTGATAAGATTTTGATGTTGATAGGGTAATGTTGTTGGTGTTGGTAAGGTATGGGCGATGTTGATGTAGGTATAGGTAAAGCGAAAGTTAGCTTACCTAAATAGAAGGGAACCATGTTCTGATTAAGATCAACACACAATCCTAGATGCGAGGCAAAGAGGAAAGAGTGTCCTGTAGTTGAGAAGAGCTAAACAAACCACATATTAACATAGGATGAGCTTGAATCCCTAGGTACCTTGCATAGGCGAGAAGTCGATAGGTGAAAAGAGTTGTATAATCACAATATATCGGATATACGTCACATCCCTTGAGTTGAAACAAGTGGTGAGGTGAGGTGGATGATATAACTGAGGTACGCAGAACTTATTACAAAGTGAGTGCTCTGACGAAAGAGAACCTACCCTAAATAGACAAGTCCATGACTCAAAAGTCCTTTTGAATGAGGCTTTTCTTTTATTGAATGTAGACTGATCGATGCGGGAAGTCTACAGGGGATATTGATTGTATTATTCTCGAGGTCTTCACGAAGCTGATCAATGCGAGAAGCTTCTGATAAAGGCTGACTGTGTATAGCTGTCCTTCGAGGGAGCAGTCTATTTATAGTAGCAGATATGATTGTAATGCATAGCTGTCCTTCGGGGGAGCAGTCTATATATAATAGCGGCAATAGTTCGGCATATAGCTGTCCTTCGAGGGAGCAGTCTATATTTAATTTAAATGACTAGATGTTCATTTGGCGTGAAGCATCTAGTTAGTAGGAAGTTTGACTCAAGAAAATCCCAGAAGAATACGGCTTATTTTAATACTTTGAAGTCATGGACTAGACTAAAAAGGGGAAGGCATCATCAAGGGGAGGTGAGGATCAAACTATGTGAGCCTGATTGTTATTATGAAGTGTAGGAAACAGAGTGTATGTAGTGGTAAGTGAGCTCAAGGGACGAGCGACAGGTAGATAAGAAGTGATATAATACTAATTTCAACAGTAGAATGGTCGAAGATGCAAGGCATTAAGGGGTTCAGGCTCAGGTTTACCATTAAGCGAAGCTAAACGATAAGTACCAGATCCATAGGTATGAGTGATTATATAAGGCCCGATCCAATTGGGAGCAAATTTTCCACGTTTGCTCTTTTCTAGTTTGGTTACATGTTGATTCTCTTTGAGAACAAGATCACCAAGCTTAAAGGTACGCTCATGAAGTCACTTATCATAAGCACGTTTAATGCGTTTTTGATAGATTTGAAGGTGATCAAGAGCTGTAAGACGGCGTTCGTCAAGAAGCTCCAATTGGGCTAACCGCTAGATTCGAGGGTGATGATGGCAAAGTGGGTGATGATGGTTTGGTAGGGGCGACGTCTTCTTCTTCCAGGATATAGCTGACAGGAGGTGTCTCCTGTGTAGGTGTATCGGGAAAACCGAGACCACTGCGATCATTATGTTTACGGGTAGTCACGGGAATGAGTGTATGTCGGCCTTGTTTGTAAAGGCCAAAACCAAAGCCTTTCCACGCACAGCGAGTCAAGAAGGTGAGGGCGAAACGACGATTTGTCAAGTATTGAAAATCAGATTGGAAAGGAACCACACCAAGAGGAGGTTCAGGGGTAATGGAGGATGCGTCAACACCCCCATACGTTAGGTTAGTGCGGCAATAGGGTGGTCCGTAAGAGATTATCTCCCCCACGCGACGGTCGTAGGTGGGATGTGCATGTAATTGTCCGTACTCCTGTGGGGTAGGGAAAGAACTAACGTTATATAGGCGGTACTCCCCCAGCGTAAGGCACTGAAAAACATCTACTAAGGGGTCGGAGGTTGGAATGTTAGCTGCGGGAAGGGAAGTGGTTTTTGCGATGGTGGTTTCATCAATTGAAGGCGTAAGCGCGGTTGGGGTGGATGGTTGAGGTACATTTGAGGAGGACGGTTGAGTTGAATGTATGGGTGTCTTGATTGGTATAAGCACATCGTTAGGGCGGTATAACATATTGCAGGTTTTAAAGGGGGGAGGGTCAGCTTTTACGGTGTAAGACTTCCCCTCGTACTCAAATTTTATGCATCTATGTAATGTTGAGGGAACGCATCCCATGGCTCGGATCCAAGGACGACCCAGCAATATATTATATTGGAACTCTCCCTCAAGGACATAGAAGAGTTCGGGTAAAGTACGTGGTCCTACGCGAATGTTGAGGATCACGGTGCCTAAGGTAGAAGTAATAGCGTCATTGAATGACCGCAACATGATGGGGTTGGCACACATGCAACTAGAAGGGATGTTCATCTGTTGGAAGGCTTTTGAAGAGATGATGTTTAGGCTAGCGCCCCCGTCAATCATAACCCGACGTACTCGAATGTCCCGGACGTAAGCGGAGATGAAAAGGGCAGGGTCGGGATCTTCTGTACCAAAGTCGACAATTTCATCTTCAGAGAAACTGACTGCAGCAGCTTGTTGTACAGAGACAGAAGTGGTTGGGGCAGTGGGTTGTTTGGTGAGAGAAGCAACGTGATTGGGTGTTAGAATGGAGGTAACAGGCAGGGTTTCATTAGGCAAAACCTCTATCCCTTGAAGGATCTCAACGAGAGCTTGTCGATGAGATTCAGAAGTCTGAATGAGATCATACAGTGTCATTTTTACGGGTGATTGGTGAAGCTGTTTAATCATATTTCGGTGGGCAATGCCATTAGAGACGGGATAGGCGGGTCCGCGAATGACCACTTTAGGTGGTGGTGCAATCGGGATGTTTGACAGAGAAAGAGATGCCGCAGGTGTGTTTTCTTTTGCTTTCCCATTGTTTTTCTGCCCTCGAGTAGCGACACTAATCATATTAATCTCGTAGACCTGAGATGAGGAAGATGGTGGGGATAACTCATGGTCTTCACGAGGTGGGGTTGTAATAATGATAGATCTTGGTGAGGCGGGGACAGATGGTATAGGAGAGGGAATGGAAACTAAAGGTCTCTCCCTTCGTAAGTTGTCTTTCTTAATCTTTCTATCCGGGAGAGGTGACTGGCGAAGGATGGTTTTTAGAGCTTTGCATCCCTCCACATCATGTCCTGGTGTGCGGTGATAAGCGCAGATTTTAGACTCATCGTAATCCATAGGTCGGGGCTTAGACGGGTCATAAGGTCTAAGTGGAGGTAGGGAAATGGTCGCATTCTCCACCAACATAGCAAGGATTTTGGCGTAAGATCCTTTGAGTGGGTCAAAATCGGAAGAGGATGAGGGTATTGATTGTGTGGGTTTTGGTAATGTTTGGGCGTGGTTAGTTCGTATGGGTGGCGGTTTAGCCGAGGGGTGTTGATACATGGTTTTTACTAAACGTGATTTCTTTGGCGCAGAAGCTATGTTGGATGATGAGGCCGCAGATGACGTGGTATCAGAAAACAACCACGGGGAAATAGGAGTAACTGAAAACAAATCTTTTGATGATGGTATTTGTTTAGGGTTGATAGGTGGACAGGATACGCGGAGTGACGGTGTTGCTATACCCTGGAATTTCTGTATAGGTGCGGAAGGCGTAGGTTGTTCTAAAGAAAACGCAGGAGGTATGATATATTGGTGTAAGGTAGAGGGATGGGGTCCCAATATGGAAGGTAGGTATGACGATGATGGTTTTGATTGTGATAGGGGCACGGATTGAGTTTGTCTCCTAGGTGGCGGAACGGATTTATTTTTGGATAGATCGAGTCGCTTAGGTGGGTGTGTTAGACTGGGCATTGGTGAGGTCCCAAGCGTAGGGGAAGATCTGGTTAAGTTGATAGAAGTGGACGGGGCATTTGGTAGAGGTGAGGGGGGTGAAGGTGAGAACAGGGGCATTTTAAGCTTCTGTAAGCACTTCGGGTATATGGTGGAGACATCAGGATCAGTCATTTGCATTTGAGTAGAAAAAGGGGTACTCAAACGTTCCCATAGGGCCTGTCTATCTTCTGTGGAATGACAGTCTCCAGGTGTGATTTGTAATTTTGGTATGGAAGAAAGGTGGGTTGTAATTCCAGTCCATCGCGGGTGTGACACAGGAGGTAGATGAGGCACTGTATCAATAGATGTTAAGAGGTCAACCGGTCGTTGAAAAGATTTAGGCGATGAGGGACTAATAGGTAGGAGGGCGTGTTCGAGGGGATCTGTCACGTTTAAAGAATGTGGTGATGTTAGTGTAAGAGATTTCTCATCTAAGGATGTCAAAAGGAGTGGCGAGCCTTCCTCTTGTGTAAAGAAGAGTGGTAGAAGGGGACGTTTGGGAAATAGATAAATTAGATAGCATCCGCTCACAGTCTTGTAGGGATGTGGTGTAAGAAGACTCGTTGATGAGAAGAGAAGTCCGGGCAGTTAACTCTTCTATGGGTAAAGGAATGATTTCACTTTGGCTTGATGGTGGTGAAGGAGGTTCAAACTCCTGTGTTGGTGGAGAGGCTTGATTTAAAAAATTTTCAATAGAGGCTTTTGGCTGAGAATCGAAGACTGCATGGATCTCATGAACACTCTCCTCGGCTAAGATATCTTGGTTCACGTTACTGTTGGACGAGTGATTCGGGAATGGCTTGTTGAAAATTTTCAGATTTCGGTTAGCAGGGGCGTTAGGATTATCGAGGGTTATATCCCCTGCGTCAACCATTTCCTGCACTATGTTTTTCAACATCTTGCAGTTTTCATGACTATGTCCTTTTACGCGGTGAAAGTTACAAAAGTCATTTTCTTTGTACCAGGAAGGTATTGCGCGGGTGGAGTCAAACCCAGAGTGAGGTTTAACAGGGGGCAAGGTGATAGCCCCAGCTTTGAGCAATTTCTCCAGGATGACGCCATAAGTTTCTCCCAAGGGAGTGTAATTGGTGGGCTCGGCTTTGTACTTATAAGTGGTTTTCGGCGGAGTATTGGACGGTGTTTGAGATTTGACCATTACCGCGTGGACAGCTCCTTTTGATTTAGAAGAAGTAGACGCGTGAGGAGTGGTGGTGTTTGGCTTGTTGGTAGAATCAGGAGTTCGGAAATTGGGGTTTTTGTTACGCAACCACAATTTCTCTTCTTCTAAGGCTCGAATTTCTAGCTTCCGAGCCATGGTAAAGGCCTCGTCGAATGTGCGGAAAGTTTGAATTTGGAGGGTAGGGGAGATATGCTTAGCCTGCCTGCGTAAATAGTTCGATAAGTTCGGTTTGAGGCAAGGCATACGTAAGTTGGTTGATAAGGCCCCGCCATCGTCCAACGAAATCTGCGATAGATTCGTCCTCAAATTGTCGGATGGCATAGAGGTCGGTGATAGATACTTTCTTGGCAATGTTAATGGAGAAATGATCCAAGAAAGATTGGGCTAGTTGGTTAAAAGAGAAGATCGAGTGCTGGGTTAAAGCACTGTACCACTCCAAGGTGGGTCCTGATAAGGACATGGGAAAGGTGCGGAGTAACAAGGCATCATCATGGGCAATCAAATAACAAGCATGTCTAAATGATCGCAAGTGTTGTTGAGGATCCTCTTTACTGTTAAAACGAGTAAATTTTGGCAACTCCCATTGAGGAGGATATGAATGAAGGGGGACAGAAGGGTGAATGGGCTCCCGACAAACTTGCTCGTATGTCAAGGCGCTACGACTTCCCGAAACAGAAGCCTCCAGGTTTTGCATTTTGTCCATCATTTGTTTGATGAAATCAAGTGGTTGGATGAGGTGATGGTGCCACAGAATAGGGATGTCCCATATAAGGTGTTGAGGTTACTGGATACATGTATGGGAATGAAAAGGTAGGCGGAGCTTGAGAAAGAAAGCTCATGTGAATAGGTGGCAGAGAGTAAGTCATGAATGGAGTGGTCTGAAAGAGAGATGAGATAGGGGCAGTTGGTGGTAACGATACGTGAGATTCAAGGTTAACCAAAGGAAAGCTAATCGGGGTCGTATGAACCTCTGAAGCCGTCGGATTGGGAGACGGGGCTAGTGATGCAGGAAGTAAGGTATTGTTATCAGGAGGAGTGGGAGCTAAATGAGCAGCTATACTAATAGGCATGCCAATAAGGAGCTGACCATCAGGCGTACGGTCAGGGGTATGAGACAAATAGTATTGTACTGGGATTAGCATCCAGAAATTTGGCAAAGTCCTTGTCTCCTACAGGAATTTGGGGGATCTCACTGGTGTCCGTAGGGTTCCCTATAGAATGTGAAGGGGGTGATTCAGGCAAAGACACAGAGCAGGCATGTGAAACCATGGCGGCGGCTTGCTTCCGAGTGATGACAACCATGACCGAACACACAGAAAGTTTCAATCTATCAAGAACAAAAACAACCTCGAATGGTGAATTTGGCAAGGCTGCTGGGTTTGTCGGGGGCTGATGAAGACAGTAACCAATATCGGTTTAGTAACCGGTGTCGGTCACGATCAAACGACGTCGGTCCCTTAACCGATGCGGTGTCAAAAGTCTAGGATAAGAAGATATAAAAGGCTTCGATTTGATTTTAGCAACGTTGAGTATGTTTATCAACTTATTGATCACGAAGACAAAGTATGACAGAAAAACAGAATTTGAAAACAAGCAAGATCCACACGAAAATCCGAGACTAATCCTAGGGTTAATTTTAGTTATCGTGGGCTTATGCCTTTAGACGTAAGATGATGTCACAATCCTAAACAACAAGACCTAGGGGAAATGTCAAGTTTGTTTTGGCTTATAAGGTTACCTCAATCGGGCGGAGGAATACCGCGGAAAAGGGGGGATGTTTGAGTTGTTGTGTTAATTGTGAAGTGATTCGGTATGTGTTGTGCAGTGAAACTAAGGTTAATTTCCTGTCAATACAAAGGATATCACCCCACGTGTACGACATGTTACTTAATCTATGTTCACTAGAATTGGAGAACAACAAGCAGGAATGCAATGCACGTGTTTTAAACCCAAATCGAAAATTATATTCGATGAAGCAAGAGAGATGACTTTCACTAATGCGAAACCAGGAAAGCAAGACAAATTCTTTACTAAATATATAACAAAAACAGCAACAGCAAATATGCTTCCTAAAATGAAAATAAGCAAGAGAAAGAAACCCAAAATGGGTCCCACCGGGCGTGCCAAAATGTTTCGCTCGGAATGTTTCGGCTTCTGGGAATAGAGTTGCTTCTATCCTTTCATTCCTTTTAGAAACAGATGAGGTTAGGGTTAGGAGGAATACCACATTGAATGTCGAGATGGTGTGCGCGTACCGTAGGGAAAGATCGGCGGAGTGCGGAGAACTCCTTTTTGTCTTGGAAGGACTACCTGCAAATAAGAACACAAGACCACAAGATTTTGATTAAACAATAAATGAGGAAACTGCCTGGGCCCAGGGAAATATAAAACTTCCCTTCAAGGTGGTCAGTTCCCCTGCTAATATGAATTAACACAAAAGACTGCAAAATATCAATTAAATTATTTTGTTAAACTGGGTAGGGGGAAAGGCTGGTTTTCTGGTTTTGATCAGAGGAACCGATGGCGGTTATTGATGACCGACGCCGGTTACTGATAACCGATACCGGTGGGTTATAGGATCTTCTTGATACAGATGGTGTTTGTAATAGCTGGCTTTTTTTTGGATGGTATTAGGAAATGGGATGATTAGGAGTGAAAGAATGATAGTTAGATGCAATGGCACGTTGGGTAGTGGATTCAGAAACGGATTTAAGAGGACTGAGATTCAAGAAACATAAGAAATGTTATGACAAAGGGACATGCAAGATCTGACTTACTGGTTTTGACCGAGATGCAAGTTGATCTCCTTGGTTGCAAACACTTCTGGTTTCTTTACTCGTCTCTGCTCTGTCAAGTGAAGATCTAGACTCTGTTCCTCGCTCGCAATGCTCTCTGTTGATCCAAAACCCTCGACTGATCTCTCAAAATGAAATTCCGATCCGTTGTTTTGGTTTGGGGAGCCCATTTACAGGGAACCGATGGCGGTTGCGTAACCGACGGCGGTCGAGTAGGAACCGGCATCGGTAAGGAAAAAGTAGGCTATTTTTAGTAAAATAGCCCACCTTCCCTACTTTTCTCCCGAGAGATCAGTTGCGGGCTTGGTCAAGTGGCTAGAAGGTCGGCTTTTGGTGCGAGTAAGGAGGCATTAGTTATGGATGTGAGTCTAGACCAAGTCATGGGTCTTAATTAGGTTAGTTTAGGGTTAGGGCTAGGTCATGATGAGGTGGCAAAGTGAGGTGGCGGGTAAGGTGATGTGGATTTATCAATTACAAGGTAATTAATAAATAATTGTGTAAAGTTTAGGTAATGAGGTTAGGTTGCGAAATGGGATGCGGGTCACAGGGGGTCGTGAGACACGAATTTGGTGTCTACACACATTTATGTTTTTGTTATCTAAATCGAATGTTGGAGACCATATCTTTAAAAAGAGACACATGTTTCTTAGGAACCATGGTCCTTCAACTAGTGCATGAGTGTAGTTTTCCGTATGTTGAATCTGGATAAGAAAAATCCTTTAGATATTAGGGAAATTTCCATATTTCCCCAAAGAAGATTCCATTTTCTAAAAGCCCATCTTCTTATAATATCCACATTTGGTTTTGGCCTTTGAAACTTTCCTATCGGGGCTAGCTTATTATTTTTCATTGATTTCTTAATGATGACATCTGGTATGGTAAAGTGATGACCTTTTTATGAGATGTTGTGCTTGATTTTAGTCTTTTCTATTTCCTTTTCATAGCTTGGTTTTTGCATGGATACCACACCCGCCCATGTGGCCTTGGGACCCTCACCAATATTTTCCTTTCCATATCCATCTCCTTCTTCACCCCTATCTCCTTGTGCTCCAATGAAGGGTTAAATTTTATTTTATCGCTCAATTCTTCTACTCGAAATCTATTTTTTAAAATTTGAAATTTTTATCTATTCTGGTTATATTTTGTTATTAGATGATAAACATTTATTGGTATTGATTTATACATAAAACTTGGGAAATATTGAAGGAATATTTGATCATGAACTGGGTAGATGATTATTGGTGAGTTTGTAAACAAATACATGCGGGTTTATTTTATATTTGAGATATGGGTTCAAGTTGGAATATTTTTGGTCTGCTCAAATGTTTGAAGGCTTTATTCACTCATTGTCAACTCATCATTTTTATTGTTATCCAACTCATAGTTGTATAAACTCTTATTGATTTGTGTTATTATTTTTTAAATTCAACCCTCCTTTAGTTTTGAGAACACTATTGTGATTCATCTCTTGGAGAGCTTGGCCATTTTTGGGGATTCTAGTTCATTAAGAACTTTGTTCATATCATTTATTATTAAGTTCTTTAGAACATGAATTTTATTGGTTTCTCTCTCTCTCTTTGAACATGCTTGAATTTGGTAATAATTATGAACTTAAAGGTAATTACGTTTTACTTTTATTATTATGAAATCTGGAAAAGTTAAGATCAAAGAGACAAAACAAAGGGATTATGAATGATGTGTGACTTTTTGTATTTATATACATTTAAAATCGGGTGTGGACAATGTTTACGAGAAATTTTTATCTCTTCTCGAGCTATTTTTTATCATTAGCTCTAGTGGAGCATGATTATCATGATTCTCTCTCTCCCTTGAAAAATCTATTCTTATGGGTTATAGTTGCTTTTGTGGTTTCAGATTCATCTTGAACTTGACTTTTATTTTTACTCGGATCTTAACGAGTGTGACCGTTAAACATATTTATGATTTGGTTTTGTTTGTGGTTTGTTAAATAAAAATGTATTATCTCGACTACATTATTTTTCACCAATCCCCTATTTTATTGTTTTGAATACTTATGTGGAATGTATCTCGAATGTTTTCCAAGTTGACACGTAAGAGATGCACATAGTTCTCGTGGCTTGTTAAAGGTTTAACCAAAGTATTAAAGTTATACATACTCTAGTAGAGTGAATTTAAGGGAGATCATAGAGATCTATATATACCCTTATAGCCACACATAGTTATCATGGGTTATCATATGGATTTTAAATATTAAATAATGTTGTGTTATTTAGCGGTCTCAGAAGCTAAATAATAATGTAAATCATTAGAAGCATTAATTGTACTTAAGGGGTGTGTTTTAAAAAAAATACCTTAATTTAGATGAATCATAACATGGGTGTTACAGAATTCTTGATACTTTCACCTTCATGGAAATGTATGTCACTATAAAACTTGTTAGTGAAAATTCACAGCACCCCCAAATGACCTTGAGATATGCTTTTCTAAGGCAATGTCATTTAGTGTGATTGCACAACATTGAGCTTTCCCAAAGTGTGGGACCTTTGCAAATGGGGAAAGCTCTCTAGAGAAGGTTGGTTCCTCTTTTTAAACTACTTGCCACACGCTATTTCGAAAGTGCAGGAAAGCTAATCTAATCCTAATCTAGCTTCCAAGGAGATAGGGAGAAAGAAAACAAGGAAAAATAGAGCCTACACTAAAATGGTGATACACCAGAGAAGGAAAGTGTTGATTATCTATCAAAATTGCCATGGGACAAGAATAGATGAGAAATGGAAAGGATGGACAAGTGCATCATAGACCAAAGATGGATTTCACACAGAAAATGTTCCAAAACTCCATGAACACAAGCTCCAAAACTTGCAATGAACATCCAAACATGCACAAATACCTATAATGAAGAGAGGAAAGAAGAAAACAACCAAAAATGAGCAAGGATGGACAAATGCATCACAAAACATGTTTTTATTGCTCCAAAAGTTTGCACAAAACATCATTTCATGGGTAAGAGGAAAAATGC
Source organism: Taxus wallichiana var. yunnanensis (assembly GCA_018340775.1). NCBI lineage: Eukaryota > Viridiplantae > Streptophyta > Pinopsida > Cupressales > Taxaceae > Taxus > Taxus wallichiana. The sequence continues at coordinate 777,801,962 of CM031242.1, read as the reverse complement.
CATTACAGAGTAGGGGAGGAGGTTCAAACTCCATTTTCAACCCTAGGGGAAGAAAAGAAGGGAGAGGCAGAGAAGAAGGATGAACAACCTTTTACAAATGAGCCAAAATTGGCTTTTATCACTCGAATAGAATGAAGGAAATGAGAAAACACGGGCAAATTTGATTTAAAACTTCAACCACCAACAATATCTATTTAATTGGCTTGAAAAATGATGGGTTTCCATGAAAAATCCCATACTTGAAGTACATTGCTTCACAGAGCAAGAAAGAGGCCCATACTTCATTAATTTTGGTGGTTGGGGTCATTTTCTACCATTTTCCCATGCTGAAACATTTCTTCAATTTTACCTTTTAAAACTCCATCAAAATTTAAAATTGAAGAGTCCATCGTGTGGATAATTTAACCAACTTTCCATGGATATTAAAATCACAAAATACTGAGCTCTGGTGTGAACAATATGTCCCTCTGAAGATTTAGGGAAAAAATGGCAAAATTAGGGCAAAAATCGGGTCGGCGGGCCAAAACTTGACCTTTTTCCCTCTTTTTCCAAATTGGGAAATTTTTCCAAAAAATCTCTACACCTCACCGGCTTGATAACACATGGCACCTTGTGGTTGATCCACGGCTTCAAAACAACATTTTTCCCCTTTCACGAAAATGGGAAATTTTCCCAAAATTCTTTGTGGCCTCGCCACTCTGAGACACATGGCACTGCCTGATTAGCTGAGGAGATGTGGCCCATTCTTCACTTTTACGCTTTTATGGTTTTGGAAAAAAACCAAAAATCCTTCCGACCCCCTAACTCTCGCTGATGAATGGACACGTGGCATCTTTGGCTTATCGCAGCTCCTGCGCTTCCATTTTTGGCTTTAACACATTTTGACCAAATGCCAAAAAAATTGAAGTCCCTCTAATGCCTACCACTCCACCTTGACATGTGGCATCATTTCATTAGCTACGGGCCTTAATCAATTTATTTTCCTTTATCCTTTGCGGGCTATGGGCAAAAATTTTCTTTGAGTTTTTTTCCCAAAAGGGCTAAGTGCCAAAAAGTTTCCCATGGGTCTGCCTTGGTAAAAATGCTTCCTTACCTCCGTGGGCCCATCCAGGGAAAATGTCCCCTCCAAACTCCACCGAGCCATAACTCAAAAAATACAAGGAGTTAGGATGACTTCCTTACCTTTACTGGAAAGGGGAAAAATTCTCTATCTGATGAAGCAATACCTAGAAAATTTTGAGTGCCTAAAATGTGTAAAAATTTTACTGAGGCACAAAAAGGAAGCTAGTTAACACAAAATAAGAGGGAGCTTATTTTGGTTAACAATTTGGCAACTCTCAGGGGTCATCTACCTACTAGATGAATGATCAGTGGCGTTTGTTGCATCCATTGGGCATGGACTCAAGCTTGATAACCAACTCTAATCTGAACTATGAAAATCTGACTTCTGAGCCACTTGGAAACCCACTTAAACTTGAGATTGATCTTCACCAAAATGCCACTGAAATGAACTATGCAAGAGCAACCAAAATAGCACCAAACAACTATGTAAAAATTGGAAATCATACATGCTCCAAATGGAACATGCAAAGTGTGAAAAATCACTTCTTCTGCTGAAAGAAAACCTACCTACTCTACTCTAACCAAGAGCAAAGGGAGCTCAAACAAAGCCTACAACTGGCAAGGAGAAATAACTTCCTTTCCTCAAAATTGGCAACCATGCAATTTATTTGACACTAAACATGGCTAGTTGTATGAGTGGAAAATTAACAAGAAGTTTGGTATTCTACCCAAATCATCGAGGTGTCAACTAAAAACAAATTAAATACCTCTTTTAGTTACTCTGCATTTGGATTGAAGAGGCATTGCAGTAGCTGATCCTTGGTACTTTGTAGCTCATCCTCATGCTCAGGAGTAAGCATGACTAGTTTTGGCTTCTCCCTTGGCTCTAATGAATCCAATTACCTGATTGGGAAAAGTTTGATCCTTTGAATGTGCCGATTTCTTTGAATTTTAACTCCAAAAAGGAGTCCTCTTGTAGAACTTCTTGGATGGATGGTGTCGAAGAGATGATAGAATCCTCATGCTCTTTTCCTTCCTTCATGGCAAGAACATGGAACTCTTCTATAATATGCAGCTCATCATTATTGATTACAACATCCCAATGAAGTTGATTTTGCATTATTGTAACCTCTTAGAAACAATACATTGTTGGCTCTAGAGTTCCTCCATCAGTAGATTTTGGAAGATAAAATTCTTCCAACTTTGATTCAAGAGGCATGTTTCAAATTGCATGTTGTTTTCCTTGAATCCTCTCCTCCATGGCAGTAGGTTCTTGTGGTTGAAGAATGAATGATGAAGAAAGAAAAGTTGCATTTTCTACGAGGATCCTTCTCATCAAAATATTCTTCTAAGTTTGATGGCAAATCAAACTCTTGAATGTCCTTCTACAACAAGGTCTCTCCCTTTTGTATGGTGACCTTCAAATTTACATAATTTGGTATCCCAACTCTTCGATTGTCTATCATTTCTTTTCTATTGGGCTCCTCTTCTTGCTGTCCTTCATGACTGATTTTCTGATTTTCATTTTCCCAACATGGATTTGGGAATACAAGAGGAGTGATGGGTTGGGATTCAACCAGTTTTGTAATTATTTGTGGTGGTGGAAGAGATGAAACTTCTTGTTTCCTTGGAGTGGAAGGTATTTCTTTTGGATCTTGTGGAGGGGATGACTGTTTAGAAGGGAAAAGGACAGAAGAATTGAGATGAGGTGGAAGACTAGGGGATGGAGAAATGAAATCAACACTTGGGGCAGCATGGGCTAGATTTGGAATTTGGCATTCAAAATGAAATGGTGTTGCTTGAGGAATGGAAAGATAAAAACCAGATGATGGTGTAGAACTTACCCATTGACAAGGTTGCTCAACACCAATTTCATAGGCCCCTATCTCTAATGTCCATTGTGCAAGTTGGGGCAGCATCTCCACCATGAAGTCCAACTTTTCTTGAGGGTTGTAGTGTCTTGGAAAAGGGCCAACCCATGGACAAGGTGCCCTGAAACCAATCTTAAATGCCTTCATTTGTGCTTGAGCCCTAGATTGCACCATGCCAATCTCCATCTTTTGGATCTTCTCTAAGAAAACAACATCTTGCATTTGATTGTCTTCATTGTATGCATATTCTTGTGCTTGATATGCTTCATAGCCAAAATGATTTTGGCATTGCTCATATGGATATGCATACTGGTTTTGAATTTGACCAAAATTCTGATTTGAAGGAGTGAAAACATTGTTGTTGTTGTAAATGTATGAATTCCATGAGGGAAATGAAGTCATGATTGCACAACTTCATGGAATGGAAGAAGATGGAAGAGATGGAAGGAAGAATGGATGAAAAATGAATGAAAATGAATGGAAAGAGGGTCTACAACTTCGAGATGGGTTGTTGATCGATGGAGTCACCAGATGTGTTTGCAATTGCCTCCAAAGGCTGAAATCTTCATAGGAACACACCAACCTACAAAAGATGAAGTGGAAGACCTCTAAGGTCCCACCAGGTGTGCCAAAACTATTAGTGGCACACGGTGGTGTAAGATTTGTTGTTTTTGATGAGACACTAAGAGAAGATGAAATATCTAACCCCAGTGTCCCACCGGGCATGCCAAAACTATTAGTGCAAATTCACAACACCCCCAAATGACCTTTAGATCTAATTTTCTAAGGCAATGTCATTTGGTGTGATTGCACAACATTGAGCTTTCCTAAAGTGTGGGACCTTTGCAAATGGGGAAATCTCTCCAGAGAAGGTTGGTTCCTCTTCCTAAACTACCTACCACAAGCTATTCCAGTGCAAGAAAGCTAATATAATCCTAATCTAACTTCCAAGGAGAAAGAAAACAAGGAAAAATATATCCTACACTAAAATGGTGATACACTAGAGAAGGAAAGTGTTGATTATCTATCAAAATTGTCATGGAACAAGAAGAGGTGAGCAATGGAAAGGATGGACAAGTGCATCACAGACCAAAGATGGATTTCACATAGAAAATGTTCCAAAACTCCATGAACATAGCTCCAAAACCTGTAATGAACATCCAAACATGCACAAATACCTATAATGAAGAGAGGTAAGAAGAAAACAACCAAAAAATGAGCAAGGATGGACAAATGCATCACAAAACACGTTTTTATTGCTCCAAAAGTTTGCACAGAACATCATTTCATGGGTAAGAGGAAAAAAATTCCATTACAGAGCAGGGGAGGAGGTTCAAACTCCATTTTCAACCCTGGGAAGAAAAGAAGGGAGAGGCAGAGAAGAAGGATGAACAACCTTTTACAAATGAGCCAAAACTAGCTTTTATCGCTCGAACAGAATGAAGAAAATGAAAAAATGCGGGCAAATTTGATTTGAAACTTCAACCACCGACAAGATCCATTTAATTAGCCTACAAAATGATGGGTTTCCATGAAAAATCCCATACTTCAAAGTACATTGCTTCATAAAGCAAGAAAGAGGCCCATACTTCATTAATTTTGGTGGTTGGGGTCATTTTCTACCGTTTTCCCATGCTAGAGACATTTCTTCAATTTTCTCCCAAAAACTCCATCAAAATTTAAAATTTAAGAGTCCATCATGTGGATAATTTCACCAGCTTTCCATGGATACCAAAATCATAAAATCTGGCTCAAAAGTGCGAAAGATATGCCCCTCTTAGGATTTAGGGAAAAAATGGTGAAATTAGGGCAAAAATCGGGTCGACGGGCCAAAAATTGACCTTTTTCCCTTTTTTTCAAATTGGAATTTTTTTCCAAAAATATCTACGCCTCGCCGGCCCGATGACACATGGCACCTTCTGGTTGATCTGCGGCTTCAAAACAACATTTTTCCCCTTTCATGAAAATGGAAAATTTTCCCAAAATTCTCCGCGGCCCCGCCGCTCCAAGACACATGGCACTACCTGATTAGCTGAGGAGATGCGGCCCATTCTTCACTTTTACACTTTTATGGTTTTGGAAAAAAACCAAAAATCCTTTTGACCCCCCGACTCCCGCTGATGAATGGACACATGGCATATTTTTCTTGTCACCAGCTTGTGCTTCCATTTTTGCCTTTGACGCATTTTGACCAAATGCCAAAAACTTGAAGTCCCTCCAACGCCTGCCGCTCCGCTTGACACATGGCATCATTTCATTAGCTATGGGCCTTAATCAATTTCTTTTGCTTTATCATTTACAGGCTTGTGGGAAATATTTTTCTTTGAGTTTTTTGCCCAAAAGGGCTAAGTGCCAAAAAATTTCCCACATGTCCGCCTTGGCAAATTTTCCTTGGCAAAAATGCTTCCTTACCTCTGTGGGCCCACCTAGGGAAAATTTCCCCTCCAAACTCTGCTGAGCCATAACTCAAAAAATACAAGGAGTTAGGAGGACTTCCTTACCTTTATGGAAAGGGGAAAAAAATTCTATCTGATGAAGCAATACCCAGAAAATTTTGAGTGCCTGAAATGTGTAAAAATTTGACTGAGGCACAAAAGGAAGCTAGTTAACCCAAAATAAGAGGGAGCTTATTTTGGTTAACAAAACTCTAGTTTTTTCTCGTGTTGAAAATATCTCTGAACATTTTGAAAATGATCTCAAACCCTAACCATGGATAGGGAACCTTGTAAAACAAACATTAGTCGGTTGTAAGTACCCCTATGCTCCGTGATGTTGAAATTACTTCAGAGAGGCCACTAGCATGTGATATCTTAATGAATGCAACTAGATTTGGTAACCTCTTTGACAATGTTTGGTTTGAGTTTAGATCCTACTAAAACACTTGGGTAATAGATGTTTGCATGCTTATGGATGAGATATTGATGCCTTGACCTAGAAACAATATTCAAACCTATGGATTACTTCCCTAATGAGTTTGGATGTGCCTTTAGGAGATTTAGGGATTGTTGGGAACCTTTAGTAATTATTGGAAGTGAGTGTATCAATATAGTACCTGTTGGTATCTAGATTTAATCTCCTTCACAACTTGAACAACATCATGAATTTTCACAAGACATTCAAGGATAGATAGATGTTTTGTATGTCATTTGTAGTTGGGGAAGCACACCTATCTACTTGTTTGCATTCAAGAATTGAGGGAGTGGATAGCACCTTCAAGAGGGTTTTGATCTAACCCTCACTATTTTAGGTTGTGCCTATCAACCAAGGCAAGAGAACCTGTATTGCAGCCCCTATATGGTAAGGAGATGGAGATGTCCTTGTGTTTTGCATATAATATGGAAGAGGCTTTGTGAAAACATGATCAAATATCCATTATCCAAACTCAAAGGATTTGTCACTACTAAATGATGGAAATGTTCTCAAAACAAAGCTAGAGCTGCTAAAGACATGATAAAACCCTAATCAACTTTGTGCATTTTAGTGAAAGGATTGAATTCTTTTATGGACACACAATGCAAATGTAGGGGTATTGTAGGTAGGATGAGTTATTTTAAAATGAAATTCTAATGAGATATGTTGGGACAAGAGTAGTTTGGAGTCATCACCTTCTTTGGGAAACTTTGCAAATGAATTACAACACCTAAACAACAGAGATGTTTCAATGAATCTAAAGTGCTCTTTCAACCAAGATGTGTGCACACATGGATGCCCAAATCTGCACTATTCCATACAAACTTTGATAACTTGCCACAAATGCTTGAATCAAAATACCAATGAAGCATCCAGGAATCCCTATTTAATCATGACCTAAGGTGCACCCAAAGGTTTATAGATAGTCTCATTAATCAAGGACAGTAAGATGATTTTAAATATATTTATCTTCTATCAAATGAGAGCTCTTTTGAATGCAAGATTGCAAATGCCATTAAACCATCAACCAAAAATGAGACCCTGTATGATCAGAGAGATCCTAAACACAAGATTGCAACATGAGCATAAAACATAAATTGAAAACATACTGAAACACAAGTGTATGCAAACTTTGCCAAGAGATAAAACCAATTAATCCAAGAATTTGATTAGATATATCAACAAGGGAATGTTATTTAGACAATCTCAAAGATTTTTGATGGCTTTACAACTGAAACCAACTCAACATGATGAACATTTGATGCAAAAAAGAATAAAAAATGGCTCTCAGGCAGTTCCTCCAAAAGAAAATGGACCTCTTCCAGTTTTCCTTGTGAAAATTCTTCTCTCCTCCTCCAAAATTCTCAACAGACCTCTAAAATGCCTCCAAATTACATCATATACCCTCTTCCAGCTTGGATCCTTGCATCTCAAGCAAAGAATATGCCAAAGGGATCAAATTTGTTACAAAACCCTATCCATTTGATAAAAAATGATATAAAATTGTAAAACAAATTCTGCCAAATGCCAAATATACACAAATATTTCAAAATATTGCATGAACTTGTATCCTTATCCATCCTAGGGTCATGTTTTCAGCATTAAGACATGCTAGCATGCATTTGTAATCATTTTTCACCTTTTTTCCTCATCGTTTTAACTCTGCAACTTTTTTTTTTTTACCTTTCACGTGTTTTTCATGGGTTGAGGAAAATATTCCACGAAAAACACTATAGGGCACCGAATTAGCTCAAAATAATGGTGCCATTGCACTCAGAAGGCTAAAAGGATGTGAAATCATATAAAATTTCATGTGATTTGGTGCCAAAATGATGATTCCACACTTCTTGGAGCTTCCATGGTGCCCAAAAAATGAAATTACACAGTAACCATTGATTAAAATCAACTTTAAATCTCTTGCCCTCCATGTGTCAGATCAAATCTTGAATATTCCCTCGAAAATACCCTTTTTTCCCTTTGGATGAGGTGGGACACATGTCCAAATACCATTGGACCGGGCCTTTGCCTCCAAAAATGCATTTCAAACCCTTTTTGGATTCGGGAAAATTTTGAATATTTTCCCCGCGAGCCCCTGGATGCGCCACGTGTCCTCCTATGGGCCTCCACCAAAACCACGGGCCAATTTGATGCATTTTGCCACTTTTTTGAGAAAAGGAAAATTTTATCAAAATTCTCCGTGGGCCCGAACACCCGTAGCCGCTTCGCCATGTGGGGATCTCCCATTCGCTACAGAGCTGAGCCCCTCAAATTTTCCTTCATTCCTCCGTGAGCACAAAATCCTCTTTGGGCCCGAGTTCTCCTTTTTCCATTTTGAACCATGCCACGTGTCTCCCCCTGATTGGCTACAGGGAGACACCTTCAAATTTTCCACAGGTTCACTTTTCACCTTGAGATTTTTGCCAAAGTTTGGAAGGTTTTCCATCTTTCCTCCGCACTCCAAAATTCCATCAAATGTTGAACACATGTCCATTGTTCATTGGTGGAGGGACCTCGAGCCAAAATTTTCCTTCTTACCTTTTGAAGTTAAAAAAATTCAAATGCCTCCAAGCCTCCGCCCCTCCATTTCATCCCTGTGCATACGTGTCACACTGTGATTTGTGTGAAGATCTGCTCAAATTGTTACTTTGAAATTTTGCCTCCAAAGGCAAAAATCCAAAAAAACACGCACCACCGCACTTCCCCTTTGCTCCCCTGACACGTGTCCTCTTGCTATTGGATGCGGAGCCCCGGAAAATATTTTCCTTTTGCATTTTGAAACCAAAAACTTTCAAATTCTTCTAAGTTCCCACTTTTCTGGTCGATCTCCCTGGACACGTGTCACCTTTCCATTGGGTGCGGGCCTCCAGGTTGAAATTTTCCATGACATTTTGAGCCAAAAATTTGAAAAAATTTCAACTCCATCACCACCCGCTTGATCCTCTCGTTCCACGTGTCACTTTCCCACCTGGGCGCGGGCTCGCGGGCCAAATTTTTCCCCTGACACCCTAAGCCAAAAAACACCAAAATTTTCCCAAGTCCTTTGCCATCCACTTGGCCCTCCTATGCCACGTGTCATCATACCATTGGGTGCAGACCCTCGGAGTAAAAATGTCATTGAGAATTTTTTCAAAAATGAAGAAAAGTTTAAGTGACCCCCGCCACCCGCGGTTCATCTGACCAATCACATCGTGCCACGTAGACACATCAACAGTAGCAACTCAAGAGGCCATGGTCGAAATTTTCCTTTCACCAAAATTTCAAAAATGACAAGTTAATAATGTTTTCCCACACATCCCCGACCAATAGGAGCCTGCCACATTAGCATAAAGATTGCAATGATAAATTTGACGGCTTGAGAGCCCGTCAAAATGTGAAAAATACAGGGAATGCCCTAGAAACCAAATTTTTGACAGGGAAGGCAGAATTCTTCATTTTAAACCAACTGAATCATTTTTTGACATCATTTGCGACCTTGGGATTGGGGAAACACTTGCACGAATTCAAGATTTGATCAATTTTAAGTTTTTACACGATTTGGAAATGGAAAAGATGGCACATCCTGAAAAAATGAAATATTAGGGCACAAATGGGGGAAACTTGGATCTTGTTTCAAAATAGGGTAGAATAACAACATTATGAGCATATCAAAGGCATTCAATTGGAAAATGTAAACTGCAGACCACGAGACCAAAAATGAAATGTTTGTGAGTACATTTGGTCATGAAAAATAAGGCACATTATGCAAACTCAATAATGGGACCAACAAGTATTCATAGGATTTCTATGTTAGCAAATGAGGTTGTGTTAGATTTTCTTATATAATGTTCTAAAATTTAATTATCGAAGAAAGGATAAACCAGAGGGGAGTAAAGGACCCATCAAAGAATTTTGAATTGAATGAAAAGATTAAGGATATCTTGGTATAAAATTAAATAGATAGGTAAAGACTAGATATAATTATTTAACAAACTATACAACCTTGACTAGACTGGAAAACATGTTAAATTACATTTACATCTTGTTAGGATGACTTAGTCTATGGATTTTTATATTGTACTCTAGAAATGTGTGGACATATCATTGTGAAAGGATAAAGAAGATAGACCAAAAAATCATAATGTGATAAGTGGGGATGGAAAGGTTGTGTTTATATTAGTAAGATTTCATTGTTAAAACCAAAATATTTAAAGAGTAAATTTCCAAAATTGAGTACCTATATTTTTCCCCTTCAAGTATGAAATGAAAATTACATGCTTAAATGAAAAGATACCTAAGTGTGTAGAATCACTTTATCTTTAATAAGATTTTTTTGTAAATTCATGTTGTGATTGTGTAATCATTTCTTCATGTACCTCCTTTCTACACCAAGCGCATTGTCCTATCACCCAGTGTGCATTGGGCACTCACCTAAGGCATATGTAGGTGTTGATCCCCTCCTTTATGTGAGCTTCATGAGAATAAGACGTCATTGATGGAGAATGAGTTGCAAAAATGGAAATATAGAGATTCACTCAAAAACAAAAGATATAAATAACAGATCCATGCATAGATGCATCATAAATGGAAATGAACATTGTAAATAAGCATAATGAAACTAGATCTAGACTCAAAATAATATGAAGAACACAAGGGTTTACACTTAAGAACATGAATAACCAGAATCACACACATATATTGATTTATAAACATTTACAATGGCCTCATTACATCATAAGGGTCATACAAACCGAATACATCAAGGAATATTATCTTAAACCCTACAAAATACTCTACAGAGAGAGTTCTTAGCTATTCTACCCATTACAACTCTTGTTCAGACCCAAACCCATGCATATATGCTCAATAACATCCTTGCAAGTATTCCTGTAGCACCTTGTTACCACTTAAAACCCTCTTTAACCCTACTAGCACCCTAACAACACTTTGTTATCACTCTTCTCCTCCAACTCTCCATTTCCCCAAGACTTTTTTTTTACTCTCCTCCCCTATTTTAAACCCAAGAACTCCTTTAAATAAAATTTGGATTCACCACCTTGGTTTCCTTCATGAAAAATCACATGCCAAGTGGAAGTGTGGTCCTCCATGGTCGAATTCCTATGCCCGCTTGCAAATTCCTCCACTACTTGTTGTTTCACACGGAATGGTGTCCACTCTACGAATAGACTTGCTTCTATCCTATCATTCCTTTGAGAAACAGAGATAAGGGTTAGGGCTAGGAGGAATACCAGTTGAATGTTGAGATGGTGTGCACGTACTGTAGAGAGAGATCGGATCGATCGCGAAGAACCCCTTTTTGTCTTGGAAGGACTACCTATCAATGTTGAGATGGTGTGCACGTACCATAGAGAGAGATCGATCGATTGCGCAAAGAACCCCTTTTTGTCGTGGAAGGACTACTCGTCCTTGATGTAGATGCAAGTTTCAGGACTGTGATGATGAAGACAGGACCCAAGTTGGATGATCTGACAATCCAAGATGAGTTATCTCCTCTTCTGATGCTCGGATGAGTGTTACTGGGCCCTGGTTATTCAGTTGCAGTCTTGGGCTTGATGTTCTTCTCTGCAAACTCTTCCTGTTTCTTCACTTGTCTCTGCTCGGCCCAAAGCAAAATCTGGATCCTTTCAATGATTTCTCCTTCTTTTGATCAAATGAAAATCCGATCCTTTGTTTTTGGTTGGAAGTGGTCATTTACAGGGAACCGATGGTGGTTACGCAACCGACGGCGGTCGAATAGGAACCGGTATCGGTCAGGTCAAAGCGGGCTATTTTTGGTAAAATAGCCAGCTTTCCCTCCTTTTCTCCCGAGGGATTAGTTGCGGGCTTGGTCAAGTCATTATGAAGTTGGTTTTAGGTGCGGATGAGGAGTAATTAGTCATAGGTGTGAAATGTGGACCAAGTTATAGGTCTTAATTAGGTTAGTTTAGGGTTAAGACTAGGTCATGATGAGGTGGCAAAATGAGGTGGCAGGTATGGCGAGGTGGATTTATTAATTATAAGATAATTAATAAATAATTGTGTAAGGTTTAGGTGGTGAGGTCAGGTTGCGAAATGAGATGCGGGTCACAAGGGGTCGTAAGACACAAATTTGGTGTCTACATTAGCCCCTTATTGTCATGTAGTTTGTTTTGTAAAGCTACACGGACAATAATAAGAAGTGGTTACCCCTGTTAAGGGTATAGGTAATCCCCCTCAAATCTATCACAGATTGAGGTAGCGTGAAAGCAGGGATAGGGTTGATAAAGGGTAAATGGTGTTGAGATAACGGTAAGAGGGTGGGGTAGGTCCAAGGAAGCAAACGCACGTTGAAATGCAGTAGTGCGACCAGGGTATATGATTTGAAGAGCAAACAAGCAATTCATAGGCAAAGGTCGATAGTTTATCCAAACAAGGGTGATATAATCCTGGTATCCAAGGCATAGGAAGTAGCTCCAGGGTATATAACGGGTAAGGTACAGGAACGTTTGGGCATGTTCGGCAGTACCAAATGGTTGGTTTGGTTGAGATAAACGTCACGGTCTAAGTCTAGGCAAAGTTGGTCGACTGATCAAGTCAAGGACCCTGATCATGCTAAAACATGAACAGGTGAGCTCGATTGAACAAAAAGGTACATGATGGATGGATAAAATAAAACGTTGATTGTGGGTATGGTATTTAATTGGTGCGGCCTTAGGTCGGGCCAAATGGTTAGGTGCGGCCTTGGGTCGGGCCAAATGGTTAGGTTGCGGCCTTGGGTTGGGCCAAATGGGTTGGTTGTGGCCGTGGGTCGGGCCAAATAGGTTGGTTGCGGTTGTGGGTCGGGCCAAATGGTAGGTTACGGCCTTGGGTTGGGCCAAATGGTAGGTTACGGCCTTGGGTCGGGCCAAATAGGTTGGTTGCGGTCGTGGGTCGGGCCAAATGGTAGGTTACGGCCTTAGGTCGGGCCAAATAGGTTGGTTGCGGCCGTGGGTCGGGCCAAATGGTAGGTTGCGGCCGTGGGTCGGGCCAAATGGTAGGTGACGGCCTTGGGTCGGGCCAAATGGGTTGGTTGCGGCCGTGGGTCGCGCCAAATGGTTAGGTGCGGCCTTGGGTCGGGCCAAATGGGTTGGTTTCGGCCGTGGGTCGGGCCAAATAGGTTGGTTACGGCCATGGGTAGGGCTAAATGAAGTTAACAAAGGGTTGTCAACGAAGGTGGATATAGGTGATGTTGGTAGAAGGGGCTATTAGAAAATAAGGGCCGAAATTGGGGTAGAGGTGAGATAAAACCGAAATTGGGCATGAGGCGATTCGGGATTTGCTCGACGTTTTTACTACACTGTTGGGCATATGAGCATATCATATGCATTAGACCAGTAGGGCTGCCCCAGTAGCCAGGGCCAAAGGTCATCTATAGATACGGCTTTCAGAGGTGGTTGGGGGTCGTGGGCCAGCCACGAGCAGTGCTTGCGTAGGCAGAGGTCACTTATTACGTATATATGTTAGAGGGCTTGACAGCTTTAGATATTGTATGGAGACCTTATAGAGGTCATCACCCGCATGGAGGAGCCCGAGCACAGTTGCAGTGGATCCAGTATACATTCTGGATAGCGGGACGGAGGCCGGGAGAGTATGAGAGGATACCCCTGGAGAGGGTACGCAGTCAGATGGGGCTACGACAGGATGAGCCACCTCGCTTCCCTCAGTACCGGAGGGATGATGTAGAGGCTCCACTGCCTGCACCACAGCCCGTGGACCCAGATTGGGTTGCTGAGAGGCCGGCAGATGATACCGTAGATGATGCCGGCTGCACAGGAGCATTTTTGGTTTGGTGGGCCGGAGAGAGAGCTGCGAGGATAGCACAACCCGCACAGCCAGACTTAATGGTGTTAGAGCAAAGAGGACTAGCTCTGAGTGTAGGTACGCTTATTACAAAGGCAGCTTGTCACGCATGGCACAAATAGGTGTCTTACAGGGGCAGCTAGCCCATGCTCGTGCATATAAATGCACAGCACGAGCTCGAGTATGCACAGTACGAGGCACAGCGAGTAGCACCACCAAAGTGGTACCGCACAGCACAGCACCACCAAAGTGGCACCAGCATAGGCACAGGGGGCACTGGTAGTAGGAGTCAGGGGACCAGCCCCAGCACCTATGGTGGCTCGAGATCGTTATATGGAGGCTAGAGCGGAGGCCCGGTACTATCAGGATATTCTTGATGGTACCGGGCTGATTATCAGCCATATGCGGCACATAGAGCAGAGACCTCTCGAGCCAGAGATCTCAGGGAGGTGCAGCCACAGCCGGTGGGTCTGTGACAGGCAGGAGGCGAGAGGCAGCACAGGGACCAGCAGGCAGACAGGCAGAGGGCGGTGGAGAGAGCTGAGGGGTCCCTGCATATTTTTGTATTGGTTCATTGGATATGGGCACCGGTCTGCGAACCGGCTATGTTTATAGAGGCCTGCGTGCCTAGATATTATGTATTCATTTATTCATTCATTCATTTATTGTATATACTGGCCTGCGAGCCGAGTATGTTTTTGATATGAGAGACCGGCCTGCGAGCCGAGTCGAGATTATTGACAGTTATTACGGCCTGCGTGCCGGCTTTGTTGTATTATGAGATCACGGAGGCCCCGATGCAGGGCACATTATATATTTGAAACGTTGTATATATATAGATATGATGATTTGACCCACATGTTGTGCGTAAAAATGTGTTAAGTGTTTTAAAAATGGTTTGTGATATTTAATGTATGATGAGTTTGATTTACATGATGTTATATATTATGATGTCGATGTCTCTTGTTGATGGGATGTATGTATGTATATAGATGATGAGTTTAATTGACATGTAGTGTTATGAAATGTTGTATGTTTTGTCTCGGTTTGTGAATATTGAATGTTTGTAGTTGTTGATTTGGATTCAAATGGTGTATAGATTGATGGTTTTGATATCGCTTTGTTGATGGCTCGGTTGTTCTTGTAAGATAGATAGATGATGTTGATGAAATTGTGATGAGATATGGATTTAATGAAAAATATGGATAATGGTGTTGTTCATGCAGGAAAAAGGGGCGGGCACCACAAAAATTTGTAAAAATGAAAAAAAAGGCTTAGGTTTAAGCAACAGGGGACATGACCGATATCGGTTATGTAACCGATGTCGGTAGCTATATGACCGATATCGGTTACGTAACCGATATCGGTTATGAAAGAATTATTTTCCTAAAAATAGAACTGCTGGGTTGGCAACTTAAGTTCTTATTTTTAGCATTCTTATTTTTAGAGTCATGCAACAAGTTAAATATGCGAATGCGACGCTATTTGACAACTGCTACAGGTAATTGCATGAAAGAATTTGAGTGATAAGGAGGAAAGAGACAGGTGAAGTGAGTGTGGGCTGAGATTCAGAAGGCAGAAAGACAAGTTATATTTGAAGAGGGTGGTGAACATGGCTGAACGAGGAGAAGCATCCAGCAGGCAGGGACGAGGGGGAAGACATGTTCCGCCCCAAGCTGCTGCATCCCGAGAGGTAAACTGTTTGGTTGTAATTTGATTCTTGCATGTGTTGTAAATAGGATGAAAGAAGTGTAAGTGGGTAAAGATGAGAAAAAAGGTGATAGGCAAGGGTTGGGGATGGTATGAGTGCTACGGGGTAGGTAAACAGGGTGGGTATGTATGTTTTTAGGTATAAATAGGAGTAAACGGGCAAAATAATTATCGTAGGTGTATGCTTTAAGCAAGGTGGGTATACTTTGACAGTGACCAGTCATTATTTACATCGTTAAAACCGGTATCGGTTATGCATAACCGCTATCGGTCACTGTAAGAGTTTCCATATTTTGAGAAAAACCCGTAGAGATTTGTTCTTTTGAATAATTATGTGTCGTTTTGATGTGTGCAGGCAAAAGCAAGGTTAAGGATGAATGATACTGTGCCAGCGTTGTTGTCACGAATCCGAGCGGATGTAACACCAGCTGAATGGGCATTGATAAATCGGTTGGGGTTAAGTGGAATCCGCTATTATTCAAGAATCATGCGTAACCATGCTATGTTGCAGGCGTTGATTGAGAGATGGAATCCAGAAAAGAATACCTTCTATCTACCAACAGGGGAGATGACAGTGACTTTGGAAGATGTGTTCCGTATTTTGAGACTCCCAATGATAGGAAAAATAGTGTATCGGAGTGTTGCCTAAATACAAGGCGTGCAGCGATAACAACAAAGATTTGGGTCACCTGCACGAGATTTGACATAGCGAGGTTTATCATTTACATATGGTACAATGTATGCAACACACCCTGAGGAAACAAGGTTGGCCGTGCTATTAATGATAGCGGTGGGGTATTATGCATTGCCGAGGGCGGAAGGTGGAAGATTTCCCAAAGCATTGATGAGTGTTATTTGGGAAATGATAGAAATGAGCGTGACATTCGCATGGGCACCCGCATATCTGGCAGAGTTATATAGGGGTTTATGGGCATGCAAGCGAAAACATAGGACGACACTGGATTGTTCATACTTATTACATTGTTGGGCCTATGAGGATATTGTTTGTGTGTGTCCAATAGGCCGACCCATTGAGTCAGGAGAGGCAGGAGTGCAAAGGTTAGGATTCGATTTACGATGGGTCTAAAAAGAACAAGAAGTGAGATCCTGTGTCGTGATAGATGACATCGAGTATTATAGACAGGTATGGGAGATGGTGACGATTGCGGATATTTGTTGGAGGCCATACGGGAACTATATGGTGACAGAGCACATAGCTGAGGAGTTGAGGGGTGTAGAGCGATTGAGGTGGATCGCAGGGCATAGGCCGGGTGAATATGAGAGGATTCCTCTAGATCGCGTGCGGTGACAATTTGGGTTCGTTCAAGATATTCCTATGACATATAGACCATACATGAGGATCGACGCCGAGGCAACATTCTCACCTCCCCGGCCTACACCTCCAGAAGGGCCAGAAGAGATAGCAGCCGATCGTAGGGTTATGGATGTGGGAATGACAGAGGCGTATAGAGTATGGTGGGTAGCAGAGCTGCGAGGTGCACGTGAGTGCCCTGACATAGCTGTGATTACAGTGGAGAGAGATCGTCTGCAGGATTTGGCTCGCCAGCTTCAAACACAGGTGAATGAGACAATGGGATTGTTAGAGGCTTCCCGGTTCGAGTGGAGAGACTGGAGGCAAGATTCCTCCACGCGAGAGGATGTATTCGTATGTTACAGGAGATGTTGGCAGATCAATGGGAGGAACCAATGGCAGTGGCACCTTTGAGGATGGAGAGGCCCACGGAGGGGCATCGACGATCACGATCACCACCTGATTCGGGAGGAGGTGTAAGAGTCTGAGTGAACTTCATAGGAATATAAGAATAAATAAGGATGCCGGCCTGCGAGTCGATGATAGAGAAGATGTATTTGTTTAACATCTAAAAATAAAACTAAATATGTATGTTCTTTTGAGTGATGATAAGAATAAGAATGGTTTTGTTTTAAATGTTGTTTTTGTTGGTTTTGAAAAAGGATAAAGATGAACGTTGGTGAATAGAAATACACGAAAAACATTTATATTGACAACACATGATAAGGTATGGTAGGGGATGGTCGAGCTAACCTTGGGAGACTCCATGTCTCCTAAGTGCTACCTACATAGCCCATTGCACAAAGCAAGGAAGGGCCTCAGACCGATGTAGTTCTCCCTTAAGACCAGGGAGAGGTGAATTCAGGAAATTTAGGTATGGTTAGGCAATTTGTTGGTTGGTAAAAATTTGATGGTGGTAGGGTAATGTTGTTGGCGTTGGTAGGGTAAAGCAAAAGTTAGCATACCCAAGTAGTGGGGAATCGTGTCCTGATTAAGGTCAACACACAATCCTAGAGCTGAGCAAAAGAGGCAAGAGTGTCCCATAGTTGAGGAGAGCTAAACAAACCACATATTAATGTAGGATGAGCTTGAATCCCTAGGTACCTTGCATAGGCGAGAAGTCGATAGGTGAAAAGAGTGGTATAATCACAATATATCGGATATACGTCACGTCCCTTGAGTTTTGTTGCTTTGACAAATGGTGAGGTGAGGTGGTTGATGTGGGCGAGGGTGCAGAGAACTTATTATAAGATGATTATTCTGATAAAAGAGAACCAAACCTAAATAGACAAGTCCATGACTCAAAAGTGTTTTGAAATACTGCTTTTATTTTTATTTTATTTTGCTGGATATAGACTGATCGATGTGGGAAGTCTACATGGGATATGTATTTTGTTGTTCTTGAGGTCTTCATGAAGCTGATCAATGCGAGAAGCTTCTGATAAAGGCTGACTATGTATAGCTGTCCTTCAAGGGAGCAGTCTATTTATAGTAGCAGATGCGGTGTTTATGTATAGCTGTCCTTCAGGGGAGCAGTCTATATATAATAGTAGCAATAGTTTGGCATATAGCTGTCCTTCAAGGGAGCAGTCTATTGTATAATTTAGAGGTCTAGATGTCCGTTGGGCATAAAGCATCTAGTTTTTGTAAGAAGTTTGACTCAAGAAAATCCCATAAGTGTTTTAATTAAGAATGTGTCATTTTGATACTTTGAAGTCATGGACTAGACTAAAAGGGGAAGGCATATTTTAAGGGGAGGTGATAATCAAACCATGTGAGTTGGATTTTATTCTGAGATGGAAGAAACAAAGTGTATGTGGTGGTAAATGAGCTCAAGGGACGAGCGTAAGGGAGATAAGAAGTGATATAACACTAATTTCAACAGTAGAATGGTCGAAGATGCAAGGCATTAAGGGGCTCAGGCTCAGGTTTACCATTAAGCGAAGCTAAATGATAAGTGCTTGATCCATAAGTGTGAGTGATAATGTAAGGCCCAATCCAATTAGGAGAAAATTTTCCACGTTTTCTCTTTTCTAGTTTGGTTACATGTTGATTCTCTTTGAGGACAAGATCACCAACCTTAAAAGTACGCTCATGAAGTCGTTTATCATAAGCATGCTTGATGCGTTTTTGGTAGATTTGAAGGTGATCAAGAGCCGTAAGATGACGCTCGTCAAGAAGCTCTAATTGGGCTAACCGCTCTTGGCGGAAATCATCATTGGTGAGAATATCCTGAAGAGATATTCTGAGGGAGGGTATTTGTACTTCGAGAGGCAAGATAGCCTCGGTACCATATACCAAAGAAAATGGTGTGGCATTAGTGGAGGTACGAATGCTAGTACGATAAGCCCAAAGGGCAAAGGGAATGTGATCGTGCCAATTTCTTCCTGGATTCATTGACAACTTTCATGAGGATTTTGGTTAGGGTTTTATTAGAAGATTCAGCTTGACCGTTGGCCTGCAGATAGTAAGGTGATGAGAAACTAAGTTTGATACCAAAGTTGTCACAAAGGTCTTGTAACAACTTATTTTTAAAAGATTTACCATTATCTGTTATTAGGCGATGAGGAATACCAAAACGACAAATAATGTGATGGTTAATGAATTCGACAATTTTTTCTTTTTTGATTGAAATGAGTGGAATGGCCTCCACCCATTTTGTGTAATATTCGGTTGCTGTGATTATCCAACGGTGACATTGTGAAGAGGGTGGGTGGATCTCACCAATAAGGTCTAAACCCCATTGTGAGAAAGGCCAAAGATCTCGTGCGACCTGTAGCGGATGGCTAGGAGTATGTTGAAGGTTGGCATGTTGTTGACACATAACACAACGCTTAACATATTCATAGCAGTCGTTATTAAGAGTAGGCCAATAATAACCTAGGCAAAGGATTCGTTTAGCCACGGCAAGGCCACTAAAATGTCCACCACAAATGCCGTCATGGACTTGGATGGTATAGGTGACCTCTGCACTGCACCGAGCTTAGACATCGAAGGAGGATGCCATCAAAGCCACATTTATAGAGGATTCCCCCCATGACAACATAACAAGAAACACTTTTAAGAAAAGCACGTTTTCCATTACTAGTAAGGTCAGGTGGGAGAACAGAGGTTGTAAGGTAGTCGTGAAATTGGTGGTACCAGGTATCCTGCGAATTAGCAGACACATTATTTATCATACAAACAACTGGGGCTGAGTAGGATGGGGCAAAAAGTTGTTGGACCAAGACGAATATGTCAGAGTCAGTTGGTGAGGCAGGAATTTGTGAGGCTAAGCAAGCCATAGTATCCACAAATTTGTTAGTGGAGCGGGGAACGGTCTGGATAGAATAACGAGTAAATGAGGTCAAAAGTGAATCCACATAATGTTTGTACTTTTGAAGTTCCTCATTCTTACATTGGTAGATGCCCATAACTTGATTGACTACCAATTGAGAGTCGCCAAAAATATTAATAGATTTGACACCTAAGTGTAACGCAACCTGGAGACCCAAAACAAGGGCCTCGTATTCCGCTGTATTATTAGTGCAGGGGAAATCAAGCCGAATGAAAGAGGCATAGGTTCAGCGTTAAGAGGGATGAGAACAATGCCGGCTCCTCTGCCGTGCTGGCATTTGGATCCATCGAAGAAGAGGGTCATTTGATATGACTCTTCCCTGAGTGAAAGAGTGGCGATGAGTTCGTTGGGGAAATTAAAATTGGTGAATTGTTCCCCAGGTAAAGGGGCCTCCGCAAGTTGGTCCGCAATAGTTTGTCCTTTGATTGACTTCATTGTACAAACTCAAGGTCGAGGTCAGTGAGGAGCATAAGCCATCGGGCGATGCGTTGGTTTAGATGTGGTTTGGCATACATATAATGAATGGGGTCCGTGTTGGTGATGACAAAAGTTTTGTGATTCAGGAGGTAATGTCGGAGTTTGGTGGCTACGAATGATAGGGCTAGGCACAATTTTTCTACATGTGTATACCTAGTCTCGTAATCCATGAGAGTACGACTTATATAATAAACGGCTTGTTCTCAACGTGTCGAGTCCCGATGTGCGAGCATGGCTCCTATAGCATGGTCAGTGGTAGAAAGGTAAAGGTAGAAAGGGCGATCATCCTGAGGTGGAATAAGCACGGGTGGCTGCAAGAGATAGGATTTGAGAGCTTCAAAGGCTTGGTGACACTCTTCACTCCATTGAAAGGAAATGTCCTTTTTAAGAAGGTGATGAAAAGGTTGACATCAATCCGAGAGTTGGGAGATGAAATGCCGGATGGATTGAAGTTTACCCTACAAACTACGCAATTGTTTGAGGTTTTTGGGTGGGGGCATTTCTAGGATAGCTTTTACTTTAGATGGATCGACCTCAATGCCACGCAAAGAGACGACAAAGCCAAGATGTTTTCCCGAAAGGACACCAAAGACACATTTCTTTGGTTGAAGCCGGACTGAATATTGTAACAAGTGATCGAAAATAATGGTTAAAACATCAAGATGTTCACTGTGATGTTTAGATTTGCCAAGAAGATCATCGACATAATCCTCAAGGATAGTGTGCATAATGTCATGAAAAATGTAAGTCATAGCCCGCTGATAGGTTGCACCAGCATTCTTAAGGCCAAATGGCATGACACAATAACAAAAGGTTCCCCAAGGAGTTATGAAGGCAGTTTTATGTTGATCAGCCGGGGCTACCAAAATTTGATTGTATCCCGAAAAGCCATCCATGAGAGAAAGCATTTCATGGCCCACAGTGAGATCAACAAGTTGATCAATACTTGGGAGGGGGAAGTCATCCTTAGGGCAAGCGAGGTTAAGGTCTCGGAAATCCATGCATATCCGAAGTCCCCCCGTCGCTTTAGTGACAGGTACGATGTTAGAAATCCATTGAGGATAGTCAATAGGCAAGATGAAGGAAACAAAAAGAAGTCGTTGAAGCTCTTCTTTGACCAAGAGGGAAATGCGTGGATGTATTTTTCTCAGTTTTTGTTTGACTGGTTTGGAATCGGGGTTTAGGGTGATGTTATGGATGGCAATGGTAGGATCAATTCTTGGCATGTCAGCGTAGGACCAAGCGAAAGCTTGGTTGCGGTACGGAGAAAGGTAGTAAAGGCGGCTTGTTCTGATGTGTTAAGGGATTGTCCGATCTTCACAATGTGAGGATCCTCCTCTGTGTGGATGTTGATTTCTATAGTCGACTCATTCAACATGGTTTGAGTTTCAGATGGTAAGGCGCGTTGAATATAGGAGTCGTCCGCCCCAAGGTAAGTGAGGATGGAGTCGTCATCCTAGCACTCAACAACATTAATCGAAGGTGAATCCTCTTCGATCATGTCTGGATATAAAAGGGGAAGAGAAGATGGGTCCTCATTATCGCGTTGATAAGTGAGAGGACCTATGAAGATAGCATTTATGAAAAAAAAAAAAAAAAAAAAGTTAGGAGGGATAGATTCAGGGTCTATCGACTCTGTGGGTGATGATGGAAAAGTGGGTGATGATGGTTTGGTAGGGGTGACGTCGTCATCTTCCAGGATACAACTGACACGAGGTTTCTCCGGTGTAGGTGTTTCAGGAAAACCAAGACCACTGCGATCATTGTGTTTGCGTGTAGTCACAGGAATGAGTGTATGTCGGCCTTGTTCATAAAGACCAAAACCAAAGCCTTTCCAAGCATAGCGAGTCAAGAAGGTGAGGGTGAAACGATGATTTGTCAAGTATTGAAAATCGGATTGGAAGGGAACCACACCAAGAGGAGGTTCAGGGGTAACGAAGGATGCGTCAACACCCCCATACGTTAGGTTGGTGCGGCAATGGGGTGGTCCGTAAGAGATTACCTCCCCCACGCGATGGTCGTAGGTGGGATGTGCATGTAACTATCCGTACTCTTGCGGGTATGGAAAGAGCTAACGTTATATAGGCGGTACTCCCCCAGTGTAAGGCATTGAAAAACATCTACTAAGGGGTTGGAGGTTGGGATGTTATCTACGGGAAAGGAAGTAATATTTGTAACGGCGGTTCATTGGTTGAAGGTGTAGGTGCGTTGGAAGTGGATGGCTGGGTTAGATGAACGGGTGTCTTGACTGGTACAAGCACATCATTAGGGCGATACAACATATTGTAAGTTTTGAAGGGGGGAGGATCAGCTTTTACGGTGTAGGACTTCCCCTCGTACTCAAATTTTATGCATCTATGTAAAGTGGAGGGAACGCATCCCATAGCCCGGATCCAAGGGCGGCCTAACAACATATTGTATTGGAACTCTCCCTTAAGGACGTAGAAGAGTTTGGGTAGAGTACGTGGTCCTACATGAATGTTAAGGATCACAGTGCCTAAAGTAGAAGTAATAGCATCATTGAATGATCACAACATGATGGGGTTGGTGCACATGCAACTAGAAGGGATATTCATTTGTTGGAAGGCTTTTGAAGAGATGATGTTTAGGCTAGCACCCCCGTCAATCATAACACGACGTACCCGAATATCCCGAACGTACGCTGAGATGAAAAGAGCAGGGTCAGGATCTTCGGCACCAAAGTCGATAATTTCATCTTCGGAGAAACTGACAGCAGCGGCTTGCTGTACAGAGACAGAAGTGGTTGGGGAGATAGATTGTTTGGTGAGCAAAGCAACGTGATTGGGTGTTAGAATAGAGGTAACAGCAAGGTTTCATTAGGTAAAACCTCTATCCCTTGAAGGATTTCAACGAGAGCTTGTCGATGAGATTCAGAAGTCTGAATGAGATCATACAGTGTCATTTTTACAGATGATTGGTGAAGTTGTTTGATCATAGTTCGGTGGGCAATGCCATTAGAGATGAGATAGGCGGGTCCGTGAATAACCACTTTAGGTGGTGGTGCAATCGGGATGGTGGACGGAGAAAGAGATGCCGTAGGTGTGTTTTCTTTCGCTTTCCCATTGTTTTTCTACCCTCGAGTAGCAACACTAATCATATTGATCTCGTGAATACGAGAGGAGGAAGATGGTAGGGATAGGTCATGGTTTTCGAGAGGTGGGGCTGTAATAATGATAGATCTTGGTGAGGCGGGGACAGGTGGTATAGGAGAGGGAATTTAAGCTAAAGGTCTCTCTCTTTGTAAGTTATCTTTCTTAACTTTTCTATCCGAGAGAGGTGACCTGAAAAATATGGCTTTCAACGCTTTGCATCCCTCTACATCATGTCCTTGTGTGCGGTGGTAAGCATAGATTTTAGACTCATCGTAACCTATCGGTCGAGGTTTAGATGGATCATAAGGTCTAAGTGGGGGTAAGGAAATGGTCGCATTCTCTATCAACATAGCAAGGATTTTGGCGTAAGACCCTTTGAGTGGGTCAAAGTCAGAGGAAGAGGAGGCTATTGACTGGGTCGATTCTGGTGATGACGTGGTATGGTTGGTTTGTATGGGTGGTGGTTTAGCCAAGGAGTTTTGATAATGGGTTTTAACTAAACGTGGCTTCTTTGACACAGAAGCTAGGTTGGATGATGAGGCCACAGATGATGTGGTATTAGAAAACAACCACGGAGAAATAGGAGTGACAGAAAACAAATCTTTTGATAATGGAATTTGTTTAGGGTTGATAGGTGGACAGGATACGCAGGGTGACGGTGTTGCTATACCCTTGGATTTCTGTATGGGTACAGAAGGCGTAGGTCGCTTAAAAGAAAACATAGGAGGTATGATATATTGATGTAAGGTAGAGGGATGGGGTCCCAATATGGAAGGTAGGTGTGACGACGAGGGTTTTAGTTGTGTTAACGGCATAGATTGAGGAGATTGAGTCTGTCTCCTAATGGGATGGATGGCTTTATTTTTAGATAAATCAAGCCACTTAGGTGGGTGTGTTAGACTAGGTATGGGTGAGGTCCCAAGCGTAGGGGAAGATTTGGTTAGGTTAATAGAAGTGGATGAGGTATTTGGTAGAGATGAGGGGGGTGAAGATGAGGACATAGGCATTTTAAGCTTCTGTAAACACTTCGGGTATATGGTAGAGGCATCAGGATCGGTCATTTGCATTTGAGTAGAATATGGCGTACTCAAACGTTCCCATAGGACCTATCTATCTTCTGGGAATGACAGTCCTCACGTGTGAATAGGAACTTTTGTATGGAAGAAAGGTGGGTTGTGATTCCGGTCCACTGTGGGTGTGATACAAGGGGTATATGAGACACTGTATCAATGGGCGTTAAGAGGTCAACCGGTTGCTGAAAAGATTTAGGTGATGAAGGACTAATAGGTAGGAGGGCGTGTTTGAGAGGATCTGTCATGTTTAAAGAATGTGGTGATGTCGGTTCAAGAGGTTTCTCGTCTAAGGATGACAAAAGAAGTGGCGAGCCTTCCTCTTGTATAGCAAGAATGGTAGAAGGAGACGTTTGGGAAATAGATAAATTAGATAACATCCGCTCACAGTCTTGCAAGGATGTGGTGTAAGAAGGATCATTTGTGAGAAGGGAATTCTGGGTGGTTAATTCCTTGATGGGTAAAGGAACGGCAAGGATTTCAGTTTGTCTTGATGATGAGGAAGGGGGTTCAGTTTCCTGTGTTAGTGAAGAGGTTTGATTCAGAATTTGTTCGATGGAGGTCTTTGGCTGGGAATCGAAGACTGCATGGATCTCATGAATACTCTCCTCAGCTAAGATATCTTGGTTTAGATTACTGTTAGAAGAATGATTCGGGAATGGTTTGTTGAATATTTTCAAATTTCGGTTAGCAAGGGCGTTAGGATTATCGAGGGCTATATCCCCCGCATCAACCATTTCCTGCACTATGTTTTTCAACATCTTGTAGTTCTCATGACTGTGTCCCTTCACGCGGTGGAAGTTACAGAAGTCATTTTCTTTGTACCAAGAAGGTATGGCGCGAGTGGAATCAAACCCGGAATGAGGTTTAACAGGAGGTAAGGTAATGGCTCCTGCTTTGAGCAATTTTTCCAATATCACACCATATGTTTCTCCCAAGGGAGTGTAATTGATGGGCTCGGCTTTATATTTATAGGTGGTTTTTGGTGGGGTATTAGACGGTGCTTGAGATTTGACCATCACCGCGTGGACAGCCCCTTTTGATTTCGAAGCAGTCGATGGGTGAGGATTGGTGGTGTTAGGTTTGTTGGTGGAATCTTGGGTTCGGAAAGTGGGGTTTTTGTTGCGCAACCGTAATTTCTCTTCCTCTAAGGCTCGAATCTCTAGTTTTCGAGCCATAGTAAAGGCCTCGTCAAATGTACGGAAAGTTTGAATTTGGAGGGTAGGAGAGATGTGCTTAGCGCAGCCCACGTAAACAGTTCGATAAGTTCGGTTTGAGGCAAGGCATACATAAGTTGGTTGATAAGGCCCCGCCATCGTCCAACGAAATCAGTGATAGATTCGCCTTCAAATTGTCGGATGGCATAGAGGTCGGTGATAGATACTTTCTTGGAAATGTTAATGGAGAAATGATCCAAGAAAGATTGGGCTAGTGTTAAAAGAGAAGATTGAGTGCTTGGGTTAAAGCACCGTACCACTCCAAGGCGGGTCCCGATAAGGACATGGGAAAGGTGCGTAGTAAGTAAAGCGTCGTCGTGAGTAATCATATAGCAGTGCATGTCTAAATGATCGCAAGTGTTGTTGAGGGTCCTCCTTACATCGTTAAAACGGGTAAACTTTGGTAATTCCCATTGAGGAGGATATGAATGAAGGGGACCAAAGGGTGGATGGGCTCCCGATAAACTTGCTCGTATGTCAAGGCGCTACAAATTCCTAAAACAGAAGCCTCCAGATTTTACATTTTGTCCATCATTTGTTTAATTAAATCAGTAGTTGGATGAGATGATGGTGTGGTTGTGGTAAATGGAGGCAAGTTGGGCCAACGGCCACCGCTAGACAATGGTGGGGTTAAATGTTGATAAGGTATGGAGGACGAATGTGTTGAGGCAACCGAATAGGGATGTCCTATATAAGCTGTTGAGGTTACCGGATATGTGTGTGGAAATGAAAAGGTGGGTGGAGCTTGAGAAGGAAAGCTCGTGTGGATAGGTGGCAGAGAGCAAGTCATGAACTAATCTCAAGCAAGAGAGATGAGGTAGGAGTAGTTGGCGGTAATGACATGTTGGGCCCAAGATTAACCAAAGGAAAGCCAATCTGTGCCGTATGGACCCCTGAAGCTGCTGAGGTAGGCGACGGGACTAAGGATGCGGAAGGCAAAATGGAGTTATCAGGCGGAGAAGGGGCTAAATGAGCAGCTATACTTGATAGGCATGCCAAATAAGGAGTTGACCGTCGGGTGTACAAATCAAGGGCATGAGACAAATAGTATTATACAAACGCTAGGATTAGCATCCAAATTTGGAAAATTCCTTATCTCCTACAGGAATTTTGGGGATCTCACTGGTGTCCGTAGGGTTCCCTATAGAATGTGAAGGGGGTGATTCAGGCAAAGGCACAGAGCAAGCATGTGAAACCATGGCGGCGGCTTGCTTTCGAGTGATAACAACCATGGACAGAGTACACAAAGAGGGTTTCAATCTATCAAAGAAAAAACGGACTCGTAATAGTGAAATTGGTAGGTTCTTGGTTTGTCGTGAATCAGAAAAAGACAAGAATGGCGATATCGATCCTAACCGATGTCGGTTAGACTATAGCCGATGTCGGTCAGTTAACCGATGTCGGTGTAAGAAGACTGGTATAAGAAAATATAAGAAGCTACTGATTTGATTGTTAACAATGCTCAGTACATTTATCAAATTGTTCTAAGGTGATCACAGAAGATAGTGTATAACAGAGAAAACAGAACTGAAAACAAGCAAGATGCACACGCAAATCCAGAGACTAACCCTAGGGTTAATTTTAATTATTGTGGGCTTATGCCTTTATACGCGGAATGCTGTCAATCCTAAACAAAAGACTTAGGGGAAATGTCAAGTTTGTTTTGGCTTATAAGGCTACCTCAATCAAGTGAGGAATACCGTGGAAAAGGGGGATGTTTTGAGTGTTGTGTTAATTATGAAGTGATTCGGTATGTGTTGTGCAAAGTGAAAGTAAGATTTATTTCCCAATACCATGGAAATCACCCCACGTAATACGAATTGCATTACGTAGTCTATGTTCACTAGAATTGAAAATAGCAAGCAAGAATGTAATGCACGTGTTTTAAAACCCAAATCGAAAATGATATTCGATGAAGCAAATAAGATGACTTTCACTAATGCGAAACTAGGAAAGCAAGACAAATTCTTTACTAAATATAACAAAAACAACAACAAGTATGCTTCCTAAAATGAAAGCAAGCAAGAGAAACAGAAACCCGAAATGGGTCCCACCGGGCGTGCCAAAATGTTTCGCACGGAATGGTGTCTCGCTTTCTGCTCGAGAATAGACTTGCTTCTATCCTATCATTCCTTTGAGAAATGAGATAAGGGTTAGGGCTAGGAGGAATACCTATTGAATGTTGAGATGGTGTGCGCGTCATCACCGAGAGAGAGATCAGATCGATGCGAAGAACCCCTTTTGTCTTGGAAGGACTACTCGTCCCGATGCGAGATGCAGTTTCAGACTGTGATGATGAAGACAGACCCAAGTTGGATGATCCGACAATCCAAGATGCGTTATCTCCTCTTCTCGATGCTCGGATGAGTGTTACCGGGCCCTCGGTTATTCAAATCTTGGCCTTGCTTGATGTTCTTCTCTGTAAACTCTTCCTATTTCTTCACTTGTCTCTGCTCACCAAAAAATCTGGATCCTTTCAATGATTTCTCCTTCTTTTGATCAAATGAAAATCTGATCCTTTGTTTTTGGTTGAAGTGGTCATTTACAGGAACCGATGGTGGTTACACAACCGACGGCGGTCGAATAGAACCGGCATCGGTCAAGGTCAAAGCGGGCTATTTTTGGTAAAATAGCCATATTTCCTCCTTTTCTCCCGAGGGATTAGTTGCGGGCTTGGTCAAGTCATTATGAAGTTGGTTTTAGGTGCGATGAGGAGTAATTAGTCATAGGTGTGAAATGTGGACCAAGTTATAGGTCTTAATTAGGTTAGTTTAGGGTTAAGACTAGGTCATGATGAGGTTGCAAAAATGAGGTGGCAGGTATGGCGAGGTGGATTTATTAATTATAAGATAATTAATAAATAATTGTGTAAGGTTTAGGTGGTGAGGTCAGGTTGTGAAATGAGATGCGGGTCACAAGGGGTCGTAAGACACAAATTTGGTGTCTACACTTGTAATGATCATCCTAGGAATATTACTTATGTGGAATATTATTTTCTTAACCTCCTAGGCTCTAGGTTTTCACCTTATCCATTCAGCACACTTACTCAAGATTTTTATGTGTTTCTCCTACAAAAAATCCTTCAAAATATGGCTAATTCCTTAAACCTTCCTATTCCCATGTGCGCCAACCTCTTCTCTCGCGTGCCTTTCCCTTGCACACTTTTTCCTAAGTGCCTTCCTTATTTACTACCTCCTATGTGCAATGAGCTCTTCCTTAAGAATTAATCAATTATGGGCCCAACATTACCCCATACTATGCATGTTTTCCATCCTCGAAACACTCTTCCCTTCCATAAAAGAATAAAGAACATAGGAAAATGAAATAATCTGAAATTTAATAAAGAATGGAAGAATGGAATAATCCTCGCTATTGTTGTATGAGAAATGGGAAATATTTCTTCACAAGGGCTTCAATATTAACTCAAAAACCCACCTCATTTTGTGCATGTTGAAGTAATTTACCCATAATTTTGCTAACCTCATCAAAGCTTATCTCATCCCCCTTAGCCTTCAACGTATCTTCAATGCTTTCCATATGCTTGCTAAGGTCTCCCAGTTCATCCATCCTATGATTGACTTGGGGATACAAATCTTTCAGATTATTTTTAATCATAACCCTTAAGATTTTGATCACCTCTGATTTCATCTCTTCCTTTTCCAAGATCATGTCCTGCTCCACCCTATTGCCCTTATTTTTCTCTTGAAATTATTTCAAATCCGCTTCATGGCTGGAAACTAATATGCTGTCTACTATGTCGCTATCACCATAGTTGTCATATACAACTTCTACCATTTACGTTGTGGTCTTCACTAAGGTAAGGAGCTTGGAGTACTGAGTTAGTATCTCCCCAGTATTCAACTTATCTTCCTTCTTACAGCGCACCATTACTTCTTATATTAATTCTAATGCAAGTGGTTACATTTCCATGGTGAGTATGCATGCTAAGTATTCCAAGCATTACATGGTTGACTTGTACTTATTCTCAGGAGGGGCTTGGTTCAGGTGCTTCAAGATAATTGCATCTGAAATGGCATCTATCTTATTGTGGACTTTGCACACCTTCACCTTTTCATCCCTCACTCACCTATTAACTACACATTTATTAACTCGTTATTTATCCCTCTATCCCTCTCAATGATCTCCTCATTATTATTTCGAGTTCCTCCTCCAAGGCTCTTATTGTGTCATTTCTCCCAAAAAGTATTGTCTCCACTTCTACCGATAACTTATTGAGTGCACTGCAAACTTGCTCATCCAATAACTACCGAGTATTTACAATAATGTTCATTCCTTTAGTTTCTAGTGTCTCCATCATTGCATCTTTAATAAATTCAAACTTTATCTCATCAACATGGAACTCAAATTCCCAGGACAACATTTTCCTAGTGCATGGGTGCACACTTTCTTCATCAAAAGAATACCAAGCTAGGAGTTGGTATGTGGGCACTGTACTCTAGAACCACATGTGCAAGAATTTGTTTGGATCATTTTTATAAGTCATGGTGTGTTCGTGCACTACTACTACGCCTTTTCCACCTGTGTGTGCTACCATTGGGAAGCTTACTGCTAAGCTAGGATCTTCATCCATAATTTCATATTCATTCCCTACACTAGTGCTTTCCTTAGTCTCTTTATCTCTTGGCCCACTAGATCTTGTATAATACCTGCCACCTCCTTTTCAACTGTATCATTTATCTATTCCTTATTAGGGGTCAGGGTCCTCTAACCATGCATGTTCACCTCCTCACTTCCTCCTTTGGCATGGGCACCCTCCTCATACTCCTCTTCATCCCCTTCTTCACCAAACTCATGTACATTGTACATAGGAGGATTCTGAGCTTCCTCACGCTCTTCATTGTCTCCTTCATTTTCCTCCTCAGAATCATCATCCTTGATGCTCTCTATCTTCTCTCGAGTCCAAACCTTGCACCACCCTTTGCTTTTTCTTCACTGGTGACTCCAACACATGGGACTCCTCCTTCTCAGGTGACTCTTCTCTCCTAGGAGACTCTTCTTTCTCTGGTGACTCTTTCTTGACGAGAGACTTCTTTTGTTGAACATAGGTGCTTGTACCCATGCCTTGAAAATAATGCACCATGAAGGAGAAGGGAAATTTACATTGATGACCCTTGGTGCCATCTATCAAGGTAAACCTTCCAATACAAAAGTGCTAGTATACGGTGAATTCACCTTCTCCATCCATCATTTCTCCAAGTGTGCCTTGTTAGTGTTCGTCATGGTGTCACAAGTATAAGCTTTAAACCTTTTCATGGGAGAGGGGTTATCATCGAGGTACTCCCAAACTTACTTATCTGGCCCATCGTGCACTCCAATCTCGCAATAAAATCTAAGAGGTTATAAATGGTTCCCTTCGAGATCTTGTGGTAGACATTCAACCAACCTTTGTTTATCTATGTCCATCTCTCCTTCCCATTTAAATTTTTCACCAAGTGTGTGGCCATCCTCATAACAGGTTAGTGATTGTAGTGATGTCAAAGTATTGTGAACCCTTCTTATAGTCATATGCCTCAAAAATCTTCTTAATGTCCTCCTTGTCACTTAAATCATCATCCAATAACTCCCCTTTGTAGATCAGGCTAGTGAACATAGAAATCAACTAGGGGGTTATGCACATTCACCTTCCTAAAAAATAAAAGTGATCCTCATGCATGTGCATCATCAACCATTGGTACAAAGGCTCAGTTTTCCAAAATAGGGAAAATCATAAAGTTTCGAAGCCCACCTTTTCTAAATTCACTTTTACTTCATCATCATAGATGGGTTTCCCATCTAACATCCTCTTCTCTCGTTGGAAAACAAACTCCAAGATCATCTCTTTTTTTGTGGTGCTCATGCAATGATTATAATCACTCATAGCCATCTTCCTTATATGCGACACCCACTCTTTCTCTAAGTAACACACCATCTAGGTACTGCATCTCTACATACCATTCTTCATTGAAACTTGTGGAAATGATCAATTTTCCTTTTCCCTTTCCCTTTCCCTTCTTTGGTGAAGTGGTCACTCCTTTCCTTGGTGCCATTTTTCTCTTCCTTGGTCCTCTATAGTTTCTCCCTTTTGTCAATTTCTATTACTACTCAAACCCTCAGCTCTAATTCTACAAAATTCCATGAAAACCCATTCCCTAGCTTATAAACCCTAACCTAGAGCACTTCCTTTCCACAAGACAACATATCCACCCACAAGAACCCACAAACAAACTCCTCCACGTATGCCCATGCACTTTGCTTCCACATGGGCTCACAAGTCCTTTCATTTCTTCAACTTTGTACACTCCTCTTCACACTTATTCACAAGAATAGCCTTAAAATGCAAGAAATTATTCGATAACAAAATACCGTGTGAAAGAATAACTCACCTCGAACTTCTATTTATAACTTTTTACTTTTCCCATACATACTTTGATGTCACCTACCAATATACGAACACATTAAAGTCATATTTTTCTAATGACATTCCTCCGAGTGTTTTGCCCAATTTTTCCCTTCATGTGCAAACCTCCCACAAAAATTTTCCATAATAATTATTTAACAAGAAAATATCTCACGCGCACTCCCTTTCCAAATTATGTCAACACGGAAATAAGTGCACCTTTGGCACACCAAAATGTGGCGCAACAAAAGTATTGTTGACACGAAGGCGCATGCACCTTGGCGCATGCAAGAAAGGCACAACATGGTGAGGCACACCAAAATGTGTGTCGACACTTCAAACCGTGTGCCAAAGGATTTAAAGGGGGTGCATGCTTACTCTATGTTGCATAGACATTAGGTGTGCCCGACCAAAAAGACCCAAAAAAGGTAAGTTCGGAAAACCAGATTTCCTAGAAAAGGGTTTTTTGCAACGTTCCGAACGTGGAGGGGTCCCTGACAAGGGACCAGAACAAAATTTTGGTATGGTTACCTGTAAAATTACCCTTACCAATTTTACGAGATAACAGCTTGGCTCTTTCTAGGGACTATCTCTGAACAGAAATCAGGGGTAGAGAATCCCAGATCTACACGTGCCTATCCATTGGGAAACATATTCAAAAACAAGGGCGACTGAAAAGGGAAACACACAACCAACAAAAGAAAACACACGACAAAAACAAACACACAACTGAAGTAAACTATACAAAGAAGAGAGCAAGCTCTACTTCCTGAAGATTTTCAGATGCTGCCCGCTATAGGGAAGCGGGAGTCCAGTTCTGTCTAGATACGAGAGATAGAAGTTGTTCTCTCCATTGAGCTATTTGATCTTGAAAGGTCCCCTCCATAGGGAATCAAATTTTCCATGCATGCCCTTTGGCTCTCTTCGTTTGTCCCACAAAAGGACGAGGTCTCCCACCTGGAAATTTCTTTGCTTAGCTTTTTTATCGAACAATCTTTTTACCTGATTCTGATGCTCGGTGATCTTGTTGACCACTCTTACTCTCTTTTCTTTGAGCTCTACTAGATACATGATCCTCTTCTCAAGAGAATTTTGGAAAGTCTCATCTTCGATTGCTCGTGCCAAGCGCAGAGCAGGGAGTTCAACAGAAATGGGAAGCTCGGCATCGGTGCCATATAACACTTGAAAAGGTGACATGCCAAGAGACCTCTTGGGAGTGATGCGGTCCACCCACAAAGCGTCGTATAATGACTTGTGCCACATTCGTTGATTCTCATCCACTAGCTTTCGTATGATGGTTACTAAGTTTTTATTACTGGATTCTGCCTGACCATTTCCCTGAGGGTAATAATCTGAGGCGTGAGCCAAAGTTATTCCGTATTCATAGCAAAAACCAACAACCTCTCGTGAGGAGAAGTTGGAAGTGTTATCAACAACAATCTTGTTTGGAACGCCAAACCTGACAATGATATTTTCTTTGATGAAACTGCAAACAACCTCGGAAGTGGCATGTTTGACAGGTATGGCTTCTACCCATTTTGTGAAATAATCTATTACCGTCAGGACATAACTATGTCCGAACTTGATTGGGGATTGAGTGCACCAATAAAATCAATTCCCCACTACTTGAATGGTTCGTCGACAATGACCGGCCTGAGGGGAAAAGCAGCCAATTTGGGCTTGCCGACAAACTGCTGGCAAGGTTCACACTTTGCTACCCAGGTGGCTGCATCTTGGAAAAGCGTCAACCAATAGTACCTGGCCTAGATGATCTTGTGTGCCATCACGAGGAGGAGAAATGGCCTCCACAGGCTGAATTATGAAAACTCTCAAGTAACTTCACTTGTTGTGGTTTGTCAACACATCGCAAGAAGATGCCATCTATTCTGCGTTTGTATAAACCGTCATCCCAGATGATATATCTAGCTGCTCTGAGATTTATAGCGCACTTCTCCTTTGTAGTCAAATGGGATGGGCATTTGCCATAGGTGAGAAAGAAAGCAATATCGGAATACCACTCGTCGCTGGTTGCAACAAATAGGACCATCGGTGGTGAATCGGTTTTCTCCAGCTGGCTTTGTGCTCCATTGGTGCAATCATCCTCTTCTTCAGGGTCTTCTGAATCTTTGTTTTCAGCCATAAGCTGACATAGGCCCTTACCCCTTACCAGCTTGGTTGGTTTTATATCTAGATCATACTCTTGGACTTTCACAATCCAATTCCCCCGCAAGCTTCCTAACTCCTGTTGAGTTAAAATTGACTTGACTGCCATGTCAGGGACCAGCACCACTGTATGAGAGTTTAAAATGTAATACCTGAAGTTCTTGACTACTTTGACATGGTGAAGGCATGCTTTTCCAACTGAGACATCTTTAGTTCGTGAGGCTTGAGAGGAGAGCTCATAAATGCAATCGGGGATTCAACATTTTGGGAATTCCTTTGCATTAGGATGGCCGATACAGTATGCTCAGATGCATAGCTATACATGATAAAATCCTTGGAGAAATCAGGGACACACCACGACTGGCACGTGAGCAACAGAGGCTTTTATTTCCTCAAACGACTTCTTCCCTTCTTCGCTCCAACGGAAAGTTGGCAAACCTTTCATCATGTCTAATATATGACAAGTCTTTTCAGCAAAGTCGGGAACAAAGCACCTGAGAAAATTTACTTTTCCGAAGAAAGAGTGAATGTCGTTCTTGCTTGTATGTAAAGTGAGGTTCTCGAATAGCCTTAACTCTTTTAGTATCTATCTTTGTCCCTT
Organism: Taxus wallichiana var. yunnanensis; assembly: GCA_018340775.1. NCBI lineage: Eukaryota > Viridiplantae > Streptophyta > Pinopsida > Cupressales > Taxaceae > Taxus > Taxus wallichiana. Next base: position 777,766,928 of record CM031242.1, on the reverse strand, counting down.
CTTTGCTAACAACATGTCCCAGCTATTTTCCTTCTGTGACTCCGAAAATAGACTTTTTCAGATTCAGGGAGATCCCGTGCTCTCGGCATCTAATCAATACTTGCTCCAAATGATCACAATGATCATTTCGTTGTTTGGAGAACACAGTTAAGTCATCTAAGTAGACTACGATGACCTTCCCCATCATACCTTTGAACGCGAAGTCCATCGCTTGCTGGAAAGTAGCGCCAGCATTGGTCAAGCCAAAAGGCATCCTACTGTAAGCAAACGTACCCCAAGGAGTAGTGAATGTTGTTTTAAATTGGTCTTCAGGTGAGACTTCAATCTGATTGTAGCCTGAAAAACCATCAAGCATGGACAACATTTCTGATCTAGTTACTGCTTGCAGAACTTGGTCCATTATGGGAAGCGGTAGTTGTCCTTCAAGGACGCCTGATTCAGGTTGTGAAAATCTACACATATGCGTATCTCACCATTCTTCTTGCACACTGGCACAATGTTTGCCACCCAAGTACTATGATGGATAGGAAAAATGATCCGTGCCCAAAGCATTTTCTGAATTTCAGCCTGGATAGTACCTGAGATCTTAGGGTTATAGTGTCTCTACTTCTGGCGAAAAGGTTTGACGTCTTCTTTCAATGGGATATCATGCTTTGGGCGTCCTTCACTTGAAAGACTTTAGATCGGTGTAGGACCATGCCAATACATCCATGTATTTCTTCAGAAGTTTGACAAACTTCCACTTCTCTTCCGGTGTGCAACATTTTCCATTGTTCACAAACTGCGGATGTTCTACCGAACCTAAATTGACCGGTTCGGTTTATGGGGAGGATTAGGATCATCTTGTCTTTTATTTTTAACAAAGTGATCATGCATGTTAAACAACCGCTCTAGGGAGACCAGGCCTTTTGGGATTTTATTTCCTTTGAGCTGACATATGCCGTCGTTCCCTTTTGATTCTTTGTCTTGATCCATAACAGATTCACGGCATGCAGAAGTGGATCCTTCAAAATGAAGTTCACTAAAATTTTCCACCTTTTCTAGAAAGGAAATGAGTTGGTTGTCATTGTTGAATACTTGCCAATGCTGAGAATTGTCCGGCACGCTTGGGTGGAAAACCACCTCAATGGTATATTTGTCTGTTTTCAAACCTGGGTGAGGGAGCATGAGGGATGCTGAAATGGCCAATGAATTGGCCATGACATTCTGAGCTCTTGGGATGGCTTTTATTGAAAAGCATCAAACTCCTCGATGTTGTCCCACACCGTGTTGTGGTAATGTCTGAGCCTTTCATTCTTCACTTGGTATATCCTCTTAACTTGATTTATGACCAACTCTGCATCACCTTGTACCTTAAGATTCTTGATCCCTCTTTCCTTCGCGGCTTGCATGCCAAGTAGCAGGGATTCATACTCAGCAGTATTATTGGTGTTGAAAAATTGTAACTTGAAAGAGAGAGGAATAATCTCTTCTTTGGGAGATATAAGCACGGCACCAGCGCCACACCCACTAGTCACACAGCTACCATCGAACTGCAAAGTCCAGATCTTGTTAAGATCCTCTGCTTAGACGAGGACATCCCCTTGTTAGACTCAGTAGACAAGAAATAGTTTCCCATCCCTGATGATTTGAAGAGAATTTGGGCTTTGGGGTCATCGGAGTTAGTAACCAGGTACTTCTTTTGCGATTTAGGCTCCAAGGTTTGCATTACACCTTTGACGGGGATTCTAGCCTTAGACCAGTCCATATGAATCTCCCCACCAACTTCACTGCAAAATCTCCTTCCTAGTAGAATCCCATATGCTGCCAGAATATCAGCAACGAGGACAGTCATCTTTACTCTTTTCTCTGGGAATGCCACAAATGCAAACTAATCATCCTTGATTTGACCGATTAGCAGAACCTACTTGGTTTCCAGGGAATAACATCTACCAAAAGGCTTGGTAAGGGTGAGGCCCAAGACATGGGTGACTTTTACCGGCATGACATTATCAGAAGCTCCAGAATCAATTATGTAGTTGCTTAACTTGTGGCCATTGATTAGGAGGGAGAGGTAGAACGGTTCTATTTTTCCTATGTGGAAGTCGAGGCAACATTTATGTGGGATGAAGGAGGGTGGAAAGCATTCCTTTTTGGGAAACCCGATTAGTCATGACAGCCTAACTTTAGATGTATTCAGTCAACCTTACAAGTTGTTCGGGGTTTGATTGGTAAGATACTCGACTTCCAGAGATTTGAATCTTGGTCTTTTTAGCATGGTCAATTATGTCAAACGTGGCCAAGGGTTGCGTTATTGGAGGAATGAGTCCTTCATTTCGCGATGGTAGGGTAAAGTTACTGGTCTTCATGGAAATAGAAGAAGGCTGATTTGGAGGAGAGATGGGAGGAAAATATTTCTTTGTAAAATACTTAACAGGGGATTGAGCAGGAAGAGGATTACCTCTTTTAGCAATAGTTGGGCGTGGAAGACACAAACCTTCTCTTTCTACACATTGGCAGCAACGTCTTCTTCTTTTCCTTGTGAGCGGGTAAAAATAGCATATGATTGTCCACTTGCATATCCTTGGGTACCCTTTTCTTCGTCAGATTCTTCCTCATCAAATTCCATATACCCGATAGTAGAGTCGCCACCTTGGAGAACAAGTAGATTTACACAGCAAAATAATAATATATTCTATATCTTTTCTTGCTAATACAATGGCTATTATATAGCCAGGAATGTTGTTGAACAACTTCCTATAAAATAGGAAGTATACAAACAATAACAATCCGTATTGATATATTGTTGCACATTAGTTATAACAATATATATAAAACTAACCATGTGAATACTAATTCCTAACATTCCCCCCCTTAGTGTTTACATGGTAGAAAAACATCCACACGCTCCTCTGCAGTATGCTCACCCCTGTGGCATGTCCAACTCTGTGACTCATGACCTTGATCCAAAAGAAAGGCTCGCTCCTTCCATGGTTTTAAACAGGCTTACCACAAACCTTGAAGTGACAGGAACCTCATCAACTGTCGACCTCGTGTGGTTTTCTGGATCCTCCCACAAACCCTTTCAAGATCCATGAACTGACTTACTCTGGTGCTACTGTTCACCACTATGCTTATACATCAGGGAATAATGTAGGAAACACAACATGCATATCACAAAACTGCAGAATAGAAGATATACTGAAAAATTTCACATTACTTCCTATAAGAATCGTAATGTTCTTAATTGTAGTCTCGTCTTTGATCGCGCCACTCGATCTCGAACAAAGATAGAAAACCGCCACTTTGCCACTGGAAGCTTTCCTTGACTAATTCGTTTTGGGTGCAGAATGGGAATGGAACATTGGTATGTATTCCCCCCCACAATGTGAAATTCCACACATATAGATACTGAGAAGCAAACTGCATCGAAGAACATACTCCTGAATGGATCTTGCTAGTTAGGTCTTGCTGCACATGGTCACTAATGCTAGTGAACGTATTCTCCTAGCTGACCATCTTCCAACGAAGTACGGCAGTCAGAGGACCAAGTCAGTCAGAGGATCACTGACAGTCATCTGTGCTCCAACACAACTTTCTTTCCAACATCCATCAAATACCAAACAAAACAGGAACTCTGCAAACATAATCACTCTGAGAAAATGGAAACCACACTGAAAATCATATACTCACACTGCACACCTGTGCCACCAAATCATTCTGTGTGGCCCCGTCATTGGTGACTGACGAGAGGTCGCTGTCTGACCTCCAGCCTCCGATGCCTCCTTCCTCCATTTGACAAGTTGCTAGATCAACGGATTTTGCTTTTGAGGCACATTAATTTATTTCAGACGTCGCGTTCCAACGATAATGCGTCCGTGAGGTAAATTTTTTTTATTTTTCGAACTTTGGAAGACGACACTTTTTACAATAGTATTGACCCACAATAAACTTTTGACGACTAAAAAAATCGACTCTCGACACCACAATAACACAAACCTAAAATTACCTATTTTAATTTTACAATGACACTTTTACTTAAATAGAGATGACTTCTTACAAACTTTTTACAATACTCTCCCATTAATAAACCTTATATGACATAAGCCCAAAACTATTAACATTATATTAACAAATGATTTGATGACAGATACCCAATCGGACTAAAACATTAAACCCAACTAAATAAAGAACAAGACATATACGACACAAATATAGGAATAAAACCAATATTTACAATATAAAATACCTATATTCCGAAAAACGTTGATGAATGCAAATACTGAATGTTGACTCTCGAGCCGAATGGACTGTTCTTTCCATTTCCATCAGACGTGTTGAGGATCCAATTCGTTGACTGTGCATGCAGATGACCGTAACCAACGCATTGATCAATACAGATAGCCAGTATTTTATTGAATGTATTGACGTGGACAACTACTAGAATTCTCCTCTTTGATCAAACACGCATGTAGATCATTGAATAGGAGATGCATGCACCTTGATGCAAATCGCTGCCAACAGTGCAGGTCGTAGGGAATAAAAAAATAGTATGATATTTGCAATGTCTCACAAGTTACTGAGAGAGGACAATCAGATCCGTCTTATGCATACACATTTTGCTTTGGGAATCCTACAAACCGTTGAAGGAAAGACAACGCACAGCTGGGCACTCTGATTAGGTGTCAGATCGAATGCACTCTTTTAAGGTGTCGACCTCCAAAATACTGCCACGGCTCGTACAGACAACACTTGCTTTTGGACAATTATTTTTTATTTTAGCAAGTATTGATCTATGTACTCGATGGATCTGGTTGCATCAACGAAGGAGATCGATATGCAGAATACCACCAAACATTCTGTCCAATCCACTGAACTCTTCCAGGTAACTAACGTTACAATACACAGATCGCGTCCAAACTGATTCCGACACCTATCGATGCAGCCGAGTGAAATGAATTGTATAAATTTTAGCGTCCACACAGAAGGAAGAGCGCAGGAGGAGAGGAGATGTCAATACAGAGAAATCTCATCACGTGGGGCAATGAAGAATAATATGCGCCCCTGCAAACAATTTACTTTCCCATCACAGGCAGTGGAACAATACGGCTCTGATACCAAATCTTGGAGAACAAGCAGATTTACACAGCAAAATAATAATATATTCTATATCTTTTCTTGCTAATACAATGGCTATTATATAGCCAGGAATGTTGTTGAACAACTTCCTATAAAATAGGAAGTATACAAACAATAACAATCCGTATTGATATATTGTTGCACATTAGTTATAACAATATATATAAAACTAACCATGTGAATACTAATTCCTAACAGCAAATTACGGTTCACCGACATCTTGATCATCTTCACCTTGAGATGAAGGTTCTTCATAATTTTGGTATTCTTCTTCGATCTCAGCCAAAGCATTGACCGGAGGAGCCTCAAGCGCCAACCGCGGAGTAGTTGCAGGCAGACGCAGCCTATGCGGGACGCCGTTGGGAGTGAAAGTTCTTCGTGGAATATCCCGATACGAGGAACTGGGGGAAGCTTGTTCCAACTACTTCTTTAATGTAAGAAAGTCATTTGCCATCTTTTGAAATGCTGGATCAGAGGAAGTAGTGGGAGAAGGGCCCAAAGATTTAAGCTTGGATGATTCCCTTTTTAATTTGCCAGATATTAGCAAGTTATCTTCGATTCAGATGGCAATAGCCTGGGTGAGAATCAAGGTAGCTACTTGTTCTTGCAGGAGTAAGAAACTTACTTTCGAGCTCATAGCGTTTATGAAGAAACACTTCTAATTTTTCGGTGTTGGAAGCATGGCAACAGGCACACGGTTGATTAATGCATTGAACCTGGTGATAAAATCATGCATGGTCTCATTGGCCTCCTTCTTTAGGTGAGTGATCTGAGATAGCAATGCAAATGCATCTTCTGAAGGCTTGTACCTGTCTTCAAAAGCATCCCGCAAGGTGGCCCAACTGGTAATAGATCCGGCCGGTAAATGCTGAAACCATTCTGATTGCAGGCCCTTGTAAATTTTCCAGAAAAAGGTGAACCGACACATCTTCATGGGTCACATCCAGGATACTGCATGACATGATGAATGCAGATATGTGTGAATCCATGCTTTGGTTTCCACTCCCATCAAATTTGGGAAAATTCTTTCGGTTTCCATGTGGAAGTGCGTGAACAGGATGTGGTAATGCCAAAGGGCCCATAGCATTTCCCCATGGCACCGCCATTTGAAAAGCTGGAAAGAGGACGCGAGCTGGAAGTGCGGCTCCGCTGAGCAACAGAGCACTGCAAAGTGATGTAGATGTTCCTGATGAGAGATGCTTCCTTCATGGAGGCAAGACACTCCTGGATGACCGATCAGCTAGACTTAGTGACGAGAAGTGAGCCGGTGTTATACTGAAGTTGTGCCTTTGAAGCAGGTCAAAGGTAAGATCGACTTCTCCACGAGCTCTCCTGCTACGAGTAAATGGTTCACCTACCAGTGTACCTTCCAGATCTGTAATATTGTGGAGCAGATTAAAAACTCTTTTTGGTTGTACTTGCTGATTTTCTGATTTTTTGACAAAAACCAGCAGCATGTACTTTTTCTAAATATTTAAATGTTATCCCTCTTTTGAAAACCGATTCTTGCGTTTAATGACAAAGAACAACGAGGATAAAACAATGGTAAAGCTTAGTAAGCTGATTTTGGATCTAGAGTTGACTTTTTGAAGAGTTTGAAAATTTTAGTAAACTATCAAAAACTCGATTCACGGAAAAATACAAATTTTGATAAAAACTCAAAGAACTAAAGATCTCCTACTAGGCCCGATCTATGGATCCCTGAAGAAAATTTTCAGTTTGGATCACTTTTGCAAAAATTTTGGGTTTTGAACAAAAGTTAAAATTTGCAAACAGGTAATGATTTTTCCGATTTTCACTGATTTTTTAAACACACCACCATCATAGATCTGATAGATCTGTTCGATCCCAGTTATTGGTTTGAAAATATGTCGTGAGAGTAGATCTATGGATAGACGAGCCAACAGTGTGCAGGGCATAGCCCCTCTTTGAGTCAGCAAAGTGAAACTGGTTTATTGCTATTCTACCAGCAGGAATCTTGTGCAAGTCTCACAATATTCTACCTTCGGGGGGTTGGGATCTCATCCCAGTAGAGTAGTTCCGACGAAGAACAAGAAAGGAATGAAGAAAGGAAGATGGATCTGAAGGGAGAAAAGAAATGAATTCCAAAGTAGAAAGGTCAGAGGGTCTATGTTTTGGGCTGGTAGTAAATAGAGCCAAACCTACTTGCATAGACAAACAAAGCAATACTGATGAACAAATGACAAAAAGGTAGAAGCAGATCCAACAGAATAAACACATAGATCTGACATAAGAAAGATCAGATGCCCATAACACACATATTCAGCACAAAGTCTCAATATTTGTATTAATATTTTCTTCTGTTACAAAAAGTACAAAGCCTTTTCTTCTCACTTCTATTTTTCATCTAAAAGATATCCACCCCTTGAATACAACAAGTATTCAAGTATATATAGAAGGAGAGAAGAAAAGAAGACAAAAGCAAACCAACCACTTAATTACAAAAATATCTTACAAGAGATTCTAAAGTCATTTGTTGACTTTTGACAACTTTGTGGATGACATCATCCCATGGTGCAACATGGATGATGTCATCATTTGTGTCAACACACTTTAGATAATTACAAGGAGAAAGTCGGGAAGAAGAAAACTATTCATCGTCGTCCCACGGGCTGAAAGGGAGTATCCTGCTTTTTTGCTTGCTCAGGCGACGAGATGTGGAACTGGGCACGGTATTCCATGAACTTGCTGATCATGGGTTGAAGTTGATCCTGGGAAGGATCCTTGTGTCGATCACTGATAGCTTCGCAAGTCTCCCGCTCATCTGTGAGCTTTTCAGGAGTTTGGAATAATCATTTTCTGCCTCTATCAGGTACCCAATGAAGTCACGACAAGCCAGCAGGTTGTTGATGGATTCGGCGTCGAAAGTGACCTCTGGTCCCAGCCCTTGTGAAACGATCTCCTTGAAGATCTGAATAGTTTCCTCTACCTTTCTTAAGGTGAAAGGAGTGAGAAAACCCGAGAGACATTCTCAAGACAATTTTATCCATCTGATGCATTGCATCCAGGGCTTCCTCCTTGATTTTTCGATCTTCTTCAGGACAAACTCCAGCTGATCAACCCGATAATCCAGAGTAGAAAGGATTTTGTTGAGGGCTCTAGGGTGTCCAAAGACACCGAACTTGACCAGATCTTTGACTGAACAGTCGAGCATTTTCTAAAAGGTCTCATGTTGCATCTTGGCATGGTCTAGCTCTTCGGAGATGGGTCCTGCTATCACCTGGAGCTCTTTGTTCACCCGATTGATATTCTGATATAATCCGGTGAACTTAGTGATCACTCCCTCACTTTCTTTGAGGATTTGGTTCCTCCAGGGAAACTGCCATGCCCTGCTCACCGATTTTGGCATATTCATTAATCTTGTCCTGGCTCAAAGGCTCAGGAGTTTCGGCGGCAGTTGTAGGAGGCACACTGCCCATTTTCTGCAAGGCGTGGAGAAGATGTTTATTTTGCTCCTTTAACAGCCTTTTCTCTTCCTTTGCTTCCTGGAGCTTCTTGCAAAGGGCATCAACTGTAGATAGGGCCTCTCCTTGAAGGCTTTCTGAAGATGTCCCCATTGTGACTTGGGTCACTGTGTAATCTGTCGAAGACAGATCCTTTTTATCCTTTAAAGGATTGGGGTATGCTATCTCCATTACTCTCTCTCCTGACGCACTCTGAGAGAAGCGGGTTAAAGGCTTTTGCTTCTTGGTCCCCTTTGATGGGATGATAGAGAAGTCCATCGGTGTGATGGGAACTTTCCTCTTTTGTTGGCTCAGGTGCTGAGAGATCCATGCTGGACTTATGGGAGAGGGGCCGGAAATAGAAAAGGGAGCAGCTGCAGTAGTAGAAGGAAAATGCGTGGAGACACTTGAGGTGACATTGAGAGGGAGGCCGAGGAAGTGCTCATGGGAGGAAGAGATACTGCAGGGGGAGGTAGACATGGGAAAGGAAGGGAGCTGAGAGATGAGGGAAGAAATGGTGGGGGACAGCTCCACGAGAGAAGAGAAGATGGACGATGAGGAAGGGGGAACAACAGAAGACGGGGGAGAGGATATGACCAAAGGAATGGTCACTTGGGTCACTCGAGGAGGGGAAGGAGGAGAGGGAGAAGAGATAGAAGGGACTTCAATAGTTACAGTAGTGGCAACATCCTGAGTGGATGTGCCTATCAGAACATCTTCCGCTGCTTCTTTTCCAGGCTTTCCGGGATTACAACCCGTTCTTGTGAAGTGGAAGGAGGACTTTCAGGAGCTTCCTCTTGGGTGGAGCTTGACTCACCCTCTTTGTCTTTCCCTTTGCTCTTTGGCAGTTGTTTTGGCCTGGAAGGTGTATTGCCCAATGGAGAAGTGGTGAAATCAACTCCGAGGTAGATGAGACCATTCATCCTGCACCAGTGCTCTGTTCTTCGCAGAGTTTCTTTGACCCTTTCCTCTATTGTCTGAGGTGCTTTGGTTCTGTCAATTACAGCGAAAGGCCAGTCGTCCCCACCCGTGTCAAGATATACCTGATCAACCTCTTGATCAATAGTTTGATAACCTTTTGGGATGATGGCTACACCGTACTGGATGATTTCAGCCAAGGCCAAGCGGGAATGGTCTTTCCTCTGAGCTCGACCTCATGATATAGGTCGATATAAATATCCTCGATCTGTGGAACGTGGATCGGATCGAGTTTGGCTCTAGGCAGGAAATTCCTTGGGTCGAAAGTGGGCCTTGCCGGGAAGTTGTGCTTTAGATTTAGCAGCTCCAGTTCTGTAAACATATCCCGTGCTTTGTGGTGAGAGAGACAAGTATACCTACCCACTGTGAGGGGGAAAGGAGTTCCACCCTTCTTTCTCTTTAGGCACTTCTCGTGGTAGGTTATAAGTTGTCTTGACAGCTCCAATAGGATCAACTTGGGGCCGGCATATCTTGGCAATTTGGTTGGTTCCCCCAAGAAGTTGGCTGCCCTTAGATAGGTAAAGGTGGGGAATTGTGTGAACAAGGCTCCCCATTTCTCTGTAGCTGCAACAATGCTCTTGGTCGTATGACCGTGAGTCATGTTTGGCCTCAAAAGGTAGATGATGCCATAGAAGAAGGCATCGTTAATCTTTGTAAACTAGGGGATACTATTTTCCAGCTTTAGTTCTGGATAGTATTCATATATTTTGACTTGGGGCCAAACCCCGCACCGCATTAAGGCTGGATAATCTCTTTCTGAGGCCACAGCATAAACTACATAGGAGTTCATGTAGAACCTCCCCATTGTGGTAAGTTGTTGGAGCTGCTCGGATATAGTGCTACTTATGATCTCCGCCCACTCAAGCGTTGATCTGGCATATTTTTGTTCATCGTCTCCAGTATCTAAGCATCCATTTATGAAAGTAGTGGGCATCAGGAAGCCCAAATACTCTACTTAGGAACGTGATTGTATCACTGAGTTCCTCCGAGAAATCACTGCGATGAATGACTTGTGGCCATCTGGTCACCACCTTCTTGTTTTTCAGGTATACCTCATTCATCAACTACATACACTGATCCTCATTATCTTCCCAAGCCTTGGTGCAATCTTCCTGGCTTACGGCCACAAAGTGCCGATGGTGAGGAATGCGAGCATTATTTCGAAGTGTCGGGCAGTGAGGTTGATCACGACCTCGCCCTTCTCATTCTGGACGCATCTTGTGTCTTTGTTGTAGCAGCGGGCTACTACCATCATGAACTCATTGTTCACAGCACTAACTGGGATCCCTCCAGCAAAATGCAGTCCACTGCCTACCAGTTTGTCCATCCAGGGACTTCCTGTGACCCTTAGGTTCTGGCCCAGAAATCCTCCATATCAATGTGACCAAGTTCTGAGTCTCTTATATCCAGGTCACACTCTGCCTGGGATTCGGGCATCCTGACCCTCTGATATTTGTACTTCATTTCTTCCTCTGTGAGCTTGGCTTTGCCCTTAGACTTGGTTGGTCTCTTACTTGATGTTGACATATGTAGTCTAAACTCAGTTGCTGATCTGCAAGAAGAAGAAGTGAAACCCAACGCAAGAAAGTCATATTAGTTGTTTGATCTTCCATTAAAGCGTTGGCAGAAAGAAGAGTTAGTAATTTTAAGGCCTCAGGGTGCAGGGCGCATGAACACTGCAGGTTGTAGGGTTAAATAGTATGGTGCACAGAAAAGGGGTGCTGCAAGGACAAATCAGTGCCAAAGGCAGGGCGCATGAACTGTAGATGACATTTTCTGTTGTTGCAAGCGAAGTGTGCCTGCGCCATATATATGCATTTTATAATGGGCGCTAATATTTTTCATGTTACAGTGCAGGATGCGCCAAAGGGCGCAGGTTTAATGCGTGTAACATCATTTTTTCATGCACCACAGGGGAACTTGGCACGGCGCATGGAAGGTCTACATGACATGATGTTAATGTAATAAGGGATGCGCCTACGCCATTAACAATTTTGTACTTGGCGCAAGTAAGGTTGGTGTTGCATGGATGTAAGGTGTTCCAATGGCGCAAGTTTTTTCAATGTTACACATGAGTTTGGTGTGCCAAGAGGGCACAAGGTTAGCGGGTGTAACAAGCAAGGAAAGTGCGCTTTTGAGGCACAACTGTTTTTTATGCAACAGGCATGGTGGATGCGCCGTTGGCGCGGCCCATACTTCATGTTGCATGTTGCGAAGGTGCGCCAAAGGAAAAAAGTAGTCTATCAATTTTTAAGTCTTGTTCTTCCTCTGGAGGGGTTACATGTGTTTAAGTTTCTTCTGCAGGGTCCCTTGGATGATGAACGGGCTAAAACAAAGAGATCCAAGTGATTTTTTCCAAGGCAGAGTCCTCTTTACTAGTAGATCTAGAAAGAGGGAGAAGTGCATGGGGAGGACAAAAAAATAGCAAAGGGAGGTTTCATGGTTTCACAGATCTATTTTATCCAACCCCACAAACAAACAGCCAATAACCAAAACACAAAACACAAGAGCAATAAGGACCACTTACTAGGAATATATATAATGTGAGAGGTGAAACTGGGTCCACGATGTGATACGAGAACGACAGGCGTGCTGACAGGTGCAGAGGAAAATAATAATCACGTGTTTTCTGACTGGTGAAAGTGACAGGGCGGATGCGCCTATATATAGGCAAAGTTGTAATAAATGTGCCAACCACTTTTTGAAGTGGCGCATCAAAATGCCTATCGACACGGGAAAGCTTGCGCCCTTTGGCACATCAAAACACATGTTAACACGAAGTTATGTGCACCCTTGGCGCACCAAAAGTGCTTGTCAACACGGAAATAAGTGCACCTTTGGCACACCAAAATGCGGCGCAACAAAAGTATTGTTGACACAAAGGCACATGTGCCTTGGCGCATGCAAGAAAGGTGCAACATGGTGAGGCACACCAAAATGTGTGTCGACACTTCAAACCGTGCGCCAAAGGATTAAAGGGGGTGCATGCTTACTCTATGTTGCATAGACATTAGGTGCACCCGACCAAAAAGACCCAAAAAAGGCTAAGTTCGGAAAACCAGATTTCCGGAAAAGGGGTTTTTGCAACGTTCCGAAATGCGGAGGGTCCCTGACGAGGGACCAGAACAAAATTTTGGTATGGTTACCCGTAAAATTACCCTTGCCAATTTTACGGGATAACAACTGGCTCTTTCTGGGGACTATCTCTAAACAAAATCAGGGGTAGAGAATCCCAGATCCACACGTGCCTATCCATTGGGCAACAGAGTCAAAAACAAGGGCGACCGAAAAGGGAAACACACAACCAACAAAAGCAAACACACGACAAAAACAAACACACAACTGAAGTAAACTATACAAAGAAGAGAGCAAGCTCTACTTCCTGAAGATTTTCAGATGCTTTGCCCGCTATAGGGAAGCGGGAGTCCAGTTCCATCTGGATACGAGAGATAGAAGTATTCTCTCCATTGAGTTGTTTGATCTTGAAAGGTCCCTCCATAGGGAATCAAATTTTCCATGCATGCCCTTTGGCTCTCTTCGTTTGTCCCACAAAAGGACAAGGTCTCCCACCTGGAAATTTCTTTTCTTAGCTTTTTTATCGAACAATATTTTTACCTGATTCTGATGCTCGGTGATCCTGTCGACCACTCTTACTCTCTTTTCTTCGAGCTCTGCTAGATACATGATCCTCTTCTCAAGATAATTTTGGAAAGTCTCATCTTCGATTGCTCGTGCCAAGCGCAGAGTAGGGAGTTCAGCAGAAATGGGAAGCTTGGCATCGGTGCCATATAACACTTGAAAAGGTGACATGCCGAGAGACCTCTTGGGAGTGATGCGGTCCGCCCACAAAGCATCGTATAATGACTTGTGCCACATTCGTTGATTCTCATCCACTAGCTTTCGTATGATGGTTACTAAGTTTTTATTATTGGATTCTTCCTGACCATTTCCTTGAGGGTAATAATCTGAGGTGTGAGCCAAAGTGATTCGTATTCATAGCAAAAACCAACAACCTCTCGTGAGGAGAAGTTGGAAGCGTTATCAGCAACAATCTTGTTTGGAACGCCAAACCTGACAATGATATTTTCTTTGATGAAACTGCAAACAACCTCGGAAGTGGCATGTTTGACAGGTATGGCTTCTACCCATTTTGTGAAATAATTTGTTGTTGTCAGGACATAACTATGTCCAGCACTCGATTGGGGATTGAGTGCACCAATAAAATCAATTCCCCACTGCTTGAATGGTTCGTCGACAACGACCGGCCTGAGGGGAAAAGTAGCCAATTTGGGCTTGCCGACAAACTGCTGGCAAGGTTCACACTTTGCTACCCAGGTGGCTGCATCTTGGAAAAGCGTCGGCCAATAGTACCGCCCGGATGATCTTGTGTGCCATCACGGAGGAGGAGAAATGGCCCCCATAGGCCGAATTATGAAAACTCTCAAGTAACTTCACTTGTTGTGGTTTGTCAACACATCGCAAGAAGATGCCATCTATTCCGCGTTTGTATAAACCGTCATCCCAGATGATATATCTAGCTACTCTGAGCTTTATAGCGCGCTTCTCCTTTGTAGTCAGATGGGATGGGCATTCGCCATAGGTGAGAAAGAAAGCAATATCAGAATACCACTCGTCACTGGTTGCGACAAATAGGACCATCGGTGGTGAATCGGTTTTCTCCAGCTGGCTTTGCGCTCCATTGGTGCAATCATCCTCTTCTTCAGGGTCTTCTGAATCTTTGTTTTCAGCCATAAGCTGACATAGGCCCTTACCCCTTACTAGCTTGGTTGGTTTTATATCTAGATCATACTCCTGGACTTTCACAATCTAATTCCCCCGCAAGCTTCCTAACTCCTGTTGAGTTAAAATTGACTTGAGTGCCGTGTCAAGGACTAGCACCACTGTATGAGAGTTTAAAATGTAATACCTGAAAGTTCTTGACTACTTTGACAATGAAAGGCATGCTTTTCCAACTGAGACATCTTTAGTTCGTGAGGCTTGAGAGGAGAGCTCATAAATGTAATCGGGGATTCAACATTTTGGGAATTCTTTTGCATTAGGATGGCGATACAGTATGCTCAGATGTATAGCTATACATGATAAAATCCTTGGAGAAATCGGGACACACCAGGGTGCGCATGAGCAATGAGGCTTTTATTTCCTCAAATGACTTCTTCCCTTCTTCGCTCCATCGGAAAGTTGGTGACCCTTTCATCATGTCTAATATATGATGAGTCTTTTCAGCAAAGTCGGGAACAAAGCACCTGAGAAAATTCACTTTTCCGAAGAAAGAGTGAATGTCGGTCTTGCTTGTAGGTAAAGTAAGGCTCTGAATAGCCTTAACTCTTTCGGTATCTATCTTTGTCCCTTCTTTGCTAACAACATGTCCCAACAATTTTCCTTCTGTGACTCCGAAAATAGACTTTTTCGGATTCAGGGAGATCCCGTGCTCTCGGCATCTAATCAATACTTGCTCCAAATGATCACAATGATCATTTCACTATTTGGAGAACATAGTTAAGTCATCTAAGTAGACTACGATGACCTTCCCCATCATACCTTTGAACGCAAAGTCCATCGCTCACTGGAAAGTAGCACCAGCATTGGTCAGGCCAAAAGGCATCCTGCTGTAAGAAAACGTACCCCAAGGAGTAGTGAATGTTGTTTTAAATTGGTCTTCAGGTGAGACTTCAATCTGATTGTAGCCCGAAAAACCATCAAGCATGGACAACATTTCTGATCTAGTTACTTGCTTGCAGAACCTGATCCATTATGGGAAGTGGGTAGTTGTCCTTCAAGGACGCTTGATTCAGGTTGCGAAAATCTACACATATGCGTATCTCACCATTCTTCTTGTGCACTGGCACAATGTTTGCCACCCAAGTACTATGATGGATAGGAAAAATGATCCGTGCATCCAGCATTTTCTGAATTTCAGCCTAGATAGTACCTGAGATCTTAGGGTTATAGTGTCTCTGCTTCTGGCGAAAAGGTTTGACGTCTTCTTTCAATGGGATATCATGTTGGACATCCTTTGGCTTGAAAGACTTTAGATCGGCATAGGACCATGCCAATACATCCATGTATTTCTTCAGCAGTTTGACAAACTTCCGCTTCTCTTCCGGTGTGCAACATTTTCCAATGTTCACAAACTGCGGATGTTCTACCGAACCTAAATTGACCGGTTCGGTTTCTGGGGAGGAATTAGGATCATCTTGTCTTTTCTTTTTAACAAAGCGATCATGCCTATCGAACAACCACTCTAGGGAGACCAGGCCTTTTGGGATTTTATTTCCTTTGAGCTGACATATGCCGTCATTCCCTTTTGATTCTTTGTCTTGATCCGTAACAGATTCACGGCATGCAGAAGTGGATCCTTCAAAATGAAGTTCACTAAAATTTTCCACCTTTTCTAGAAAGGCAATGAGTTGATTGTCATTGTTGAATACTTGCCAATGTTGAGAATTGTCCGGCACTTGGGTGAAAAACCACCTCAATGGTATATTTGTCTGTTTTCAAACCTAGGTGAGGGAGCATGAGG
Organism: Taxus wallichiana var. yunnanensis; assembly: GCA_018340775.1. Classification (NCBI taxonomy): domain Eukaryota; kingdom Viridiplantae; phylum Streptophyta; class Pinopsida; order Cupressales; family Taxaceae; genus Taxus; species Taxus wallichiana. Next base: position 777,750,827 of record CM031242.1, on the reverse strand, counting down.
GATGCTGAAATGGCCAATGAATCGGCCATGTCATTCTGAGCTCTTGGGATGGCTTTTATTGAAAAAGCATCAAACTCCTCGATGTTTGTCCCACACCGTGTTGCGGTAATGTCTAAGCCTTTCATTCTTCACTTGGTATATCCTCTTAACTTGATTTACGACCAACTCTGCATCACCTTGTACCTTAAGATTCTTGATCCCTCTTTCCTTCGCAGCTTGCATGCCAAGTAGCAGGGATTCATACTCAGCAGTATTATTCGTGTTGAAAAATTGTAACTTGAAAGAGAGAGGAATAATCTCTTCTTCGGGAGATATAAGCATGGCACCAGCGCCACACCCACTAGTCACGCAGCTACCATCGAACTGCAAAGTCCAGATCTTGTTAAGATCCTCTTCTTGGACGAGGACATCCCCCTTGTCAGACTCGGTAGACAAGAAATAGTTTCCCATCCCTGATGATTCGAAGAGAATTTGGGCTTTGGGGTCATCGAGTTAGTAACCAGGTACTTCTTTTGTGATTCAGGCTCCAAGGTTTGCATTACACCTTTGACGGGGATTCTAGCCTTAGACCAGTCCATATGAATCTCCCCACCAACTTCACTGCAAAAGCTCCTTCCTAGTAGAATTCCATATGCTGCTGGAATATCGGCAACGAGGATGGTCATCTTTACTCTTTTCTCTGGGAATGCCGCAAATGTGAACTGAGCGTCCTTGATTTGACCATCAGGAACCTATTTGGTTTCCAAGGAATAACATCTACCAAAAGGCTTGGTAAGGGTGAGGCCCAGAGCATGGGTGACTTTTGCTGGCATGACATTATCGGAAGCTCCAGAATCAATTATGCAGTTGCTTAATTTGTGGCCATTGATTAGGAGGGAGAGGTAGAAAGGTTCTATCTTTCCTGATGTGGAAGTCGAGGCAACATTTATGCGGGATGAAGGAGGGGTGGAAAGGATTCCTTTTGGGGAAACCTGATTAGTCATGACAGCCTGACTTTGGATGTATTCAGTCAACCTTACAAGTTGTTCGGGGTTTGACTGAAGGTACTCGGCTTGGACATTTGAATCTTGGTCTTTTTAGCGTGGTCAATTATGTCAAATGTGGCCAAGGGTTGCGTTGATGGAGGAATGAGTCCTTCATTTCGTGATGGTAGGGTAAAGTTACTGGTCTTCATGGAAATAGAAGAAGGCTGATTTGGAGGAGAGATGGGAGGAAAATATTTCTTTGTAAAAGACTTAACAGGGGGTTGAGCAGGAAGAGGATTACCTCTTTTAGCAATAGTTGGGGGCGTGGAAGATGCAACCTTCTCTTTTTGCACATTGGCAGTGACCTCTGCTTCTTTTCCTTGCGAGCGGGTAAAAACAACATATGATTGTCCTTGCATATCCTTGGGTACCCTCTTCTTCGTCAGATTCTTCCTCATCAAATTCCATATACCCGATAGTAGAGTCACCAGTCGGTTCACTGACATCTTGATCATCTTCACCTTGAGATGAAGGTTCTTCATAATTTTGTTCTTCTTCTTCGATTTCGGCTAAAGCGTTGACCGGAGGAGCCTCAAGCGCCAACGGCGCGCAGCGATTGCGAGCAAGCGCGGCCTATGCGGAACATTTGTTGGAGTAAAGTTCTTTGTGGAATATCCCGGTACGAGGAACTGGGAAGCTTGGGCTAACTACTTCTTTAATGCGAGCAAGTCATTTGCCATCTTTTGAAATGCGGATCAGACGAAGTAGTGGGAGAAGGGCCCAAAGATTTAAGCTTGGATGATTCCCTTTTTAATTCGCCAGATATTAGCAAGTTATCTTCTATCGATGGCGGCAGGCACAGGAGAATCAAGGTAGCTACTTGTTCTTGCGGAGTAAGAAAAAACTTACTTTCGAGCTCATAGCGTTTACGAAGAAACACTTTTGATTTTCCGGTGTTGGAAGCATGGCAACAGGCACACGGTTGATTAATGCATTGAACCTGGTGATAAAATCACGCATGGTCTCATTGGCCTCCTTCTTTAGGTGAGTGATCTTTGATAGTAACATGTGAACACATCTTCAGAAGGCTTATACCTGTCTTCAAAAGCATCCCGCAAGGTGGCCCAACTAGTAATAGATCCGGCCGGCAAATGCTGAAACCATTCTGCTGCGGGCCCTTGTAAAGTTTCTAGAAAAAGGTGAACCGACACATCTTCATGGGTCACATCTAGGATACTGCATGACATGATGAATGCAGATATGTGTGAATCCATGCTTTGGTTTCCGCTCCCATCAAATTTGGGAAAATTCTTTCGGTTTCCATGTGGAAGCGCGTGAACAGGATGTGGTAATGCCAAAGGGCCCATAGCATTTCCCCATGGCACCGCCATTTGAAAAGCTAGAAAGAGGATGCGAGCTGGAAGTGCGGTTCACGGCTGAGCAACGAGAGCACTTTGCAAAGTGATGTAGCTCCTAATGAGAGATGCTTCCTTCGTGGAGGCGAGACACTCCTGGATGACCGGTCAGCTGAACTTAGTGACGAGAAGCGAGCCGGTGTTATACTGAAGTTGTGCCTTTGAAGCAGAGTCAAAGGTAAGATCGAATTCTCCACGAGCTCTCCTGCTACGAGTAAATGGTTCACCCACCAGTGTACCTTCCAGATCTATAATATTGTGGAGCAGATTTAAAAACTCTTTTTGGTTGTACTTGCTGATTTTCTGATTTTTCTGACAAAAACCAGCAGCATGTACTTTTCTAAATATTTAAATTTTATCCCTCTTTTGAAAACCGATTGTGGTTTAATGACAAAGAACAACAAGGATAAAATGGTAAAGCTTAGTAAGCTGATTTTTGGATCTAGAGTTGACTTTTTGAAGAGTTTGAAAATTTTGGTAAACTGTCAAAAACTCAGATCTACGGAAAAATACAGATTTTTATAAAAACTCAGTGAACTAAAGATCTCTAACTAGGCCCGATCTATGGATCCCTGAAGAAAATTTTCAGTTTGGATCACTTTTGCAAAAATTTTGGGTTTTGAACAAAAGTTAAAATTTGCAAACAGGTAATGATTTTTGATTTTCACTGGTTTTTTAAACACACCACCATCATAGATCTGATAGATCATTCGATCCCAGTAGAGTCACCAAAAACTGTTGGTTTGAAAATATGTCGTGGAGCGAGATCTATGGATAGACGAGCCAACAATGTGTGCAGGGCATAGCCCCTCTTTGAGTCAAAGAAAGTGAAACTGGTTTATTGTTATTCTACCAGCAGGAATCTTGTGCAAGTCTCACAATATTCTGCCTTCAGGGGTTGGGATCTCATCCCAGTAGAGTAGTTCCGATGAAGAACAGAAAGGAATGAAGGAAGAAAGGAAGGAAGATGGATCTGAAGGGAGAAAAGAAATGAATTCCAAAGTAGAAAGGTCAGAGGGTCTATGTTTTGGGCTGGTAGTAAACAGAGCCGAACCTACTTGCATAGACAAACAAAGCAATACTGATGAATAAATGACAAAAAAGTAGAGATAGATCCAACAGAATAAACATAGATCTGACATAAGAAAGATCAGATGCCCATAACACACATATTCAGCACAAAGTCTCAATATTTGTATTAATATTTTCTTCTGTTACAAAAAGTACAAAGCCTTTTCTTCTCACTTCTATTTTTCATCTAAAAATATCCACCCCTTGAATACAACAAGTATTCAAGTATATATAGAAGGAGAGAAGAAAAGAAGACAAAAACAAACCAACCACTTAATTACAAAAATATCTTACAAGAGATTCTAAAGTCATTTGTTGACTTTTGACAACTTTGTGGATGACATCATCCCATGGTGCAACATGGATGATGTCATCATTTGTGTCAACACACTTTAGATAATTACAAGGAGAAAGTCGGGAAGAAGAAAACTATTCATCATCCGTCCATGGTGAAAGGGGTATCCTGCTTTTTCTTTGCTTTGCTCAGGCGATGAGATGTGGAACTGGGCACGGTATTCCATGAACTTGCTGATCATGGGTTGAAGTTGATCCTGGGAAGGATCCTTGTGTCGATCACTGATAGCTTCATGCAAGTCTCCCGCTCGTCCATGAGCTTTTCTAGGAGTTTGGAATAATCATTTTCTACCTCTATCAGGTACCCAATGAAGTCACGACAAGCCAGCAGGTTGTTGATGGATTCGGCGTCAAAAGTGACCTCTGGTCCCAGCCCTTGTGAAACGATCTCCTTGAAGATCCAAATAGTTTCCTCTACCTTTCTTAAGGTGAAAGAAGGAGTGAGCAAACCTGGAGACATTCTCAAGACAATTTGCTCCATCTGATGCATTGCATCCAGGGCTTCCTCCTTTATCTTATCGATCTTCTCCAGGACAAACTCCAGCTGATCAACCCGATAATCCAGAGTAGAAAGGATTTTGTTGAGGGCTCTGGGGTGTCCAAAGACACGAACTTGACCAGATCTTTGACTGAATAGTCGAGCATTTAAAGGTCTCATGCTGCATCTTGGCATGGTCCAGCTCTTCGAGAGATGGGTCCTGCTATCGCCTGGAGCTCTCTGTTCACCCGATTGATATTCTGATATAATCCGGTGAACTTAGCGATCACTCCCTCACTTTCTTTGAGGATTTGGTTCCTCCAGGTGGAAACTGCCATGCCCTGCTCACCATTTTGGCATATTCATTAATCTTGTCCTGGCTCAAAGGCTCAGGAGTTTCGGCGGCAGTTGTAGGAGGCGCACTGCCCATTTTCTGCAAGGCGTGGAGAAGATGTTTATTTTGCTCCTTTAACAGCCTTTTCTCTTCCTTTGCTTCCTGGAGCTTCTTGCAAAGGGCGTCAACTGCAGATAGGGCCTCTCCTTGAAGGCTTTCTGAAGATGTCCCCATTGTGACTTGGGTCACTGTGTAATCTGTCGAAGACAGATCCTTTTTATCCTTTAAAGGATTGGGGTATGCTATCTCCATTACTCTCTCTCCTGACACACTCTGAGAGAAGCGGGTTAAAGGCTTTTGCTTCTTGGTCCCCTTTGATGGGATGATGGAGAAGTCCATCGGTGCGATGGGAACTTTCCTCTTTTGTTGGCTCAGGTGCTGAGAGATCCATGCTGGACTTATGGGAGAGGGGCCGGAAATAGTAAAGGGAGCAGCTGCAGTAGTAGAAGGAAAATGCGTGGAGACACTTGGAGGTGGCATTGAGAGGGAGGCCGAGGAAGTGCTCACGGGAGGAAGAGATACTGCAGGGGAGGTAGACATGGGAAAGGAAGGGAGCTGAGAGATGAGGGAAGAAATGGTGGGGGACAGCTCCGCGAGAGAAGAGAAGATGGACGATGAGGAAGGGGGAACAACAGAAGATGGGGAGAGGATACGACCAAAGGAATGGTCACTTGGGTCACTCGAGGAGGAAGGAGGAGAGGGAGAAGAGATATAAAGGGACTTCAATAGTTACATGGTGGCGACATCACGAGTGGATGTGCCTATCGGAACATCTTCATTGCTTCTTTTTCCAGGCTTTCCGGGATTACAACCCATTCTTGTGAAGCGGAAGGAGGACTTTCAGGAGCTTCCTCTTGGGTGGAGCTTGACTCACCCTCTTTGTCTTTCCCTTTGCTCTTTGGTAGATGTTTTGGCCTGGAAGGTGCGTTGCCCAATGGAGAAGTGGTGAAATCAACTCCGAGGTAGATGAGACCATTCATCTGCACCAGTGCTCTGTTCTTCGTCCAGAGTTTCTTTGACCCTTTCTCTATTATGCGAGGCTTTGGTTCTATCAATTACAGCGAAAGGCCAGTCGTCCCCACCCATGTCAAGATATACTTGATCAACTTCTTGATCAGTAGTTTGATAACCTTTTGGGATGATGGCTACACCATACTGGATGATTTCAGCCAAGGCCAAGCGGGAATGGTCTTTCCTTCTGAGCTCGACCTCATGATATAGGTCGATATAAATATCCTCGATCTGTGGAATGTGGATCGGATCGAGTTTGGCTCTGGGTAGGTAATTCCTTGGGTCGAAAGTGGGCCTTGCCGGGAAGTTGTGCTTTAGATTTAGTAGCTCCAGTTCTGCAAACATATCCCGTGCTTTGTGGTGAGAGAGACAAGTATACCTACCCACTGTGAGGGGGAAAGGAGTTCCACCCTTCTTTCTCTTTAGGCACTTCTCGTGGTAGGTTATAAGTTGTCTTGACAGCTCCAACAGGATCAACTTGGGGCCGGCATATCTTGGCAATTTGGTTGGTTCCCCCAAGAAGTTGGCTGCCCTTAGATAGGTAAAGGTGGGGAATTGTGTGAACAAGGCTCCCCATTTCTCTGTAGCTGCAACAATGCTCTTGGTCATATGACCGTGAGTCATGTTTGGCCTCAAAAGGTAGATGATGCCATAGAAGAAGAAGGCATCATTAATCTTTGTAAATCTGGGGATACTATTTTCCGGCTTTAGTTCTGGATAGTATTCATATATTTTTACTTGGGGCCAAACCCCGCACCGCATTAACGCTGGATAATCTCTTTCTGAGGCCGCAGCATAAACTACGTAGGAGTTCATATAGAACCTCCCCATTGTGGTAAGTTGTTGGAGCTGCTCGGATATAGTGCTGCTTATGATCTCCGCCCACTCGAAGCGTTGATCTGGCACATTTTTGTTCATTGTCTCCAGTATCTAAGCATCCATTTGTGAAAGTAGTGGGCATCAGGAAGCCCAAATACTCTGCTTAGGAACGTGATTGTATCACTTAGTTCCTCTGAGAAATCGCTGCGATGAATGACTTGTGGCCATCTGGTCACCACCTTCTTGTTTTTCAGGTATACCTCATTCATCAATTGCATACACTGATCCTCATTATCTTCCCAAGCCTTGGTGCAATCTTCTGGCTTACGGCCACAAAGTGCCGGTGGTGAGGAATGCGAGCATTATTTTGAAGTGTCGGGCAGTGAGGTTGATCACGACCTCACCCTTCTCATTCTGGACACATCTTGTGTCTTTGTTGTAGCAGCGGGCTACTACCATCATGAACTCATTATTCACAGCACTAACTGGGATCCCTCCAGCAAAAATGCGAGTCCACTTTGCTACCAGTTTGTCCATCCGGACTTCTGTGACCCTTAGGGTTACGGCCCAAATCCTCCATATCAATGTGACCAAGTTCTGAGTCTCTTATATCCAGGTCACACTCTTCACAGGATTCGGGCATCCTGACCCTCTGATATTTGTACTTCATTTCTTCCTCTGTGAGCTTGGCTTTGCCCTTAGACTTGGTTGGTCTCTTGCTTGATGTTGACATATGTAGTTCTGAACTCAGTTGCTGATCTGCAAGAAGAAGAAGTGAAACCCAACGCAGGAAAGTCATATTAGTTGTTTGATCTTCCATTAAAGCGTTGACAAAAGGAAGAGTTAGCAATTTTAAGGCCTCAGGGCGCAGGGCACATGAACACTGCAGGTTGTAGGGTTAAATAGTATGGCACACAGAAAAGGGGTGCTGCAAGGGATAAATCAGTGCCAAAGGGCGCAGGGTGCATGGACACTGTAGATGACATTTTTGTTGTTGCAAGCGAAAAGTGCGCCTGCGCCATATATATGCATTTTATAACGGGCGCTGATATTTTTCATGTTACAGTACAGGATGCGCCAAAGGGCACAGGTTTAATGCGTGTAACATCATTTTTTCATGCGCCACAGGGGAACTTGGCGCGGTGCATGGAAGGTCTGCATGACATGATGTTGTTGTAATAAGGGATGCGCCTGCGCCGTTAACGATTTTGTACTTGGCGCAAGTAAGGTTGGTGTTGCATGGATGCAAGGTGCGCCAATGGCACAAGTTTTTGCAATGTTACACATGAGTTTTGGTGTGTGCCAGAGGCGCAAGGTTAGCGGGTGTAACAAGCAAGGAAAGTGCGCTTTTGAGGGCGCACTTGTTTTTTATGCAGCAGGCATGGTGGATGCGCCGTTGGCGCGACTGTACTTCATGTTGCAAAGGTGGCGACTGCGCCAAAGAGGAAAAAAGTAGTCTATCAATTTTTAAGTCTTTGTTCTTCCTCTGGAGGGGTTACATGTGTTTAAGCCTCTTCTTACAGGGTTCCTTGGATGATGAACGGGCTAAAACAAAGAGATCCAGTGATTTTTTCCAAGGCAGAGTCCTCTTTACCAGCAGATCTGGAAAGAGGGAGAAGTGCATGGGGGAGGACAAAAAAAACAGCAAAGGGAGGTTTCATGGTTTCACAGATCTATTTTATCCAACCCCACAAACAAACAGCCAATAACCAAAACACAAAACACAAGAGCAATAAGGACCACTTACCAGGAATATATATAATGTGAGAGGTGAAACTGGGTCCACGACGTGATACGAGAATGACAGGCGTGCTGACAGGTGCAGAGGGAAAAGAATAATCACGTGTTTTCTGACTGGTGAAAGTGACAGGGCGGATGCGCCTATATATAGGCAAAGTTGTAATAAATGCGCCAACCACTTTTTGAAGTGGCGCATCAAAATGCCTGTCGACACTGGAAAGCTTGCCCTTTGGCGCATCAAAACACATGTTAACACGAAGTTATGTGCCCTTGGCACACAAAAGTGTTGTCAACATGGAAATACGTGCGCCTTTGGCACACCAAAATGCGGCGCAACAAAAATATTGTTGACACGAAGGCGCATGCGCCTTGGCGCATGCAAGAAAGGTGCAACATGGTGAGTGCACCAAAATGTGTGTCGACACTTCAAACCATGCGCCAAAGGAATTAAAGGGGCGCATGCTTACTCTATGTTGCATAGACATTAGGTGCGCCCAACCAAAAAGACCAAAAATGGCTAAGTTCGGAAAACCAGATTTCCCGGAAAAGGGTTTTTGCAATGTTCCGAATGCGGAGGGGTCCCTGACGAGGGACCAGAACAAAATTTTGGTATGGTTACCCATAAAATTACCCTTGCCAATTTCACGGGATAACAACTGGCTCTTTCTGGGGACTATCTCTGAACGGAAATCAGGGGTAGAGAATCCCAGATCCACACGTGCCTATCCATTGGGTAACGAGTCAAAAACAAGGGCGACCGCAAAAAGGAAACACCTGACAACCAAAAAAACAAACACACACAAAAACAAACACACAAAGCTGAAGTAAATTGTATCAAAAGAGAGCAAGCTCTACTTCACTAAGATTTTCGATGCTGCCGCTATAGGGAAGCGGGAGTCCAGTTCCATCTGGATACGAGAGATAGAAGTTGTTCTCTCCATTGAGTTGTTTGATCTTGAAAGGTCCCCTCCATAGGGAATCAAATTTTCCGTGCATGCCCTTTGGCTCTCTTCGTTTGTCCCACAAAAGGATGAGGTCTCCCACCTGGAAATTTCTTTGCTTAGCTTTTTTATCGAACAATATTTTTACCTGATTCTGATGCTCGGTGATCCTGTCGACCACTCTTACTCTCTTTTCTTCGAGCTCTGCTAGATACATGATCCTCTTTTCAAGAGAATTTTGGAAAGTCTCATCTTCGATTTCTCGTGCCAAGCGCAGAGCAGGGAGTTCAACAGAAATGGGAAGCTCGGCATCGGTGCCATATAACACTTGAAAAGGTGACATGCCGAGAGACCTCTTGGGAGTGATGCGGTCCACCCACAAAGCGTCGTATAATGACTTGTGCCACATTCGTTGATTCTCATCCACTAGCTTTCGTATGATGGTTACTAAGTTTTTATTCTTTGGATTACTGACCATTTCCCTAAGGGTAATAATCTGAGGCGTGAGCCAAAGTTATTCCATATTCATAGCAAAAAACCAACAACCTCTCGTGAGGAGAAGTTGGAAGCGTTATCAGCAACAATCTTGTTTGGAACACGAAACTGACAATGATATTTTCTTTGATGAAATTGCAAACAACCTCGGAAGTGGCATGTTTGACAGGTATGGCTTCCACCCATTTTGTGAAATAATCTATTGCCGTCGTCGAGGACATAACTATGTCGGCTTTTCGATTGGGGATTGAGTGCACCAATAAAATCAATTCCCCACTTGCTTGAATGGTTCGTCGACAATGACCGGCCTGAGGGGAAAAGCAGCCAATTTGGGCTTGCTTGAAAAATTCTTGTGGCAAGGTTCACTTTTGCTACCCGGGTAGGCTGTGTCTTGGAAAAGCATCGGCCCAATAGTACTGCCGGATGATCTTGTGTGCCATCACGTCAGGAGGAGAAATGGCCCCCACAGGCCGAATTATGAAAACTCTCAAGTAACTTCACTTGTTGTGGCTTTGTCAACACATCGCAAGAAGATGCCATCTATTCCACGTTTGTATAAACCGTCATCCCAGATGATATATCTGGCTGCTCTGAGCTTTATAGCGCACTTCTCCTTTGTAGTCAGATGGGATGGGCATTCACCATAGGTGAGAAAGAAAGCAATATCGGAATACCACTCATCACTGGTTGCGACAAATAGGACCATCGGTGGTGAATCGGTTTTCTCCAGCTGGCTTTGTGCTCCATTGGTGCAATCATCCTTTTCTTCAGGGTCTTCTGAATCTTTGTTTTCAGCCATAAGCTGACATAGGCCCTTACCTCTTACTAGCTTGGTTGGTTTTATATCTAGATCATACTCCTGGACTTTTGCAATCCAATTCCCCCGCAAGCTTCCTAACTCCTGTTGAGTTAAAATTGACTTGACTGCCATGTCAGGGACCAACACCACTGTATGAGAGTTTAAAATGTAATACCTGAAGTTCTTGACTGCTTTGACAATGGCGAAGGCATGCTTTTCTAACTGAGACATCTTTAATTCGTGAGGCTTGAGAGGAGAGCTCATAAATGCAATCGGGGATTCACATCCTCGGAATTCTTTTGCATTAGATGGCGAGATACAGGTATGCTCAGATGCATAGCTATACATGATAAAATCCTTGGAGAAATCGGGACATACCAGGACTGCGCGTGAGCAACAGAGGCTTTTATTTCCTCAAATGCGACTTCTTCCCTTCTTCGCTCCATCGGAAAGTTGGTGACCCTTTCATCATGTCTAATATATGACGAGTCTTTTCAGCAAAGTCGGGAACAAAGCACCTGAGAAAATTCACTTTTCTGAAAAAAGAGTGAACGCGGTCTTGCTTGTAGGTAAAGTAAGGCTCTGAATAGCCTTAACTCTTTCGGTATCTATCTTTGTCCCTTCTTTGCTAACAACATGTCCTAGCAATTTTCCTTCCGTGACTCAAAAATGGACTTTTTGGATTCAGGGAGATCCCGTGCTCTCGGCATCTAATCAATACTTGCTCCAAATGATCACAATGATCATTTCACTATTTGGAGAACACAGTTAAGTCATCTAAGTAGACTACGATGACCTTCCCCATCATACCTTTGAACGTGAAGTCCATCGCTCACTTGAAAAGTGGCACCAGCATTGAGTCGGGGCCAAAAGGCATCTGCTTGTAAGCAAACGTACCCCAGGAGTAGTGAATGTTGTTTTAAATTGGTCTTGGTGAGACTTCAATCGATTGTAGCTTTGAAAAACCATCAAGCATGGACAACATTTACGATCCGATTCTTGCTTGCAGAAACTGATCCATTATGGGAAGCGGGTAGTTGTCCTTGAGGGGCCTTTGATTCGAGTTGCGAAAATCTCTACACATATGCGTATCTCACCATTCTTCTTGCGCCTTTGGCACAATGTTTTGCCACCCAAATCTTGTGATGGATAGGAAAAATGATCCATGCATCCGAGCATTTTCTAAATTTCAGCTTTGGATAGTACACGAGATCTTAGGGTTATAGTGTCTCTTCTTACGGCGAAAAGGTTTGACGTCTTCTTTCAATGGGATATCATGTTGGATGTCCTTTAGCTTAAAGACTTTAGATCGGCATAGGACCATGCCAATACATCCATGTATTTCTTGAGCGAAGTTTGACAAACTTCCGCTTCTCTTCCAGTGTGCAACATTTTCCAATGTTCACAAAGCTGCGGATGTTCTACCAACCTAAATTGACCGGTTCGGTTTAAGGGAGGAATTAGGATCATCTTGTCTTTTCTTTTTAACAAAGCGATCATGCACAGTCGAACAACACTCTAGGGAGACCGAGGCCTTTTGGGATTTTATTTCCTTTGGTGACATATGTCCGTCGTTCCCTTTTGATTCTTTGTCTTGATCCGTAATAGATTCACGGCATGCAGAAGTGGATCCTTCAAAATGAAGTTCACTAAAATTTTCCACCTTTTCTAGAAAGGCAATGAGTTGATTGTCATTGTTGAATACTTGCCAATGCTGAGAATTGTCCAGCACGCTTGGGCGGAAAACCACCTCAATGGTATATTTGTCATTTTCAAACCTAGGTGAGGGAGCATGAGGGATGTTGAAATGGCCAATGAATCGGCCATGTCATTCTGAGCTCTTGGGATGGCTTTTATTGAAAAAGCATCAAACTCCTCGATGTTGTCCCACACCGCGTTGCGGTAATGTCTGAGCCTTTCATTCTTCACTTGGTATATCCTCTTAACTTGATTTACGACCAGCTCTGCATCACCTTGTACCTTAAGATTCTTGATCCCTCTTTCCTTCGTGGCTTGCATGCCAAGTAGCAGGGATTCATACTCAGCAGTATTATTTGTGTTGAAAAATTGTAACTTGAAAGAGAGGAATAATCTCTTCTTCGGGAGATATAAGCACGGCACCAGCACCACACCCACTAGTCACGCAGCTGCCATCAAACTGCAAAGTCTAGATCTTGTTAAGATCCTCTTCTTGGATGAGGACATCCCCCTTGTCAGACTCGGTAGACAAGAAATAGTTTCCCATCCCTGATGATTCGAAGAGAATTTGGGCTTTGGGGTCATCGGAGTTAGTAACCAGGTACTTCTTTTGCGATTCAGGCTCCAAGGTTTGCATTACACCTTTGTGGGGGATTCTAGCCTTAGACCGTCCATATGAATCTCCCCACCAACTTCACTTGCAAAAAACTCCTTCTGTAGAATTCCATATGCTCTTTGGAATATCGGCAACAAGGATGGTCATCTTTACTCTTTTCTCTGGGAATGCCGCAAATGTGAATTGTGCGTCCTTGATTTGACCAATCAGCGGAACTGCTTGGTTTCCAAGGAATAACATCTGCCAAAAGGCTTGGTAAGGGTGAGGCCCAGAGCATGGGTGACTTTTACGGCATGACATTATCGGAAGCTCCAGAATCAATTATGCAGTTGCTTAGTTTGTGGCCATTGATTAGGAGGGAGAGGTAGAAAGGTTCTATCTTGCCTGATGCGGAAGTCGAGGCAACATTTATGCGGGATGAAGGAGGGGTGGAAAGGATTCCTTTTGGGGAAACCTGATTAGTCATGACAACTTGACTTTGGATGTATTCAGTCAACCTTACAAGTTGTTCGGGGTTTGACTGAAGGTACTCGGCTTCGGACATTTGAATCTTGGTCTTTTTAGCGTGGTCAATTATGTCAAACGCGGCCAAGGGTTGCGTTGATGGAGGAATGAGTCCTTCATTTCGCGATGGTAGGGTAAAGTTACTGGTCTTCATGGAAATAGAAGAAGGCTGATTTGGAGGAGAGATGGGAGGAAAATATTTCTTTGTAAAAGACTTAACAGGGGGTTGAGCAGGAAGAGGATTACCTCTTTTAGCAATAGTTGGGGGCGTGGATGATGCAGCCTTCTCTTTCTGCACATTGGCAGCGACCTCTGCTTCTTTTCCTTGCGAGCGGGTAAAAACAACATATGATTGTCCGCTTGCATATCCTTGGGTACCCTCTTCTTCGTCAGATTCTTCCTCATCAAATTCCATATACCCGATAGTAGAGTCGCCAGTCGGTTCACCGACATCTTGATCATCTTCACCTTGAGATGAAGGTTCTTCATAATTTTGTTCTTCTTCTTCGATTTCGGCTAAAGCGTTGACCGGAGGAGCCTCAGCACCAACCGCGGAGCAGTTGCGGGCAGCGCGGCCTATGCGGGATGTTGTTGGAAGTGAAAGTTCTTCGTGGAATATCCCGGTATGAGGAACTGGGGGAAGCTTGGGCTAACTATTTCTTTAATGCGAGCAAGTCATTTGCCATCTTTTGAAATGCGGATCAGACGAAGTAGTGGGAGAAGGGCCGAAGATTTAAGCTTGGATGATTCCCTTTTTAATTCGCTAGATATTAGCAAGTTATCTTCGATTCGGATGGCATCAGCCTGGGCGAGAATCAAGGTAGCTACTTGTTCTTGCAGGAGTAAGAAACTTACTTTCGAGCTCATAGCATTTACGAAGAAACACTTTTGATTTTCCGGTGTTGGAAGCATGGCAACAGGCACACGGTTGATTAATGCATTGAACCTAGCGATAAAATCATGCATGGTCTCATTGGCCTCCTTCTTTAGGTGAGTGATCTTTGTGATAGCAACACAAATGCATCTTGAAAGGCTTATACCTCTTGAAAAGCATCCCATGAGTGTGGCCCAACTAGTAATAGATCCGGCCGGCAAATGCTGAAACCATTCTGCTGCGGGCCCTTGTAAAGTTTCTAGAAAAAGGTGAACTAACACATCTTCATGGGTCACATCTAGGATACTGCATGACATGATGAATGTAGATATGTGTGAATCCATGCTTTGGTTTCTGCTCCCATCAAATTTGGGAAAATTCTTTCGGTTTCCATGTGGAAGCGCGTGAACAGGATGTGGTAATGCCAAAGGGCCCATAGCATTTCCCCATGGTACTGCCATTTGAAAAGCTGGAAAGAGGATGCGAGGATGGAAGTGCGGTTCCGGCGAGCAACGAAAGCACTTTGCTGAAAGTGATGTAGGCGTTCCTGATGAGAGATGCTTCCTTCGTGGAGGTGAGAGACACTCTGGATGACCGTCAGTGAACTTAGTGATGAAAGCGAGCTTTGGTGTTATCTTGAAGTTGTGCCTTTGAAGCGGGTCAAAATGTAAGATCGACTTCTCCACGAGCTCTCTGCTTCTGAGTAAATGGTTCACCCAGGTGTACCTTCCCGGATCTGCAATATTGTGGAGCAGATTTAAAAACTCTTTTTGGTTGTACTTGCTGATTTTCTGAAAAAAAAAACCAGCAGCATGTACTTTTCTAAATATTTAAATTTTATCCCTCTTTTGAAAACCGATTGCGGTTTAATGACAAAGAACAACAAGGATAAAACAATGGTAAAGCTTAGTAAGCTGATTTTTGGATCTAGAGTTGACTTTTTGAAGAGTTTGAAAATTTTGGTAAACTGTCAAAAACTCAGATCTACGGAAAAATACATATTTTTATAAAAACTCAGTGAACTAAAGATCTCCTACTAGGCCCGATCTATGGATCTCAGAAGAAAATTTTCAGTTTGGATCACTTTTGCAAAAATTTTGGATTTTGAACAAAAGTTAAAATTTGCAAACAGGTAATGATTTTTCTGATTTTCACTAATTTTTTAAACACACCACCATCATAGATCTGATAGATCATTCGATCCCCAGTAGAGTCACCAAAAACTGTTGGTTTGAAAATCTGTCGTGAGTGGACAGATCTATGGATAGATGAGCCAACAGTGTGCAGGGCATAGCCCCTCTTTGAGTCAACAAAGTGAAACTGGTTTATTGTTATTCTACCAGCAGGAATCTTGTGCAAGTCTCACAATATTTTACCTTCAAGGGGTTGGGATCTCATCCCGGTAGAGTAGTTTCGACGAAGAACAAAAGGAATGAAGGAATGAAGGAAAGGAAGATGGAAGATGGATCGAAGGAAGAGAAAAGAAATGAATTCCAAAGTAGAAAGGTCGGAGGGTCTATGTTTTGGGCTGGTAGTAAACGAGCCGAACCTACTTGCATAGATGAACAAAAAATCTTGATGAATAAATGACAAAAAGTAGAAGTAGATCCAACGAATAAACACATAGATCTAACATAAGAAAGATCAGATGCCCATAACACACATATTTCAACACAAAGTCTCAATATTTGTATTAATATTTTCTTCTGTTACAAAAAGTACAAAGCCTTTTCTTCTCACTTCTATTTTTCATCTAAAAATATCCACCCTGAATACAACAAGTATTCAAGTATATATAGAAGGAGAGAAGAAAAGAAGACAAAAGCAAACCAACCACTTAATTACAAAATATCTTACAAGAGATTCTAAAGTCATTTGTTGACTTTTGACAACTTTGTGGATGACATCATCCCATGGTGCAACATGGATGATGTCATCATTTATGTCAACACACTTTAGATAATTACAAGGAGAAAGTCGGGAAGAAGAAAACTATTCATCGTCATCCCAGGTGAAAGGGAGTATCCTGCTTTTGTTGCTTTCGGGACGAGATGTGGAACTGGGCACGGTATTCCATGAACTTGCTGATCATGGGTTGAAGTTGATCCTGGGAAGGATCCTTGTGTCGATCACTGATAGCTTCGCAAGTCTCCCACTCATCTGTGAGCTTTTCTGGGAGTTTGGAATAATCATTTTCTACCTCTATCAGGTACCCAATGAAGTCACGACAGGCCAGGTTGTTGATGGATTCGGCGTCGAAAGTGACCTCTGGTCCCAGCCCTTGTGAAATGATCTCCTTGAAGATCCGAATAGTTTCCTCTACCTTTCTTAAGGTGAAAGAAGGAGTGAGCAAACCTAGAGACATTCTCAAGACAATTTGCTCCATCTGATGCATTGCATCCAGGGCTTCCTCCTTTATTTTGTCGATCTTCTCCAGGACAAACTCCAGCTGATCAACCTGATAATCCAGAGTAGAAAGGATTTTGTTGAGGGCTCTGGGGTGTCCAAAGACGTTGAACTTGACCAGATCTTCGACTGAACAGTCGAGCATTTTCTGAAAGGTCTCATGCTTGCATCTTGGCATGGTCCAGCTCTTCGGAGATGGGTCCTGCTATCACCTGGAGCTCTCTGTTCACCCGATTGATATTCTGATATAATCCGGTGAACTTAGTGATCACTCCCTCACTTTCTTTGAGGATTTGGTTCCTCCAGTGGAAACGCCATGCCACCTCTCACCGATTTTGGCATATTCATTAATCTTATCCTGGCTCAAAGGCTCAGGAGTTTCGGCGGCAGTTGTAGGAGGTGCACTGCCCATTTTCTACAAGGCGTGGAGAAGATGTTTATTTTGCTCCTTTAACAGCCTTTTCTCTTCCTTTGCTTCTGGAGCTTCTTGCGAAGGGGCGTCATTGCTACTGAGATAGGGCCTCTCCTTGAAGGCTTTTCGAAGATGTCCCCATTGTGACTTGGGTCACTGTGTAATCTGTCGAAGACAGATCCTTTTTATCCTTTAAAGGATTGGGGTATGCTATCTCCATTACTCTCTCTCCTGACACACTCTGAGAGAAGCGGGTTAAAGGCTTTTGCTTCTTGGTCCCCTTTGATGGGATGACGGAAAATTCCATCGGTGCGATGGGAACTTTCCTCTTTTGTTGGCTCAGGTGCTGAGAGATCCATGCTGGACTTATGGGAGAGGGGCCGGAAATAGAAAAGGGAGCAGCTGCAGTAGTAGAAGGAAAATGCGTGGAGACACTTGGAGGTGGCATTGAGAGGGAGGCCGAGGAAGTGCTCACGGGAGGAAGAGATATTGCAGGGGAGGTAGACATGGGAAAGGAAGGGAGCTGAGAGATGAGGGAAGAAATGGTGGGGGACAGCTCCGCGAGAGAAGAGAAGATGGATGATGAGGAAGGGGAACAACAGAAGATGGGGGAGAGGATACGACCAAAGGAATGGTCACTTGGGTCACTCGAGGAGGGGAAGGAGGAGAGGGAGAAGAGATAGAAGGGACCTCAATAGTTGTAGTAGTGGCAACATCCTGAGTGGATGTGCCTATCGGAACATCTTCCTGCTACTTCTTTTTCTAGGCTTTCGGGATTATAACCCGTTCTTGTGAAGCGGAAGGAGGACTTTTAGGAGCTTCCTCTTGGGTGGAGCTTGACTCACCCTCTTTGTCTTTCCCTTTGCTCTTTGGTAGTTGTTTTGGCCTGGAAGGTGCGTTGCCCAATGGAGAAGTGGTGAAATCAACTCCGAGGTAGATGAGACCATTCATCTGCACCAGTGCTCTGTTCTTCACAGAGTTTCTTTGACCCTTTCTTCTATTGTCTGAGGTGCTTTGGTTCTGTCAATTACAGTGAAAGGCCAGTCGTCCCCACCCGTGTCAAGATATACTTGATCAACCTCTTGATCAGTAGTTTGATAACCTTTTGGGACGATGGCTACGCCGTACTGGATGATTTCAGCCAAGGCCAAGTGGGAATGGTCTTTCCTCCTGAGCTCGACCTCATGATATAGGTCGATATAAATATCCTCGATCTGTGGAACGTGGATCGGATCGAGTTTGGCTCTGGGCAGACAATTCCTTGGGTCGAAAGTGGGCCTTGCTGGGAAGTTGTGCTTTAGATTTAGCAGCTCCAATTCTGCAAACATATCCGTGCTTTGTGGTGAGAGAGACAAGTATACCTGCCCACTGTGAGGGGGAAAGGAGTTCCACCCTTCTTTCTCTTTAGGCACTTCTCGTGGTAGGTTATAAGCTGTCTTGACAGCTCCAACAGGATCAACTTGGGGCCGGCATATCTTGGCAATTTGGTTGGTTCCCCCAAGAAGTTGGCTGCCCTTAGATAGGTAAAGGTGGGGAATTGTGTGAACAAGGCTCCCCATTTCTCTGTAGCTGCAACAATGCTCTTGGTCATACGACCGTGAGTCATGTTTGGCCTCAAAAGTAGACGATGCCGTAGAAGAAGGCATCGTTAATCTTTGTAAACTGGGGGATACTATTTTCCAGCTTTAGTTCTGGATAGTATTCATATATTTTGACTTGGGGCCAAACCCCACCGCATTAAGGCTGGATAATCTCTTTCTGAGGCCACAGCATAAACTACGTAGGAGTTCATGTAGAACCTCCCCATTGTGGTAAGTTGTTGGAGCTGCTCAGATATAGTGCTGCTTATGATCTCCGCCCACTCGAAGCGTTGATCTGGCACATTTTTGTTCATTGTCTCCAGTATCTAAGCATCCATTTGTGAAAGTAGTGGGCATCAGGAAGCCCAAATACTCTGCTCAGGAATGTGATTGTATCACTGAGTTCCTCTAAAAATCACTGCGATGAATGACTTGTGGCCATCTGGTCACCACCTTCTTGTTTTTCAGGTATACCTCATTCATCAATTACATACACTGATCCTCATTATCTTCCCAAGCCTTGGTGCAATCTTCTTGGCTTATGGCCACAAAGTGCGGTGGTGAGGAATGCCGAGCATTATTTCAAAGTGTCGGGTAGTGAGGTTGATCACGACCTCGCCCTTCTCATTCTGGACACACCTTGTGTCTTTGTTGTAGCAGCAGGCTACTACCATCATGAACTCATTGTTCACAACACTAGCCAGGGATCCCTCCAGCAAAATGCAGTCCACTTTCTACCAGTTTGTCCATCCAGGGACTTCCTGTGACCCTTCAGTTACCCGAGAAATCCTCCATATCAATGTGACCAAGTTCTGAGTCTCTTATATCCAGGTCACACTCTGCCTAGGATTCGGGCATCCTGACCCTCTGATATTTGTACTTCATTTCTTCCTCTGTGAGCTTGGCTTTGCCCTTAGACTTGGTTGGTCTCTTGCTTGATGTTGACATATGTAGTTCTTAACTCAGTTGCTGATCTGCAAGAAGAAGAAGTGAAACCCAACGCAAGGAAAGTCATATTAGCTGTTTGATCTTCCATTAAAGCGTTGACAGAAGGAAGAGTTAGCAATTTTAAGGCCTCAGGGCGCAGGGCATGAATACTGCAGGTTGCAGGGTTAAATAGTATGGCGCACGAGAAAGGGGGTCTGCGAGGACAAATCAGCACGCGAAAGGCGCAGGGCGCATGGACACTGCAGATGACATTTTTGTTGTTGCAAGCGGAAGTGCGCCTGCGCCATATATATGCATTTTATAATGGGCACTGATATTTTTCATGTTACACGGGTATAGGATGTGCCAAAGGGCACAGGTTTAATGTGTAACATCATTTTTGTGCCCACGGGGGAACTTGGCGCGCGCATGGAAGGTCTGCATGACATGATGTTCTTTGTAATAAGGGATGCGCCTGCGCCGTTAATAATTTTGTACTTGGCGCAAGTAAGGTTGGTGTTGCATGGATGCAAGGTGCGCAATGGTGCAAGTTTTTTTAATGTTACACATGAGTTTGGTGCGCCAAGAGGGCGCAAGGTTAGCGGGTGTAACAAGCAAGGAAAGTGCACTTTGAGGCGCAACTTTTGCACGGCGAGGCATGGTGGATGCGCCGTTGGCATGACTGTACTTCATGTTGCAAAGGTGGCGACTGCGCCAAAGAGGAAAAAAGTAGTCTATCAATTTTTAAGTCTTGTTCTTCCTCTGGAGGGGTTACATGTGTTTAAGTTTCTTCTGCAGGGTCCCTTGGATGATGAACAGGGCTAAAACAAAGAGATCCAAGTGATTTTTTCCAAGGCAGAGTCCTCTTTACCAGCAGATCTGGAAAGAGGGAGAAGTGCATGGGGGAGGACAGCAAAAATAGCAAAGGGAGGTTTCATGGTTTCACAGATCTATTTTATCCAACCCCATAAACAAACAACCAATAACCAAAACACAAAACACAAGAGCAATAAGGACCACTTACCAAGAATATATATAATGTGAGAGGTGAAACTAGGTCCACGACGTGATACGAGAATGACAGGCGTGCTGACAGGTGTAGAGGGAAAAGAATAATCACGTGTTTTCTGACTGGTGAAAGTGACAGGGCAGATGCGCCTATATATAGGCAAAGTTGTAATAAATGTTCTAACCACTTTTTGAAGTGGCGCATCAAACACCTGTCGACACGGGAAAGCTTGCGCCCTTTGGCGCATCAAAACACATGTTAACACGAAGTTATGTGCGCCCTTGGCACACCAAAGTGTTGTCAACACGGAAATAAGTGCACCTTTGGCACACCAAAACGTGGCGCAACAAAAGTATTGTTGACACAAGGCACATGCACCTTGGCACATGCAAGAAAGGTGCAACATGGTGAGGCGCACCAAAATGTGTGTCAACACTTCAAACCATGCGCAAAGGATTAAAGGGGGTGCATGCTTACTCTATGTTGTATAGACATTAGCGAACGTGGAGGGGTCCTGAAGAGGGACCGAAACAAAATTTTTGTATGGTTACCCGTAAAATTACGCAATTTCGGGATATATATATATATATATATATATATATATATATATATATATATATATATATATATATATATATTGATTTAAAAGAATTCTAGTAGCTACATTACAGTCAAAAGGGTCATCTCAGACCATATACAATAAGTGATAGAGGTCTAGCCTATAAAAATCTCTAAACAGAGCTTCGGATATGCCCTTCTTACTATAACCCATTCACAGACCCTAAGATCAATTCCAATGCTTAATGACATTCTATATAGCTCTCTAGTACCCTGAATCCTAAACACTAGTGTAGACTAACATTTCTATAGTAGTTCATTGCCCTACCTTTCCTCCTCCGTGGTACCCATATATGCATATGTATATACCACCTCTCTTTTATACATCTCTATACACACATCAATCTACCTCTCTATGTTTCTATCCCGTGAATTCCTTTATATAAGATCAACACCCATTGTCATTCCTTCTCCAAGTGTAGATTGCATACCAAGTGTCGATGTGGTCCTTTATAGGTGAATTTTTATCCCTATGCAAACCTTCCACTCTCTCCAGTAATGATGTCTCTAGGAATATTCCCGCATGGAAGATCATTTTCTTGGGCTCTAAGGCTCTAGGTTGGCACCTTATCCACTTATCGTGCCCAGTCGGGTCCTCACGCTTTTCCTCAATTGACTCTAGAATGCCATATATGACTAAGTCCATCAAACCCATGTTCTACCTCTTACGCGCCCGGTTTTACTAAAACCCTTCTTAAACCCCCTTTTTCCTACGTGATTTCCCCTTAGCACCCTTCTTCTCATTGGTCCCGCGATTGCATGCATCTTAGCACTTATCCAATATTTTAGGGTCCAACATCACCCCACACTACACGTGTTCTCCATCCTTAGAAACAACCTTCTTCTTCAAAGAATAAAGAATAGTGGAACTGGGACAATCTGAAAAAATAACAAAAGAATAGAAGAATATGTTATTGTTGTAGGAGGAGTGGGAATTCCTTCTTCACGATTGCCTCAATATTCTCCCAGGCATCTACCTCACCCTATGCCTACTAAATTAGGTCACCTACTAGAGCACTTACTTCATCAAAACTCAATTTGTTTCTCTTAGCATTTAGTGTATCTACAATGCCTTCTAGTTGCTTGCTAAGATCTCCCAGTACGTCCATTCTGCGAGTGACCTAGGGATATAGCTCCTTAAGCCGATTCTTAACCGAACCCCACAAGGTTTCAATTGCATCCAACTTTTTCTCAACCTCGGCTTGGATTTTATCACGCTCCACCCTATTTCCTTTGTTCTTTTCTTGAAATTCACTTACATCCACCTCATGTGTAGCAACTAATATGCTCATTACCTTGTCTATGTCAAGATCAATTATCATATATAGCCTCAACTATTTACGCAGTGGTTTTACGGTGTAAAGGATCTTAGAATAGGAGTAACACCTATTAGGAAATTAAATATTAATGTTTACATTATAGTTTTTTAGTTAATATTTAATATTGTTATATATTAAATATTAGGTTTGAATGTATATTCTTATAATATATTGTTTCAACAATATATTATTCTTAGAGTTTGTTATACCCGTGAATAACATTCTCGGGTTAATTATCAGTAACTCCTTCCTATTTTCTAGGAGGTTGTTTAGCTGTTATGATGGCTATATAATAGCCTTATGTATCGCTAAAATATAGAGAAATAATATAATTATTTTGTGTGTTTTACCTGTGCAAGTTTGATTCAAAACCTATTTTTGGTATCAGAGCAATTTTTGTGCACGTCATGGAGTCTTGAGATTTTTTACGGAGTATAACAATTGTTGTTCATGATTTCCCCATCTCATGAAAAGAATATTTTGTAAAGAACTTACTGTATATCCTTAAGTGCCAGGCCAATCATTTTTCAGATTGTGATGTAAGTTTTCAGGTGGATCGTGATCGAAATTTTACATATGTGGATTTGTTTTGTTATTCTCCTTGATGCAACATGTGAGAAATATGTAATTATCCTTGCTCCTGTTAAGCTACGTCTGCATCCAATCTCCCTGCTCTGATGTCGATCTCCACGCGGAAATCTGGACACAAATTTGGAGTTTCTGAAGCCATATGAATAACAGGAGATAATTTTTTTTCTTTGGTTTGCATTCAAATGTTTAGACCCAATCGCACATGCATTATTAGCATTACTGGATTAATGTAATACAGTTTTATATTGAATTCTGATCTGCCATTGGGTGATTCAAAATTGCTAAATAATGGTAGGAGATTACGGTTTTTCCATTTAATTCCCGAGACATATATGCCACAATTATCCAATGAAGAGTGCTAAATAAATCAAGGTGAAAACGAACAGGTCTTGTATTGCATGGTCAATTCAGGCATTCCAATGGAGATTATTCTAGATGGTGTTTATTCAATGTGCATGGATGGGTTATGCTCCACGAAAACTCAATGCATTGAATGATGAATATGCTTTGATCTCTGTGGATCAAAACAGGATCCCACAAATTTTCTTTGCATGTGGTTTTAAGATTCAAATATAGAGACTTGCGTATGTATTTACAGGCATTCATGTGTGGTGCATTGCATGCACAACTTTGAGAAAATTTGCATCTACGTAATTGCATTATGTTTGGCAGTCTTTTATTTCATCAAAGTGTATTGTATCAAATATCCTCTATTACGCTATTTCTCAATCTATTCAGCATGGGCATCTGATCAGTTTTGTTAGATCACTTTGGGACCACGTACAAATTTTGTGGATTGGGAATCATACCTCGGATATCTCTGCATGCAGTAGATATTTTTTTCAGAATCACCTCAGGCCATATTTCTTTGCCACATGTCTCCCACATGACATGTAAATCAGTTGGTGCATTTTCGGTTGTATCCGACACCTATCTCACAATGGTCAAGAAAAGAAGAAAAAAATGTATTCTCATGGAACCAATTACCATGGAGAGAGACATCAAAAATATACAAGATCAAGAAAATTCAGCTATATTAAATTTAGAAGAAGGATATGAAGGTGACAGTGAATTTGAACCACCTAGATCTCTAAAAAGAAAAAGGTTGATAGCTAAAGAATACAAAGACCATCTTTTATGAAAAATGAGAAGTTCGGAAAAGAAGTCTGAGCACATTTCTTTGACCTAAGTGGTATGTATGATGGAGGACGGAGGCATCGGAGGCTGGAGGTCAAACAACGACCTCTCGTCAGTCACCAACGATGGGGCTGCACGAAGCTATGGTGGCACATTTTGTGGTGTGAGTGTGCTTTCAGTATTTGATGTCTAGTGTGATTCTTTTTCTGAGTTCCTATTGTGTGTTGAATAAGTGAAATGTTCACATTGAGGGGGGAACATGATCAACATGATCCAATGTTCCATTTTCAAGTTTATTAGTTGAGTATGTGGCTATTCCTATTTCCCCAAATGCAAAAACATAGTGTAGAACAAATAACACAGTGAAACGCAGCATCATGAGGCTTGATGAGGTAGAACAGTTAGATGTGTTCCTATTCATACCTAGGTTTGTGGTTAGCCTCCTAAAAACCATTGAAGGTTGTTCATATGTGTTCCTGCTTGAGTTCCCACACTGCTAGGTCAGATGTGTTCCCTAGAGTGACTGGTTGATAAGCAGATGATTCCTGAGTGTGTTCCCATCCTCGTTGGTCAGATGTGTTCCCGATAGTTCTTGGTCCATAAGAATTTGATGTGTTCCTTCTTCTACCTTCAGTTCAAGTGTGTTCCAAGATCATGAGCATGTAGAGGCGATAGGGTGCAAAGGAAGTGTGAAAGTTCTAATGTTACCATGTAAATATTAAGGGGGGGAATGTTAGGAAATTAAATATTAATGTTTACATTATAGTTTGTTAGTTAATATTTAATATTGTTATATATTAAATATTAGGTTTGAATGTATATTCTTATAATTTATTGTTTCAACAATATATTATTCTTAGATTTTGTTATACCCATGAATAACATTCTGGGTTAATTATTGTAACTCCTTCCTATTTTCTAGGAGTTTCTTTAGTTGTTATGATGGCTATATAATAGCCTTACATGTATTGCACTAAAATATAGAGAAATAATATAATTATTCTGTGTGTTTTACCTATGCAAGTCTGATCCAAAATCAATAACACCTTATGACACTCCATCACCTCTTCCACTGACTCCAATGTGAGTGGTCACATTTCCATGATAAGGATGTGGGTTAAGTCTTCTAAGAAGTGCAAGGTTGGCTCGTACTTCTGATCTAGAGGAGTTAGATCTGGATGTACTAGAATGATGGCACCTGTAATCTCCTCTACCTTCTTATAAACCTCCCGCACTTTAGCTTTTTCATCCCTTAACTCACACCGTAATTGTGTGTTGATCAGATCCTTCTACTTTAACTCATTATCTCTTTCAAAGATATCTTCATTTTTCTTCTTAATTTCTTCCTCCAAAGCACTCTTATTCTATCATTTCTCTCAAATATCCTCACCTCAAATTATATCAACACCTTTTTAGCATGTTACAAACCTACTCATCTAATAATTTTTGGGCATCCACAAGAGGGTTTATCCCTTGGCCATTGGTGTCTCTACCAATGCTTCCTTATTCACCTCAAACTCGAGCTCATCAACATGTGTTTCAAATACCCATTATAGCATCTTACTTATGTGTGCATAGGAACTTTCTTCGTCGAAGGAGGGCCAACAGAGGAGTTGTTCCTTGGGCACTAAGCTCTAAAATCATGCATGTAACACCTTCTGGGATCATATACACATTTCATTGCCTTTTTCCTATGTTGTTACCATCCCCTTTCCTCTCATACGCGTTTCTCTAGGAACACTAATTTCCAGAATAGGATCCCCACCCATGCTTCCATACTGCTTCCCAATGCTCACACTATCCTCTATCTCCTTTAATACTTCCTCAGCGTTGCACTCCACCTCTTGATCCACCAAGTACTTTATAATGCTTGTTACCTCCCTCTCCATGGCATCCTCTATCTGCTCCTTAGTCAGGCTTGGAGTCTTTTGATCCTTCATGTTTACTTCTTCACTTCCTCCCTGGTTATGGGCACCTTCCTCATCCTCATCCCTTTCTTCATTTCCCTCCTCATCTGACTCTTGTACATCATACACAAGGTGATTATGAGCCTCACTATGCTCTTCATTATCCTCATCATCCTTATTAGGCTCCATGCTCTTTGTTTCTTCTAAGTCTTCCTTTTCTATTACTCATTTCTTCTTCCTAACTGTTGGTTCCAATATAGGAGACTTTTCTTTTTCTTCTTCCCTAGGTGACTCCTATCTCGTCACCATTCTTCTTTTGCATGGGACTTCTCTTTCTCTAGCACCTCTTCCTTAGGAGTTCCTTATCATATGTTCTTGGTCTTACATCCAACTCCTGCCTCGCCCGCAAACCGCACTATATGTGTGCTTTGTGCCTTTTTCTCATGATCCTCCTCTCTCCCCCTTTTGCTTAGCATGACCTTCTTCCTTATGGTGGGGTATTTTGGGATAGAGACATAATTTTCAATGAAATCATATTTCTCATGCTTAGGTCTTATACACAGGTATACCCTTTTTGCGGTCCTCCAAGCAATAAGAAATGTCACTAGTTTCAACATATGTATGTCATGGGAGACATACTTCTCCACATAGGTGTGCTTCTTGGGATATATCAATTTTTTTTGCAGCTCATGGTAATCTTGTTCCACCATACTAAGGTCAACCTTATCTTCTTTGCCTCTTTGAATCGATTGACCCTAGCCTGGAAGTATTGTGTTGTGAAGGAGAACGAAAATTTTCACCAAGGACCCTTAGCACCATTTTTTAGAGTAAACCTACCAATACAAAAATGTTGGTATACGAGAGAATTCAGCCTTTCCTTGCAAAGTAAAGTAGGTAATTGTTGGGGTATTCTCTATTCAAACGTTGAATGCATCATGCATCCGCTTATACCATTTTCTAGGTACACCTTGTGGGTGGCCGTCATGGTGTCACAAATGTATTACTCAAATATTTTGGTGGGGGAAGGGTTCTCATATGGTTATTCCCAAAAAAATTATCTGGCCCATCGCCACTCCAATCTCTCGAAAATACAATGGTAAGGAGGACATTACCAAACATGATCTTCTCTCCATCATGCACGGCATTGATGATTTATTATGCTATGAAAGTTGATAGGTTATAGATGGTCCCCTATGAGATCTTACGGAAAACATTCAACCAAGCCTTGTTGATCTATGTCCATCTCTCTTGCCCATTTAGCTTTGTGACCAATCACATGGCCATCCTCATTATAGGGTCAGAAATTGTAGAAATTTCAAAGTAGCATGAACCCTTCTTGTAGTCATAAGATTCAATAGTCTTCTTAATGGCCTCCTTATCATCCAAGTCATCATCTAATGATTCTCCTTCACAGATAAGACCGGTAAACTTAGAAATTAGTTGGGGAGTTATTCACATCCTTCATCCTATGAAGTAGAAGTGGTCTTCATGCATGTGCAACATTAACCATTGGTATAGTCACTCAAGTTTTCCGAAATAGGGAAACTCATAGAGTTGCAATAACCTGGACTTCTCCATTTTCACCTTTACCTCATCATCATAGATAGGCATTCCATCTGGTGTCCTCTTATTTGTAGGGTGAACCAATTCCAATGCCATCTCATTCTTTGTGGTGCTTGTTCGATGGTTGTAGTCACTCACGACCATCTTTCTAACATGTGATACCCATTCCTTACCAAGTAATACATTGTCTAGATATTGCATCTCTATGTACCATTCTTCATTGAAACTAGTAGAAATGGCTTGTTTAACTTTACCCTTTCCCTTATTTAGTGAAATGTTTAGTACCTTTTTGGTTTCATTCCTCCATTGGGTCACTAAAAGTTCTTCCTTTCCTCTTGTTCTAGATTTTCTTAACATCGTGGAATAACTCCTTTACAAATAAACCCCTTCAATATTTTCCCCTAGTCAGTATAACCCTAACTGAAAAACCCCTTTTCCATAACATGACATAACACCCAAGGGATCCTCTCACATGACCTTCTCCACTCACACCCATGTACTCTTTTTCCACTTTGATTTGTTGATCAAACTAGCTATGCACAAAAATCTTCACAACACTTTTCAAAATTTATTCACAAAGATGCCCTAGTTCATGAGAGCTCTTTGATAACACAAATATAAGGTAAATAATAATGCACCCAACCTTCTACTTATAGATTTTTATTTTTTCTGTAATAAATGTCATGCCACCTACCAACATACTTTTTCATTAAAGGAAAATTTTCCTAATGCCAACCTTCAACAATTTTACCCTAGTAGTCAATCCTATGTGAAAAATTCTACAACCTTTTGGGGTGCAAAAACCCTTACTGACCAAAGATCCTTGCATGTACACTTTCAACGTCCGAAGGTACTTATTTTTTCCTTATCCTGATTTTTGACATCGCAGACCTCATGTTTTTCATGTGCTTCTCACCCTTGTACATGGTTTTGTAAATCCTTTATGACACCAAACTCCTCATGTTCACCTTTTCTATGCACACTCTTCCAATATACATGCTTTTGATCCTTCAACCCAAGCCATCAAAACACGTCTTCCAATACCACTTCCAATACTTGTTGAATCAATTCCCCTTACACAAAAATGGTTGCACAAATCCTTTGCACATAGAAAACTTTTTAAAATAATGTGGCTACCAAAGGCACAATGCGCACACAACAAACAAAAAGAAAGGGAACAAGAAACGAGAAAGGGAAACATAGAGAAGGGAAATACATTCAGGGAAATCCTAGGCTAACTAGAAATACTACCTTATTTATAAACACAAAGAAGACTAATTTATAGTAGGGCTTCAACCTACTCCCTCTCGAAATGGCTTAGTAACCATGTTCTATCTAGTGCTTGTAACTTGAAAGCACCTAAATCAAGTATATAGGCTACAATGTATGGGCCCATCTAATGAACTTTGAATTTCCTAGGATGGCGTAGAAACTTGGAATCATATAATAGAACCATTTTCCCAAACTCAAACTTTTTATTCTCTATGTGTCTATCGAATATTTCATAGGAGTCATCCATCAACAACTGTATTCAAGGTTATCTCCTTATCATAGTCAAGGATGTGGGGAGGAAGGTTAGCATGTAAAACCTACCTCTCTCACTTTGCTCCATCACTTGGTATCTTATCCCTCAACCATTCTCCTAATAGAGGAATGATATTCTATTGGCGCAACATCTTACACACCTCTCTGAAATCATTTATATCTGACTGAGGGACCTTAGCACTCTTATTTTGATCCAACTTCATGGATTTCTCCTTTAGGTATTGAATTTCCCCTTAAAGACTCCTGATTACATCCATGGTCTCTTGATATAATTCCTTATGATGGGTAGGGTCCAAATACTTCCCATACACCACCTCTTCTTTTATAATCAATGGTCTCTTATTTGGTATTTCCTTGGCATGTGCATCCTCAGCTCACCTTGTCACCAGTATAGGTTCTAATTTTGACTCACGCGCCACCCTTGGCATCCACTATGAGTATTCTTTCTTAATGCTTACCATCCCGGTGCCCTTTTCTTTCCATTGTTGTTAGCTCATGTGTTTAAATAGCTCTGAGCACCCCTCATACTTGTGCTTCTTCCCACTACATGAGAATTGTAGCAGTTAGGACATTCACATTTTTAATGCTCTGTGGACCCACGCTATAACAATCTCCTTGAGGGAATTCACCTCTTTTTCCTATGTGATTACCGTGACCTCTCGAATCCTCTAGGAATGCCTCTTCCATGAGATCCTCCATCCGCATGTCTTTCATAGTGACAACCATAATCTTTGGAATTGTTTGCAACGCTGGTCTAGTGCACACCAATATCAATGACATCATGTATCTAGTCAATTAATCTACAATCCTTGGTGTCATGAGTAGTAGAGGTATAAATATTGCAATACCAAGACACACTCTTACAGGATCATGTGCTCCAAAGAGTGAAAACCTACTTGTATCATGATCTCTATGGAAAATTTCACATTCTATCATCATGGCGCGTATCAATCCATGAGGAAAATTATCCTTCATATGCCCCTCTACCTCACAATATGTGCACCATAAGGCACTGCGCGAGTCTCATGTGCTGATTTTGCATACAGCTTCTCTAGCTAATTTTCCATGGAAACAATCTGAGCTTCAAGAAAAGGACTAACACTAGTATCCATGCTTCCTACAACCTCAGCATGTAGGGAATCCTCCAAGGCCTTGTGCAGGTCTATGAAAGTCTTATGTGACAATGCTCTCCTAACAGGTATTATCAACCCTCCAATAAACCATTGAGCATGCTGAGAAGGATGATTATCATAAGAAAGTTTTGACAATATATTCTTAAAATGGGTGTCATACTCCCGCACACTCTCTACCATTCCTTGTTTAATCTCCTTTAGCATGTTAATTCTCTTCTGTTCAAACTTAGGAATATGGAATTCAGCTAAGAAGGCATTATGCAGTGTGGTATAATCTACTACTATTTGGTGGGGTCATACTTTCGGTGCCATCTATGCGTGCACCACAGCAACGTTGTTACAAACCGACTTACCTTCATTCCTGTGGTAGTGATCCCCTCACACACCATAGCAGCTCACATTTGTGTACATGTTCTACATCATCCTCAACACCTTTGTAATCTAGTAGATGCAAAGACATTTCAAAAAAATCTTCTTTGAGGTGGTTGAGGTCCTTTTCCACTTGATATAGAACCTTGATTCCCTCTATTGTTGCCTCCACCACTAGATCCACTAGTGCCTATCCCTCCTAACCCACCAAATCTGCCATGTCTACTAGGTCTGCTAGTTCTTATTCCACCAAACCCACCAGATCCTCCTCCTATAGCTAGAAAGGTTCATGAAGTGGTCACACCTTGTGTCCCCACTATCATGCTGAACTACGCACCAACAATATTTGATATTGTACCACTACTAGATGTGTGTCTCATGTCACTTCTAGATGGATTCCCAAGCTATGTGTACACATACTTTTCCCAAATTTTATTTCAATCAATATGCCTCTAAACACAGGAAATGATTGTACAGCCATAGATGTGCCAAATGAAAATTTATACCTCTTAGGTGTTGATCGGTTACTTCCACAAATACCAACTAGGTTAGTAATACTTATCTCTAGATTTGGAAAACTAAGCGCCAGGGGTTGGTCACCAAGTGGATTCAGATACACACCAACAACTCTTATCCTTTCTTCATATGACGAGCTCTCTCCAAGTTGAGGGGGTTTCTCTTCCACTCTTGCTAAGATGGGGTAACACAGATCGCTTAGGTTCCATGTCCTCTCCATGAACCTCAAATCCTTCCCAAAACATCTTCCTCCATAAATCCATCACTCTCGCAACCTCACGATGTCTTGTCAACTCCCTCTCCTAAGCCTCATTACACTTAAGCCATCTTTCTTCCCTCTCCTTTTCAGCCGTAAGGTCCGCCATCTTCCTCCACTCTAGCTTCCTCGCTCATCGCTCGAAGAATCTTAGCTTTCCATCGAAAATGCTTCCAAACTTAGTGTAATGATCAATATATTTATAGCTAAAGGGATAACATGCAATAATGATCCTCTTGGATCCCTCAATAACTCAAACATAGCAATATTTGGACATGAATACATATAAATTGCATACTCCAAGGTATAAATCATCAACACTCTACTCCACCAATGATCAACACCATGAATCCAAGTTAGATTAGCATCATGCATCCTCTGATACTCATCTTGGGTCCATTCATGAGGTCTATAGTACCAGCTTTGATCTAGATGTATACGCCAAGATCCATTCATACAACTGCATTAGAAAACAAAAAATAAGGTCTCATATAGCTCATGATACAAATGTTATTCTACCCATTTACATGCATCAAAATTCAGTCTAGTATTAAATCTCTGAGAAAACTCATCCTCCATGATTTTAAACCATTCTCACAACAGCTTCAAAAATAGGTCCCAACAATGGAACCAAGATGTAGTCATTATTTTATCCTTAATACTTCTTTCTAACCCCAAAAACACCGGCCTATCACCCACTGTGCACCGGCGCTCACCTGCTATGCACGGAACCGAGCCCCTATTTTATGTGAGCTTTGTGATAAGGTCCCACCATTAATGGGGGTTTATTTCCATATATAGAAATACATGCATCCTAAAAGAAGAACATAAAACTAGTAGATCCACACACACACACACCCATGCATCAGAGAAGGTAGATAAACACCAAATGAACCATAGGAAAATAGATCTGAGCTATAACATGTTAAATATCATAAGGGTTTACACCCATAAACAAGATATATAGAACAAACCCATATATATATATATATATATATATATATATATATATTGATTTAAAAGAGTTCTGGTAGCCACATTATAGTCAAAAGGGTCATCTCAGACCATATACAGTAAGTGATAGAGGTCCAGCCTATACAACAGGCTCTGAACGGAGCTCCTAGCTATGCCCTTCTTACTATAACCCATTTACAAGACCCTAACATCAATTCCAATGCTTAATGACATTCTATATAGCTCTCTAGTACCCTAAATCCTAAACCCTAGTGCAGCCTAACATTTCTGTAGTAGTTCGTTGCCCTGCCTTCTACTTCTTGGTACCCATATATGCATATGTATATCCCACCTCTCTTTTATGCCTCTCCATACACACATCAATCTACCTCTCTCTATTTCTGGCCTAAGAATTCCTTTATATAAGATCATTACCCATTAGCATGCCTTCTCCAAGCATAGATTGTGCGCCAAGTGTTAATGTGGTCCTTCATAGGTGAATGTTTATCCTTTTATAAACCTTCCACTCTCTCGTAACGATGTCTCTAGGAATATTCCCTATGTGGAATATCATTTTTGTGGCCTCCAAGGCTCTAGGCTAGCACCTTATCCACTTATCACACCTAATCGTGTCCTAAAAATTTTCCTCAAGTGTCTCTAGAATGCCAAATATGGCTAATTTGATTAAACCCATGTTCTTCCTCCCGCATGCCATGGTTTTACTAAAACCCTTCTTAAACTCCTTTCTCGTGCATGCTTTCCCCAGAGCGCCCTTCTTCTTCACTGGTCTTACACGCGTGCCTCTTGGTACTTAGCCAATATTTTAGGGTCCAACAATGGTCAAATAGAAACATTTAACTAGCTTTTAGAAGATATGCTCAAAATGTATTACATGGATCAATAATAGAAATGGGAGGAATATATGTCATTGGTTGAATTTTCCTACAAATACTTACCATTTTTTCGTTGAAAATGTCTCCATTTGAGGTTTTGTGTGGTAAGAAGTGTAGAAATCCTATTATTTGGGATAACACGAAGAACATAGAGGTAGTGGGACCAAAAATGTTGAAAGAATTGGAAAATTAATTAAATCTCGCTCATGATCGATTGATGGAAGCATCCTATAGGAAGAAAATATACGTTGATTTGAAAAGAATTGGTAGAAAATTTGAACAAGGAGACAAGGTATTTTTAGGGTAAAACCCAAAAAGAAATATATTTCATTTGGCAAGGATGATAAATTATCGCCAAGATATGTGGGAACTTGTTAAATCCTAGAAGTGATAAGTTTGGTGGCTTAAAGATTAACATTACCTCCCACATTTTCTAGAATGCATAATGTTTTTCATATTTCTTTGCTTAAAAGTATGTTTCTGATATAACACATGTTATAAATTAGAACTTCTTACAGGTTTAGGACCTAAGAATCATCATGGTTGAACCAATAATACTGTTGGAAACTCATTGATGTCATCTCAAAATCATGAAATTGCACAATGTATGATCTAATGGGACCAAGATTCTAAAAACAACACAACTTGGGAGAACATGGATGAAATGAAAATTGCTTTCCCTTTCCTATTTCAATGAACAAAACAATTATTTTGATGATTTATTATGGATTTGTGTTATACTATTTGATACTTATAATGATTGAATGGTAATTTAAGTCATACTATTGATTGTTTGAAAATAAATTGTTGTTATAAGGTTGATTACATCCGAGTAATAGAACTATTTTTGGATGAAAATATGGAACTTTCCAAAGTATGAGAAAATGAACTTTTTTCTTTTATGTTGATTTGGATTTTTCTTACGATTGACATGATTATGAATGTTGAATTTAAATCATCGGATGATGATTCTTTTAAAATAAAGTATGTAACATCCCGACATATTGTATACACATTATTGCAGCGAAACCGATAATACTTTTCTAAGTATTTGATGTTGTTTTTATTGCATCATGAATTGTCGCACATCCAAGTGTTCGTAATAATATAATAATTTATTAATGAATACATGGATATATGTTTGTTGATAATTTAAGTAATAATAGATAATTAATATATATATCAAGTATATATCTAATAAAATAATCTAATTAACTAATACATATATATACACACACACAAATATGTGTGTGTGTGTGTGTGTGTGTGTGTGTGTGTATTGATATAATATTAGATTTATAATTATGCTTTGTTTTAAAAGGTCTTAAGACCACTAATTGGTTAGTAGTGTTTATGAGTTTAATTTGGCATATGTATGGATCTTGAAAGCTGCCATGGCTAACAAGTTGGTTTGATGGAATGTGCATGGTCATGGACCATTCGAGCATAGACTAAGGTTTTGGATTTATTATGCATGACACCACCATGTAGTTTTATTAAGTTTTAAACTATTAATTTGGAGGGAGGTTTTGGCGGTTGTATAGGCCATGACATGGCACTGGAATTCAAGAGGGAATTAATGATAGTATGGTTCTTTAGGAACCGGTAGCTTCTCTAAGAAGCTAACAATGCAAGTCGATTCCCCACATTCACATTGTTTTCATTGAATTTGGAATTTTCATTGTTTGGTTTGAGATATCGATATGGGGTTGGGTGTGGAAAATTTTATAGAGATATTATTGGGATCATATTTTTAGAATATACATATGATTTATAAATTTTGTTATCATTGTTTAAAATGGACTTTTTGGTATTTAAAATTTTTTCTTCAATGTTTGACGAGGTTTTTGTAACATTCGGTTAGAAACATTTCAATGAAGTAAAGGTAGATTCAGTCATGGATTTCTTACTCACATTCTTTACTATTTTTATTTTGAAATAAATGAACACATCTTTGGTTTGAGATTTTATGGTGAAATCTTTTTTTTTTTTTTGGTAAAAGGAATGTTTTGGGGGGTCTCTACCCTGTTATAAAGAAAGGATCTATAGTCTAGATACATCCATATACATTTCATGATACAAAAAAATATAAATATACAAATCATCTGGTACATACAAGACAAACCAGCCCTAGACTAGTCCAAAACCAGCCAAGATATAAAATAGGAGTGGTCCACACCCCACAAAAAAAGCAATAGAAACGGAAAGAAACTACCAAAGAAAAAATCATTTATGATTGAATACTTAAGAAGATATCTTGATAATCTTCTTGATGTGGTTATCTCTCTCCTCGATTTCCTTCTTTTTGTCTACCTCTCTACCTTTATTTTTGTTGTCAATATTATTAAGTTCATTGAAAAATACTTCAGCAATTTGGTTTGAATGACAATCTCATCGGACATGAGGTTACATTTGTATTCCACTTTTTTATGTTATCGAGATCCCATTCTAGAACTTCTTATCAATTTTTAATTTTTAAGGTTTTTGATGCTTCTCTTCAAGTTGGTGATATCTTTTTGATCCCTTTTAGGAATCCTCTTCTATACCTAGACCTAGATTACTAGGGTTATTGCTTTCTCCTTTTTCTTCTTTCCCAAACTAAGAAGGAATTTAGCAGCCAAATCCCCCTCTATGCCTTCATGTTTGATGTTGGACCCCTCAATAAATTTTCCTTTTTTAGAATTAATCCTAAGCACGCGAGTGGATTTGGGCTCAAAGGAGCAAGGAGGATCATGGGAGGGGTTTCTACCGGGAAGCTTAGATTTGAAGTGGAAGTATATGAGAAAGATTACAAATTGATGTAGGGGATAGGCTCCTTTTCATACTTGGACCACTTTAATGGAGCTTTCAAGAGACATGAGGATGTAGAATGGGAGACTTACCAATATATTCCTTATGAAGTGGTTGAGAAAGACCAAATGGTAATTATTGATCTTCTGCGACCTTCCCTCTAGTGTCAGGTAGTTTATAATGAGGTTGGCTACTTCATCAAAAAAATAGGAAAGGAGGATCTGTGAATACCCCTAGGTACATGTTTTAACTTTCACCATCACCCAAAAAATAACTTGTTTTTCCACCCAGGTTGCACTTTTTTATATAAAATTTCATACCCCGCATTCTCATACCGGTGACATTGGAGATGATTCCCTCCAATATAATATGTCTCTGGCCTTTAAATTACACCGTTCTATCTTTCTATACTTGGAAAAAATCAATGAAGATATGTCCTTCTAACATGTTCAAGGAATGAATTGAACTTGTTGGCACCAAGTATTACCAAAATCCTTTTATCCTCCTTCGGACTTCGTTGAAAGGAAGCTCAACTGGTTCATATCACCGCCCATTTTCCCTCTTCGAGATCTGTCATTTTGTGACCATTAAAAATGCATACAAATAGAAAAACATTTTTCCACAACCGACACGGAGAGTACCCAAATTCCTATGCCAAAGGGATTTTTAAATCATGTCAAAAATGTGTCAAGAGTCTTTCATGACTCGATGAATTTATGACTTTGAGGGGATCATATCCAATAATTTAAATTCTTAGAATTAACGCCAATACTTGGTACACGAGCCAAAGAATGTGATTATCTTTTATAAAGGTATATGAAGCAACCTTAGAGGGGGCATTTTAAAAATAAAAAGAGTTCTTTAAAATCTTGGTTATGCTCCTCCTTGTAGGGGAATTAATTTTAAGACAATTTAAAAGTTCAAAAATTTCCCTCCCACCCAAAGAATTTTTATGTTCAATTGAATTGCCAATTGGAAACCCCATACGATTACTATGGCCTCCAAAAATGCATGGTTTGGACCCCTATAATCCCAAAGAAAAGCATCTATAAAGCCATCTTTATCATTTATAATAATACGACAATCCCCATCTCTACTGGGTTTCCCTTAGCATCGCCAACAATAATGAGCCTAAAAATAGATGATTAACCAAAACCTCATGAACTAAAAGAGAAGTAAAATTCTCCCTACTTAAAGAAAGATCAAGATTACCCATTTTCTTTCCAGTTGAAGAGAAAAGGGTGTTAAAATCACCTAAAACAAGCTAGTAAAAATGTCTACAATTACTTCTAACAACACTTACATCCTTCCAAAGATACCTTCTACCTTTTATGGAGACAGGGTATATATATTTGGCTGAAACTCGATTCTATTACATTGCTAGGACATGTGAAGGATATCCAGGATGATTAGGAGAGTCAAATATGAAAGGAATGATAATCGATCGTACCAAGCCAAGAACATAGATGCTAATCAAACACCTCAATCAAAAAGATGAAATCAATTCGCTATAATAGCTTTACATAAAACCTTTGCAAACAAATGAGTAGTAATATCATATATTATTATGGAACTCAATGCAATACATTGAGAATGATCCTTGCTTAAATAGGAAAGGAATAACAATCTAAGAACTAGTCAAGGTCGTAGATCAAGCCATAAATCAAGGAAATAACTATTCATCAAAGAACTAGTCAAGACCATAGATTTAGGAGAGAACTAGACATCAAAGATCTAATCAATACCATAGATCAAGGAAAGAACTATACCTAACAACTAGATAATATCTCCTAATATCTAAATAAGATAAAAGAAATATCCACACACATAAGTGGGTGAGGATAAATACAATAAAGGTAAATAAAGTACCTAGGTGAACATGAGCTAAGGTAAATACCTATTCTAACATCCCCCTCAAGTGAAGCTAGGCACAAAAATAGAAGTGGCATGTCCACAGTATGAGTCCCGTAACTAGGCCTAATGAGGTACTCATGTACAATAACTAGGAAAAAGGGACACCGTAAGGTACCCAAAACCAGTAACAACAAAGTAAAGAGAGTAAAGACCCACTCCAAGGCATCCCAAGAAGCTCAGCTCAAAAAAATCATACAATTCTAAAGAATTTTGGTGTGCACTATGGTTTGAATCCACTGCTCAATCACAAAACTCAAAAACAATTGACACTGGGCTCCACCAGAATAGCTCCATACAAGGATACTTGCTGACAGAGTGATGTCAAAAGTGTAAAAAAACACCAAACATAATTTGATCAAGTGGTGCAAATAGGTGTGCCACGATCTAAGAACAATAACCAAAGAAACAAGGCAAGGACACAAAATCCAGAGTGTCACGATCCAAGAAAAGCCAAGGTAACAAAGAAAGGACACAAAACCTGAAGAAGCAGGATCAGCACCACACCCTCCCATACTGCTGAATGGGTGGAATGATGCTACAAATCTGTATGAGTTGTCAAAAAAATACTCAAACACTGACAAACTAACACTGGACTTCACCAGAATAGATCCCCCACAAGAGATACTGTCAACATGCCAAAAGTTTCAAAAATACAGATACAAAATCTCTCAACAAACAAGAGAGATACACTACACTTGCTAAAGAAAAATGCTCAAAACAAGAAGCATCACAATGCAGAAGGTATAAAAAGTGGAGCAAGAGGCCAAATGGTGGAGGAGCCATACCTGTAGAGTCCTCTCAATGAATTCCTATGTCGCCACCACGAGTGATCAGATATCCACCCCAAATCAACACGGATGGATGAAGAAGATGCTCGCATAAGAAT
The DNA here is from genome assembly GCA_018340775.1 of Taxus wallichiana var. yunnanensis. Taxonomy (NCBI): domain Eukaryota; kingdom Viridiplantae; phylum Streptophyta; class Pinopsida; order Cupressales; family Taxaceae; genus Taxus; species Taxus wallichiana. The sequence goes on along the minus strand of CM031242.1, from coordinate 777,711,928 downwards.
TGGTGTAAAACTCACAATGGGTGTATGAAAAGAACATCGGATGTGTGTCGGGTTCATCATGTCTCGAAAGTTGAAAACTCGGGTTTCTCAATCCTAAGTGAAGGTGTAGAACTCATGTGTTGCTCATGATCCTCGACAAGAGTCAAGCGAACAAAAAAAGGAGCTCACAATGTGTGATCCCAATGAAGTATCTGCTTGAAAACCAATGTCATGATGAGAATTCCAATTAACATGTGGAATAGAGGAAACAATACCCTGTGAATGTCTGTCAATGACTCTGCTAGTGAGACCCATAGAATGGAGCATGCGAGAACTGAATGCAGTGGTATGCTTCTTAAAAATGCCATGCAGCTGAGTAGAAGTAGGATACACAACATGTGGTACTATAATAGGCACAAATGTAGAAGAGCATACGTAAGGTTCAGGCTTAGAAGCTTCAAAAGTAGGTTCGGGCTCAAAGACCGCGATCAATGTCAGTGGGTACAAGAGCAACAACTACAAGTGGACTAGGATCATGGATATGGTTGTCCACAATATGATGGTGATGTTGTAGGCTAGCAAGTTTGTTCTCACAGGGAGTGTATTATTGTATCCTTATCGTGAATGAGTGATTGTAGAAGAGAATTTTGCTTCTTGAGCAATCTATTTTCCTCCACAAATTTTACATTATCCTCCTGAAGTCCACATACTTCAGAGAAAAGCATATCATTCTCAAAATCCATGATAGGTACAAACTGCAACTCCCAAAAATTTAGGACGTCGGGCTTGGGCAAAATTTCATCCATAATTGATTACAACACTCCTCCATATTTGGCACTTTATAATTATAGTGTAAGTCACAAAATAAATAAATGGAAAGAGCATGGAAAAACAAGCACTTTTATAAAAACGAAGACTCAAAACCAAGTTACCGATCAAAAGATACAATATTTTTAATATTTTTCTCTCATTATTTATTTTAGTTGCCACTGAAACAAAATAAATTGTTGTTGCCTTCACCACACAAATAAAATTAAAGGGGGCTGAAGTTAAGCACCTACTAGTAGGAATCACAAGCTTTAAGCCCTCATATGATCATACCATATGACAACTTACTATTTTGGGGGGTGTTGTGTGTTTTCGAGAAAGTCACATCCAACTGCCGCTTCTAGTAAAAATTACTATTTATGGACTGTGTAAACAATGACCTTTGTTGCCGAAAATAACAACCTGCAGATTTTCCCAAAATAGTGAAAACGTGCACAACATCTGTGGACCCCTGCCAAAAAGGAAAGATCTCGAAAACCTTCCTGCGCATAAACCGAGACAGATACGCTGGAATAGACAAAACCCTAGTATAGATCTCAAGAAATCCAACAAACCTGAATAAATAAGATCATGTTTTTTTCCTTGTCTTGAATTCCTAGGCATGCTTGTGTGCTTCTCTGTAAAAATAAAAAAACAACAAAAACGACTGCCTCTAGAATTGTCCGAGTATACAGTTGATCTTAGGGTTTTCACACCTTCTGGATCCAATGGAATCCTCTGTTTTACATAAAAATGCATGCAACAACAAAATAAGACCAAATCCCAAATATATAAATACACAAATAATTTATTTGCAAAATAAAACTTACAGACGGATGCTAACAATCTCATGCTTTGATACCATAAAAGGAACGATAATCAAATCATACCAAGCCTAGAACATAGATGCTAATCAAACACCTCGATCAATAAGATGAAAGAAATTCGCCAGAATAGCTTTACATAAAACCTTTGCAAACAAATGAGTAGCAATATCATATATTATTATGGAACTCAATGCAATACATTGAGAATGAGCCTTTGCTTAAATAGGAAAGGAATAATAATCTAAGAACCAGTCAAGGTCGTAGATCAAGCCATAAATCAAGGAAATAACTAGTCATCAAAGAACTAGTCAAGACCATAGATTTAGGAGAGAACTAGACATCAAGGATCTAGTCAATACCATAGATCAAGGAAAGAACTATACCTAACAATTAGATAATATCTCCTAATATCTAAATATGATAAAAATAAATATCCACACACATAAGTGGGTGAGGATAAATACAATAGAGGTAAATAAAGTACCTAGGTGAACATGAGCTAAGGTAAATGCCTACTCTAACAAAATATGGTCACACCATTGAGTAGATCACTATTCCACATGACATAGATGCCACCTAATGCACCACTAGAACTAACACAAGTACTCTCAACATTTCTCCATATTTTGCTTCCCAAGGCTTTGAAACTATTCACATCCATTTTAGTCTCTTGTAGCTCCAAAATAGTAGCTTTATGATTAAAAATAAACTCTTTCAACATACTCTTCCTAATTGCACTATTGAAACCTCTTACATTCCAAGTAATTTTCCTCATTTAAACTTTAGAAATTTTCCTTGGCCCTTTATGATCCAAGGTTGATTGCTTCCTATTGCTATTTATTTTTCTATGATTCTTTGTTTGAATTTTTCCCTCTAGTGATGCAACCACCGCATCTTCTCTTCTAGAATGTTTAAGATTCTTAGAGGAATATTATTTTTTATGCTTGTTTTTCCCTTAATAGGAGTCACCGTGATTTTGATTTCCTCATCTTTATTTTTATGTGATCCTTCATGTGGATCTTTTTATTTTTCTGAAACTTCATCCATTACTTCCTTGGTCTCTTTTAAGACCTCTTTCTCCTAATGGATTTCTTCTTGCTCTGCTCTAGTAATTATTTTGTTTCTTCTTGGGTCATTTCTTTTGAATCTTCATCTTCCTTTTGGGTTTCATCTTCCTTTTGTTATTTGTTATCAAAAATTTCCTCTTATGTCATTTCATTCTCAATCTCTTGCCCTTCCAGCTTCTATGTATGATATGATCAGGCTTCTTATAGTTGAGTTTGTTCAAAAACTCTCCTTCCTCCAAAACAAATTGATCTTGGTTTTCAAATCTTTCTAGAAGAGATATCTCATTTCCTTTAAGTTGGTTTACTTATGGTTTGTCTCTAATTTCTTGTTCATTTTATTTTCTTGCATTTTTTCCTTACTCTATTATCGCTATCGCTTTTATTTCCATTCCATTATTTTTTGGTCTCTGTGTGTTTCCATTGTTATTGTTTTAAGGGAAAACTTTAATTTTCTTACATCTTGCAATGGTAGTTTCATATTCCAACATTTGTCTCCAAGTACCCAATTTCAAATGCATATTTATTATATCATGTATCTTTCTAGATCCACATTTACACATATTCTTGTGTAATTCAATCTTCTTTATACCTTAGTATCACCTTCAAAAGACATTGGAGAACAAAAACTCTAGCTATACCCATAAAAATATCCTCATCCCAAAATTCTAGAGGCAGCCCATGTAATTTGATCCATAGTGGCATCACATTTATGTTTTTGTTATCTAAATCAAATGTTGGAGACCATCTCTTTAAAAAGAGACCCATGTTTCCTAGGAACCATGGTCCTTCAACTCTTTGCATGAGTGTAGTTTTCCGTATGTTGAACTGGATAAGAAAAAATCCTTTAGATATTAGGGAAATTTCCATATTTCCCCAAAGATTCCATTTTCTAAAAGCCCATCTTCTTATAATATCCACATTTGGTTTTGGCCTTTGAAACTTTCCTATCAGGGCTAGCTTATTATTTTTCATTGATTTCTTAATGATGACATCTGTATGGTAAAGTGATGACCTTTTTATGAGATGTTGTGCTTGATTTTAGTCTTTTCTATTTCATTTTCATAGCTTTGTTTTTGCATGGATACCACACCCGCCCATGTGGCCTTGGGACCCTCACCAATCTTTTACTTTCCATATCCATCTCCTTCTTCGCCCCTATCTCCTTGTGCTCCAATGAAGGGTTAAATTTTATTTTATCGCTCAATTCTCCTACTCAAGTGAAATCTATATTTTAAAATTTGAAATTTGTATCTATTTTGGTTATATTTTGTTATTAGATGATAAACACTTATTGGTATTGATTTATACATAAAACTTGGGAAATATTGAGGGAAGATTTGATCATGAACTGGGTAGATGATTATTGGTGAGTTTGTAAAACAAATACATGCGGGTTTATTTTATATTTGAGGTATGGGTTCAAGTTGGAATATTTTTTGGTCTACTCAAATGTTTGAAGGCTTTATTCAGCTCATTGTCAACTCATCATTTTTATTGTTATCCAACTCATAGTTGTATAAACTCTTATTGATTTGTGTTATTATTTTTTAAATTCAACCCTCCTTTAGTTTTGAGAACACTATTGTGATTCATCTCTTCGGGAGCTTGGCCATTTTTGGGGATTCTAGTTCATTAAGAAATTTGTTGATATCATTTATTATTAAGTTCTTTAGAACATGAATTTTACTAGTTTCTCTCTCTCTCTTTGAACATGCTTGAATTTGGTAATAATTATGAACTTAAAGGTAATTACGTTTTACTTTTATTATTATGAAATCTAGAAAAGTTAAGATCAAAGAGACAAAATGAAGGGATTATGATGATGTGTGATTTTTGTATTTATATACATTTAAAATCAGGTGTGGACAATGTTTACAAAAAAATTATCTCTTCTCGAGCTAGTTTTTATCATTAGCTCTAGTGGAGCATGATTATCATGATTCGCTCTCTCCTTGAAAAATCTATTCTTATGGGTTATAGTTGCTTATGTGGTTTCGAGTTCATCTTGAACTTTACCGTTATTTTTACTACGGATCTTAACGAGTGTGATTGTTAAACATATTTATGATTTGGTTTTTTTCGTGGTTTGTTAAATAAGAATGTATTATCCGACTACATTATTTTTCACCAATCCCCTCTTTTATTATTTTGAATACCAGTGGAATGTATCTCGAATGTTTTCCAAGTTGACACGTAAGATATGCACATAGTTCTCGTGGCTTGTTAAAGGTTTAACCAAAGTATAAAAGTTATACACACTCGAGTAGAGTGAATTTAAGGGAGATCATAGAGATCTATATATACCCTTATAGCCACACATAGTTATCATAGGTTATCATATGGATTTTGAATATTAAATAATGTTGGATTATTTAGCAAAAAGCTAAATAATAATGTTAATCATTAGAAGCATTAATTGTACTTAAGGGGTTTGTTTTAAAAAAATACCTTAATTTGGATGAATCATAACATGGGTGTTACAATAACTTCTTGATACTTTCACCTTCATGGAAATGTATGTCACTATAAAACTTATTAGTGCAAATTCACAAAGACCCCCAAATGACCTTTAGATATGATTTTCTAAGGCAATGTCATTTAGTGTGATTGCACAAAATTGAGCTTTCCCAAAGTGTGGGACCTTTGCAAATGGGGAAAGCTCTCTAGAGAAGGTTGGTTCCTCTTATAAACTACATGCCACACGCTATTTCAAAGTGTGCGGGCAAGCTATCTAATCCTAATCTAGCTTCCAAGAGATAGGGAGAGAAAGAAAACAAGGAAAAATAGAGCCTACACTAAAATGGTGATACACCAAGAGAAGGAAAGTGTTGATTATCTATCAAAACGCCATGGAACAAGAAGAGGTGAGCAATGGAAAGGATGGACAAGTGCATCACAGACCAAAGATGGATTTCACACAAAAATGTTCCAAAACTCCATGAACACAAGCTCCAAAACCTGCAATGAACATCCAAACATGCACAAATACCTGCAATGAAGAGAGGAAAGAAGAAAACAACCAAAAAATGAGCAAGGATGGACAAATGCATCACAAAACATGTTTTTATTGCTCCAGTTTGCACAAAACATCATTTCATGGGTAAGAGGAAAAATTCCATTACAAAGTAGGGGAGGAGGTTCAAACTCCATTTTCGACCCTAGGGAAGAAAAGAAGGGAGAGGCAGAGAAGAAGGATGAACAACCTTTTACAAATGAGCCAAAATTGGCTTTTATCGCTCGAATAGAATGAAGGAAATGAGAAAACACAGAAAATTTGATTTAAAACTTCAACCACCAATAAGATCTATTTAATTGGCCTGCAAAATGATGGGTTTCCATGAAAAATCCCATACTTCAAAGTACATTGCTTCGCAGAGCAAGAAAGAGGCCCATACTTCATTAATTTTGGTGGTTGGGGTCATTTTCTGCCATTTTCCCATGCTTGAAAAAATTTCTTCAATTTTATCTTGTAAAAATTCATCAAAATTTAAAATTGAAGAGTCCATCGTGTGGATAATTTAACCAGCTTTCCATGGATATTAAAATCACAAAAAGCGAGCTCGGTGCGAACAATATGCCCCTCTGAAAGATTTAGGGCAAAAATGGCAAAATTAGGGCAAAAATCGAGTCGTGAAGCCAAAACTTGACCTTTTTCCCTCTTTTTCCAAATTGGGAAATTTTTCCAAAAAATCTCCGCACCTCACCAACCCGATAACACGTGGCACCTTATGGTTGATCCACGACTTCAAAACAACATTTTTCCCCTTTCACGAAAATGGGAAATTTTCCCAAAATTCTCTGCAGCCTTGCCACTCTGAGACACATGGAACTCGCCTGATTAGGCCGAGGAGATGTGGCCCATTCTTCACTTTTACGCTTTTATGGTTTTGGAAAAAAACAAAATCCTTCTAACCCCTCGACTCTCACTGATGAATGGACACATGGCATCTTTTGCTTGTCGTGGGCTCGCGCTTCCATTTTTGGCTTTAACACATTTTGACCAAATGCCAAAAAACTTGAAGTCCCTCCAATGCCTACCACTCCACCTTGACACATGGCATCATTTCATTAGCTACGGGCCTTAATCAATTTATTTTCCTTTATCCTTTGTAGGCCTACGGGCAAAAATTTTCTTTGAGTTTTTTTCCCAAAAGGGCTAAGTGCCAAAAAGTTTCCCACGGGTCCGCCTTGCAAAAATGCTTCCTTACCTCCATGGGCCCATCCAGGAAAATGTCCCCTCCAAAATCCACCGAGCCATAACTCAAAAATACAAGGAGTTAGGATGACTTCCTTAACTTTCTGGAAAGGGGAAAAAATTCTCTATCTAATGAAGCAATACCCAGAAAATTTTGAGTTCTTGAAATGTGTAAAAATTTGATTGAGGCACAAAAAGGAAGCTAGTTAACCCAAAATAAGAGGGAGCTTATTTTGGTTAACAATTTGGCAACTCTCAGGGGTCATCTACCTGCTAGATGAATGATCAGTAGCCTTTGTTGCATCCATTAGGCATGGAATCAAGCCTGATAACCAACTCTAATCTAAACTATGAAAATCTGACTTCTGAGCCACTTGGAAACCCACTTAAACTTGAGATTGATCTTCACCAAAATGCCACTAAAATGAACTATGCAAGAGCAACCAAAACAGCACCAAACAACTATGCAAAAAATTGGAAATCATACATGATCCAAATGGAACATGTAGAGTGCGAAAAATCACTTCTTCTGCTGAAAGAAAACCTACCTAATCTACTCTAACCAAGATCAAAGGGAGCTCAAACAAAGCCTACAATTGGCAGGGAGAAATAGCTTCCTTTCCTCAAAATTGGCAACCATGCAATTTATTTGACACTAAACATGGCTAGTTTTATGAGTGGAAAATTAACAAGAAGTCAGTATTCTACCCAAATCATCAAGGTGTCAACTAAAAACAAATTAAATACCTCTTTTAGTTTCCCTGCATTTGGATTGAAGAGGCATTGCAGCTGATCCTTGGTACTTTGTAGCTCATCCTCATGCTCAGGAGTAAGCATGACTGGTTTTAGCTTCTCCCTTGGCTCTAATAAAGCCAAATGCCTGATTGGGAAAGGTCTGATCCTTTGAATGTGCCGATTTCTTTGAATTTTAACTCCAAAAATGGAGTCCTCTTGTAGACCTTCTTGGATGGATGGTGTGGAAGAGATGATAGAATCCTCATGCTCTTTTCCTTCCTTCATGGTAGTATGGAAATCTTCTATAATATGCAGCTCATCATTATTGATTGCAACATCCAATGAAGTTGATTTTACATTATTGTAACCTACTGCAATACATTGTTGGCTCTAGAGTTCCTCCATTGTAGCTTTTGGAAGATCAAATTCTTCCAACTTTGATTCAAGAGGCATGTTGCAAACTGCAGGTTGTTGTCCTTGAATCCTCTCCTCCATGGCAATAGGTTCTTGTGGTTGAAGAATGAATGATGAAGAAAGAAAATTTGCATTTTCTACAGGCTCCTTCTCATCAAAACATTCTTCTAAGTTTGATGGCAAATCAAACTCTTCAATGTCCTGCTATAGCAAGGTCTCTCCCTTTTGTATGGTGACCTTCAAATTTACATAATTTGGTATCCCAACTATTCAAATTGTCTATCATTTATTTTCTATTGGGCTCCTCTTCTTTCTGTCCTTTATGACTGATTTTCTTATTTTCATTTTCCCAACATGGATTTGGGAATACAAGAGGAGTGATGGGTTGGGATTCAACCGGTTTTGTAATTATTTGTGGTGGTGGAAGAGATGAAACTTCTTGTTTCCTTGGAGTGGAAGGTATTTCTTTTAGCTCTTGTGGAGGGGATGACTGTTTGGAAGGGAAAAGGACAGAAGAATTGAGATGAGGTGGAAGACTAGGGGATGGAGAAATGAAATCAACACTTGGGGCAGCATGGGCTGGATTTGGAATTTGGCATTCAAAATGAGATGGTGTTACTTGAGGAATGAAAAGAAAAACCAGATGATGGTGTAGAACTTACCCATTGACAAGGTTGCTCAACACCAATTTCATAGGCCCCTATCTCTACTATCCATTGTGCAAGTTGGGGCAGCATCTCCATCATGAAGTCCACTTTTCTTGAGGGTTGTAGTGTCTTGAAAAGGGCCAACCCATGGACAAGGTGCCCTAAACTAATTTTAAATGCCTTCATTTGTGTTTGAGCCCTGGATTGCACCATGCCAATCTCCATTTTTTGGATCTTCTCCAACATAACAACATCTTGCATTTGATTGTCTTCATTGTATGCATATTCTTGTGCTTGATATGCTTCATAGCCAAAATTATTTTGGCATTGCTCATATGGATATGCATACTGGTTTTGAATTTGACCAAAATGCTGATCTAGAAACATTGTTGTTGTTGTAAATGTGAATTCCATGAGGGAAATGAAGTCATGATTGCACAACTTCATGGAATGGAAGAAGATGGAAGAGATGGAAGGAACAATGGATGCAAAATGGATGAAAATGAATGGAAAGAGGGTCTACAACTTCAGAGATGGGTTGTTGATCAGATGGAGTCACCAGATGTGTTTGCAATTGCCTTCAAAGGCTGATATCTTCATAGGAACACACCAACCTACAAAAGATGAAGTGGAAGACCTCTAAGGTCCCACCAGGCGTACTCAAAACTATTAGTGGCACACGGTGGTGTAAGATTTGTTGTTTTTTTTGAGACACTAAGAGAAGATGAAATATCTAACCCCAGTGTCCCACCAGGCATGCCAAAACTATTAGTGTAAATTCACAAAGCATCCCCAAATGACCTTTAGATCTAATTTTCTAAGACAATGTCATTTGGTGTGATTGCATAACATTGAGCTTTCCCAAAGTGTGGGACCTTTGCGAATGGAGAAATATTTCCAGAGAAGGATGGTTCCTCTTCCTAAACTACCTACCACAAGCTATTCCAATGCAAGAAAGCTAATCTAATCCTAATATAACTTCCAAGGAGAAAGAAAACAAGGAAAAATAGATCCTACACTAAAATAGTGATACACCAGAGAAGGAAAGTGTTGATTATCTATCAAAATTGTCATGGAACAAGAAGAGGTGAGCAATGGAAAGGATGGACAAGTGCATCACAGACCAAAGATGGATTTCACATAGAAAATGTTCCAAAACTCCATGAACACAAGCTCCAAAACCTGTAATGAACATCCAAACATTTACAAATACCCTAATAAAGAGAGGTAAGAAGAAAACAACCAAAAATGAGCAAGAATGGACAAATGCATCACAAAACACGTCTTTTATTGCTCCAAAAGTTTACACACAACATCATTTCATGGGTAAGAGGAAAAATTCCATTACATAGCAGGAGGAGGTTCAAACTCCATTTTCAACCCTAGGGAAGAAAAGAAGGGAGAGGCAGAGAAGAAGGATGAACAACCTTTTACAAATGAGCCAAAACTATCTTTTATCACTCAAACAGAATGAAGGAAATGAGAAAACGCGGGCAAATTTGATTTGATACTTCAACCACCAACAAGATCCATTTAATTGGCCTGCAAAATGATGGGTTTCCATGAAAAATCCCATACTTCAAAGTACATTACTTCGCAGAGAAAGAAAGAGGCCCATACTTCATTAATTTTGGTGGTTGGGGTCATTTTCTACAATTTTCCCATGCCAGAGACATTTCTTCAATTTTCTCCCACAAAACTCCATCAAAATTTAAAATTTAAGAGTCCATCATGTGGATAATTTCACCAGCTTTCCATTGATACCAAAATCATAAAAATCTGAGCTCTGGTGTGAAAGATATGCCCCTCTAAAGATTTAGGGAAAAAATGGTGAAATTAGGGCAAAAATCGGGTCCGTAGGCCAAAACTTGACCTTTTTCCCTCTTTTTTCAAATTGAAAATTTTTTCAAAAATATCTACGCCCCACCGCCCGATGACACATGGCACCTTCTGGTTGATCTGCGGCTTCAAAACAACATTTTTCCCCTTTCACGAAAATGGAAATTTTTCCCAAAATTCTCCGTGGCCCCGCCACTCCAAGACACATGGCACTACCTGATTAGCTGAGGAGATGTGGCCCATTCTTCACTTTTACGCTTTTATGGTTTTGGCAAAAAACCAAAAATCCTTTTGAGCCCCGACTCCTGCTGATGAATGGACACGTGGCATATTTTTCTTATCACCACTTTTGCTTCCATTTTTGCCTTTGACGCATTTTGACCAAATGCCAAAAAACTTGAAGTCCCTCCAACGCCTGCCGCTCCGCCTTGACACATGGCATCATTTCATTAGCTATGGGCCTTAATCAATTTTTTTTCCTTTATCCTTTACAGGCTTGCAGGAAATATTTTTCTTTGAGTTTTTTGCCCAAAAGGGCTAAGTGCTAAAAAGTTTCCCGCAGGTCCGCCTTGGCAAATTTTCCTTGGCAAAACTGCTTCCTTACCTCTGTGGGCCCACCTAGGGAAAATTTCCCCTCCAAACTCTGCTGAGCCATAACTCAAAAAATACAAGGAGTTAGGAGGACTTCCTTACCTTTCTGGAAAGGGGAAAAAATTGTCTATCAAATGAAGTAATACCCAGCAAATTTTAAGTGCTGAAATGTGTAAAAATTTGACTGAGGCACAAAAAAGGAAGCTAGTTAACCCAAAATAAGAGGGAGCTTATTTTGGTTAACAAAACTCTAGTTTTTTATCATGTTGAAAATCTCTCTGAACATTTTGAAAATGATCTCAAACCCTAACCATGGATAGGGAACCTTGTAAAACAAACATTAGTCATTTGTAAGTACCCCTATGCTCCGTGATGTTGAAATTACTTCAAAGAGGCCACTAGCATGTGATATCTTAATGAATGCAACTAGATTTGGTAGCTTCTTTGACAATGTTTGGTTTGAGTTTAGATCCTACTAAAACACTTGGGTAATAGATGTTTGCATGCTTATGGATGAGATATTGATGCCTTGACCTAGAAAGAATCTTCAAACCTATGGATTACTTCCCTAATGAGTTTGGATGTGCCTTTAGGAGATTTAGGGATTGTTGGGAACATTTAGTAATTATTGGAAGTGAGTGTATCAATATAGTACCTGTTGGTATCTAGATTTAATCTCCTTCACAACTTGAACAACATCATGAATTTTCACAAGACACTCAAGGATAGATAGATGTTTTGTATGTTGTTTGTAGCCAGGGAAGCACACCTATCTGCTTGTTTGCATTCAAGAATTGAGGGAGTGGATAGCACCTTCAAGAGGGTTTTGATCTAACCCTCACTATTTTAGGTTGTGCCTATCAACCAAGGCAAGAGAACCTATATTGCAGCCCCTATATGGTAAGGAGATGGAGATGTCCTTGTGTTTTGCATATAATATGGAAGAGGCTTTGTGAAAACATGATCAAATATCCATTATCCAAACTCAAAGGATTTGTCACTACTAAATGATGGAAATGTTCTCAAAACAAAGCTAGAGCTGCTAAAGACATGATAAAACCCTAATCAAATTTGTGCATTTTATCGAAAGGATTGAATTCTATCAGGACACACAATGCAAATGCAAGGGTATTGTAGATAGGATGAGTTAGTTTAAAATGAAATTCTGATGAGAGATGTTGGGACAAGAGTAGTTTGGAGTCATCACCTTCTTTGGGAAACTTTGCAAATGAATTACAACACCTAAACAACAGAGATGTTTCAATGAATCTGAAGTGCTCTTTCAACCAAGATGTGTGCACACATGGATGCCCAAATCTACACTATTCCATACAAACTTTGATAACTTACCACAAAGGCTTGAAGCAAAATACCAATGAAGCATCCAAGAATCCCTATTTAATCATGACCTAAGGTGTACCCAAAGGTTTATAGATAGTCTCATTAATCAAGGACAATAAGATGATTTTAAATCTATTTATCTTCTATCAGATGAGAGCTCTTCTGAATGCAAGATTACAAATGCCATTAAACCATCAACCAAAAATGAGACCCTGTATGATCAGAGAGATCCTAAACACAAGATTGCAACATGAGCATACAACATAAATAGAAAACATACTGAAACACAAGTGTATGCAAACTTTTCCAAGAGATAAAACCAATTAATCCAAGAATTTGATCAGATATATCAACAAGGGAATGTTATTTAGACAATCTCAAAGATTGTTGATGGCTTTACAGCTGAAACCAACTCAACATGATGAACATTTGATGTAAACAAGAATAAAAAATGGCTCTCAGGCAGTTCCTCCAAAAGAAAATGGACCTCTTCCAGTTTTCCTTGTGAAAATTCTTCTCTCCTCCTCCAAAATTCTCAACAGACCTCTAAAATGCCTCCAAATTACATCATATATCCTCTGCCAGCTTGGATCCTTGCATCCCAAGCAAAGAATATGCCAAAGGGATCAAATTTGTTACAAAACCCTATCCATTTGATAAAAAATGATATAAAATTGTAAAACAACTCGCCAAATGCCAGAGATGCACAAATATTTTAAAATATTGCATGAACTTGGATCCTTATCCATCCCAGGGTCATGTTTTTGGCATTCAGACATGCCAGCATGCATTTGTAATCATTTTTCACCTTTTTTCCTCATCATTTTAACTCTGCAACTTTTCATTTTTTACCTTTCACGTGTTTTTCATGGGCTGAGGAAAATATTCCACGAAAAACACTACAGGGCACCGAATTAGCTCAAAATAATGGTGCCATTGCACTCAGAAGGCTGAAAGGATGTGAAATCATATAAAATTTCATGTGATTTGGTGCCAAAATGATGATTCCACACTTCTTGGAGCTTCCATGGTGCCCAAAAAATGAAATTACACAGTAACCATTGATTAAAATCAACTTTAAATCTCTACCCTCCATATGTCAGATCAAATCTTGAATATTCCCTCGAAAATACCCTTTTTTCCCTTTGGATGAGGTGGGACACGTGTCCAAATACCATTGGACCGGCCTTTGCCTCCAAAAATGCATTTCAAACCCTTTTTTGGATTCGGGAAAATTTTGAATATTTTCCCCACGAGCCCCTGGATGTGCCACATGTCCTCCTATGGGCCTCCACCAAAACCACGGGCCAATTTGATGCATTTTGCCACTTTTTTGAGAAAAGGAAAATTTTATCAAAATTCTCCGTGGGCCTGAACACCCGTAGCCGCTTCTACCACGTGGCGGTCTCCCATTCGATACAAAGCCGACCCCTCAAATTTTCCTTCATTCCTCTGTGAGCACAAAATCCTCTATGGGACCGAGTTCTCCCTTTTGCCATTTTGAACCATGCCACGTGTCTCCCTTGATTGGCTACAGGGAGACACCTTCAAATTTTCCATGGGTTCACTTTTCACCTTGAGATTTTTCGCCAAAGTTTGGAAGGCTTTCCATCTTTCCTCCACACTCCAAAATTCCATCAAATGTTGGACACGTGTCCATTGTTCATTGGTGGAGGGACCTCGAGCCAAAATTTTCCTTCTTACCTTTTGAAGTTAAAAAACTTCAAATACCTCCAAGCCTCCGCCCCTCCATTTCATCCCTATGCATACATGTCACATTGTGATTTGCGTGAAGATCTGGCTCAAATTGTTACTTTGAAATTTTGCCTCCAAAGGCAAAAATCCAAAAAACACGCACCACCGCACTTCTCCTTTGCTCCCTTAGACACGTGTCCACTTCCTATTGGATGCGGACCCCCAGGAAAATATTTTCCTTTTGCATTTTGAAACCAAAAACTTTCAAATTCTTCTAAGTTACCACTTTTCTGGTCGATCTCCCTGGACACGTGTCGCCTTTCCATTGGGTGCGGGCCTCCAGGTTGAAATTTTCCATGACATTTTGAGCCAAAAATTTGAAAAATTTCAACTCCATCACCGCCCGCTTGATCCTCCCGTTCCACATGTCACTTTCCCACTGGGCGCGGGCTCGCGGGCCAAATTTTTCCCCTGACACCTTGAGCCAAAAAACACCAAAATTTTCCCAAGTCCTTCGCCATCCGCCTGGCCCTCCTATGCCACGTGTCATCATACCATTGGGCGCGGACCCTCGAGCAAAAATGTCATTGAGAATTTTTTCAAAAATGAAGAAAAGTTTAAGTGACCCCGCCACCCACCGGTTCATCTGACCAATCACATCGTGCCACGTAGGCACATCACTATAGCATTGCGGGGCCGCGGTCAAGAATTTTCCTTTCACCAAAATTTCAAAAATGACAAGTTAATAATGTTTTCCCACACATCCCCAACCAATAGGAGCCTGCCACATTAGCATAAAGATTGCAATGATAAATTTGATGGCCCGAGAGCCCATCAAAACGTGAAAAATACAGGGAATGCCCTAGAAACCAAATTTTTTGACAGGGAAGGCAGAATTCTTCATTTTAAACCAACTGAATCATTTTTGACATCATTTGCGACCTTGGGATTGGGGAAACACTTGCACGAATTCAGGATTTGATCAATTTTGAGTTTTTGCATGATTTGGCAATGGAAAAGATGGCACATCCCGAAAAAATGAAATATTAGGGCACAAATGGGGGAAACTTGGATCTTGTTTCAAAATAGGGCAGAATAACAACATTATGAGCATATCAAAGGCATTCAATTGGAAAATGCGAACTGCAAACCACGAGACCAAAAATGAAACATTTGTGAGTACATTTGGTCATGAAAAATAAGGCACATTATGCAAACTCAATAATGGGAACAACAAGATTACCATAGGATTGCTATGTTAGCAAATGAGGTTGTGTTAGATTTTCTTATATAATGTTCTAAAATTTAATTATCGAAGAAAGGATAAACCGTAGAGGAGTAAAGGACCCATCAAAGAATTTTGAATTGAATGAAAAGATTAAGGATATCCTGTATAAAATTAAATAGATAGGTAAAGACTAGATATAATTATTTAACAAACTATACGACCTTGACTAGGATGGAAAACATGTTAAATTACATTTACATCTTGTCGGGATGACTTAGTCTATGGATTTTTTGTATTGTACTCTCGAAATGTGTGGACATATCATTGTGAAAGGATAAAGAAGATAGACCAAAAAAATCATAATGTGATAAGTGGGGATGGAAAGGTTGTGTTTATATTAGTAAGATTTCATTGTTAAAACCAAAATATTTAAAGAGTAAATTTCCAAAATTGAGTACCTATATTTTTCCCCCTTCAAGTATGAAATGAAAATTACATGCTTAAATGAAAAGATACCTAAGTGTGTAGAAACACTTTATCTTTACTAAGATTTTTTTGTAAATTCATGTTGTGATTGTGTAATCATTTCTTCATGTACCTCCTTTCTACACCAAGCGCATTGTCCTATCACCCAATGTGCATTGGGAACTCACCCAAGGCATATGTAGGTGTTGATCCCCTCCTTTATGTGAGCTTCATGAGAATAAGATGTCATTGATGGAGAATGAGTTGCAAAAATGGAAATATAGACATTCACTCAAAAACAAAAGATATAGATAACAAATCCATGCACAGATGCATCATAAATGGAAATGAACATTGTAAATAAGCATAATGAAACTAGATCTGACTCGAATAATATGAAGAACACAAGGGTTTACACTTAAGAACATGAATAACCATAATCACACACATATATTGATTTATAAACATTTACAGTGGCCTCATTACATCATAAGGGTCATACAAACCGAATACATCAAGGAATATTATCTTAAACCCTACAAAATACTTTACAGAGAGAGTTCTTAGCTATTCTACCCATTACAACTCTTGTTCAGACCCAAACCCATGCATATATGCTCAATAACATCCTTGTAAGTATTCCTGCAGCACCTCGTTACCACTTAAAACCCTCTTTAATCCTACTAGCACCCTAACAAAGACTTTGTTATCACTCTTCTCCTCCAACTCTCCATTTCCCCAACACTCTTTTTTTTTACTCTCCTCCCCCCTATTTTAAACCCAAGAACTCCTTTAAATAAAATTTGGATTCACCACCTTGGTTTCCTTCATGAAAAAGCACATGCCAAGTGGAAGTGTGGTCCTCCATGGTCGAATTCCTATGCCAGCTTGCAAATTCCTCCACTACTTGTAATGATCATCCTGGGAATATTCCTTATGTGGAATATTATTTTCTTGACCTCCAAGGCTCCAGCTTTCACCTTATCCATTCAGCACACTTACTCAATATTTTCATGTGTTTCTCCTACAAAAAATCCTTCAAAATATGGCTAATTCCTTAAACCTTCCTATTCCCGTGTGCGCTAAGATCTTCTCTCGCGTGCCTTTCCCTTGCAAATTTTTCCTAAGTGCCTTCCTTATTTACTACCTCCTACGTGAAATGAGCTCTTCCTTAAGAATTATTCAATTATGGGCCCAACATTACCCCACACTATGCATGTTTTCCATCCTCGAAACACTCTTCCCTTCCACCAAAGAATAAAGAATAGAGGAAAATGAAAGAATCTGTGATTGAATAAAGAATGGAAGAATGGAATAATCCTACTATTGTTGCATGAGAAGTGGGAAATATTTCTTCACAAGGGCTTCAATATTAACCCAAAAATCCACCTCATTTTGTGCATGTTGAAGTAAGTTACCCACCATTATGCTAACCTCATCAAAACTCATCTCATCCCCCTTAGCCTTCAACGTATCTTCAATGCTTTCCATTTGCTTGCTAAGGTCTCCCAGTGCATCCATCCTGTGAGTGACTTGGGGGTACAAATCTTCAGTTTATTTTTAATCAAAACCCTTAAGGTTTTGATCACCTCTGATTTCTTCTCTACCTTGTCCAAGATCATGTCCCACTGCTCCACCCTATTGCCCTTATTTTTCTCTTGAAATTATTTCAGATCCGCTTCATGGCTGGAAACTAATATGCTTTCTACTTTGTCCCTGTCACCATAGTTTTCATATACAACTTCTACCATTTACATTGTGGTCTTCACTAAGGTAAGGAGCTTGCGATCGAGTTAGTATCTCCCCAGATATTCAACTTCTCTTCCTTCTTCTAGCGCACCATTACTTCTTCTATTGATTCTAATGCAAGTGGTTACCTTTCCATGGTGAGTATGCATGCTAAGTATTCCAAGCAATACATGGTTGACTTGTACTTATTCTTAGGAGGGGCTTGGTTCGGGTGCTTCAAGATAATTGCATCTAAAATGGCATCTATCTTATTGTGGACTTCACACACCTTCACCTTTTCATCCCTCAGCTCACGCATTAACTACACATTTATTAACTCATTGTTATTTATCCCTCTATCCCTCTCAATGATCTCCTCATTATTATTTCCGAGTTCCTCCTCCAATGCTCTTATTGTGTCATTTCTCCCAAAAAGTCTTGTCTCCACTTCTACTGACACCTTGTTGAGTGCACTGCAAACTTGCTCATCCAATAAATACTTGAGTATTTACAATAATGTTCATTCCTTCGCCGTGTCTCCATCATTGCATCTTTAATAAATTCAAACTTGATCTCATCAACATGGAACTCAAATTCCCAGGACAACATTTTCCTAGTGCATGGGTGCACACTTTCTTCATCAAAAGAATACCAAGCTAGGAGTTGGTATGTGGGCACTTTACTCTAGATCCACATGTGCAAGAATTTGTTTGGATCATTTTTATAAGTCATGGTGTGTTCATGCACTACTACTATACCTTTTCCACCTGTGTAAGAGTTTGTTTGGATCATTTTTATAAGTCATGGTGTGTTTTCCACTACTACTATGCCTTTTCTACCCGTGTGTGTGCTACCATTGGGAAGCTTACTTGCTAAGCTAGGATCTTCATCCATAATTTCATATTCATTCCCTATACTAGTGCTTTCCTTAGTCTCTTTATCTCTCTTGGCCCACTAGATCTTGTATAATACCCACCACCTCCTTTTCAACTATATCATTTATGTGTTCCTTAGTAGGGGTTGGGGTCCTCTGACCATGCATGTTCACCTCCTCACTTCCTCCTTTGGCATGGGCACCCTCCTCATACTCCTCTTCATCCCCTTCTTCACTAGACTCGTGTACATTGTACATAGGAAGATTTTGAGCTTCCTCATGCTCTTCATTGTCTCTTTCATTTTCCTCCTTAGAATCATCATCCTTGATGCTCTCTATCTTCTCTGAGTCCAAACCTTGCACCACCCTTTGCTTTTTCTTCACTGGTGACTCCAACACAAGGGACTCCTCCTTCTCAGGTGACTCTTCTCTCCTAGGAGACTCTTCTTTCTCTGGTGACTTCTTCTTGACGAGAGACTTCTTTTGTTGAACATAGGTGCTTGTACCCACGCCTTGAAAATAATGCACTATGAAGGAGAAGGTAAATTTACATTGATGACCCTTGGTACCATCTCAAGGTAAACCTTCCGATACAAAAGTGCTAGTATACAATGAATTCACCTTCTCCATCCATCATTTCTCCAAGTGTGCCTTGTGAGCGTTCATCATGGTGTCACAAGTATAAGCTTTAAACCTCTTCATGGGAGAGGGGTTATCATCTAGGTAATCCCAAACTTACTTATCTAGCCCATCGTGCACTCCAATCTCACAATAAAA
Source organism: Taxus wallichiana var. yunnanensis (assembly GCA_018340775.1). Taxonomy (NCBI): domain Eukaryota; kingdom Viridiplantae; phylum Streptophyta; class Pinopsida; order Cupressales; family Taxaceae; genus Taxus; species Taxus wallichiana. The sequence goes on along the minus strand of CM031242.1, from coordinate 777,692,719 downwards.
TCTAAGAGGTTATAAATGGTGACCTTCGAGATCTTGTGGTATACATTCAACCAACCTTTGTTTATTTGTGTCCATATCTCCTTCCCATTCAACTTTTCATCAAGTGTGTGGCCATCCTCATAACAGGGTTAGTGATTATAGTGATGTCAAAGTATTGTGAACCCTTCTTATAGTAATATGCCTCAAAAATATTCTTAGTGGCCTCCTTGTCACTTAAATCATCATCCAACAACTCCCCTTTACAGATCAAAGCTAGTGAACATAGAAATCAACTATGGGGTTATGCACATTCACCTTCCTAAAAATAAAAGTGATCCTCATGCATGCACATCATCAACCATTGGTACAGTGGCTCAGGTTTTCCAAAATAGGAAAAATCATAAAGTTTCGAAGCCCAACCTTTTCTAACTTCACTTTTACTTTATCATCATAGATGGGTTTCCCATCTAACATCCTCTTCTTTGTTAGCGAACAAACTCCAAGTTCATCTCTTTTTTATGTGGTGCTCATGCAATGATTATAATCACTCATAGCCATCTTCCTTATATGTGACACCCACTCTTTCTCTAGTAACACACCATCTAGGTACTGCATCTCTACATACCATTCTTCATTTAAACTTGTGGAAGTGACAAATTTTCCTTTTCCTTTTCCCTTGCTCTTCTTTGGTGAAGTGATCACTCATTTCCTTAGTGCCATTTTTCTCTTCCTTGGCCCTCCATAGTTTCTCCCTTTTGTCAATTTCTATTACTACTCAAACCCTCAGCTCTAATTCTGCAAAATTTCCATGAAAACCCATTCCCTATCTTATAAACCCTAACCTAGATCACTTCCTTTCCACAAGACAACATATCCACCCATGAGAACCCACAAACAAACTCCTCCACGTATGCCCATGCACTTTGCTTCCACATGGGCTCACAAGTCCTTTCATTTCTTCAACTTTGTACACTCCTCTTCACACTTCTTCACAAGAATAGCCTTAAAATGCAAGAAATTATTCGATAACAAAATACAAGGTGAAATAATAACTCACCTCGAACTTCTATTTATAACTTTTTACTTTTCCCATACGTGACTTTGATGTCACCTACCAATATACGAACACATTAGAGTCATATTTTTCTAATGACATTCCTCCGAGTGTTTTTCCCAATGTTTTCCCTTCATGTGCAAACCTCCCACAAAAATTTTCCACAACCTTCTAGCACACAAGACTTATTTGACAAAAATATCTCACGCGCACTCCCTTTCCAAATTATGTCAACCTCTGCATCCATTAAAAAGTTCTTTCCTTCACCTACATCATGTTGCTCATGTGCTTCCTACCCTTATCCGTGGTTTCTCAAAGCCTTTTGACACCTATATTCTCATGTTCACCTTTTCTACTTGAAATTTTTTTGAACCTATGCACTTTTGAATTTACAACTCGAGTTCAACTATTTCAACATTTCTCCATGAACCTTCTCCAAATCTTACTACGTCTAATCTGAAATTTACCTTTATATTCCACCCCACACAAAAATGATGAGCAATCCTCTGTGTAAAAAAATGATGATGTGATTAGCCACCGGCACACACATGCATGGTTGAGAAGACAAAATATGGCACTAAGGAAATGGCACATAGAATATTCACGCATGCTAACAAGGCATATTTGAAGGCACAAAAGGATAGGGAAGGAAACACGTGTGAAAGGTAGATTGATTTGGGACTTAGCCATTTTCATGATTATGGGCTATTTTGGGAGATAGTGTACGGAGCACACAAACGGGATGGAGACTTGTCTGACACACAAATGCTATTTTGGGAAGATCATATGATAAGTGTCATCCATGAGTTTGAGTTAATAATAGGATTACTACTACCAGTTAACTCTAAGAGATCTATTATTAGTACACTTGCATGTTTGCATGTTATTGTAAAGGTGCATGACTATTTTCAGCATGTGACCTATTTTTGTAAGTTCATAAGCGATGAAGGGAAAGTCCCCACCCTTATAAATATGTAGTAATCTGTGTAGATTAGAGAGAGACTGTGTATGAGATATTGTGGAGTATGTTTCCAAATCTGATGTGCTCATAAAGTTATGATACTACTTATTGTAAAAACCTTTTGTATTTACTATGTTCTAATATAATGGAGTGTATTGGGTGAATTATGGTGTTAAACATGACTGTAACTAGTTCTTACATGGTTGAATTCATTATGTTTATCACTTAAATCATTATTATTTTAGATCTAGATCTGGAATATAATCTGTGGAATATTTATGTTGTTTATGGATATGAATACATTACATCTTCATCATGTTCACATCCTATACAAATAACTCTAACGAGGGCTTTCTACCTTTGTGCATTTTTGGTGAGATCTCACTCAGTGGATGATGTGCCGTGTACCTAGGTTGTTCGTGGTATATTCTAGGTTGCATCATTGGTTTCGTTGTCGGGACCTCTTTTTCAATTTTTTTCAAGATGGTTCACGATGAAGACGTATTGGTTGACCCTAGAAAGTTTTGAAGAGTGGATAAAATATATAGAAAAAGATTACACATGGAGGTTCAACAGTGGATCTGAGTTTGATGCACGCGTGTGGGTGGAAAAGAATTTGTATGACTGTCTCAGTATGAGAGTTTGTTTTATATATTCCCGAGAAAAGCTGTATTTGAGTGGCTGGTTGCTTATGCATCTAAATTGAATTAGAAGTATTGCACACTTTGCTAGACATAGGAAGAATTTTAGGCCTTGTATGATGCTGATCTGATTTGGACACGCACTTTGGATACTTGGTTCCATGGTGTTTTGAACAACTATATCCTATAATACTCAATTGCCACTTATTATTTCCCGTGAGGTAGTTGAGTTCTAATTTTTACGGTATCTTGGGGGAACTTACTTGCAAGGAATTCCACTGGCGACTAAGATCTTGATGGTAACCTTTAATTTAGAGAAAAATCCAATGGCTAGATAAACCCCACCACATGCATGGGTAGGAGTTGGTTTGGTGAAAGAGGGCATACCTAGTGGTAGAAAGAAAAAGAGAAGAAAGGTGGCTTAAGTACAATGAGGTGCATGAGAGGGAGATAGAGAAACAACGTGATATTGTAGAGTGGATGGCGTTGAGGAGAGAGATGGCTTGTGAAGGATTTGGAGCTCATGTAGAAGGTGTGGAGCCGAGCATTACAAACTCCCCATTTAGGAAATAATTAAATGGAACCCTCCTTGGCCTCACACAGATCACACCAAAAAAGACAACTCGGGCCGCAGTGCGCATTTGAATCTACCTAGCAACCTAGCCCTTGTGCTTGGTTTTTGAGAACCTAGTACATCCAATAGTAAGAAAGCTAATTTGGGCAATAGGGAAGCATGAGTAAGTCACATAGAAAGTACATCTATGGTAGGGAAAACATCTTCATTGTTTTTTAGAGGTACCTTTTTAGGAGCATCATCTGTACAAAATTCAAGCACATATAATTTGGGGCTCACTTCTAGGAGTAGTACCACCACACAGATTGTAGGAGTTTAGTATAGTACTATTGTTGGGACACAAGGAAGTATATCTTATGGTCCACTTTCGGCTATAGGTGGAGGATCAGGGGATGTAGGTGGATCTAGATCTTATATATTTGATGGTTATGGAGGTAGAGGCAACACAGGGAGGTTCGAATCGAGTGGGAAGGGTCTGTAACAACCCCAAAATATTTACATGGAGATGTATCTTCATCTTCCAGAGTATAGGGGTATAGAATATGTTGTTGAACATGTGTACATATGTGAGATATTGTTGTACGCAAAAGGAATCATAGCTTCTGAGTGCAAGGCAAGTCAATTTGTAACTACATTGCGGGGCCACACACACACACAGGATTGATACAGGAAGTTTGACCCTGATCAAACTTGCATAGATTATGCAACATTCAAAGATTCATTCCTTAAAGAGTTTTATATCCTTGAATTTGAGCATAAGAGTATAAACACGCTCAAGGATATTAAATAAGGCACTACTAAGAGTGTTCGGGAGTATGATGTCCATTTCAAAACACTTTTATCTAAGCTCTCTTATGATATTCACGCGATCCATCATGCACAATGGTTCGTTGGAGATCTAATCACACATTTTTAGAAGGGCGTTGTCACATAATACATACACTAATTGCATAAGCACTTGAAGCATATTTATGTGCTAAGGTATTCGAGAGTATAGACACTGGAGTCATCCCATTATTGGAAGCATAGATTGCAGCCATGGCAAAGTAGTTGGAGAAACTATCAATGAATTCGACACATGAGACACGCACTAGGATTTAGTGTATAGATTGTTAAGTGGAGGGTCACACCAAAGATAGTTTTCCCTCTTGAACAAGATGGTCAATGTTGTTAGATCATGAGATATGTCACTGGACCATGATGTCAGCCATTGGCCATTATTACAAGCTACAATAAGGAAGAATGTATCCTGCTATTATAATATTTTCTAGTCCACAACTCATGATATAGAAGACTGCATGTTTATTGGTCGATCCATGATGCTATAGGTATTGGTGTGTGACAGACATGTGAGTATCGAGATAACTCTAAGGGTAAAGGTGAGAATCGGGATCAGAATCACAATCAAGGGTAAAGGAAAATGTGGAAGAGGTCAAGGACACCGTGGTGGATTTAGAGGTCAAGGCCATGGTGGTGGACGAAGTGAATTCCCTCATGGAACATGCTTTACATGTGGATAACTAACCACTACATGCTCGAATTTCCTCATAATATTACATGTTTTTTTCTATGGGAAGTTTCATATCTATGAGGAATGCCTAGATCTATATGAGCATCTTAGAAAGAAACATAAATAGGAGAACAAAGTTGTGGGGATGGTTAGTATACAAAGACACTGTGTAAAATCGGTGGATGTCAAAGTGAGCACCGGAACTTGAGTTATTTCCTGTGAAGATCACTACATGCACTGAAGTTACTGCGCGCACTAGAGAGGTGTTACCACGAATTATACCATCATGAAGGAGGACATTTTGCATGCAAGGTACCTAAATCCTCGCACACCGAGAAGGAGGTTTATCATGAGAACATGGAAGTACTCAAAGACCTTCAAGGGGAAATACAAGGTTTAAGGGAGAAATAACAGGAGATAGAATAGAAGAAGGAAACATAGAAGGTCTAATCAGATATTGATGACTTGAAGGAGGTATGTATAATGTTGCGCTAGGATAATATTATTCCATTACTATGGATTCGGCTAAAAGGAAACACTCTGCATGTGAATACTGAGAATGCGCATCGATCCTACATGAAAATCTCCCCCATAGCTTAGATTATGACAAAGAGATCACTTTGAATTTTGTTGTCAATCGATAGCTCTTGAGAAATATATTGATTGACATAGGATTAGAAGTAAATGTGCTTACTTTAGATGCATGGGTATAGATTAGATGGGGAGACCCATATTGTAGCCATCATCTAATGTATTGTTTATGGATAATCAAACTAAGGCCACTCCTATTGAAGTTTTAAAAGATTCATCCATTACTATAAAAGGGGCCAATTTCACTGGGAATTTCGAGGTCTTAGCACTTACGTAAGTAGACAGCTTCCTAGCTCTGCTTGGGAGCCCTTGGTGTTATGCAAATAATGTTTATTTTCGGTTCAACAAGGGATATATATATATTGAGAACAAGGAGGAAAGATTTAATATCCTTTTAACATATTGGAAATATTCACCCTATGTTGAGCCTTTGAGTGAGGAAGATCTCGAATATGATTTATGTACATGTCATTCAGACCCGAAGTACTTCGAGCCATCTAAGGAAGAAATAATTCATTGGGAAGATGCATAGTCTATTATTGATACTACAAGTATTGCTTGTGATAATTGGGCTCATGGTACTTATGAGATGGTTGGGCACGAATCAAGGAGCACATTTACACAAAAATCAAACCTTAAAATCAAACCTTGTTGCAAGTCCAAGAGGATAGGTAAAATCTGTACACCTCAAGACACCTGGGAAGGAGACCCTACGATATTCAGCATGCCATGGAGGAATAGTGGATAGACTAGTTGGAAAGAATAAATATTTTATCATATACCCTATGCGGGATAACAAATGATCATTGGTGGGTGGTTCATAGGAATAATCTTATAGAATGTAATGAAGTTAGGATTGCTCTTACAACTCGGTTTTCAGAGTAATGCACCTACTCAAATATGTACATATCATGGTAATCAAATTGTTCAACACCATGCTTAGTATTTTGAGAGGCTCTAGATAGAGGGGCAGAAACTTTACCACCTTCACTATGGGTGCACAAACTTTATTCCACTTTACAAGGTTATGCACATGCTTGGTATGTATATGCGAAGCTACATAGAGAGACTGGAAATTGATAGGATTTGATTGCAGGTATGGTCTAGAATTTTGACTACTTCTCTATTAAACCTCCATTAGAAGAGGCATTAAGGGTTATAAATCATTTAACTATGAGAGACAAAGGTGCAAATGCGAGAAGAAATCATTTAGGATTTATTTGATGAGAACAACTCAGGAGCATGTTTTGATGAAGGAGAAGAGATAGATGCCACGCTACTTAAGCGTGCTTGCTTTAAGAAATAAAAAGGAAAGATGGTATACATAGTGGATGATGAAGAAGTAGATAATTGAGATGTAGATCATTTAGCAAGTACGCGCGAGCTCTTAGACAAAGTGCAAATAACAACGTGTGTTTCTATCATGAACCTATGAGGACAAAGAAATTGAATATTGGTATGGATTATGAACCTAAAGAGGCAATAATTAGAGATTATTGGTCTAAATATGAAGTGGCAAAAATAGTGGAGTTTCTCCTTGATTTTCAGGACTTGTTTCTAGGGGCTACCATGAATTAAAATAAGTTCATGAATCACTAGGACAGATGAAGATAAATCTTAAGGAAGGTGCACACTCGGTCGGGAAGAGATCCTACAGGATGAACCCCAACCTACGCATAAAGGTTAAAGAAGAAATTCACAAGATTTTAAAGCCTAACATCATCAAGCCCTTGGAAGAATCAAAGTGGGTTAGCCCCATGGTTACCAAGATCAAGAAAGATGGTCCGATGAGGATTTGTGTGGATTACAGAGAACTAAATGATGCATGTTTGATTGATCCCTTTCCTACACCTTTCACAGAGGAGATATTAGAAGGCATTATAGGGCATGAAATCTATTCTTTTATAGATGGATTCTCTGGGTATCATTAGGTCCGGATTACACAGAGGATCAAGAAAAACAAATTTCACCACTGAATGGGGAATTTTTTCATATACTGTGATGCCCTTTGGTATGAAAAATGCACCTATTATATTTTCATGAATAGTTTTTCAAGCATTCTAGGATTTTATTCACATTTTCTTACAAGTTTACTTGGATGATTAGATGGTGTATGGACTTGTTAAGGATCATTGTGAAAATTTACACTTAATGTTTGAAATATGTAGACAGGTTGAGCAAGTTCTAAAAAAGGGTGAAAAAGTTGCAAAAACCAAGCTTGGGGCAGAAAAAATCATGAAAATCGGCTAAGTCCTAGTCCAGGCGGTCCTTGGGATAGTTGGGACGTCGGGCGCGAACCAGGCGTGAAAAGCCTCCAGGCGGTCCACGCAGCAATTGGGACATCTGGGCCATAGGTATGCGCGGGACGCGAAAAGCCGATTCGGCCGAAAAAGGGAAAAAATTGCCTAAGTCTTTGTTTCGCATAGTTGGGACAGTTGGGACAAAAGTACGTGAAAGATGCGGATCGGCCGGTTTGGCGCAAGTCAGTCCATTTCGGGCGGTTCGGAGAAATTTGTCCCAGGCAGTCCGGGACAGTTGGGACAAAGAGTACGCGGAGGACACGAACCAGCCGGTTTAGCCAAAACAGAGACTTTCGTTTGGGACATCTGGGCCAAAAGTACGCGTGGGACGCGGAGAGCCGAAAGAGCCGAGAGCGAATGGAAATGTGCCACGTGTCTTCGCCTCAAAGAGGGACAGGGAAGCCCGAATCGGGTGGATCGGAGAAATTTGTCCCAGATGGTTTGGGACATCCGGGCCAAAAATACGCGAGGGATGCGAAGACCTAGAAAAAGCCGCCAACGAATCAGAATGTGACGCGTGTCACAAGGGGAGGCAATAAAAATTTTGACTAAGTGTTTTTGGGCCCAAAAGTTCAAAGGGCGAGGTTTGAAGGGTCGGCCCGAGCCAATAGACACAGGACACGTGTCCTAAGGTGGGGAAGTGTGGAGCTCGGGGAGGACTTAGAAAATTTAGCAAAAGTTTTGGCCAAAAAACTAAAAGGTAAAGGTTTTCCCCGCGCCCCTGTCGACGAACCAAATGATGCCACGTGTCCCAAGTGGCGGGCACGGGGAAAATGAAATTTTTTCCAAAGTGTAAGAAAAGTCAAAATTTTCAAAGGGAAACCCATGAGAGGTAGAGGAGAGAGAATTTCTCATCCAATCAGTGCTTGCCACGTGGCGTCCGACCAGCGGAGCGCGGAAAAATTCAAATTTTTGCCCGCCGATCCATTTTTTGGGCCGTTTTTTGCCCTAAAACTTCAGACCCCCATATCTTTTGATCCAGCTCTCAGATTTGCACGTTCTTTATATCATTGGAAAGCTTATGAAATTCTCTACAGGATTCCATGGTCAATCTCTAATTTTGGTTCAGTTTGGAGAGAGAAAATTCAAAAATGTTTGGTACGTGTTCATGGCCAGAAGTGACATTTCAGCGACCAAATTTAATACAGAATGGGTCGCACTCTCCTCCCATTTGGTCAAAATGACAGGGTATGGGTTTGTAAGGTCCTCCATGCTGATTTAATGCATTTTAGAGTCAATGAGGAATGGGCTCCCATGTTTTGTATGTTTTCTCTCTCATGGGCTCGACCCATGCATGTAAAAGCCAGATTTGGCTCATTTTGGAGGGAATGATTACAAGTTGTTCATCTTTTCGGCTCTGCCCCCTTCTTTTTCTTCTCCGGGGTTGAAAATGGAGTTCAACCTCCTCCCTTGCTCTGTAATGGCATTTTTTTCCTTTTACTATTGAAATGATGTTCTATGCAAACTTTCTGAAGCAACAAAAACGTGTTTTGTGATGCATCTGTCCATCCTTGCTCGTTTTTGCTTGTTTTCTTCTTGCCTCTCTTCATTGCAGGTATTTGTGCAATGTTTGAATGTTCATTGCAGGTCTGGAGCTATGTTCATGGAGTTTTGGGACATTTTCTGTGTGAAATCTATCCTTGGGCCTGTGATGCATCTATCCATCCTTCCCATTGCTCACCTCTCCTTGTTCCATGGCAGTTTTGATAGATGTTCAACATTCTCCTTCTCTGGTGTATCACCATTTTAGTGTAGGCTTTTGTTGTTTTTCCCTTTTCTCTCTCTCTCTCTGTCTCCTTGGCATGGTTAGATTAGGTTTAGATTAGCTTGCCTGCATTGGAATAGCTTGTGGCAGGTAGTTTAGGAGCAGGAACCAGCCTTCTCTGGAGATTCCTTTCTCATTTCTGCAAGTCCCACACTTGGAGAAAGGTTTCAATGTTGTGCAATCACACTTTGGATGCTGAATGATCTGATCACATCCGGGTGCTATGATTTGAGTGATCAACCTAGAAATCTGATCAACATCCGAGGTCTTGTGATTTTAAGCACTAACAGTTTTGGCACGCCCGGTGGGACCTTAGAGGTCTTCCACTTCATCTTTTGCAAGTTGGTGTGTTCCTGTGAAGATTTCAGCCTTTGGAGGCACTTGCAAACACATCTGGCGACTCCATCTGATCAACAACCCATTTCTAAAGTTGCAGACCTGTTTTTCATCCATTCCCATCCATCCTTCTTTCCATCCCTTTCATTCTTTTCCATTCCATGAAGTTGTGCAATCATGACTTCATTTCCATCATGGAACTCACATTTACAACAACAACAGTATATTCCACCTCCAACATGTTTTACAAATCCTCCAAATCAGCATTTTGAACAAATTCAAAATCAGCATGCATACCCATATGAGCAGCAATGCCAAAATCAGTTTGGCTATGGAGCTTTCCAAGAGCAAGAGTATGCATATAATGAAGACAATCAGATGCAAGATGCTGGTCTGTTGGAGAAAATCCAAAAGATGGAGGTAAAGATGGTGCAGTCCAGAGCAACAACTCAAATGAGAGCTTTCAGAATTGGTTGCAGGACTCCTTGTCCATGGGGAGGCCCTTTTCCAAGACACTTCAGCCCTCAGGAGAAGCTGGACTTCATGATGAAGATGCTGCCCCAACTTGCACAATGGATAAGCGAAAATAGAGCCTATACACTTGTTGTTGAACAACCTTGTCAATGGGTAAGTTCTACACCATCATCTGGTTTTCTCTTCCCATTACTCAAGCAGCATCATCTCATTTGGAATTGCAAATTCTAAACTCCCCATCTGCTGTCCCAAATGTTGATCCCATGTCTCCACCTCTCAGTCTTCCACCACACCTCAATTCTTCTTTCCTTTTTCCTTCCAAACAGTCATCCCCTCCACAAGAGCTAAAAGAAATACCCCCTCCTCCAAAGAAACAAGAGTTTCACCTCCTCTACCACCACAAAAAATTGCCAAATCAATTGAGTTACAACCCATCCCTCCTCTTGCATTCCCAATTCCATGTGGGGAAGAAGAAATTGCAAAAATCAGTCATCAAGGACAGCAAGAGGAAGAGCCAAGAAAAAAAGAAATGATAAAACTTGAGGTTTGGGCTGCCAAATTTGGGATGACAAAGATCCCCTTGATGGTTAAACCTACAGAAGAGGCTAAGGTTGAACAAATGGTGGTTAAGACTGATTTTGTGGCAGCAGAAGAAGAGCAAAAAGAAGAAGCAGATCAGCAGTCAGTTTGCTCAGAAAGTAGTGTCCATGTTGGCACTCTATTTGAAGGGAATGCTGATTCAATTCAAGTTGCACAATCAGCCATAAAGGAAGAAAGCTCAGAAGAAGATCTTGCAGTCCCAACTTGTCCTCTAGAGCAGCAGATTGAAGAGTTTGACTTGACAAACTTCATGCTGGAGGAAGAGTTCAATCAAGAGCAAGATTGTCTTCAAACATTGGAGGAAGGAGAAGCTGCTCCAGATCCAAAAGAAGAGGAGCACATTCTAGTTGTGGAGGAGAAAATTGCAGATCCAAGGGCTTTGAGCACAAAGCAGGCTACAGGAGAACCTTCAATTCTTCTTTCTACTTCACCTCTCTCAAGTTCTAGTACTGAAGAGGAGTTTGATCTCTCAAACTCAATGTTGGAGGGTGAAAGAAACCATGGTGGTCAAGTTACAGATCAAGAAGACACCATGGAGGAAGTGGAGCATTTGCAGCAGGACAGCCATGAGGCAGTTTATCTGTCAGATTTGGAGGACTGTTTTGATGGAGAAGAGCCGGTTGAGTTTCCACCATTCTCTCTTTCATCATCCACATTCCAAACACTTGAGTCTGTTGTCATGAAGGAGAACATTCATTTGCAGCAGCCTGCATCTTATAGCAGCTCTTTGGAATCAAGATTGGAAGATTTTAATCTTTCATGTTCTTCATTGGAGGAAGAGAAAGGACAGAGGAATTTCACCATTTCTTCCACACCATCCATTCAAGGGTCTACAAGAGAACTCCATTTTGGAGTTGAAAATCAGAGCTATGGGCATATCAAATGGATCAGACCTTGCCCAATCAGGTATTTGGCTTCATTGGAGCCAAAGGAGAAGTCACAACCAGTCATGCTTGCTTCTGAGCATGAGGGTGAGCTACAAAGTACCAAGGATCAGCTGTCATACCTCTTGATCCAAATGCAGAGCAACTAAAAGAGGTATTGAATTTGCCTTCAGCTGATACCTTGATGATTTGGGTGGAAGACCAGCTTCTTGTTGATTTTCCACTCATCCTAACAGCCATGATCAGCTCCAAATCAATTGCATGGCTGCCACTTTTGAGAAAGGGAAGCTATTTCTCACAACCAATTGCAGGGTTTGTTTAGCTTGCCTTTGCTTCCAGTTAGAATAGAGTAGGTAGGTTTGCTTTCAGCAGAAGAAGTGCTTGTGCACACTCTGCATGTTCCATTTGGAGCATGTATGATTTTCAGTTCTGTACATAGTTTTTGTGGTGCTGGTTTTGCTCTTGCACAGTCCATTTCAGTGGCATTTTGGTGAGAACAACTCCATGTCGGTGGGATTCAAGTGGTTCAGAGGGAAGTTTTCAAAGTTTAGATCAGTTTGAAGGTTACTACTCATGACTCCATGCCCAATGGATTGCTTCAAGCTACTGATAACTTCATCTAGCAGGTAGATGACCCCGCTGAGTCACCAAATTGTTATCCAAAATTCACCCCCCAGGGTAATTTTGATAACATGCATTAAATTCTTCAGTCCCGAGCAAGATAGATTGATTCAAGGCAAAAAAATCATGTTTTTGGGGTCCCCTCGGCTTTTTTCTAACTCTCCTGTCCAAGAAGAAAAGAGCAAGTTCTAAAAAGGGTGAAAAAGTTGCAAAAAACCAAGCTTGGGGCAGAAAAAATCATGAAAATCGGCTAAGTCCTAGTCCAGGCGGTCCTTGGGATAGTTGGGACGTCGGGCGTGAACCGGCCGAAAAGCCTCCAGGCGGTCCACGCAGCAATTGGGACATCTGGGCCATAGGTACACGTGGGACGTGAAAAGCTGATTCGGCTAAAAAAGGGAAAAAATTGCCTAAGTCTTTGTTTCACACAGTTGGGACAGTTGGGACAAAAGTACGCGAAAGACGCGATCGGCCGGTTTGGCGCAAGTCAGTCCATTTCGGGCGGTTCGGAGAAATTTGTCCCAGGCAGTCCAGGACAGTTGGGACAAGTACGCGGAGGACGTGAACCAGCCGGTTCGGCCAAAACAGAGAACTTTCATTTGGGACATCTGGGCCAAAAGTACGCGCGGGACGTGGAGAGCCGAAAGAGCCGAGAGCGAATGGAAATGTGCCACGTGTCTTCGCCTCAAAGAGGGACAGGGAAGCCCGAATCGGGTGGATCGGAGAAATTTGTCCCAGATGGTTTGGGACATCCGGGCCAAAAATACGCGAGGGATGCGAAGACCCAGAAAAGCCGCCAACGAATCAGAATGTGACGCGTGTCACAAGGGGAGGCGCAATAAAAATTTCGACTAAGTGTTTTTGGGCCCAAAAGTTCAAAGGGCGAGGTTTGAAGGGTCGGCCCGAGCCAATAGACACAGGACACGTGTCCTAAGGTGGGGAAGTGTGGAGCTCGGGAGGACTTAGAAAATTTAGCAAAAGTTTTGGCCAAAAAACTAAAAGGTAAAGGTTTTCCCCGCGCCCCTGTCGACGAACCAAATGATGCCACGTGTCCCAAGTGGCGGGCGCGGGGGAAAAAATGAAAAATTTTCAAAGTGTAAGAAAAGTCAAAATTTTCAAAGGGAAACCCATGGGAGGTAGAGGAGAGAGAATTTCTCATCCAATCAGCACTTGCCACGTGGCGTCCGACCAGCGGAGCGCGGAAAAATTCAAATTTTTGCCCGCCGATCCGTTTTTGGGCGTTTTTGCCCTAAAACTTCAGACCCCCATATCTTTTGATCCAGAGCTCATTTTGCACGTTCTTTATATCATTGGAAAGCTTATGAAATTATCTATAGGATTCCATGGTCAATCTCTAATTTTGGTTCAGTTTGGAGAGAGAAAATTCAAAAACGTTTCTGGTACGTGTTCATGGCCAGAAGTGACATTTCAGCGACCAAATTTAATACAGAATGGGTCGCACTCTCCTCCCATTTGGTCAAAATGACAGGGTATGGGTTTGTAAGGTCCTCCATGCTGATTTAATGCATTTGTAGTCAAATGAGGAATGGGCTCCCACATTTTTGTATGTTTTCTCTCTCATGGGCTCGACCCATGCAATGTAAAAGCCAGATTTGGCTCATTTTGGAGGGAATTATTACAAGTTGTTCATCTTTTCAGCTCTGCCCTCCCTTCTTTTCTTCTCCAGGGTTGAAAATGGAGTTTGAACCTCCTCCCTTGCTCTGTAATGGCATTTTTGCCTTTTACTATTGAAATGATGTTCTGCAAACTTCTGAAGCAAACAAAAACGTGTTTTGTGATGCATCTGTCCATCCTTGCTCATTTTTTTGCTTGTTTTCTTCTTGCCTCTCTTCATTGCAGGTATTTGTGCAAGTTTGAATGTTCATTGCAGGTCTGGAGCTGTGTTCATGGAGTTTTGGGACATTTTCTGTGTGAAATCTATCCTTGGGCCTGTGATGCATCTGTCCATCCTTCCCATTGCTCACCTCTCCTTGTTCCATGGTAGTTTTGATAGATGTTCAACATTCTCCTTCTCTAGTGTATCACCGTTTTAGTGTAGGATTTTGTTGTTTTTCCCTTTTCTCTCTCTCTCTCTGTCTCCTTGGCATGGTTAGATTAGGTTTAGATTAGCTTGCTTGCTTTGGAATAGCTTTTGGCGTTTACATATAGGTGTGGCACCAAAAGGAATGAAATCCTTAGAGAAGAAAAAAATTACAATTCACATGACACCTTTTATGTTGATTAGTGGTGACATATACAAGTTACTGCTGAGATGAAGTATTGTGTCGGTTTATGCTAGAGCAGAACACATAGACATCATGGAAGAAGCTCATGGTGGTATTGCAAGTGATGCCACTACGCTCAAGATTCTACTCACTAGATTATGGTAGGAGACCCTCTATAAGGATTGTAAAGCATATTGTAAGGTGTGTGATCACTTTATCAACATGTTGGTAAGCCCAGGCAAAGACATGAAATGCCTTTAAGACCTATCCCTAGTGCAGAGCCATTTTAGAAATGGGTTATAGAATTTTGGGTCCTATTTCACCAACCGCACGTAGAACTCATTCGCGCTACATCATCACTTGCACATATTATCTTACAAGGTGGGTAGAAGTAGCACCTACCAAGGATTGTCAAAGAGCTACTACAATTTAGGCTAGGTTCTTATGGGAAAATGTTCTTACAAGGTATGGATGCCCGCTAAGCTTGAAAAGTGATAGGGGTACACACTTTTTGAATGAGATGATCGGATATTATTAGATGAATTTATGATTACACACCATAATAATAAACCCTATCATCCTCAAGAAAATGGGACTGTTGAGGCCTTCAACAAGATTTTGAGCCATACATTGACAAAAATTGGTGACGTTGGAAGGAAAGATTGGGATGATAAAGTTTCTTCCATGATTTGTGCATATAGAACAACATACAAGAGTTTTAACATAGCCACACCCTTTTAGTTGGTGTTTGGTGTAGAAGCAGTTCTTCCTATGGAATTCATGTTACATTCTTTGCATATTGCATGCACTAGAGATCTAGGCTGATGAGAAAAATTTGGAAGAAAGATTTGATAAATTGATACAAGATTTGATGAAAGGCGCGTCATAGCACATTGGAGTCGAAGTAGGAAAAGGTCAGGTAGAAGGCATGGCATGACATGCACATCAGGGACAAAAATCTTGAGATAGGATAGATGGTACTTCTTTATGACTCTAATTTTATCCACCATCTGGGAAATCTTAAAGTGCATTGGTTAGGACCGTATATTATCACTCATATACTTGAATCGGCACTTATCAAGACTTGATGGAATATGGTTACCCGGTTAATTTAATGGGAGTAGTCTGAATCCCTACTATAAATAAGTCTTTTTGGTGTTTATAATAAGGCAGTGTTTCCATTTAGACTAGGTTTTCATTTATGTATTTCCTTAATGTATTTCCTTTTTCATCACTATGCTTTGTAAATTTAGTTGGTGTTTTGTGTAATAATCATTTTTGTGCACTTTGGAAGATAATTACCATTTGAAGAAATATTATGCACAAAGGACTAGACATACCATTGTTGTGGGGTGGCTATTTACAACCTGGGAACACATAAAGGAACAAATTTCTAGAGGTGCTATTCAAGTTTGTAGAGGATTTTTTAGGAAGGAAATTGATTAAAAAGAGATGATCGTAGATGGAGATAAATGAGGGAACAGTATAATGCGAGGTAAGTAGCGGCCATGGAGACTACCAAGGGAAGGTGTAGTGGTGAGGTACTTGGGTACATGGAAGTGCACTAAAGACATTTCTATAGCCAAAAGGTAGGAAGGCATGCTTATAGTTGGGGTGTGAAGATGTACCATGCGGATATTGTGAAAATGGTCAATTAATGAGAGGATTGTTGGTTGGTGAAGGAGCAATAAATGTACTAACTTTTTGAAAATATATATAAGGACATGATGTGGGTTCATTTTTACCTTTACGATCATAATTATTTGAGCAAGCTTAGTGCGATCGAGCCAAACGAGTCATCAAGTGCGTAGAGTGTGAAACCAAAGGTGGAGAGTGTATTATTACATAAAGTAGGCTTGCATCCCCATTATTGAAGGGTTTGAGCAAAGCGAGGGCATTGAAAACAAGCTAGGGCATGCATTTTTATGTTAGGGCATGTAGATTCAAGTTACTGCTTTGAGTTTTCTCATTATAGACAAAGCAAAAAGGAGGAATTTTACCATGGCACCAAAGAAAGCACTGCAGAGGCACGAAAGGAAAGAACAAGGTAGAAGATGAAGTTAAAATGGCTCCAGAGCATAATTTTGTAGAAATTTAGTACCCGAAGGTGTTATAGTTGGATAAGAGTGGGTATCCCACATCCACAGTGTAAAGTAAGTAACTACAACCACTTTACATCTAACATCAAGAAAGATTTGGACGCATTGTTGATTACAAAGACCAACAAGCACACTATAGAGGATATGGCAAGATATACGATGATCTTTGGGAGAAATTGTTGAAGTAGGTAGGAGTCTATCAGTTATATGAGCTCCCATATTTTTGCAAGTATGAACCATTATACCAATGGGTCCATTAGGACTTCTTCTATTTCACCAAACGAAGGATTAGAATCACAAAGAGCCCTAATTTCAACATAGATAGGATTGAAGGGCACAAGGGTAAAACTTGCTACTGATATGACTGATAAAGAAACAATCATAGAGATAAGGAAGGAGTTGGGGTATACTAAGGGTCCTTGTAGAATGAACATTGATAAATTGAAGAATTATCCAAAGGTGTAGGAAGCAAAGACATTTGGTAACCAAGTTGAATGATCAAGAGAGATGGTCACGAGATGAATACCATGTGGTTGTGTGTTGTGAAGAAAATGTCTCAGGAGTAGTCTACAACTTAGCAAGCTATATTGCGAGACACCATTGTTGAGGAAGTGCACATAGGAGAGAAGATAATTTTTGGTGCTATCCTCTTTTCCCTTGTATTTACAAAAATTAGAGTGTCCGATGGGCCAAAGAATAATATCTGGGAGTATCCCATGGAAAATAAGTCCCTTACAAAGAGGTTTGATAAATATTTATGTGAAGGGTAAATTAGTGGGCCATTTAAACAGAGGGAAAAGATGTGGTATGACCAACTTCACGTGGCATTTGAAGAAGAGTGGCACATTCCCAAGGAGCAACCTTTGGTGGTGGGAAAGGTAGTATAGTTTGAGGTATACCAACACTTCTAAATCATGTGATTTGTTATGAGGGATGGTGCATGAAGCCCATGGTGAAAACTATCATGTGCGATCACAAAGTGTGTTACTTCCAAGAATCACCACCAATTTAATGATGCATGCCACCTAAACTTTAATGTAGACAAGGTAGACTGTGACTACCACACTCTGAGGAAGGCATATGTGTATCTAGGTTGGGCTTCCTATATTGAAAGGCTCATCTCATATGTCATAAGTATGAAGCTAGTAAGCTTGGATATTGGAGACAGTGGAGCCGTACTCGTATACCTTCATCTTAAGCCTAAGCTGGAGAATAAAAAGTATGTAGAAAATGAGTTCGCACTCCCAAGGCTGCCTAAAGGCAAAAATATAGTGGAGAATGTGTCAGCCCCACAACCTGCAAAAACTATAGTAATGGATGAGGAGGATAAATAACATGAAGATAGTGGTGTCTTAGATCATAGAGGCTGAAGGAAGCCTACAGATAGAGTAGATACTAAGTGTGTGGGTACTCCACCTCAGGAAAGAGAAGAATATGAATACTTGGACATAGAAGTATTCCATAGAGAGCACCACTTTAACCCCATAGCCTATGACGAGATCACCATGACTCTCTCCTTAGAAAGAGATAGCTGAGAGAAAGAAGAGAAAAATAAATTTGAATGAGGAGTCTACAAAGAGCGTGCATGGAACCCCTATACAACTAGAAGATGTGGAAGAACCCAAGAATGAGGATATGAAGGATGAAGAGGAAGGTACAAAGGAGGTAGAAGAAATCAATCATGATATTTCTCAAAACATCGAGGATACAACCCCAAACCTTGGTGCTCAAGTTCCTAAAGGTCCAAGAATGAGGAGAACCAATGGGAAGTATGTTGTGCCAAGCATGGGCTATGTTGAGGAAACCTATTTCACCTATTTCTTAGATTGTTTCTTTGAAATGTTGATGAAACAGATAGGGTAACAAAGCGCAGGGAGGAATACCTATTCAAATTTCGGTTGATGGGTTTGCTACGCGCGTATGACTTCCGAATCCATAGCTGATCGTGAGAGCTTACTTTTATCTAGGAGGAACTACCTGTAATGAAAACAAGACCACCAAAAGGAATTAAACAATATGGGTAGTGAATCTGCGTGCGTATGCTAGATCCAAGAAGTGATACTTCCTAGATGGTTGTCAATCCACTATTTTAAACAATTTAATGTTGTAAACAAAGTAAATACTATTGTTATTTTAAAATTATTTAGGTATCTCACTTAAAACACAATAAGAAATAGATATAATCTAATAGGCTAAGCTAGAATAGAATCCAAAGGTCAAATGATTGGTTCTGGGTCTCTGCAAGTTTGATAGAGGTCTCGGGTAGATCACAAGTGAATGGGGTGAGATGAAATTAGGTGGGTAGGTCATTTTTCTAGGCTATGTGGGCAAATACAGAGACCGGTGTCGGTCAGGGGTGACCGATAATGGTTAGGTGTAACCGGTGCCAGCATTATTGTAAGATCTAGAAATGTCATAAAACAAGCTTTTGGTCTCCTTTGTGATTGCACAAAGGACTTTGGTTGGTCAATATGAGGTATTGGGTGACTGGAGTAGGATTTTGTGAGGTTTTAATGGGTATATGGAGGTGAAAATGTTGGAGAAGGTCAATAGGGGCAAGATAAACAATGGATGATAAAATGAAATAAACTAGGAAAGTATGATGTTATACTTACTTGGATTCCATTCCTGAATGCCTGTGTGTGAGGGATGGAGGTGCTAATGATGGGTTTGAAGGTTGTAAGTGATCACCAACTAAAGAAAATCTTCTGCATGGGCTATATGTACACTCCTCTTTGCTTGGATAGATCGATCATGGATGGGATGGTTGTGCGGGGAAGATGCTCAATCTCCTTCCTTGCATGTAGGTTTTAACTAGAATGTGCTCTCTGAAGATGTGTTATCTCTCTGAGATGTGTTATAGCTCATCAACCTTCTCCCAATGTTTTCTAAACATGAGAATAAGGTAGTTTAGGGATTAAAAGGGGTAATCGACGGTGGTCTAGCTTAGCTTAACCGGTGACGGTTAGGGGTAACCGACGCTCGGTTAAGGCAGGATTTCCTAGGTTTACTAAAATAGGAGATCCTCTCGATTTCCTTGGATCTCATGTCATTCTCTCGTGGATTAGACTGGGAGCTTCTTGTGATCATGTGGGAATGTGGTTAGAGGGAATGTAGGCTTTGATTTTTAGGGTAAGTCTTAGTTAGTTATGACAACTTGCTAAGAATAGGTCTTAGATTGAGTTGGCTTGGTGAGGTGTCTAGGTGAACTATATGTGTGGATATTATTTAAATAAGATATTTAAATAATAAATATAGTGAGGATAATAAATTAATTTAATTAGAGTAATTAAATTAATATTAATGGGGTGAAGGGGGCCATGGCTAGGTAAATGTAATAAAGGATGTTTATTCATCGAGGGACCAAAGGGGAGTGTGACCTAATTTTAGTGTCTACATTTTGCCCATTTTTTTGCATAGCTTGTATTAGTAAGTGATGCTAACAAAAATAAGATGTGGTTACCCCATTTGTGGGTGAAGGTGATCCCCCTCAAACTAGGAACTGACGAGGCGAGGCAAAGTGACAGTCAAGCGGTAAGTGGTTTGATAAAAGGTAAATGTGAGGGAAAAGAAAGTGGGTATAGGGGAAAAGGTTGAAAGGTCTACTCGGTAAATCTAGGTAATGGGTCAAGGTAAAAGTTAGCAACAATACCAAACACTCACACCTAATTAAACTACAACATGCTACCGGTTTAAAGAGTAGGAAAACTCTACATCGTCTAAGGTTGATAGGTTTATCTAAACAAGGTTGAAGTGAATCCAGTATCCAAGGTATAGGATATGGTCAGGAAACACAACATAGGTTAGGTGCAGGAACATTTAGGTATGTTCCAATGTACACCAAAGGTAGGGTCAGGATAAACAGTCATGGCAATAGGCTAGGTAAGGTCATTAGGTCAATCAACACAGGTAACAATGCCGCAAGGTATAGCGAACACATGAGGTAAAAGGTCACTAGCAATGGTCCAGGTCCAAATATCTAGGTCACGGCATGGGTAAGGCCAAGGTAGGGGTAAAAGAATAAGAAGTCCCCAAAGGAGGAAAAATGGAGGTAGGAAGTGACGAGGTCAGGAAAGGTAAGGTAATGGGTTAGGTAAAGGTTGGATGGGGTAAAGGAGAAAGGTAAAGGGTGGGGTAAAATGGAAAAGTAAGGGCAATGTGTAGGTGAGGGTGACCGATGGTGGTCATGGATAACCGATGTCGGTATAGGAAAACCGGTGATGGTTAGGTGGGTACACGACCAATGTCGATCAATGGTAATCGACGTCGGTTAGGTCGTGGGTTATAAAAACAAAAAATCCACATTTTTATTATTCATTTGTTATTTTTGAAGTGAATAAACAACAAAAAAGAGAGAAAAGAGAGAAAAGTGTCTAAAGGAAATGGGACAAAGGTGAGTCGGTCGATTTGATGAGGGTTGGGTGGGTGAGTAGCGGGTCCATGGGATCAGGGTGAGAGAGTTGATTGGTTGGAGGTTGTGAGTAGATATTCGGTGATGGCAGAGGGGTGGAGAGGATCGGGTACCACCACCGGCATAGTGGCCGACATGCCATCGAGACGACAGCAAGCATGTGATGAGGTAAGCGCCTAACTCTATATTGGTGATTAGATAGATTAGGTGTTTTGATTATCATTTGTAGGGTTTTGTGGGTTTTAGGTTTTTGTGGGTGGTTAAAAATAAAATGTTGGTATGGGGGAATAACGGCCAAAAAAGAGGGGGTCAGGGTAGTGAATTGTATAGGTTGGGTGGGTAGGGGTCTAAGGGGAGTTTAGGTCATTATGTAGGTGGGGTAAAAGGGGCAAGGGAGTTTATAGAAGAGGAGGGTTTGGGAAGTCACGAATTTTCGATGTGACCGCATCAAGCTCGGCTGATGAGTGACCCGGATCTCATCAAGCTTGATCGCAAAGCTTGGTAGGCAGTCGAGCTTGGCCGGTGATCGATGCTCGGTTTAAAGGTTAGAATAAACTTATCGGTCAAGATTTTTAGGCACAAGGGTGAAAAGGTGATGTAGGTTAGGTGGTTGAGATGGGTAGGGTAAAAATAGGGTGGAAGGTAATGATAATTAGTGAATATGGTCATGGTAAATAAGGATTAATGTCGTGTTTTGATTAGATGCGGGGAGAGCGCAGTTACACATGCAGGGATAGGGTTCTGCCTCTACTAGTGACATTACATAGCTTAGCTGACCCCCTTTGGGCTACAACACGTGGAGGTATTGGGCTTGAGTGGGATTTGGTGCTATCGACATGATGTTTGGCAGCCACGACTTAATGTTCACACTCATCGATAGATGGGACTCCGCGACCAACACGTTCCACCTTCCGATGGGTGAGATGACTATCACCCTGGAGGACATGTTTCAGATTTTGTGGTTACCCATATTGGGTTCCTAGGTTTACTCTATCTCCTTTGAGGCCTCAAAGGAGCTGATCGAGACAATTTTTGGCAGGGGGCGGTGAGATTTGAGATTCCATAGCACCAGTTTGAGCTATGGCGAGATGTACCTAGCCCATCCGGATGAGACGAGGCTAGTAGTTCTATTGATGGAGGTAGTGTGCTGCTATGCACTACTAAATGCAGAGGGTGGACACTTTCCCCGATCACTAATGGGGGTGCTCCATGATATGATGGTACATGAGACATGCTTTGCCTAGGCACCAGCATTCTTGGTGTAGCTATACCGAGAGCTATGGGCATATGGGTGGTTGCGTAGGTTTAGCCTATGTTGTACATTTATACTACATTGTTGGGCCTATGAGCACATAGTCTGTGTTTGACCTATAGGGATGCCTTGAGTAGATGCATTTCCCGCGAGATGTGTGCGGGTGGGATACAGAGATGGGTTCCTAAGTAGGAGAGCGGAGATTAGATAGGCCGACATATGATGTGGCCCATTTTTGGCAGTTGTTGGAGGGGTTATCCGGAGTGGACATTATCTGGAGGCCATATGTGGGATTCCCCTCATATAGGCACATGCATGAGGAGCTAGCTGAGCTCCAGCTAGAGAGGTGGATATAGGGTCATTGTGTCGGGGAGGATGAGATGATCCCGGTAGACAGGTTCGCGGTAGTTCATACTTATACAAGATATTCCTCTATCCTTCCCACAGTATCAAAGAGATGATGTGGAGAGGCCTCTACCTCTACCACATCGATAGTGCCTACAGGAGAGGAGGAGGAGCTAGTGGATTGGTAGATTGATGATGTCGGATGTATGACATGACAGTATAGGAAATGGTGGGTGGCTCAGTTATGAGCCATACCACCTAAACCGAGGTAGCCTAACTTAGCTACCATTACAATGCAGAGAGAAACCCTACAGGGGTAGGTAGTGACACTGATCACCTAGATAGGTATACTTCAGACACAACTAGAGGGTTCAGAGGCAGAGGTAATAGAGCTACGAGTACAGGTGGCCAATCTGCAGGCCCAGATGGTAGAGGGAGAGGATGGAGGAGATGGAGGAGATGGAGATGGAGACAAAGATGGTCAAGTGATAGCCTTATTGGCTCAAGTGGCAGGTTTACAGGGGCTAGTTTTCCACAAAGACAGCACGTATTGGGGCCTTACAAGCCCATATATAAGCACGGGGGCAAGGGGAACCACCACAAGCATAGGGAGATGGTCCCAATTCACATGTTGGCATAGGGTAGGTGTGTAGGGAGGGGCCAAGACCTATGGGACCACCATAGACTATGCATGTATCTAGGTTACGGGATGCTCTAGGTGAGGTGAGATATTATCAGGATCAGCTCATGGCAGCTGGGATAGACTTCCTACCCTACAAAGAGTACGAGCAGCATAGCAAGCGCTCAGTGAGAGGACAAGACCTCGCACACATAGTGTGGAGAGCACAGGAGGGCAGCGAGCTTTGAGGCTTGATCAGGGAGAGGCCACTAGTGCACGGTGACCAAAGTTAGGTGATGTGCTAGTAGGGACACATGAGGTCGAGGGTATAGGTGACACAGAGATGGAGGACATCCGGTGAGATGCCTGAGATGTGGTCACCTAATTTTTTATGTATACTAGTGATTTTTTGATATATATACCAGCCTATGTGCCGAAGGTAGTTGTATTTTTTGATCACATACCGGTCAAGCGTGCAAAGATATTTTGTATTTATTCATTCATTCTTTTATGTATATGAGACTCTGGCCTATGTGCCATGACATTTGGCTATTATATATATCGGCTTGTGTGCCGACATTTTTGAGATGATGGACATGATGAGACAAACATGTATATTGAGATACATATTTATTGTTTTTATGATGAGATTCATGGTATTTCGCATGATTTTTGTTGATGTGTTTATGAGACATTGGTTTATGGCTTGTGTATCGGATGAGATATGAATTTTACTTTAATGTGGTTTGAAATTTGGTGAGTTAGGCATGATGGAGTTAGGTTGCTTTAGGCATGGATTGAGTTAGGTTATGGATGGAGTTAGGTTATGGTTAGGCATGGATTGAGTTAGGTTATGGTTAGGCATGGATTGAGTCAGGTTATGGTTAGGCATGGATCGAAAGTTAGGTTATAGGCATGGATCAAGTCAAGTTATAGGCATAGTTGAGTTAGGTTATAGGCATGGTTGAGTTAGGTTATAGGCATGGTTGAGTTAGGTTAGGTAGGCATGGTTGAGTTAGGTTATAGGCATGGTTGAGTTGAAAGTAGGTTTAGTTATGATTCATTATGTTAGTAATGAATGATACTATGGGTCATATGTGAAATGTTATATAATCTATGCATAGTGATGATAGAGGGATGGTAGGTGTAATAAATGTATGTTGTGTGGTAAGTAATTTGTTATGTATCCGGCTTAATTTATAATTTTGTTATAAAAGGGGAACTAAGTGAAATGTGGTGTAAATGGTGAGTTAGGCATGGTTGATGAATTTTTTTAGGGTAGAGAATGGAGAGCTAACCTCCAAGGTCCCCATTCCCTTGGAGTGCTTCCTACATTGTCCCAGCGAAAAGGGACCTCAAGCCAATGTAGTTCTCCCATGAGCTAGGGAAGAATATGAAAATGAGTTGGTAGGTTTTTGGGTATGTTGTGGGTTTAGGTTTAATAGGTGTAGATAGATTATAGGTGAAATGATGTAGGGGAAGGCAACTATGGTGAAAGGGGAGGACTACCCCAAAGGTAAACGTCGAGGACCAAGTCTTGTATAAGGTAATCAAAACATAAACAAATATGGTTAAAAGATAAGAGGGGGAAATAAAGCCACCTGATTGGGTAGGATCATACCGAGTAGATCATACCTTGGAGGGGGTGATGAACATAAGACCCGAAAGGCATTGCATGATTAACTATTCTATGATGAAGGTAGTCATAGGATCACCAAATGTCTAAATTCCAATATGTCCCTTGAGGTAATTGAGACAATGAGAGTGGAAGTTGTGAGGGTGAAAGGTAGTTAATTTTATATGTTTTGAGTGATAGGGCTTTTGGGCAAGGGTCCTAGGTCACAATGGGCAAGTCCATGACTAAATTTTTTTGTTTTGATAGACTGATCAATGTGGGAAGTCTATATAGGAAAATGAATATGGTACTACTTGAGGTCTTTGTGAAGTGATCGATCGATGTGGAAGCTTCAGCTTTCTCTCTCTCTCTATTTTTGTTAAAATATTCACATAGCTTTCCTTCAAGGGATTAGTCTATTTATAGCAGTAATTTTGTCGAGAGGAAGATTTCTTTTCAGGAGTCATATTTTATTAGAAGTTTGACTCAAGGAGTTTGGTCCCATGTGAGGTCGTTGAAGTCATGGACAAGACCAAGGTGGAGGATAGGACCTTGTTTAAAAGGTAAGGTGGAACAACCATGAGATCTCATCTAAAGGTAGATGAAAAGTATCCATGAGAATCATGCTATGTGTAGCACTTTGGTACACATATTCAAGAAGAGATAACAAGTGACAGGTACTCACATGATTCTTGTTTAATCATTAGGGAGGTGTATGGAGTGGGTAGCACTCAAGGGATGAGCCTGGAAAGAGACAAAGGGTGAGGTAGGACAACGAGTCAAAAATAGAATGGTCAAAGATGCAATGCATTAAGGGGCTCATGTTCGGTTTACCATCAAGTGAAGATAAATGATAGGCACCTGATCCATAGGTATGAGTTACGATGTATGGTCCAAGCCAATTAGGAGAAAATTTACCTCGTTTACTTTTTTCTACTTTGGTTACATGTTGATTTTCTTTCAAGACAAGGTCACCGACTTGGAAGGTTTGTTCATGAACACGTTTGTCATAAGCATGTTTGATACATTGTTGGTAAACTTGAAGGTGATCCAGAGCATTAAGATGACATTCGTCTAATAACTCTAGTTGTGCTAAGTGGTCCTAACAAAATTCATCATTAGTAAGCATGTCATGGAGAGAAATGCAGAGTGAGGGGATCTGGACTTCAAGAGGCAGAACATCCTCTGTACCATAGACCAACGAAAAGGGCATGGTTGCAGTGGAAGTGCAAATACTAGTGCGGTATGCCCATAGGCCAAAAGGAATGTGCATATGCCAATCCTTCCTAGTATCATCAACCACTTTCATGAGAATTTTGTTGAGGGTTTTCTTAGTGGATTCAGCTTGGCCATTGGTTTGTGGGAAATAAGGTGATGAGAAACTAAGTCAATGCCAAAGGCATCGTAAACTTTTGCAATGTTTTGTTTTTGAATTGTTTTCCATTGTCAGTGATGAGGCGATGAGGAACACCAAAGTGACAAATGATGTGATGGTTAATGAACTCACATATCTTCTCAGCTTTCATGGAGATGAGTGGTATGTCTTCCACCCATTTTGTGTAGTATTCGGTAGTAGTTATGATCCATTGATGGCATTGGGAAGAATGAGGATTGATTTCTCTGACAAGATCCAAACCCCATTGAGAGAAGGGCCAAAGGTCACGAGCACCTGTAAGGCATGATTGGGTGTATGATAAAGGTTGGAATGTTGTTGACATTTTACACAATGTTTGACATAGTCACAGCAATTATGGTTAAGGGTCAGCCAGTAATAGCCTAGGTGAAGAATACACTTAGCAACAGCAAGGCCACTAAAGTGACCTCCACATATGCCATCATGAAACTCCTTCATGGTATAAGGAATTTCATAACTTGTGAGGCATCGTAAGAGAATGCTATCAAATTTGTGCTTATAGAGGAGTCCCCCTAGAATGACAAAACGAGAGACCTTTTTAAGGAAGGTGTGTTGTCCATTACGGGTGATATCAGGAGGTGAGATGGAGAGAAAAAGGTAGTTAGAGTACTGTTTATACCAAAGGTCACTCGGGTCAGGGGTGTCGGTTCCGATTGAGTAAAATTTGTGAGGTAAATAAGAAGGTGAATGGAAGCATTATATGGTGACAAATATTTTGGAATCTACAAGGGAAGCGGGTATTTGGGAAGCTAAGCGAGCCATGGTATAGGAAAATTTGTTAGTTGAACGTGGATGGTTTGAAGGGTGTAACGATCAAAGGTGGTCAAAAGTATGTCTACATGATGTTTATACTTTTGAAGTATCTTGTTATGACATTGGTACATACCATTGACTTGGTTACCAATTGTGAATCATGAAAGATGTGGATTGATTTTACATCTAGGGCATATGTGGCTTAGAGACTTAGTACGAGCACTTCGTACTCGGCAATATTGTTGGTGCATTCAAAGTCTAGTTTGAAAGACAAATGAATGGGTTCTCCATCCAGAGGAATGAGGATAATACCAGCCCCGACCCCATGCTGACACTTGGAACTATCGAAGAACAGTGTCATTTGGTAAGGGGGGTCATCTAGGAAAGAGTAGCAATTGACTCATCGGAAAGTCAAAATTAGATGGTTGATCCCCGAAATAGGTGCGTTAGCCAATTAGTCGCTGATAGCTTTGCCCTTTATGAACTTTTGGTGAATGAATTTGAGGTCAAGATCAGCTAAAAGCATAAGCCATCATGTAGCACGCTGATTTTGATAAGGTTTGGTGTACATGAAGTGTAAGGGATCGGTGTTGGTCACGACATAGGTTTTGTGGTTGAGTAGGTAATGGTGGAGTTTGGTGGCAATGAAAAATAAGGCTAAGAAAAGTTTTTCTAGATGGTTGTATCAGGTTTCATAGTCTAAAAGAGTATGGCTTATGTAATAAACCACCTGCTCCCTATGTTGTTCATCGCGATGAGCGAGCATGGCTCCCAAGGAATGATCAGTAGCTGATATGTATAGGTAAAAATGTTGATCGTCTTTAGGTGGAATGAGTACGGGTGGTTGGAGAAGGTATTGTTTTAGGGCCTCAAAAGCTTTGTGACAATCATCATCCCATTTAAAGGAGACATCCTTCCTAAGCAGATGATGAAATGGTTGACACCGATCAGATAATTGTGAAATGAAATGGCGAATGGACTGTAATTTACCTTGCAGGCTACGAAGTTGTTTAAGGTTAGTGGGCGGAGGCATTTCTAGAATGGCCTTGACTTTAGCAGGGTCAACTTCTATACCATGGAGGGAAACAATAAATCCCAAGAGCTTTCCTAAGAGAACCACGAAGATGCACTTTTTAGGTGAAGGTGGACACAATATTTAATGAGGCGGTCAAAGATGGTTTTGAGGATGGCGAGGTGCTTAGAGCGACGTTTAGATTTGGCCAAGAGATCATCCACGTAATCTTCCAATATGCGATGCATGATATCATGGAAGATGTAGGTCATAGCATGTTGATATGTAGCACCAATGTTTTTAAGGCCAAAAGGCATGACTCGATAGCAAAAGGTTCCCCAAGGGGTGATGAATGCAATCTTGTATTGATCCTCTAGGGAAAGAAAAATTTGGTTATAACCCGAGAAGCCATCCATGAGTGATATCATCTCATGACCAGCGGTGAGGTCAACTGTTGATCAATACCAGGCAAGGGAAAATCATCTTTTAGGCAGGCTAGGTTGAGGTCACGGAATTCCATGCAAATGCGGAGTCCCCTATTGCTTTAGTAATAGGGACAATGTTAGAAATCCAACAAGGATAATCAATGGGTAAGATGAAGGAAATGGAAAGAAGGCGTTGAAGTTCTTCTTTGACGAGAAGAGCAATGCGAGGGTGAATTTTCCTTAGCTTTTGTTTGATAGGTTTGGCATTGGGAATGGTTACGATATTGTGGACCACTATGGTGGGGTCAATACCAGGCATGTTTGCGTAAGACCAAGCAAAAGCGTGGTTATGATCTTAGAGAAAAGAAGTGATGGCTTCCTATTCAGTAGCATATATAAAGATTATCCAATCTTTAGGATGTGTGGGTCATCCTGAGTATGAATGTTGATCTCAATAGTCGATTCATTCAACATGGTTTGTGTCTCAGAGGGTAACGACCAATGAATATATGAGTCTTCTACACCAAGGTAGGTGAGTATGGATTCATCATCCTAACATTGAACAACGTTAATTGTAGGTGTGTCGTCATTGATCATTTCAGGATATAGGAATGGAAGAGTGGAAGGGGCCTCACCTTCATGTTGATAAGTCAAAGGCCCCAAGGAAATGGTGTTTATGAAAAAAAAAGTTAGGGGGATAGATTCAGGATCCATCGACTCCATCGGTGAGGGTGGTGATGAAGGTGGAGCGGGTGAAGGTGGTGATGAAGATGAAGGTGGAGAAGGGCTAGGGTCCTCAATGAGTTCAATGCGGGCCTATTTGGTAGGAGGTTTGGGGAAGCCGATACCACTATGGTCATTATGTTTGCAGTGGTACATGGAATAACAATATGGTGGCCTTGCTCGTAAAATCCAAAACCAAAACCCTTCCACGCACAAAGGTGTGTAGGAAGGTGTGGGTGAAACAATGATTGGTAAGTGATTGGAAGTCAATGGAAAATGGGCGGTTTGTGATGGTGGTTCAGGTGTGTAAGTGGTAGTATCAAGTCCCCCATATGTGATACTAGTACGAAGATGAGGAGGACCATAAAGGAGGCATTCTCCTATATGGTGATCATAGTGAGGGTGTTGGTGAAGGCTTCCATACTCCTGTGGAGTAAGGAATGTGTTAACACTATATAAGTGGTACTCCCCCAGAGTGAGGCATTGAAAAACACCTTCCAAGGGATCAGTGGTTGGTATGTAGGTAGCTAAAATGGATGATGTGTCATAGGTTGATGCGGAGGTGGAGTTAATGGATTGGGAAGCTAATGGGTCAGCCATGGAAGTTATAGTAGTAGTAGGAATGGAGGAGGTATGTGCGGTGAAAGCAGCGGCTATACTGGTAGGTGGAGGTGTAGGTGAAGTGGTATTGGTTGTGGAGGTAGATGGTTTGACAGGTATGAGCACATCATTGGGTCAATAAAGCATGTTACATGTTTTAAAAGGTGATGGGTCAGTTGGAATGGTATAAGTGTGTCCTTCGTGTTTAAACTTTACACAACTATGAAAAGTGGAAGGAACACAACCCATGACATGGATCCATGGTCTACCAAGTAACAAGTTATATTATAATTCCCCCTCCAAAACATAAAATAATTCTGGAACAGTACGGAGGCCCGCGCGAACATGAAGGATGACAGTTCCTAGTGTGGAGGTGATAGCATTGTTGAATGAATGCAACATGACCGGATGTTTATGCATGTAATTGTCAGGTATGCGCATTTGATAAAATGCATGGGATGAAATGATATTAATGCTAGTGCCTCCATCAATCATCACATGGCATACTCGTATGTCATCAATGTGGATGGAGATGAAGAGGGTTGGGTCTGCAGTTCATCCTTTTGGTGTGGCACGATCTCTTCCTCTAAGAAGCTAAGGGAGGTCACTTGTTGAACAAGGTGGGGTGAAGATGAAGGTGGTAATTTGGTGAGAGAGTCTACATGATGGGGTGTGATAATGGGGGCTACGGGTGTAGGGTCATTGGGTAAAACCTCAATAGATTGAAGAACCTCCATGAGGGCTTAAGGATGGGATTATGAGGTTTAGATGAGGTCATATACGGACATTTTGAGGGGAGATTGGTGTAATTGTTTGAGCAAGGTGCAATGTGTGATGCCATTAGAAATGGGGTATGTGGGGCTGTGGATAGTTATTTTAGGTATGGGTGCAAATAGTATGTTGGGTATAGGATTGGTTGGTAGGCCAGTTTCCTTTTCTTTTCTCTTACGCACACATGTAGTGACATGTATCATGTTGATTTGAAGGGATTGGAAAATGGGGAAGGTGTAGGGTGAGTGGTGTAACAACATGAAGGGAAAAAACCTATCGGAGGAGAAAATCCTTGTGAGGTGAGCTAGGCGCAATGACATTAGGGTGGTGGCATGGAAAGTTCTCTGATGTGAACCATGTTAATTTCAAATCTTGAGGGTGGATCTAGGAGATGTGAGGGTGGAGGTTGTGGTTGTTGAGTGGGTAGTTTAGGAATGAGTGTTAGTGAAACAGGATCCTCGTCAAGAAGGTCATCGTCATCAAATTTGGTTTCTGGTGGACACAATTAGATAAGGACGGTTTTCAAGGCCTTGAAGTTCTCCACATCATGCCCTTACACATGATGGTATGCGTAAATTGTAGTATCATCAAACCATTTTGGTTTGGGTTTGAGGGGGTCGTAAGGTTAGAGTGGTGGTAATGTGATAAAAGAGGTCTTGAGGAGGTTGGTTAATATTTTGTCATAGGACCTGCTAGTGGATCACAATAGGAAGTGAATGTGGGTTTGGGTGTAGGTGTGGTTGATCATCGAGGAATTATTTTTGAAAGAGTAGGAACGGGTCGAGTTATGGTTTTAGGTTCCAGTGTGGTTTTATGTATCGGTCGTGTTTGTTTGGGTAGGGGTACAGTAGATGGGTAGGAGGGTGTGTGGTTGTTTTGACTACCTTATTGTGGGGTAGTAGGGTTTTGTTTTGGGTTGCACCTTCTTGGGTAAAGGTGATGTGGGTGTACGAGGTCTAGAAGGAAAAGTAGATGGAGGAAGAGGGTGAGTTACCCACGGGATAATGGGGGTGTTGTGAAGGTAGATGATGCGGGTTGTGCTTGGGGTGTGAGGGACAATGACTGAAGTGTAGTGGGTAGTGAAGCAATAGCTGAGGGTATTGGAGGTATTGGTGGTAAAAATACTACAGGTGCGGTGTAAGTTGTGTTGTGTGCCTAGGTAGGTTAGAGGTTTGTGAGGAAGGAATGGGTTGTTGTGTTATTGGTTTATGGATGGGTGAAGGTCACTTGACCATGTTGGGTAGCTGAGGTCTTAAGACAGATGGGACAAACGCAGTGTGATTGGTGCGCTTGGGGTATGAGGTCGATGGGTTTGTTTCTTTGGTTTGGGTGTCGAGTAGGTGTCGTATTGACGTTGGAGGATGTAGCTAAATCCAGGTTTAATAGGTAGATGAGTAAGGCTGGTGGTCGGGTGACCCCTAAAGTGGTAATAGGTTTAGTTGAGGCAAATGTTGTAGGTGTGGGTTTGGGTTTAGTTTGTAGGTTGGGTTATGGGTAAGGGTGTGGTTTGAGTTCTAACAGTATTGGGGAAGCTCATTGCAATAGAGCTGGTTGTGTTTGGTTTGATTGGTTGAAATGTGTTTGGGTAGATAGTGGAGTATCAATGAGGGGTCTATGCATTTGTATTGAGACAGGGGATTAAGAAGCGTCCCTATAGTAAATCCTATCCACATAATCTAAGTGATCAGCTAAATGTGAGAACGGAATGTCTGTGGGTGGAGTTGGTGAGGACCTAATGGAAATTCCTATAAATGTGTCTTGGAGATGGGGAATTGGCTAGCTTCAGCTTCCATGGGTAAGAGATCCGAAAGTAGGTCTCATGTATTCTGGTAACGATGGAGAATTCTCGCCAAGAGGAAAAGATATGTCAACTAGTTCTATGATAGGTGGAGGAGATTATGGGAGCTCCTCTATAAGTGGAGGAACAAATGGGTGCTCCCTGTGGGGTGGAGGAGGCAATGGGTGCTCCTCTATGGGTGGAGGAGATAATGGGAGCTCCTCTATGGGTGGAGGAGGTATTATAGGTAAAGGTTCTCTAAGTGGTGAAGCTAGGGGTGAGATGGGCTCAATGTTAGTAGAAGACCCCTCCATTGGTGATGAAGGAGATGAAAGGTGTTTCTCTATTGGTGAAGGAACAGGGAGGTTGGTTCCAATGTAGAAGGAGGATTTTGGGCTAGGATCTCCTCTATGGAAGGAATATGGGGTAATTGGGAGGTGACATGTACCTCGTTAAAGATAGCGTGAACCTCATGGGTATGGGTATCGTGAGTTGATGTCTCACCGATTTGATTGGATGAAGGGGCATGGTTGGGAAATGGTTTTTTGAAGATTTGTAGATTTTGGTTGGGGGTGGCGTTGGGATTATTCACAGTTAACTTGCCTTTCTTGAGCATTTCTTGGACAATATTTTTGAAAGTGATGAAATTGCCATCACTATGACCCTTTACTTGATGATAGTTATAGAAATCATGTTCTTTATACCATGTAGGCATGGGGCGAGCAAGGTCAAAACCAATGGTGTGGTTTTATAGGTGGAAGGGTGATGGCTCGCTTTGATAATATTTTCTAAGAAAGAAGAGTAAGGTTCCTCAATCGAGTATATGCTAGATCCAGAAGTATGATACTTCCTAGATGGTTGATTAGTCCACTATTTTAAACAATTTAATGTTGTAAACAAATTAAATCCTATTGTTATTTTAAAATGATTTAGGTATCTCAATTAAAACACAATAAGAAATATATATAATCTAATAGGCTAAGCTAGAATAGAATCCAAAGTTCAAATGATTGGTTCTGGTCTCTGCAGTTTGATAGGGGTATCGTAGATCACAGTGAATGGGGTGAGATGAAATTAGGTGGGCAGTCGTTGTTCTAGGCTATGTGGGAAAATATAGAGACCGGTGTCAATCGGGGGTGACCGACGACGGTTAGGTGTAACCGTCTTTAGTTCTCGTAAGATCTGGAAATGTCATAGAACAAGCTTTTGGTCTCCTTTGTGATTGCACAAAGGACTTTGGTTGGTCAATATGAGGTATTGGGTGGCTAGAGTAGGTTTTTCTGGGTTTTAATGGGTATATGGAGGTGAAAATTTTGGAGAAGGTCAATAGGGGGCAAGATAAACAATGGATGATAAAATGAAATAAACTAGGAAATATGATGTTATACTTACTTGGATTCCAGTCATGAATGCCTGTGTGTGAGGGATGGAGGTGCTAATGATGGGTTTGAAGGTTGTAAGTGATCACCAAATGAATAAAAGCTTCTACATGGGTTACATGTACACTCTTCTTTGTTTGGATAGATCGATCATGGCTAGGATCGTTATGCAGGGGAAGATGCTCAATCTCCTTCCTTACATGTAGGTTTTCACTGGAATTTGCTCTCTGAAGATGTGTTATCTCTCTAAGATGTGTTCTTGCTCATCAACCTTCTCCCAATGTTTTCCAACCTTGAGAATAAGGTAGTTTAGGGGTTAAAAGGGGTAACCGATGGCAGTCCAGCTTAACCGATGACGGTTAGGGGTAACCGACGTCGGTCAAGGTGAGATTTCCTAGGTTTACTAAACTAGGGAGATCCTCTTGATTTCCTTAGATCTCATGTCATTATCCTACGGATTAGACTGGGAACTTCTTGTGAGCATGTGGGAATGTGGTTAGAGGGAATGTAGGCATTGATTTTTAGGGTTTGGGTAAGTCTTAGTTAGTTATGACAACTTGCTAAGAATAGGTCTTAGGTTGAGTTGGCTTGGTGAGGTGTCTAAGTGAACTATATGTGTGGATATTATTTAAATAAGAAATATAGTGAGGATAATAAATTAATTTAATTAGAGTAATTAAATTAATATTAATGGGGTGAAGGGGGCATTGTTAGGTAAATGTAATAAAGGATGTTCATTCGTCGAGGGACCAAAGGGGACTGTGACTCCATTTTAGTGTCTACAACACCAATAAAATTATCTACACATGTTTCTAGAGTACAATGGGCCTTAAGGGGTTATATGGATGGGATTTGATGGACCAATTCATTGCCACTACACGTGCGAGGAAACATTTGTCCTTGTCTATGTAAACTCACATGGATGAGCCCAAATTTGATGTATGAGAAGATTCATGTGTGTCCCAAGAATGAAGAAGTCACCCCAGAGCAAGCACATGACTATAAATCCCACTCTCATGTTTGATTTACCTTTATGTTCCACCCCACACTAAAAAGATGTGTGGTCCTCTCAGCATAGAACCTTGATGATTTGATTAGCCACCATCACACACGTGTTTTTTAGTAGACATAATATGGCACTAAGGAGAGGGCACACGAGAATATTCACACGTAGTAACAAGTCATATTTTAAGGCATGAAAGGATAGGGAAGGAAATTCGCCTGAAAGGCAAATTAATTCAAGATTAGCCATTTTCATGGTTACGTGATATTTTTACAAATAGCGTATGGAGCACACAAACGGGATGGAGACTTACGCAACATGCAAATGCTATTTTGGGAAGAACATATGCTAAGCTCCATGCATGATTTCAAGATAATAATATAATTACTACTTTTAGTTAAATGTAAGAGATCTATTATTAGCACACTTGCATGTGTGCATGTTATTGTAAAGGCGCATGATTATTTTCAACATGGGACCTATTTTTGTAAGTGCATAAGCAGTGAAGTGAAAGTCCCC
This sequence comes from Taxus wallichiana var. yunnanensis, assembly GCA_018340775.1. NCBI lineage: Eukaryota > Viridiplantae > Streptophyta > Pinopsida > Cupressales > Taxaceae > Taxus > Taxus wallichiana. The sequence continues at coordinate 777,657,490 of CM031242.1, read as the reverse complement.
ACCCTTATAAATATGTAGTAATTTGTATAGATTAGAGAGAGGCTATGTGTGAGCTATTATGGAGTTATGTTGCCACGTCGATGCGTGCATAAACTTATGATACCAATTATTGTAAGAAGATTTTGTATTTATTGTGTTCTAATATAATGGAGCATATTGGGTGAATAATGGTCTTAAACATGATTGTAACTAGTTCTTACATGGTTAACTTCATTATTTTTATCACTTAATTCATTATTCTTTTAGATCTAGATCTGGAATATGCTCTGTGGAATATTTATGTTGTTTATGGATATCAATACATTACATCTTCATCATGTTCACATCTTGTATAAGAAACTCTAAGGAGGGGAATAGTACCTTTACATGCTTTGGGTGAGAGTTCAGCTCAGTCTAGTTGATGTGCCAAAGATGCTTGGGTTGTTCATGGTAAATTCTAGGCGCATCACGCACCCAAAATAAAATGTTGATGCAAAATTACAGCACCGTTGATTTCTTGTGATTTTTTATATGAGAAAATTAGTGCAACCTGCATAACATGGGATTATCCTACAGTGTGAGACCTTGCAAGTAGGATAATCCTCTAGATAAATCCATCTTCTTCCTCTAACCTAGTGCCAACTTCTCCAAAGTGCGATAATGGAAATCTAAATTAACCCTATTTTAATGCTTTCCAAAGAGACAGGATATAGAAAGATGTATGAAATAAAACTACTCTAAGTGAAGGTGATGCACCAAGAAAGGATGGGACAATCCCAGTGAGTGAAAAATAGGGAGAAACTAAGAAGGAGAGGGCTGGTAAAAAGCCACATTCTAGAACAATAATCAATTCCCTAAATTCATAAAGTACAATAAACTATGGGATCTCAGTAAAGAGATGGATATATGCACAATAAACTTATAAATGTAATTGAAGGAAGAATATGTAATTCCTATAAGTTAGGGAAAAAATGGCCACAAAACATGAATTTTATTGCTCAAAAATGTGCACAATCCATCATACCATAAGTAAAAGACAAAAGCTTTTACAATAAGCCCGCATTCAAGGCCTTTAGCTCATAATAGCTCTGGAACAATTTTGACAGAGTTATTTTTATTTTTGGAAAAATCCCCCCCCAAATGAGGTGAATTTTACAATATAAAGGGAAAATTGGGTCACCAACTAGTAGGATGCATTGAAGAGGTATGGGAAACCATCTATTTTGGTACTTTTCCTACACAGAAGTCATGGGTATCATGCCTCATTAATTTTGGTTGTTGGGATGTAATTCATTCATCGACCCTCGTGAGGCTTGTAACTTGTCCCTCTATGTCGTCCAACCTTCACCCATCCAACCTCGGCTTGTATAACCTTGACCCATCTAGCCGCACCCATCCAAACTTTTCTCGTCCAACCTTGACCTATCCAACTAGGCCCGTCCAACCTTTACCCATCCAACTAGTGCCCGTCCAACCTTTGCTCATCTATCTTTGTCTCATCCACCTAGTAGCCATCCAACCTTGAATCGTCTAACCTCGCTCATCCTACCTTTGCCCGTCCAACCAGCACCCATCCAACCTTGACCCATCCAACTAGTGGCCATCCAACCTTGACCTCGGCCAACCCGGCCCATCTAACTCTAACCCATCCAACCTTAGCCCGTCCAAACTCAACCCATCCAACTAGTACTCATCCAACCTTGGCCCATCCAACATGTAGTCGTCCAACCTTGACCCATCCAACCTAGCCCATCAAAATTTACCCCATCCAACCTCCACTTGTCCAACCTCGACTCGTCCAACCTTTAATCTTGTTTGTCAAATCCAATATTCTCTCAGAGAGATGGGTTGAGTCAACACATGATCTACCCCGCAAGCTATAAAACGTTTCCCTTTTTTCATCAATTTCGATGTTTTGACCTATCAATTTTTCCATCTCACAGGGGTGCGAAAAATGGACAACAATTGGTGACTTGCGGGATGATCTTCCTGCTTGATCTTGAAGACTAGTGACCTTAGGCGATCCATTGGGCATGGAGTCACATTGATTTTGGAACTATCATGTCGCTTGAAAATATATCTTCCCACCTTTGGGGTGCTACTGGATATTTTCATTTCAAAAGAAACCCTTGGTTGAGAACTAATGCTTCACCACCAAACTTTTTCTGAAACTGGAAAGTGCAAGAGCAACAAGGGCACAACTATGTACAAACACAAAAGGTCATACACATTCCAAATAGAATATGTAGAGAGTGCACAAACACTTATTACAAGAGAAACCTAAACTATAACAATGTGACGTCTCTGCAAGCACTTGGAATAATTACAACTCCTAAACTAATATATATAAGGATGAAATTTTTCCTTTCATTATCAACTTTTAAGATAGATTCTTAGCATAACCGTAATCGAATCTCATCTCTCTCAAGTTGGAAAATTGGAAGGAATTGCTACTTTTACATCCCGTGACTATGTAGGGGCCACTCCAAATGGTATCAAACTTGGAATGCCTTCCTAGTTTTTCCCAATCTGCATCCCACTTTAGAACTAAGTCCCCTTCCTGAAAGGTCCTTGCTCTTGCTTTCTTATCAAACCATCTTTTGACTAAGGCTTGATCTTTCTCCACCGTTTAAACTACATGTTCTCTAATTTCTTTCAATTCCATCAGCTCTACATACCTGGCCTCCATTGGTTTGAACTCGAGATAACTCCAACTACTTCATGAGCTCCAATGCGTGTAGTTCTAATGATATAGGAAACACTGCCTCTTTCCTATAGACCAAATTGTAAGGGGAATTACCTGTAGACCTCTTTGGTGTGATCATGTCAGCCCACAAGGCTGATTTGATCTTTGTATGCCATGTCCTTTTGTTTTCATCTAGAGTCCTCCTAATGATTCTTAGAAAATTCTTGTTTGTGGACTCTACCTACCCATTACTTTGTGGGTAATATTTTGAAGAGGTGTTCAAGTAGATTCCATTATTAATAACCTATTATGTGATCTTTTAACCTAGGAATTCCTATGCATTGTATGATATGATAGTGGACAGTACTCCAAACCTAGTCATTATTCCTTTATAGAAGTCTAGTATGTTATACTCATTTTCTTCTTTGAGTGTTACTACCTCGGTCCACTTGGTGAAATAGTTTGTTGCTATCAAAATCCTCTTATTCCCTTGGCTCAAATTTGGATTGATGATCTCGATGAATTCCAACCCCCATCGCATGAATGGTTTCTTTACTGAGAAATGGGTTGGAGTGGAAGGGATGTTAACCTCTCTTTCTCGTGAAGAAGGCACTCTTTTACACTTCTTAATCCATGCATAACAATCATGAAAAAGGTTAGGCCAATAATAACCTACCTTCATAATTCTAAGACCTATCACCCTTGTGGAAAAATTTCCACCTATTTCTCCATCATGAAATTCATGTAGCACCTTCTTTATCTGATCTACCTTGAGGCACCTTAGGAGGACACCATTTACATCTTTCTTAAACAAGATACCATCAATTAATACAAATGGGATACAATAGAGCCCGAAAAATATTCTTTTGGCTTTGTTTAGCCCTTGAGGGCTTTGACTGTTTAGAGAAAATGGACTATATCTTGAGCCTAACAAGGATCGGTGAGGCATCGGATGATTTCTCTTGATCGTCTCGTAGCACCGCAACAATCTCCCGTTTTCCACTTGACTCGGCATGTTTTCTCGAAGCTAACTGCTCACATAATTCCTTTCCCCGACCATATTGGTTACCTTAATATCAATGTCATAGTCCATGACCTTGGTTACCCAGATAGCCCTTTTTCATTGAGGTCCTTGTTTAAAATAAAATCTTTTATACCAGCATGTGTGACTAGTAGATGAATCTTATTATTTAACACTGAATTTCTGAACTTATTCAAACTTCTAATCATGGAAAGGACATGTTTCTTAATGAATGAATATCTTACCTCAAATTACATAAGGCCTTGGGTGAAGAATGCAATAGGTTGCTCCAATCCTTCCTTACCCTACTCCACCAAGATTGCGGAGATGGTGTCCAAACCACCGAATGCATAAAGAAATAAGTCTTTGGAGAAGTCCATATTGATGAGAGTTGGAGCTTGAGATATTACCTTCTTGATAGCTTTGAAAATATCCTTTCCCTCCGATGTCCATTTGAAATCCAAATTCCTTTTTAGCATCATTGTTAATGGCTTCACAAGAGTGGAAAAATTCGGTACAAACCTCTAAACAAATTTTATCCTCCCCAAGAATCTTTGGAGAGCCTTCTTATGACTTGGTAATGGTAGAGTGTGGATGGCTTCTACCCTTTCTTTCGATCAATTGTCATTCCTTCCTTTGACACAATATGGCCTAAAATTTTACCTTCATGTGCCATGAATATGCACTTTTTCAGGTTCAAGGACACTCCAAACCTCCTGTACCTTTGGAAGACCTGTCGAGGTGAAAGAGGTGACTTTCTACATTTTTAGAAAATACAGTGATGTCATCAAGATATACAAGCACTATTTTATTTAACCCCTTAAACACCATATCCATTGCTCATTGAAATTTTGCTCTAGCATTTGATAGCCCAAAATTCATCTTCTTGTATGCATAGGTGCCCCATATTGTGGTAAATGATGAGGCCATAAATTGGCCATAAATTACCATTATTTTATCCTTCCAAGTTACCTTTGAAAGTGGATTTAAATGTAATATAGAACTTATAGTTTTCTTAAGATAGAATATAGGATATATATCTTGTTCATTCTTTAGAAATATTTTTTTATCTATTTTTTTGACTAATCCTATTGATTATTTGGGAAAAGATGCAAAGTCTTGTGTATGTAGGCCATAAAGGAAAGATAATGCTAGTATTGGGAAAAGTGGAATTGATCATGGATGGTATATATAAACTCAAATATGATTTCATATTCAGATTCCTCTCAAAAATTATGCAAGTTAAAAAAATAATCATCTCAATCCGAGATCATATGCAAAATTTATATTTGTTTTAAGTTAGCTCCAGAACTCGCAGCTTAGTTCGAACTAAGCAAATTTTGACAGTTTTTGAGGAATTGTGAAATATAAGAGAATCCAATGGAAAATATGAGAGATTTTTTTGTTCATATTAATTTTTTTAACAAAAACCTCATTCATATTTGTTACAGTATTACCAATAAAGAGATATCTAACTTTTAGTGAGTTGTAGTCCGAGGAAAAGTGTATCAGATGAGCACTAAAAGTTCCATAAATAGAAACAAAAAATTCAAATGGAAAATATGAGAGAGGTTTTTATTCATAGAAATGTTTTTAACAAAAACCTCATTCATATTTTCTACAGGTATTACCAATAAAGATAAATCTAACTTTTAGTGAGTTGTAGTCCGAGGAAAAGTGTATCAGACGAGCACTAAAAGTTCCATAAACAGAAACAAAAAAATACAAATGGAAAATATGAGAGAGGTTTTTGTTCATAGAAATGTTTTTAACAAAAACCTCATTCATATTTGCAACAAGTTTTACCAATGAAGAGAGATCTAACTTTTAGTGAGCTGCAGTCCGAGGAAAAGTGTATCGATAAGCACTAAAAGTTCCATAAACAAACATAAAAGTCAAACAGAAAATCTGAGAGAGGTTTTTATTCATAGAAATTTTTTTAACAAAAACCTAATTCATATTTGTAACAAGTTTTACCAATGAAAATAAATCTAACTTTTAGTGAACTGTAGTCCGAGGAAAAAGCATATTAGACAAGCGTCAAAAGTTCCACAAGCAAAAATAGAAAAGTCAAATGGAAAATCTGAGAAAGGTATTTGGTCAAAATAATATTTTGAGGAAAATCCTCCTTAAAATAATGTAGAATAATAAAATCATTATGATTCTTGTTACCGAAAAGAAAGGAGAATATTTGGGAGCAAATCTTCCTAAAATAAGTAAGATAAGATTTGACCCCAATAATATATCTCTCTCCATATTTTGTGGAGATGGAGATATTAGTTGTTAGGATTGGAATAAAGATAAGATCATATTGTATTTCCTAAAATAAGGAGTTGGTTGGATGCATGAATTATAAATGTAACCTTCTACACTTAGATATGTAATTCATTTTCTCCCAAGAAATAAAGATCTGTTCTTTCTTTCCAATCTTTTAAAGTAAAGTTATTCTGCAAGTTCTTAATTAAAAGTATGAATTAAGTTCTTGTTGTTGCAGACTCACAGCACCCCTAGATGTAGATCAGGCTTTTAGGTTGATGTTCAGGCATCCAGTGTGATTGCACAACATGGAATCCTTTCTCCAAGCATGGGACTTGTAAAGATGAGAAAATATTCTCCAGAGAAGGCTGGTTCCTATTCCTCTGTTCAAGATGCACACAAAAAATGCAGAGGGTTTGCTAAAACCTAATCTAAATTTCCAAGGAGACAGGGTAAGAAAATGCATAGAATAAAACCTAAACTACAAAGGTGATGCACCGAGGAATGTTAGACATTCGTTTTGAAAATTTCACACAGACCACATAGGCCGCAATACAAACACCATGCATAGGTAACCAAACCGCAATAAGAGATCAAAATGACAAGCAATGAATACATGAGAGTGTTAAGAGTCAATCACAACACATATTATTGCTCAAGAGTTGATACAAGATATCATTCACTAATGGCCAAGAGGCAAAAAGACTGGCATTACAACCCATATGGGAGGTTTGAAAGCTCCATAAATTCTCTGGCAAGCGAGGGAATAAGGGAGGATGCAAAACAAAAATGTCCGACCCCTTAAAGGAGCTCTCTTTACAATATATATCAAGAAATGAGAGAGGGAAGAGAGAGGAAATCTAGAATCTGCCCCAACCACTTCTTGGTAGCATTTAAAATCATCTCATTATGACAGAAGCGGTGGATCTTGGCAAAATGGCACAGTCGTCTAATAGAGCGGCGAGTCATGTCTCGCATTAAAGTTGGTTGTTAAAGCATTACTTCGCTCTATCACCACGTGTCGAGATGTTTTCTTAATTTTCTCCTCTAAAATACACCAAAATGTGAGATTGATCCTAGAATGATGTAGAGAATTTCAACAGCTTTCCGTTGATATAAAGAACGTGCAAATCCGAGCTTTCGATCGAAAGATACGAAGGTCTGAAGATTTAGGGCACTAAACAGGCAAGAACAGGTTTTAAAATCTTTTCCTGCGCTCTGCCATCTGGACGACACGTGGCAGGCCCTAATTCGCTGAGTAATTCCCTCTCTCCACCTTTTCGCAGGCTTTTCTTGTGGGTCCCTTAAACTTGGACACGTGGCACTATTTCATTGGTTCGGATCAGTGCTCGAAAACTCGCCCCTTTGACTTTTTGGACCTTTTTCCTTGGCGACACGTGTCATGCTGTGATTTGTCTACGGGCCTGCCGGATTTTCGCGTCCACCGCGTCCTTTTGTCCCGAGATGTCCCAGTGCTTTACGGGACAGAATCCTCCGATCCGCCCGAAATGGGCTTCCATGTCCCTTTTCTGCCGGTGACACATGGCATGATCTGATTGGCTTTCGGCTCCTTCGGCTATCCGCGTCCCACGCGTCCCTTTGTCCCACTTGTCCTTGTGCTGAAGTTTCCTGTTTCAGCCGAACCAGCCGGTTCGCCTCCTTCGCATCCATTTGTCCCAAATGTCCCATTGCTACTGATTCTTTTTTTCAAAGCGAACCACCGGTTCAAGGCCCTCCGCGCACTCTTGTCCCGCTTGCTCCCGGTAAAGGACTTGGACAAATTTTCTTTCTTTCGGCCAATTCGGGCATTTTGCGTCCATTTGTCCCAGATGTCCCTTTTCTGTTTGGGCCACCTGGAGGCTTTTCGCCGATCCACGCCTTCCACGTATAATTGTTCCAACTGTCCCAAAGGCGGTCTTGAGCAGGACTTAGCCAATTTTACGATTTTCTCCTGAATCAATCTACTTGCTTGGAACTAAAAACTCTGATGCATGTTATCAAATTAACTCTGGGGGGTGAAATTTGGATAACAATTTGGTGACTTTTCGGGGTCACCTGCCTGCTAGGTAGAAGATCAGTGGCCTTTTAGCGATCCATTGGGCATGGAGTCATAAGCAATAACCTAAAATGAGCCTGATGCTGCAACTCCCTCTACGAGAGCACACTGAACTGTAAAAACTCAATCTAGGAGCGACAAAACCTGCGCCAAAGCACTTAGGGAAACTAAAACCTAACTACAACAAGACAATGTGCATACGCACTTAGAGGAATTGAAATCTAGGCTAATATTTACAAGGGTGAACCTTTTATTTTCAGTAGCAATGTTTGAGATAGATTCCATTTACTGGAATCTGTAGTTCTTCACCATCTAATGAGGCCAATTGGAAAGCATTGCTGCTCTTGCACTTCGTGACCATGTATGGGCCACTCCAAATGGCATCAAATTTTGAATGCCTTCCCGGTTTTTCTCTGTCCATATCCCATTTCAACACTAGATCTCCAACTTGAAAATATCTATCTTTGGCTTTCCTATTAAAGGTCTTCTTGATCAAAGCTTGATCCTTTTCCATTGCTTGGGATGCCTGATTTCTGATCTCTTGCAGCTCCATCAACTCTGCATACCTCACCTCCATGGGCTCAAATTCAAGTAACTCCAGCTACTTCATGAGTTCCAATGTTGGCAACTCAAGTGACATGGGCAAGATTGCCTCTCTTCCATAGACAAGCCTGAATGGAGAGTTACCTGTGGATCTTTTGGGAGTGATCCTATCAGCCCATAAGGCTGATTTCAGCTTGGTATGCCAAGACCTCTGATTCTCATCAAGATTTATCCTAATGATCGTCAACAAGTTCTTGTTTGTAGACTCGGCCTGGCCATTACCCTAAGGGTAATAGTTCGATGAAGTGCTTAGGTAAATACCATTCTTGACAGCCCACTCAGTCACCTTAGATCCAATGAATGCCAATGCATTGTCATAGATTATTGTAGCAGGTACACAAAATCTAGTTGTTATTCCCTCATAAAAGTCTAAGATAATAGACTCATTTTCCTCTTTGAGTGCTACTGCTCGTCCATTTGGTGAAGTAGTCTCAGGTCATCAAAATCCATTTATGCCCTTGGCTTGAATTGGGATTAATGACTCCAATGAATTCCAAACCCCATTGAATGAATGGCTGGTCAACTGAGATTGATGCAATGGAAGGGCAGAAAACTTCTCTTTTCCTATGAAGAATGCACAATTCTTACACCTCTTGATCCATGTGTAGCAATCGCTAAAGATTTTAGGCCAATAATAACCAGCCTTCATAATTTTTAGAGCTGTCACTCTTGGCACAAAATGGCCACCAGCTGGTCCACCATGAAACTCTTCCAATACCCTTTGAATCTGACCTGTGCTAATGCATCTCAGCAGCACTCCATTTACATCTTTCTTGAACAAAACTCCATCAACAATGGCATACGGGACAGCCTGTAATCTGAAGTGTCTCCTTTGGGTCTTGTTCATCTCTGGGGGGCACTGGCCTATACCTAGGAAGTGCATAATACCTTGGGTCCAGCAAGGAGTCGGGGCAGCATTGTCTTCTTCTTGCCTGCCACTCGGCTCATGGCTGTCTTGGACTGTCAAAACAGTTTCTTCTTCGTTGCATACTTCCTTTTGCTTCCCTAAAACCAGCTGCTCACACAGTCCTTTCCCTCTTACTAGCTTGGTGATCTTGATCTCAATGTCATACTCCATGACACGGGTGATCCAACCTACCCTTTTCTCATTCAAATCCTTGTTGAGGAGGAAGTCCTTAACTCCAAAGCATGTGAGACCAGCAACTAGACCTTGTTGTTTGAGACTAGATGCTTGAATTTCTTCAAGCTCCTGATTCACGCAAGTACATGCTTTTCAATAAAAGAGTATCTCACCTCACAGTCATCTAGGCTCTAGCTAAAAAAGGTAATCGGCTACTCATCATTATCTTTGTTCTGCTGCACTGAATGGCATAAATAGTGTCATCACCTCCAAATGCATAGAGGATGAAATCCTTAGAGAATTCTCGGGTTGATGAGAGTTGGTGCTTGAGAGATAGCTTCTTTGATTGATTCAAAACTCTCCTTGCCTTCTATTGTCCACTTAAAATCCATGCTCTTCTTTAACATTTTGGTGATGGGCTTGACAAGGGCTACAAAATCTGGGATAAACTCGGACAAAATTGAGCCTTCCCAAGAAACTTTGAAGAGCCTTCTTGTGACTTGGAAATGGCAATGCTCTTGTGGCTTCAACCCTCTCTGGATCAATTTCCAGTCCCTCTTTCGAGACAACATGGCCAAGGAGCTTTCCTTCATGTGTAAGAAAGATGCACTTCTTGGGGTTCAAAGATACTCTGAACTTTCTACACCTCTGAAACACTTGCCTGAGGTGAAAGAGATGGTCTGCTGCATTCTTTGAGAAGACAGTGATATCATCTAGATATATCAGCACTATCTTGTTGATCAAGCCTTTGAATGCCATGTACATTTCCCTTTGAAAGGTAGCACCAGCGTTGGACAGCCCAAATGGCATCTTCTTGTAAGCATATGTGCCCCATTTAGTTGTGAAGGTTGTCTTGAATTGGTCTTCTTCTTTCACCATCACCTGATTATACCCTGAGTAGCCATCTAGGAGAGAGAATCTCTCTGAATCGGATACTACTTGCAATATTTGTTCCATTGAAGGAAGTGGGTAATGATCTTTGAGAGATGCTCTATTGAGGTCTCGGAAGTCCACACACAACCTGATTTCTCCACTTTTCTTCCTGACCGGAACCAAGTTAGCAACCCAGCTTGAGTGCTTGATCGGGAATATAATGCTTGCCTCTATTAGCTTATTTAGCTCTTTCTTCATTAGAGGCTCAATGTGAGGGTTAACAGGTCTCTGCTTCTGCCTGATGGGCTTAGCATCTGGATCCAATTCTATGGTATGTTGTGCCAAATTCGGATTGAATCCTCTCAAGTCTTCATAGCTCCAAGTGAAGACATCTGGAAATTCTTGACAAAGCTGTATGAAATCTGATTTCTCCTACTCAGTGGCCACTTTACCAATTTGAAGTGTTTTGCCTTCCCCAACCGGAATTGGCTCTGAATCTTCCCTCTTGACCTGTATGTTAGCCTTTTCTTTACGGAACTGGTCGTTAGGGTTGAAGATAGACTCCAATGTTACTAAACCCTTAGGAAGCTTGTTTTTCCGTAGCTGCACTACTTGATCCCCATACTGCTGCTCTAATCTGTCCTGATTTCTAGCTGAGAATTCAGCCTCTTCCTGTAGAAAATTGACGATCTGTTGATCATTCTCAAACACCTGCCAGCTTGTGTTATTATCTGGAACTACTGGCCTCACAATCACATGGATATGTGGCTGTGTTTTTTCCCTTTTGATGTTGTCAACCACATCAAATGTTTCTCCAACTATTGCAAGCCTATCCGCGGCTTCATTTTTCTTCCTGGGTATGGACACAATGTTGAAAGCTTCGAAATCCTCAATGAGGTCCCATACCCTATTCTTGTAGCTCCTCAGCAAGTCGTTCTTTGTAGCATGTTGTCCTCTAACTTGGTTGACGATTAGCTCGCTATCCCCGAACACCTGCAAGTTATTTATCCCTTTTTCCTAGCCCAATGAAGTCCATGAATCAAAGCCTCATATTCAACTGTGTTGTTTAAACAAGAAAACTAGAAACGAAAAGTCAATAATATTTGATGCCTTGAGGTGAAACAAGCATGGCTCCACCTCCTGTGCCTTGCCTACTCCTTGATCCATCAAAAAACAGCTTGCCATACCTCATTGTCATCATTATGGCTTGGCTTGGTGATGCTAGGAACAAGTTGATTTTCTTCGTGTATACAATAGACTCCCAGCTTAGATTCTTCTACTTCTTGATAGGGATCAAAAGCATGTATCTTGTTTGCCCATTCATCAAGAGTTAGGTCCGGGATACTTCCAACCTTGGTGTCAGCCTCATCAGTACTAGGGTGATCTTCTTGATCAAATGCTGAGCAATTGGCATTAATCTGACTTGGAGTGTAAGGCTCAATATGGAAGTTTGCAATAGGTTCAGACCTAATTGTAGCCTTAGTTCCATACCTTGTTCTAAATAGCATGTGAGACCAATCAGCAGACAAATACCCCCCAATCTTGGCTGTGAAGTCCCTTGACAAGCAAAGGGCAAAGAGTGGTGGAAGGTCTATGATTGATATATCTTGTAAGACAACAACATTTGGACATGCATGCAAGGTAAGACTCAAGTTTTTAATCACTCCAACTATTGCTATTGCTGTCCCATCCAATTGCACTACCCCTTTAGATATTACTTCATATTGGAGACCCAGCTGATCAGCTATTTGCTTGGGCATCACTGAGCTACTTGCCCTAGAATCAATCATGTAATTGTGTACTAGTTTATCCCCAATGATTAATGAAACATAGAAAGGAGGGGGCTTCAAAATTTTACCTTGTTGCCCTCCATGGCTTCCTTCAGGCTAGGCAGCATTTGTAAGCACTTTGTCTTGCATCTGAACCTGCTGATTCGAAGTTGTCCAATCCTTCATGGCAGCTTACAGCAAATCTCTTTGTCCTGGGATGGATAGTGATTCCCACATTGATATATTGATGTTAGTCTTCTTCATCTGTTCAACGATACTGAACAGGGATGAAGTATCCTTTTGTTGTCCCTTGGTTTGTACACTTATTCCTTGTACGTGGGCAACAACAGCTGGCATTTGAGTTGGCCTAGGGGCTGTTCTTGGCTGCCCTTGTGTATTTGAAACTGGACTCTGCTTGCCAATCATTTGTGGAGCCGTGGAAGGTTGTGGATTGGTCAGGCTAATGGCTGTTCTTCACCCAAATTTCTCCTTTTTGACCTTGTCTTTGGCTCGACACCTTGAGAAACTGCTTGATTCATGCCACAGAAATCTTCTGCTTGCCAGTTCACCAACGTGGTGTCATTTGGGGTTGATTATTGTTGGAATGTTTCTTGTTGTTGACTATTTCCTTGACTGCCCTCGCCCTCCACACCAGTAGTTGTCACCATCAGTGCTTGATTGAGAGCACCATTGAAACACATGGATTGGTTATGAGGCTCGTTGCATGGAAAGCACCAATCATATTCTTGGGCCATGTTATTCTGTGTTGGCACTAATGCCTTAGAGGCAGATATGGCATTTGGATTATAGGGCTGGAATGGTCTATTGGCAGGAGGCCTTACTTGGCTTTGATTTTGATTCATATTTGCAGCCTGAGTTGGTGACCTATTTTGTTGGTATGGGGGCCTAGCCTGGTACTGTGCTTGAGGCTGATACGGTCTAGCACTTTGAGCTTGCTGTCTTTTGATAGTAACCAGCTCATTTCCCAAATTTTGCAACTGTTTCATGACCTCTTGGAGTTCATTTGAAGCACTAGAGGATGAAGTAGAAGTTTCACTTGAACTTTGATTTCTAGGGGTGGGAACAGAGCCAAAGTGGGTGCTTAACTAGTGCTTGGATTTTCTAAGTTTGGATACAAGGGCATGGGAGGCCTAGGAGCCGCTTTACCACTTGAATAAGACAGCTTTTCGGCTCTAATGGCAATACTATAAGCAGCAGGTAAGGTTGTGCCTCCCATAGATTGAATTAACATAGAAATATCAGAATTCAAAGCTTTAAGGTAATATAGAAAAGCACCTTCTGCTGTTGGCCTGACTGCCACTGGAATCCTATCCCAAGACCTTTGAAATCTGAAGTTGAAGTCAGTCAGCTGCTCGTTGGGGGCTCTCTTGATAGTTGTCAGCTGCTCCAAAAGAGACAAGTTGTCTCCCTTCTCTCCAAATTGCTTGTGAAGTGCAATACACAGCTGATTCCAGTTTGTGATAGAACTAGCTCCAAGGCTCCTAAACCATTGCAATGCTTTACCCTTGAATGAAGATGCCAGTAATTTGACAGCCACTTGCATTTCATTGATTTCATGGATTACACAAAGGTTAGCAATATCTTTAACATGATCACCTAGAGTAGTCTGATTTTCTCCAGTGAAGTAAGGAATGTTCTTCAAGGCTGCAATAGGAACTGGATGCTTGTGCATTGAGAGCAAGTGGGCTGCTTCTGTGAAGTTGACGTAGGGATTGTTCTGAGCCATTCTAATTGGTCTTAAAACCCTTGTATACTGAATGAAAGGCCTGTCAGGTGGAGGAGTTGAGAGAGTTCTGTTTGGTGGAGATGGAGACCTTTGAATCCTTCTTCCTCTTTGCCTTCTTCTTGGAGATAACTGTAGGTATTCAAATAGCACTTCTTCTTCTCCAACTCTTGACCTTGTGGTGATTCTTCTCATGAGTTTTCAGGCCTGCACTGCTAAAACCAGTTGATTCTTCCCCTTGGAGTCACCAGATATGCAGATAATAGCTCTTATAAGCAAGAAAATTGCAGCAGATGCATATCAACTTTGCTGCAATAAAAATGAGACCTCTAGTGTCCCACCCGGCGTGCCAAAACTGTTGTTGCAGACTCACAGCACCCCTGGATGTAGATCAGGCTTTTAGGTTGATGTTCAGGCATCCAGCAGTGATTGCACAACATGGAATCCTTTCTCCAAGCGTGGGACTTGTAAAGATGAGAAAAGATTCTCTAGAGAAGGCTGGTTCTTATTCCTCTGTTTAGATGCACACAAAAAATGCAGAGGGTTTGCTAAAACCTAATCTAACTTGCCAAGGAGACAGGGTAAGAAAATGCATAGAATAAAACCTAAACTATAAAGGTGATACACCGAGGAATGTTAGACATTCGTTTTGAAAATTTCACACAGACCACATAGACACAATACAAACACCATGTACAGGTAACCAAACTGCAATAAGAGATCAAAATGACAGCAATGAATACATGAGAGTGTTAAGAGTCAATCACAACACATATATTATTGCTCAAGAGTCAATACAGTACATTACAGTGGCCAAGAGGCAAAAGACTAGCATTACAACCCATATGGGAGGTTTGAAAGCTCCACAAATTCTCTGGCAAGCGAGGGAATAAGGGAGGATGCAAAACAAAAATGTCCGACCCCTTAAAGGAGCTCTCTTTACAATATATATCAAGAAATGAGAGAGGGAAGAGAGAGGAAATCTAGAATCTGCCCCAACCACTTCTTGGTAGCATTTAAAATCATCTCATTATGACAGACTAAAATCATCTCATTATGACAAAAGCGATGGATCCTGGAAAAATGGTGGGTTGTCTAATAGAGCGAGCTGTCTGCTGCATTAAAGTTGGTTGTTGAAGCATTACTTTTGTCTATCACCACACGTCAGAGATGTTTTCTTAATTTTCTCCCTCCAAACTGCACCAAAATGTGAGATTGATCCTAGAATCATGTAGAGAATTTCAACAGCTTTCCGTTGATATAAAGAACGTGCAAATCCGAGCTCTGGATCGAAAGATACGAAGGTCTGAAGATTTAGGGCACTAAACAGGCAAGAACAGGTTTTAAAATCTTTTCCCGCGCTCTGCCATCTGGACGACACGTGGCAGGCCCTGATTCACTGAGTAATTCCCTCTCTCCACCTTTTCGTGGGCTTTTCTTGTGGGCCCCTTAAACTTGGACACGTGGCACTATTTCATTGGTTCGGATCAGTGCTCGAAAACTCGCCCCTTTGACTTTTTGGACCTTTTTCCTTGCGACACGTGTCATGCTGTGATTTGTCTACGGCTCGCCGGATTTTCACGTCCACCACGCCCTTTTGTCCTGAGATGTCCCAAAGGCTTCAGTAGGACGTAATCCTCCAATCCACCTGAAATGGGCTTCCATTTCCCTTTTCTGCCGGTGACACGTGGCGTGATATGATTAGCTTTTGGCTCCTTCGGCTATCCGTGTCCCGCGCATCCCTTTGTCCCACTTGTCCTTGTGTTGAAGTTTCCTGTTTCGGCCAAACCGGCCTATTCACATCCTTCACATCCATTTGTCCCAAATGTCCTAGTGCTACTGCTTCTCTTTTCAGCGAACCGCCGGTTCAAGCCCTCCGCGCACTCTTATCCCGCTTGCTCCCGGTAAAGGACTTGGACAAATTTTCTTTCTTTCGGCCAATTCGGGCATTTCGCGTCCATTTGTCCGAGATGTCCCTTTTCTATTTGGGCCACCTGGAGGCTTTTCGGCCGATCCACGCCTTCCACGTATAATTGTTCCAACTGTCCCAAAGGCGGTCTTGAGCAGGACTTAGCCAATTTTACGATTTTCTCCTGAATCAATCTACTTGCTTGGAACTAAAAACTCTGATGCATGTTATCAAATTAACTCTGGGGGGTGAAATTTGGATAATGCTTCTCTTCCAAGGAATGAGCTGGCCACTCATTCCAAGGAAGATGGATCAATGTGTTAATGTTTGTTTCTTTATTTCTGCAATGTTTTCTTTTGTTGTAAACTTCTGATTTCATGTTATGTGATCCTTCTTCAGTACAATTTTTGTTGTGAACCTGTAGGTGTCTTTTTATCTTTTAGTTATTTCCAATTCAGAAATTTTAATTTATGCAAGTGTGTTTACATTTCTGCAAGTGTGATTTCCTTTATGCAAGCGTGCCTTTATATTCTTGCAAGTGTGTTTACATTTCTACAAGTGTGCCTTTAAATTTATGCATGTGTGATTTATTTTATGCAAGTTTGGTTTGTGTTTAAAGGAGTTGTTTTCCAAGATCTTCTTCTCTTAATGCATACAACCTTCGAAACCAACCTGGATTGACATTATTAATGGTGAGGATTGACAACCCTCATCAAGAAAGGTTTTTTTGAATTGATCCTCCTCTTTCACCATAATCTGATTATAGCCCAAATATCCATCTAAGAGGGAGAATCTTTCTGAACCAGCCACTACCTATAGAATCTGCTCCATGGAGGGTAGTGGATAGTGATCCTTGAGGGAGGCCCTATTTAAATCCTAAAAATCCACACACAACCTGATTTCCCCATTCCTTTTCCTAACAGCAATCGGATTTTCTACCCAACTTGAGTGTTTGATTAAAAAAATGATACTCACCTCAATGAGCTTATTCAGCTCCTTCTTCATGAGAGGCTCTATATGAGGGTTGAACGGCCTCTGCTTTTGCCTAACAGCTCATCCTTCGATGCAACTCAATGGTGTGTTGTGCCAATTTTGGGTTAAAACCCTTCAAATCCTCATAGCTCCATGTGAAAACATCTAGGAATTCTTGAAAAGATGCACAAGGTTGTACTTTTTGTAATCGTTACTCATCTTGCCTATTTGGAGCGTCTTACCTTCTCCAACCAAAATGGGCTCAGAATCCTCCTTTTTCACTTGAATGTTGGCCTTCTCTTTCTAGAATTGATCATTTGGGTTGAAAATTGACTCTAAAGTCACTAAAACCTTTAGCAATTTTTTTGTCTACAATTGTACTATTTTCTCTCCATATTACTACTCAATTTTTTCTTACTTTTTTGTTGAGAACTTAACCTCTTCCTGTAAAAATTTATGATATGTTGATCATTCTCAAAAACCTTCCAGCTTGTGCTATTATCTGGTATAGTTGGCCTTACAATGACATGAATATGTGGTTGTTCTTTATCTCTCTTGATATTATCCACCACATCAAACGTTGCTCCAATTGCTGCGAGCCTATCCGCGCTTCATTTATTTTTCGCGGTATGGCCTGAATATTGAATGCTTTAAGGTCTTCAATTTAATCCCATACCCAATGCTTATAGGATTTGAGTAGACCATTTTTAGTAGCATGTTTTCCTTGACTTGGTTCACGACCAACTCACTATCCCCAAACACTTGCAAGTTTTTAATACCTTTCTTTCTTGCCCAATGTAATCCGTGGATCAAGGCTTCATACTCGGCTATTTTTTTTGAGCAAGAAAACTAAAAATGTAAAGATGAGTAATATTTTGTACCTTGTGGTGAAACAATCATAGCTCCCCCCCAAGACCTTGCCTACTCCTTGAGCCATCAAATAATAGTTTCCATACTTCATTATCATCTTTAGCATTTGGCTTGGTGATACTAGGAAGTGGTGAATCCTCTTCGTGTAAACAATAGACCCCTAATTCAGATTCTTCCATTTCCTTGTATGGATTGAAAACATGTCCCCTCTAAGCCCAATCATCAAGAGTTAGGTCTGGAATTCTCCCAACCTTTGTATTTGTCTCTTGATCCTCCATGCATTCCTCTTGATCAAATATGGTACAATTTTCATTGATTGGGCCTGGTACATGAGGCTCAATATGGAAATTTGCAATAGGTTCAGACTAGATTGTAGCCTTAGATCCATACCTTATTCTGAATAACATGTATGACTAATCAATATACAAGTAGCCTCTAATTTTAGTGGTGAAGTCTCTTGACAAACACAATGCAAAGAGTGGTGGAAAGTCTATGACTGATACATCTTGCAAGACGGTCACATTGGGACATACATGCAATGTAAGGCTCAACCCTTTGATTACTCCAACCATTGTTACCATTATCCCATCCAATTACACCACACCTTTAGAAATGACTTCATATTGAAGACCCAACTGATCGGCTATTTGTTTTGGCATTACAGAGCTACTTGCTCTTAAATCAATCATGCAATTATGTACCAACTTATCTCTCGATGATCAATGAGATATAGAATGGTGGGGGCTTCAAATTTTTACCTTGTTGGCCTCCCTGATTTCCTCCTTGTTGAGATGCATTGGTGAGTACCTTCTCTTTCTCTTTGGATGATTGATTTGATGTTGACCAATTCGCCATAGCAGCTTGCAGCAGGTCTCTTTGTCCTGGGATAGCTAATGACTCCCACATTGAGATGTTTACATTTTTTCCTCATCTGCTCAATAATGTTGAATGGAGATGAGTTATCTCTATGCTGCCCCTTACTTTGCATAGTTCTTTCTTGCACATGGGCTATTACAACCGGCACTTGAGTTGGTCTAGAAGGTGGCTTGGGCTGACCTTACACATTGGGAGCTGCATTTTGGTTACCGATACCTTGTTGGGTGATAGAGGGATGTGGATCATTTGAATTGGATGACTTTCCCTCTCCAATATTTCTCTTCTTAGACCATGTATTGGCTGCTACACTTTGAGAAGGGGCTTGATTTATACCACAAAAATCTTCAACATGCCAATTGACAAGGGTGGTCTCATTCAGAGGTGCTTCCTAAATTACTTCATGCTATTGATTTCCTTCTTGGCCTATCTCTTGTTCCACACCCATTGTTGTCACCATAAGAGATTGATTCAAAGCACCATTGAAACACATTGACTTGTTATGAGGTTGATTGCATGGGAAACACCAATCATATTCTTGAGCCATGTTATTTTGAGCTGGAACCAAAGCCCTAGATGTTGAAACTACATTAGGGTTGTAAGGTTGAAATGGTCTGGCAGTTTGAGACTGCCCTTGGTTTGGATTTTGTTTTTTTCCTAAGCGGGAGGCCTATTAGGATGATATGGAGGCCTATTTTTTTGATCTTGAGGTTGGTAAGGTCTAGAGCTCTGAGCTTTCTACCTTTTGATTATCACCAACTCATTCCCCAAATTCTGCAATTGTTTCATGACTTCCTAGAGTTCCTTAGAAGTACTAGAAGAAGTGGAGGATTCATTTGAACTCTAATTTCTTAGAGCAGGGATGGGGGATATTATAGGTGTTTTATTAGGATTAAGATTCCCCATATCCAAATAGAGAGGCATAGGTGGCCTAGGTGCAAGTTTACTAGATTAAATCAAGCAGCTTTTCAGCTTGAATCAAGTAGTTTTCAGCTCTAATAGCAATGTTATAGGCTCCTAGCAGTGTTGTTCCTCCCATTGATTGGATCATCATGGCTATATCTAAATTTATAGCCTTCAAGAAATAGAGGAATTCTCCTTTGGCAGTTGGTCTAATAGTTATCGGAATCTTGTCCCATGTTTGTTGGAAATAGAAATTGAAATATGTCATTTTCTCATTAGGAGCCCTCTTGATTGTTGTCAATTGTTCCAATAAGGACAAATTATCTCCCTTTTCCCCAAATTGATTATGGAGGGATGTGCATAGATGGTCCCAATTCTGGATAGATCTTGTTGTTAGACTCCTAAACCATTACAGGCTTTACCTTTAAAGGAGGATGCCAACAACTTAACAATAATGTCCATTTCAGCAATTTCATGAATTACATAGACATTTGCAATGTCTTGAATGTGGTCAATCGGAGTTGTTTGGTTCTCTCTAGTGAAATATGGAATGTTCTTCAATGCTACAACTAGAACAGGATTTTGTGCATTGAGAGAAAGTGGGCTATTGCTCGTGAATTTTACATAAGGATTGGGCTGCGCCATCCTGATTGGTTGGAGAACTCTAGTTGATTGAATAAAAGGTCTACCAGGTGGAGGTGTTGATAAGGTTCTACTTGGTGGAGATGGATACCTTTGAACTCTTCTTCCCCTTCTTCCTCTTCTTAGAGATAATTGCAAGTATTCAAAGATACCTTCTTCTCTTGCTCTAGACCGGGTTTGCACTCTTCTCATGAACTTGATAAACTTGGGTTGCTGAAACTAGTGGATTTGAAAGATGGAGTTGCCAAATGTGTTGCTACAAAGCCTCTAGAGGCTGGAAATTCACCAAGACACACACCCAATCTTGATAAAAGTGAAAATATTGACTTCTAGTCCCACCAGGCATGCCAAAATTGTTAATGCAAAATTACAGCACCCCTGATTTCTTATGATTTTGTGTATAAGGAAACCAATGCAACATGCATAACATGGTATTATCCTATAGTGTGGGACATTGCAAGTAGGATAATCCTTCAAAGAAAGATAACTTCTTCCTCTAACCTAGTGCCAACTTCTCCAAAGTGCAAAGAATGACAATCTAAACTAACCCTATTCTAATGCTTTCCAAGGAGACATGGATAGAAAGATGCATGAAATAAAACTACTCTAAGTGAAGGTGATGCACCAAGAAAGGATGGGACAATCCTAGTGAGTGAAAAATAGGGAGAAACTAAGAAGGAGAGGGCTGGTAAAAATCCACAGTCTAGGACAACAATCAATTCCCTAAATTCATAAAGCACAACAAACTATGGGCCCTATAAAGAGATGGATATATGCACAATATACTTACAAATGTAATGGAAGGTAGAAGATGCAATTCATACAAGTTAGGGTGAAAATGACCACAAAACACAAATTTTATTGCTTAGAAACATGCACAATCCATCATACCATAAACACAAGACAAAATCTTTTACAATAAGCCCAAATTCGAGGCCTTTAGCTCACAATAGCTCTGGAACAATTTTGACAGAGTTATTTTGCTTTTTGGAAAGATCCCCCCCACAATGAGGCTAATTTTACAATATAAGGGGAAAATTGGGTCACCAACCGGTAGAGGATGCATTAAAGAGGTATGGGAAACCATCCATTTTGGTACTTTTCTTACATGGGTGGTCATGGGTGCCATGCCTCATTAATTTTGGTTGTTGGGATGTCATTCATTCACCTACCCTCATGAGGCTTGTAACTCATCCCTCCATGCCATCTAACCTTGACCCGTACAACCTATTCCATCCAACCTTGACCCATCCAACCAAGCACCCATCCATCCTTGGCCCATCCAACCTTGACCCATCCAACCAAGCTCGTCTAACCTTGACCCGTCCAACCAGTACCCATCCAACCTTGGCATGTCTAACCTTAACTCCGTCCAACCAATAGTCATCCAACCTCAGCCCATCCAACCTTGGCCCATCCAACCTAGCCCATCCAACCTTAACTCGTCTAACTAGTACCCATCCAACCTTGGCCCATTTAACCTTGACCCATCCAACTAGTATTCATCCAACCTTGACCCATCCAACCTCAACCCGTCCAACATCAACACGTCCAACCTTGACTCATCCAACCTTGACCCATCCAACCTCGGCCCGTATAACCTCACTCATCTAACCTCAACCCATCTAACCAAGACCCATCTAACCTTGGCCCGTTGAACTGTAGCTACTCAACCTTGATCCATCTAACCTAGCCCATCTAACCTCGGCATTTATAACCTTGCCTTATCCAACCTCAACCCGTCCAACCTTAAATGTTGTTTTCTCAATCCAATATTCGCCATGGCTTGCCCGACTTGCCGTAAGTTACCTTGGAAGTTACAAAACATTTCCCTTTTTCCATTAATTTCGATGTTATGACCTCGCTAATTTTTCCATCTCATAGGGTGTGAAAAATGGACAACACAAACCATAAAGAACAAGGCAACAATAAAGGGAAACATAAATAAAGGAAATCAGTATTAAGGGAAATCCTAAGCTAACTTGCAATACTACCTTATCTACAAACACCCAGAAGCCTTATTTATAGTAGGGCTTCATCCTACTTCCATTAAAATACCTGGGAAGTCATGTTCCATCCAAAACTTGTAGCTAGTAAGCACCCAATCAAGTACATGGTCCTAACCAATAGAACTTGAGCTTCCTAGGATGGTGCAAAAGCTTAGATTCATAAATTAAAACCATCTGCCCAACCTCAAATTGTTTATTCTTTATGTGATGATCATGTCATGCCTTTTGTCTCACCTTCTCAGTTTTATGACTCCACTTAGCAAGTGATCGCCTCTCATTTAACATCATTATATTTTCAATAAACTCTTGCAATGCTTGTTTGTTGGTCAATCCTCCTGCACACACAATATGCAGAGAGGGTAGCATAAACTCTACCAAAAATAGCTTTTGTGCCAAACACCAATTTGAATGGTGTGGATTTTTTTAATCTCTTGTAAGTTGTCCTATACACCCATAGCATGGCCGAGACTTTTCATCCTAGTCATGTCTCCCAAATTCACACATCTTGGTAAGTTTATTACTCAATATCTTGTTAAATGCCTCAGTAGTACCATTAGCCTTAGGGTGATAAAGAGTAGTCTTGTGATGGGCCACCATGAATTCTACCAACAGAATCTTGATGGTTTCATTTAGGAAATGTTTACCGCTATCACTCATTAAACTCAATGGGCACCCATATATGTTGATTATATTTTCCCACAAGTATATTTTTGTTGTGGCCATCATGTAATCCCTCATAGCACTTTGCATCCTCCCACTATGTTAGATAATCGGTGCAAAGTAATGATATAGTGTGAACCCATCCTTTGCGTGAAAGGTAAAATAGGACCTACAAAGCCAATTACCCCTTTCTCGAATGGTTTAGCACTAGCTATTGGTCTTAATGGAATTTCATACCAAGGCATTGGAAATGATCATGGGCCTTGCAATATTCAATACAATCTATGTAAATCGTCTCCCACCAAAGGCCAGCTAAGAGGATCTTGCATGAAGTCACATTCCCCACATAATGTCCTCCTGCAATTCCACCATGATTACAGTGCACTCATGTTGAAGCACGCACCAGCATAAAACCTCATTAAAGCCTAGATTTTATAAGTATCCACTAATTAACATGTAGGGTGCGGCGCATATGGCTAAGGACTTCCTTTCCAAATTATTCATTCCCTCCAGTGCCACACCTGTTTTGAGAAACACAACAATATCTTCTAAGACAAAGCAGGTTTGTTCTTCAATCCAAAAGACATGACTATTTAGGAAAAAATTCCCCATTCAATTGCCAAAATTATCTTTTCTTGGTCCTCCTTTGCAATTCTAACTTGATGATATCCTGAGAATCCATCTGTGAAAGAATAGATCTCACGCCCGGATACTCCTTCCAGGATCTCCTCGGTGAAGGGGGTTGGAAAAGGATCAATGACACACACCACATTAAAATCCTTATAATCAATGTAAATCCTTATCCTCCCATCCTTCTTAATTCTAATGACCATCAGACTTATCCACTCTAATTCCTCAATAGCCTCAATGATGCCTGATGTGATCATGTTGTCAATCTCCTCATTGAATTTGAATTATAGATTCGATTCATTCAATAAGGTGCCTTATGAATTGGGTGTGCACCTTCCTTTAGCTTGATTTTCATTTCTTCTAAGGAGTGGTGAATTCCTTTAAGCTCATTATACTCGTGCGGGAATAAATATTGGAATTCATGCAAAAATCAATAATCTTTGAAACCTCCCTTTTCATCCAGTAATCTCCAATAGTAGCTTATTTAGGTTCTACCTCCAAGCCAATGTTAACCTTCTTGGTTTTTCAGGTGTTTATGATAGGCATGCGCTTGCTCATCAGCACTATCCATAACCTCCCGCATACAAATAGTATGGTTAACATCTAAGTTTTCCACCTCTTCACCATCTATCACATAGACCAACTTTCCTTTCTCTTTTTCCATGCAAGCATGCACAAGTTGTACTTCCTCTTATTATTCCTCATCGAAGCACACTTCTAAGTCAAGTTCTCCCAACAACCCCAGATTATATCATCCACATTTGCACTATCTCTAATAGTTAGGTGCTTAATAACCTACAATGTCTTATCCAATGATGGCTTAGTAATGATACTCAAAAGATTGAATGAGATTAGTTTTCAACTCCTATAAGTTTCTTGTATAATGGCGCAACTCGAATGAATGTACCATGCGTGTGCATATCCTCGTAAGGTGGAGTAAAGATTATGCACCCATAAAGATGGAGGAAAGTCTTCCGCACCTTCCATCCAAGCCTTCTCACATGCCTGGATGTGAAATGAGGTGGGTTCCTTCCCATGATAGTCTTGTATAGCAATAGGTGCATTGCTTCGGAGAAACCTAACAGAGAACGTGATTCTCACCTCATGCCATTCTAGAAGGTTATCTTGATAGCTCACCCACCAATGTTCTCGGTCCCAAGAAAATTATAGCTAAGCATACTTCTCCTTTTGATCTCACATATCCACTAGGTCTCCATTGCTCATAGGAAAACATCAGGGTTGCCTCCCCTAATGTAACTCGGAAACTATTTTCCTCCTAGGTTCTGGACCGAGCATGCCTTTGTTACTCTCATCACAGAGCCTCTTAACTACCTTCCAACTAATTCAGTCTCTAATACCATATCCTATTTTAGAAACCAATAATAGGCGTGCCGAAAAACATCTAGTCCTAGCCTCGAATCTCACCCAGGTGCGTGCAAGCACTTGAGCCCCTCCTTTATGTGAGCTTCATGAGAGAATGAGTGCATTTATCCATAGTATTTTAGATGTAAGCTTATACTCCTAGAATATATACTCTAAACACATATTTAACATGATCAATTAAAAGTAGAAATAGTCATGAAACAACATTGAGGAAACCAATAACACCCATATGAACAAATGGGAAAACACATCAGACTCATTTCCAGGTATTACAGAATTGCTTCATTATATTGATGATTCAATTATAGTAGCTAAGATTACATTCAGAGGTTCCATCCATGACAGAGTTCATAATAGAAAAAAATTTCTTTACATTCCAGAGCTCTCTGTTATATACACACTACATTATTCTCTCCCATTCCTCTCTTTTTTCTTACTCCTCACCCACACACCTTCTTCTAGGAATGATCCTCTATATCAAGCAATCAAGGAATCTTCTCCTAACCATTCATCATCACCTGTGAAGGCCTGCTAGAATCTTCTCATGTTTGTTCTACCACTACCTAGGAACCTGCCAGGTGTCACCATGTGTTTCCTTCAATCAAGTGTCTTTAGCATGCTTATGCCAGCTAATCCTTAACAACCTCGACCCCTTATCCTTCCATGATAACCGTAATGATTCCTTGGAATATCCTTTACTTGGACCGCAAGTCTTCATAGCTTATCCACATCTATATCTAGTCACTTTTCCATTTTCTCCTTATGTGTGTCTTTTTCTATTTTATCCAAAACTTTACTAAGTCCTAACTCCAATCTATCCTAGCATGACCCTTCACACCTCTCTAAGGACTACTTTTTGTGTGCCTTCACACCCTTTCACCACATGCCACAAGGCTTCACCCTAGGTACTTAGTTACTTTTTAGGGGTCCAACATCACCCCACACTAAACTAGTTTCCACCCCAACAACCCTTCACGCCAGCCAAACAAAAGGATCAATCTTGTAAACAAAACTTGGTAAGGTAAAAATGTTATTCCAAGGAATAAATAATAGTGGTAAAAATAATATTGAGAAAATAATTAAAGAATGGGGGATGCTTATACGACCAACTATAGGAGCTCAGGAACTCTACATTTTATCTCATCCTTCAGTTTCTCCTAGGCCTTTAGTTCTGATAAGGCCCTTCCCGATCGTCTCCTACTATATCGGACACCTAGTCTGGGATGATCTCTTCCACTTTCCCCTTTAATGTGTTGATGGCCACTCCCAACTCCATGTAGACACCCTCAAACTCATCCATCCACTCAGTGATGGAGTCTCGAGTTCTTCGATTCTAAACTCTAGCTTCTGCTTAGTCTTTATCTTTATCTTCTCTTTCTAGGTCATGGTGTTAATGACTAGTTGTGCGTGCTCTACCTTATTTGTGGGGGTGGTCTCCTAAAAATTTTAAGGGCTGCCTCTTCCTCCATTACCCACATGCATTGATTATAGGCTCACATTTCCTATAGCTATTGAAGCCCCTATCTCACCAGTATATTTTCTTCCTTGAGTTGGGAGAGCAAGTCTTCCAACTCGTGATCCGAGGCTTCAATGATGACCTTGTTCTCCTCCTTTTCTCTTGAGCTCCATAGATGTCAGGCCCACACCATCCTTGGTGTTAACAAGTAGCATCCCTACGAGGTCCTCAAGATATTCCATCTCATCCCCATAATCCATCTTGTCTTAGCTTACTAATGTGTTGACATTTTCCCATAATGGTCTTCACGAGGGCACCATCTCATGGTCGTACACCTCCTTCATTCATGCATGTTCTCCCTTCAACCCTTGCACAACCTATCCATCTCATTTTCCTTTCTCTTCCATTCTATGACCAAGGTCCACACAATGGCCCCCATATCTAGACTACGTCATATCACCTCTGAGGATATATTTTGCAAGGCATTACATGCCTACTCATCTATAAGGTGGTTAGGATCCACCACCTTATATGTGTCTCCTCCCTTCTTCCCCAGTGAATGGTCTCAATCGCAAGATCGAGACCTCAACTCAGGTTCCTCAGCATGGCAGTGCATAGCCCAATTGAGCATCTTTTTGGTTCTGGGCACACCCCCATCTTGATCCAATAAGTCCCAGCTATGTAAATTTTTCTTGGGGGGGGTGGCCTAAAATCTTGTGCATGAGGACCTTATTGGGGTCATCCATGAAGTCCATGTGTGGGGACACTAGCATCCACTTCTTCCTTGTCACCTTGCACTTTTTGTCCTTTGATTTTTTTTTCCCAGGGTGAATCCCTTATCCTCCTTTATAATAAAGGAGTCCCCTTGTCTCCCTATGGGCTTGTGGCCTGTGGCATAGTGGCCTTGTGCATGCAGACTCTCCCCATCTCCTACCGAGTGCTCCTCTTCTTCTTGCACCTTAGCCTCCTACCCCTCCAACTCTACTTCTAACTCTACTTTGAATGCGGTGGGGTCTTCTTCCTCTCCTTCCTCCAAGCCTTACCATGGGGCTTGATGCACCATTTGTCTTCTACTTTCTTCTTATCCTTAGGCCCCTCCTCTTCTTCCTCTTCCTTGCACCCTTGGTGATGGAGTGTTGGTGCCACCTTGTTCCAAAGTTTTGAGCCCTTTATTATTATTCCACATGTGTAGTACTTCCTCTTCCTCAAAGTATCTAACTTTCCCTTCCTTCTTCTTCTTCTTCTTCTTCTTCTTGTACTTCCTTCATGGGTGGGATAGGTGTTTCTCATGTGGTTTAGGAAAGGGAGAGTCTATAACTTCCACCTCAATTCCTCCCTATGTTTTAGGGTGCAGTTTACACAAACACCCGATGGACATACCCTTTGATTGTAATGCTTGACTTGTGGGTGTAAGTCCAGAAATATGGCTCCAAAACCTCAACATAGGCAAGCCGAGCATCATACTTGTACGTGGTGTGCAAATGTGTGGACATCAACATCCACCTTATCTACATAAAAAAACTAACCTCTATGCATCCTTAATCCTATTGATGGTGCACTTCATGTATCTGAGAAGTGAATGTAAAGGGGATCTTGCACCATGGCCCCATCTCTCCTTTAGCCATCATGAACTTTTCCAAACAAAAGTGTTGTGTGATGAAAAAAACTTTACCTTGTCACCAAAACTTGTGGCAACTCATGGGGAATGTGCCACTCATTCTCAAAGGCTTCGTGCAACCTCTCAAACCACATGTTCATTCACACCTTGTAAGCATTTGAGATAGTCCCATCGCAAGTGAACTACGTGAATTGACTACAGGGGATGCATGCACATGGGTGGGTGAACCCAAATGTTCCCATCTAGTCCATCCGGGATGCCAATCTCCTAGAAACATGATAAGAAGTAAGGATGGATCCCCAAGTGATCTTTTCTCCTACCTCATTCTATACCCATGCCTCTTTGATAATGTCATTTGTGATGAATTGGGAAAATTTGTAGTGTGCCCTCTTGGACACCCATAGGCCACGTAAAGGAATCTATGGTTGATGTCCATCCACCTCTCTCGATGCCCCCAATTTGTAGCTAATGAGTTAGGAGGTGACCCTCAACATGTGGGTCTAGGAGATCTGTAATTACTTGTGCCCTACCCCCTTCTCATAATTTATCTTCTTTACTAGCTCCTCGATCTTGGTAGTGGCACATAAATCTAGTGCCATATCTTCTCTAGTATTTCAAAGGCCTATTACCATTCAAATTAATTGGCATGTGATCTGCATTCTCCTTCCCACAAAGTAGAAGAAGTCTTTGTGCACCCACGACATTAACCACCTAAAAAGTGGGGTGGGTTTGGAAAAGAAGGGTAGCTCCCATAGCTACAAAACCCCATCCTTTTTGTAGTTCTTTCTTCACCAAGTCATCCACCTTAGGGTTTCCAAGCTCATCTACCATCGGAGTGTTTGACACAAGATCCACCTCATCAACTTCTCATTTTCAGTCGTTCTGTGGTTGTACTCACTGATTTTACACTGGTATAGCTTTGAATTCCACTTCTCAGCCTTGATCACTCTAGGGGTACTGCATCTCTCGAGTAGATCTCCACTGGGTCCTCCTTTTCCACCACTGGTTTCTTTGTGTGTGCCTTCTTTGGTGCCATCTCTCTTTACTCTCCTTCGTGCCCTAGGTGTTGTGTTTCTTTCTTTTTCCCACCCAACTCAACAACTTCCTACTTCTTCTCTCACATAACCTCCTTTCCATTCCACTGTCTTCTTCCCTCCGTGTTACACCATAGGTCTTACTATAGCTTTACACAAGTTCACTAGTTCATGATAGTACTTCATGTTTTCTCTTCTCTAAAAATCCCTCATCACACTTTTGAGTTCAGGAGCACAAAATAAATTCTCTAAGGAAAGGTAGTCAAAATGACTAACCTTTTCTTATTTATACTTTATCAATGCCTTAGAGTCCCTCCACCACCACATGTGTCCTAAGTCACTTTTTAATAAAACACTTTCCTTCACTTAAAGAAACTTCCACACTTCCCCTCGCACTTCGTAGCTATAACCTCTAGGCTCCAACACCACTTAGACTACCACAGACCTCCTTCACATGTATCCCCATGCCGTACATAACCTCTACGTGTCATCTACTAAGTAGTTCCCTATAGTGCTTTCCTAACTCATGGCATACCACGTGATCCTTCCCTTCTTGTGGTCTTCATGTTCTTTCAACCCACCTTCCTAACTACATGAAACTTACACACCTTTTCCATCCATGTGCCCTTTTTATCCCATTGCTCATTCATCTTCCTTCATGCTAAATTTTTCCCAACATTCCTACCTTCATGTACAAAATAGTTGCTACCTCACCCCACACAAAAATGTATGTGTGGTCCCCTATGCATATAAACCTCTTACAATGCAATTAGCTACCACCGAGCACAACGTGCAAAAAAAAAGGAAAACAAACACAAAGACATAAATCTAAACTAATTGGTAAAAGCTACCTTATTTCAGATCACACAGAAGCCTTATTTATAGTAGGGCTTTAGCCTACTCCCATTGAAATAACCTAGTAACCTCATCCCATCCAGTTCCTGTAACTATTGCATGCACTTGAATCAAGGATGTACGAGATGACATATGGTCCTAACCAATGGATTTTCAGCTTCCCAGATGGCACAAAAATTTGGAATCATATAGAAAACCATCTGCCCCACCTCAAATTGTTTGTTTTTGATATGATGATCATGCCATGATTTTTGTCACACTTTTCATTCTTCTGACTCCACCTAGAAAGGGATCACCTTTCATCCAACTACATTAACTTCTCAATGTGCTCTTATAGTGCTTTCTCATCACCTAATCCTCATGTGCACACAATACGTAGGGATGGTAGTATAAACTCCATTGGTAAAATGGCTTCCACGCCAAACACCAATTGAATGGTGTGGCCTTGTTCAATCTCTTATAGGTTGTCCTATATGCCCATAGTATGCTGAGACTTTGTCATCCCAATCTTGTCTTCCCACATCACAAATTTTGGTCAAGTGTGTGACTCAATATTTTTTTGAATGCTTCCATGGTTCCATTAGCTTGTGGGTGATATGGGGTAGTCTTGTGATGGGCCACCATGAATTCCACCAACAAAATCTTGATTGTCTCATTCAAAAAATGTGTACCCCTATCACTAGTCAAGCTTAAAGGACATCCATACCTACTTGATTATGTTCTCCCATAAGAATCTAGTAGTTTTCACCATTGTGTAATCCCTTGTAGGCTTCCTCCACCCACCTTGTTAAGTAATCAGTACAGTAATGATATAATGTGAACCATTCCTTCATGCGTAGGTGAAATCGGGTCCTACAAAATCAATGGCCCACTTCTCAAATGGTTTTGCACTAGCTATTGGCCTCAAGGGCATCTCATCTCTTCTTCCTGGCTTGCCAAGGCTTGGAAATGGTCACAGCCTTGCAAAATTCAATACAATCCTGGTAGATACTTTCCCACCACATCCCTATGAGTAGAATCTTTCATGCATGGGGCATTTCCTACATAGTGCCCTCCTACAATCCCACCATGTGCTTCCTCCATGATTGCAATGTGCTCATGTTCTAACACATCACACAAAACCTCATCATGACCTAACTTGTATAAGTCTCCACTAATTAGCATGTAAGGCATGCATGCATATAGCTAACTATTTCTTCTCCAAAGTTTTCATTCCCTCTGCACCACACCCATTTTGAGAAACACAACAATATCTTCCAACTCAGAGGGCATGTGCCATAACCTAAATAGTTGTGTCTAGCATAATATCCTCAATGCTTTGCATGTCCTCTCTGAGTCAATCCTTGATAAGTGATCAGGTCCTAAGTTACTTTTTCCTAGTTTCACAACCATTGTAAACTCAAATTCTTGAAACAACAGGACCCATCAACATATGCACCCTTGTAAAATGGGCTTGTTCACTAAGTACTTCAATGCCATGTGATCTGTGTAAAATATGAAGGGTGTTGCCAGCAGATATTATCTAAACTTATGCAAGCACATAGATCATTGAGAGGCTTCACACTTAGTAGTGGTGTAGTATAGTTCTACTCTATGGTGTGTCAACTTCCTACTAGCAAAACATAAGGGGTGGTCAAAAATTCCTTCTCCAGTTGTTTAAGACTTCTCCAATCATTGTTCCCTTAGAAGCATCACATGTACATGAAATGGCTTATCCCAAGAAGGAAAGCATAATATGGGCACAGTGATAAGCCTATCCTTCAAAGTGTCAAATGCCATCTGCTGCGCCTCTCCCCAATGAAATGCACTCTTGTGTTTTAGTAACTCCTCCAATGGCATGGTGATCTTGGCATACCCTTGATAAATTTCCGGTAGTACCCCATATGCCCAAGAAATCCACACACTATGCTTTTGACTGGTAGGCTCCCCAACCCCACAATAACAACAACCTTTGGTGAGGATCCACCAACAAAACCTTCCTTACATATAATATGCCCCAACAGAGTCCCAAATGGAGTAGCAAAAAACACATTTCTTAATGTTGAGGGATATCCTCAACTACCACATCTCTCAAACATCAGCCTCAAATTGTCACAATGGTCTTTCACTAGTCCATACATTGTCCATTCATCAAGGTAGACTTGAAGAAACTTATGGATGAAGTCTTGAAATGCTTGTACCACAATGCATGAAAACACAACAGGTGCATTCTTCAGTCCAAAGGCATGACCATATAGGAAAAATTCCCCATTCAGTGGAAAAAAGTTTTTTTCTCTTCTTTTGCAATTCTAACTTGATGATATCCTGAGAATCCATCAATGAAGGAATAGATTTCACCTAGCCACTCCTTCCAGGATTCTTCAGTAAAAGGGGTTGGAAAAGGATCAATGACACATACCGCATTTAAGTCCCTGTAGTCAACACAAATCCTTATCCTTCCATCCTTTTTAATACTTATGACCATTGGACTTATCCATTCTGATTCCTCAATAGCCTCAATGATGCCTAATGTGATCATCTTGTCTATCTCCTCCTTGAATTTGACATGAAGATTCATATTCATTCGATAAGGCCTCTTCCAATCAGGCACACCTTCTTTTAACTTGATTTTCATCTCTCCCAAGGAGTGGTGAATGCCTTTAAGCTCATGGTACCCACATGAAAATAAATCTTGAAACTCACGTAATAGATCAATGATCTTCGAGACCTCCTTCTCTGACCAATAGTCTCCAATAGTGGCCTCCTTAGGTTCAGCCTCTAAACCAATGTTAACCTTCTTTGTTTTTAGGGGTTCATGGTAGGTGCATGCTTTCTCATCAAGCTATCCCTAACTTTGCATGTACCTTTAGTATGGTTAACATTCAAACTTTCTACCTCTTTTCCATCTATCACATAGACCAATTTCCCTTTTCTTTCTCCATGCACACTCTCAAGTTGTGTCTCCTCTGATTCCTCTTCATCAAAGCATGTCTCCAAACTAGGTTCACCTAATAACTCCAGTATTCTATCTTCCACCATGGCACTATCTCCCATCGTAAGGTGCTTAATAACCTACAATGCCTTATCCACCGATGGTTTAGTACTCCAGATATTTGAAATCTTGAAGGAGGTTAGCCATCAACTCCTACCAATTTCCTATCTAATGGCACATCTCTGAGTGAATGTACCATGCACACACACAACCTTGTAAGGTGGAATACAACTTATGCACCCATAAAGAAGGTGGTAAGGCCTCTCACGCCTTCCATCCATGCTTTCTCACATGCTTGGACGTGAAATGAGGGGGTTCCTTTCCATGGTAGTCTTGTATTGTAGTGGGTGCATTGCTTTGGGAGAACCTAACAGAGAACATGATTCTTACCTCATGCCACTCTAGAAGGCTATCACGTGATGTGTCACCCACCAACGTGTTGTGGTCCCAAGAAAGTTATAGTTGAGCATCCCTCTTCTTTCGACCTCATTTTTCCATTGAGCCTCCATTTCTCATAAGAAATCCTCGGGTTGGCTCCTCCAGAATAACTTGGTAACTTCTTCCCTCCTAGGCACTTGACTGAGTGTGCCTTCATTACCCTTGTCATAGAGCCTCTTAATTGTCACCCAATTAACTCATAAGTCTCGTGTGCCCCAATTTTCACATGCCACACTAGTTGTATCACTCATGGATTGAGCATCTTCAAATTAATAACTCCTCTATAGGGTGAATCACCTCAGGGTCCCTGATAGAGCACACATAGATCCTATCAAGAACTTCTT
Organism: Taxus wallichiana var. yunnanensis; assembly: GCA_018340775.1. Taxonomy (NCBI): domain Eukaryota; kingdom Viridiplantae; phylum Streptophyta; class Pinopsida; order Cupressales; family Taxaceae; genus Taxus; species Taxus wallichiana. The sequence continues at coordinate 777,623,855 of CM031242.1, read as the reverse complement.
CTCCCAAGGGCTCAATATAGGGTGCTGAATTCCCATCGATTAAGGGGATGATAACCACTCTTCCTTGTTCTCAAAACTTATGTATCCCTTATTGAACCTTAGGTCAACATTATTCTTATAACACCAGGGCACCCAAGTAATGTTGGAAAGTTTTCTGCCTCAACTAGCACCAAGACTTCAAATCCCTAATGAACTTTTCCCCTTGATAGTGATAACAACATCCTTCAAGACACCAATGGGCATTTCCTTTATCTTGTTAGCCATATACAACACATTCAAGATGGTTGTAATGGGGGCCTTCCCATTTGATGTCCATGCATCTAGAGTGAGAACATTGACTTCCATGCCCATGTCAATCAAAATATTTCTCAAAAGCCACCCATCTACAACAACATTCAAGGTAATCTCCTTGTCATAATCAAGGTTGTGGGGAGGAAGGTTGGCATGTAAAACCTTCCTCTCACGCCCTTCTCTCCAAAGCAACATGGTACCTTCTCCCATAACCACTCTCCTAGCAAGGGGATGATATTCTCTTGCCTCAACATCTTACATACTTCTCTAACCTCATCCAGATCCTTCTATGGAGCCTCAATATTCTTCCTTTGTTCTAACTATCTTGACTGCTCTTTCAAGCACTAGATCTCTCCTTGTAGGCTTCAAATCACATCCATGGTTTCTTGATACACTTATTTCTTATGAGTAGGGTCTAGATACTTTCCATGTATCACTTCTTCTCTAATAACCAGTGGTCTCTGCCTTGGTACTTCCCTCACATGTGTAGCCTCATCTCACATTGTAACTAGTACCGTTCTAGTTCTGACTCACACGCCACTCTTGGCATCCATTGTGAATCAGCTTCTTTACACTTACCATTCTCGGCACCTTTTTCTTTTTTAGTGTTGCTAGCTCATGTGCTCAAATAACTCTCGGGAACTCCTCATACTTGTGCTTCTTTCCACACCATGAGCATTGTAGTAGATCAGGGCACTCACACTTAGTGCTCTATGGATCCATAATTGTAACACGTCCCACAGGAACTCACTTCTTCCTCCTCCACGTGGTTACCACGACCATGAAATCCTCCTCGAAAAACTTCTTCCACACACCCCTCCATCTACATGCCCTTCATAGTGATGACCATTGTCCTTGGAATTTTTGTGAGGATGGTTTGCACACACCAATATCAATGGCATCATGTATCTAGTCAATCAATCTACAATCCTTGGTGTCATGAGTAGTAGAGGTGCAAATATTACAATAACAAGACACATTTTTATGGATCACATGCTACAATAATGGGCACCTACTTGCATCATGATCTCCATGGAAAATTTCATAGTCCACCATCATGGCATGTGTACGATCTCTCGAGGGAAATTTTCCTTTTGTATGCCCTTCTACCTCACAATCCATGCACCATAGACCACTACGAGTCTCATGCACCGAGTTCATAGATAGCTTTTCTAGCTGCTTCACCATTACAACAAATCTGAGCCTCAAGGAAGGGACTAACACCAGTATCCATGCTTCTAATAATCCTCAACACGCAAGGAAGCCTCCAAGGCCTCACATGGGTCTATGAAAGTCTTTGTGTGAAATCACTCTCCTAAATAGTGTTATCAATCCTCCAAAAACCACTGAGCATGCTGAGAAGGGTGAATATCATAGATAATTTTGATAAGAGAGTTTTAAAATGTGCATCATATTCCCACACACTCTCTGCCATTCCTTGTTAGATCTCCTTCAGAGCATTGATGCTCTTTTGTTCAAACTCAGGGATATGAAATTATGCTAAAAAGGAATTCCATAACATGGTAAATCTACCACTATCGATGGGGTCATACTTTTGGTACCAACTATGTGTGCCCTTGTAATGTTGTTGCAAACTAACTTTCCTTTCACTTTGCTCTAGGGTAGTGATCCCCTTCACACACCATAGTAGTTCACACTTGTGTACATGTTCTGCAACATCCTCAACACCTTTGTAGTCTGGTAGGTGCAAAGACATTTCAAAAACACTTGTTGAGGTGGTTGAGGCCTTGTCCACTTGACCCAAAACCTTGATTCCCTCCGGTGTTTCCTCCACCACCAGATCCACTAGATCCACTAGTCACATTCCTCCTAATCCACCAAATCCTCTAGATCCACCAGTCCACCAGGTCCTCTAGCTCCTATACCACTAGATCCACCTCCTGTAGCTAGTAATGGGCCTAAAGTGGTCACACCTAGCATTCCCAATGTTCCATTAAACTATGTGCCAATAGTTTTGTGATATTGCACTACTACTAGATGTGTGTCCTATGCCACTCCCAGATGTGATACCCAAGCTTTGTGTACCCACACTTTGTCCAAATGTTGTTCCAAACAATATTCCTCCAAACACAGGAAATGATTGTGTAGCCATAGATGTACCAAATGAAAATTTATATCTCCTAGGTGCAGATCGGTCACTCCCACCGATACCAACTATGTTAGCAATACTTATCTCTTGATTTGGAAGACTAAGTGTTTGGGTCACCAAGAGGATTCGAGATGTGCGTCGATGGCTCTCCTTTCTCCAAGTGATGAAATCTCATCAAAGTCAAGGGATCTCTCTTCCATGCTTTCCGAGATGGGGTAACACAGACTTCTTAGGCTCCACGTCCTCTCGCGTGAACCTCAATTCCTTCCCACAATGTTTACCTCCATAAATCCATCACTCCCACAACCTCACATTATCTATCCAACTCCCTTTCACATGCTTCACTATACTTGAGTCATCTCTCTCTCTCTCTTTTTTTCAGCCATAATGTCTACCATCTTCCTCCACCCTAGCTTCCTCACCCATGCTCAAAAGAATCTTATCCAGCCATAGGAAATGCTTCCAAACTCAGGGTAATGATCAGATCTTCATAGCTAAAGGGATAACATATAAAAAACGATCCTCTAGGCTCCCTTAAGAACTCAAACTCAACAACCTCAAGGACAAGAATACGTAGAAATAACATATTCCAGGGTATAATTGGTCAACACTCTTTTCCACCAATGATCAACAACACGCGTCCAAGTCAGGTCAACATCCTGTAGCCTCTGATATTCATCTTGGGTCCACACGTGAGATCTATAGTACCATCTTGTTCTAGATGCATATGTTGAAAGCCATTCATACAACTCTACTGAAAACAACAAAAGAAGGTCTCATATAGCTCATGATACGATGTTTTTCTACCCATTTGTGTGCATCAAACTCAGGTCTAATACTAAATCTCTGAGAAAACTCATCCTCCGTGCTCTTAAACCATGCTTTGACATTGTCCAAGGTCAAGCACTCTCATCATCATGCATCATTCTCAAAGCTTTGAAAAGAGGTCCTAAAAATGGAACCAAAATGTAGTCTCTAATACCATAGCCTATTTCAGCAACCAATCCTAGGCACACCGACATAACATCCAGTCCTATCCTAGAAGCTCACCCGAGGCACATGCAGTGTGTCCAAGCCCCTCCTTTATGTGAGCTTTGTGAGAATGTGTTTTATTAACATGATGATACAATATAACCAAAGAATGAGTGCATTTATCCATAGTATTTTAGACGTAAGCTTATACTCCTAGAAGATATACTCTAAACACATATTTAACATGATCAATTAAAAGTAGAAACAATCACAAAACAACATTGAGGAAACTAGTAACACCCATACAAACAAATGGGAAAACACATCAGGACTCATTGCTAGGGTATTACAGAATTGATTTCATTATATTGATGATTCAAATATAGTAGCTAAGATTACATTCAGAGGTTCCATCCATGATAGAGTTCATAATAACAAAAATTTCTTTACATTCCAGCTCTCTATTATACACACTACATTATTCTCTCCCATTCCTCTCTCTTTTCTTACTCCTCACCCACACACCTTCTTCTAGGAATGATCCTCTATATCAAGCAGTCGAAGGAATCTTCTCCTAACCATTCATCATCACCTACGAAGGCCTACTAGAATCTTCTCATGTTTTTCTACCACTACCTAGGAACCTTCCAGTGTCGCCATGCATTTCCTTCAATCAAGTGTCTTTAGCATGTTTATGCCAACTAATCCTTAACAACCTCAACCCCTTATCCTTCCATGATAATTGTAAATGATTCCTTGGAATATCATTACTTGGAATGTAAGTCTTCATATCTTATCCACATCTGTATCTAGTCGTTTTTCTCGTTTGCTTTTCCATTTTTTCTCCTTATGTCGCATCTTTTTTTCATTTCATCAAAAACTTTACTAAGTCCTTCCTACGACATCTTTCACAACATCCTTTAAAACACCAATGGGCAGCACTTTGTCATCCATATACAAAAAATCTTCCCATTTGATTCCATGTGTCCAAGATGAGAAAATTAACTTCTATGCCTATTTCAATCAATCTATCTAACTACATTCAACGTAATCTCCTTATCATAGTCAAGACTTTGAAGAGGTAGATTAGGATTCAAAATCTACCTCTCACACTCTCCTCCAAAGTGCTTGGTAATTTTCCTCTCAACAACTCTCCTAACAAAGGGATGATATTATCTTGTCTCAACATCTTTCATACCTCCCTAACTTCATCTAGATCCTTTTGTGGAGCCTCAACACTCTTCTTCTACTCTAACTACCACGACTACTCCTTCAGGCATTGGATCTCTCCTTATAGGCTTTGAATAACATCCATGGTTTCTTGATAAACTTACTTCGGTGGGTAGGATAAGGATATTTCCCATGTATCACTTCTTCCTTTGTAACTAGTGGACTCTGCTTTGGTTTCTCCCTAGCACATGCAACCTTAGCTCGTGTCGTCACCACGATAGGTTCTAACTCAAATTCATACGCCACCCTTGGCATCCACTATTGATCAGCACACTTTATGCTCACCATCTCATCACCCTTATCCTTTCGTTAATTTTGGCTCATGTGTTTAAACAATTATGGGAATTCCTCATACTTGTGTTTTTTCCACAATAAGAGCACCTTTGTAGCAATTCATGACATTTGCACTTATAATGCTCTCAGACCCACAGTTGTAACAAGTTCCATGTGGAAACTCAATTCTTCCCCCTTTGTCATTGACATAGCCTTGAAATCCTCTTCCATGACCTCCTCCATCCATGTTCCCTTCATAATGATGACCATCTTCCTCGAAACTACTAGAAACATTGTTCGGTGCACACCAATATCAATGGCATCATGTCTCTAGTCAATCAATCTACAATCCTTGGTCTCATGAGTAGTGGAGATGTAAATCTTAGAATAGTAAGATACATTCTTCCGGATCATGCATTGTAATAATGGAAACCTACTTGCATCATGATCTCCATGGAAAATCTCACAGTCCACCGATATGGCACGAACCAACCTTTATGGGAAAATTTCCTTTGTATGTCCCTCTACTTCACAATCCATACACCATATCCCACTGCGAGTCTCATGAGCCAAGTTCACAGACAATTTCTCCATCTTCTTTGTCATGGCAATAATCTAGGCTTCAAAGAATGGATAAACACCAGTATCAACACTTCCCATGGCCTCGACGTAAGTCACCCTCCAAGGCCTCGCACATATTTGTGAAGGTCTTATGTGAAATCACCCTCCTGAAAAGAGTAATCAACCCTCTAATAAACCATTGAGCATGCTAAGATGGGTGAATATCAAAAGAAAAATTTAACGTAAGAGTCTTAAAGTGTGCATCATAATCCCACAAACTTTCTACCATCCTGTTAAATCTCCTTTAACGTGTTTATGCTCTTCTATTCAAACTTGGGAATGTGGAACTCTACCAAAAATACATCATGCAGTGTGATGTAATCCACCACTTTCTAGTGTGGATCATACTTCTTGTACTGGTTATGTGCGTGCCCTCATAACGTATTTGCAAACTGACTCACCTTCCTTTTTGGTGCAATGATACCATTCACACACCATAGAAATTCACATTTATGCACATGTTCTACAGCATCTTCCACACCCTTGTAATCAGAAAAATGCAAAGACATCTCGAAAAATACCTGCTAAGGTTGTTGAGGCCCTTACCCACCGGATACGAACGTTGGCCTCCTCCAATATTTCCACCACCTCTAGCACCACTAAACCCTCTAGTGTCAACTCCTCTAGATCCACCGATCCTCTTTTAGTTGTAGGTAAGGGGCTTAATGCGAGATAATCCTTGTGAACCCACTATTATGATAAACTATGCATTGACAATTTGCGATCTTGAACCACTCCCATATGTGTTTCCCGTGCTACTTCTAGATGCGATACCCAAACTTTGTGAACCCACACCTTGCCCAAATTTTATACCAAACAGATACCTCCGAATACAGGAAATGACTATGCAGCCATAGATGTACCAAATGAAAAATTATACCTCCTAGGTGTCACTCGACTACCAATACTAATACCAACTAGATTATCAAAACTTATCTCAGAACTAGAAAACTAAGTGCAAGGATTTCATCATTATGTGGGTTAATATGTGCACCTATGAATCTCCTCCTTTCTTCATATGAATATCTCTCTCAAGAATCCAAGGGGATTTCTCTTCCGTGCTTGCCAAGATGGGGTAACTCAAACTGCTCATGTTCCATGTCCTCCACACAAACCTCAAATCCTTCCCACAATGTCTACCTCCATAAATCCATCACTCCTACATCTTTGTGTTGTCTTTCCAACTCCCTCTCTTGAGCTTCATTATACTTGAGCCACCTCTCCTCTCTCTCCATTTCCACTCCAAGGTCCATCATCCTATACCACGCCATGACTTCCATGACCCACGCCTAACGAGTTTTAGTTAGCCATGGGAAAGGATTCTAAACTCAAAGTAATGACCAAGATCTTGATAGCCATGGAATAACATGTAATACCGATCATCTAGGCTCCTCAAAAACTCAAACTCGGCAATCACCAGGAAATAATATGTAGAAATAGTGTGTTCTAAGGTAAAACTAGTCATCACACCTCTCCAACAAAGTGATCAAAAACATGAGTCTCGTGTCGATCAACATCCTACAACCGTTGATATTCCTCCTAGGTCCAAACACAAGGTCTATAGTATCAACTTTTCCTTGATGCATATGCTGAGATCCGTTCATACAAATCTACTAGAAACAACAAAATAATGTTTCATACAACTCGTGATATAGGTGGTTCTATACCAATTTATGTGCATCAAACTCAATTCTAGTATTAAATCTCTGAGAAAACTCATCCTACGTGATTTTAATCCATGCTTTGACGTTCTCCAAGATCAAGTTCTCTGTCATCACACCCCATTCTCATAACTTCAAAAAGAGGTCCCGGAAACTGAACCAAAAATGTAGTCATTTCTTCATGTACCTCCTTTCTACCCCAAGCACATCATCTTATCATTTAGTGTGTGTTGGGTGCTCACCTGAGGCACGCACGGGTAGTGAGCCCCTCCTTTTTTGAGATTCTCAACAATGATCTGCCATTGATTGAGAATGAGTTATAAGAATGTAAATATAGACATTAACTCAAAAATAGAAGATACATATAATAGATTTGTGCATATATACATCATAAATGGAAATGAACATTGTAAATAAGCATAATGAAACTAGATCTGACTCAGAATAATATGAAAAACACAAGGGTTTACACTTAAGAACATGAATAACTAGAATCACACACATATATTGATTTATAAACATTTACAGTAGCCTCATTACATCATAATGGTCATACGGACAATACATCGAGGAATATTATCTTAAACTCTACAAAATACTCTACAGAGAGAGATTTCTAAGCTATTCTACCCATTACAACTCTTGTTAAAACCCAAACCCATGTATATATGCTCAATATCATCTTTGTAATTATTCCTACAAAGCACCTCCTTACCACTTAAAACCTTCTTTTACCCTATCGACACCCTAAGCAAAGACTTCGTTATCACTCTTCTCCTCCAACTCTCCATTTTCCCAACACTCTATTGTTATTCTCCCCCGCTATTTCAGACCCAAACACTCCTTTAAAAGGATCTGGATGCATCACCTTGGTTTCCTTCATGAACAGATCGTATGCCAAGTGGAAGTGTGGTCCTCTATGGTCGAATGCCTATACCCTCTTGCAAATGCCTCCACTACCTGTAATGAACTCCGAGAATATTCCTTACGTGGAATATTATTTTCTTGACCTCTAAGGCTCCAAGTTGGCATCTTATCCATTCAACATGCTTACTCAGGATTTTCATGTGTTTCTCCTGTGAAAAATCCTTCAAAATATGGCTAAGCCCTTAAACCTTCATGTTCCTACGTGTGTCAACCTCTTCTCTCACACACCTTTCCCATGCGCACTTTTTCCCGAGTACCTTCCTTCTTTACTACTTCCTTTGTGCATTGATCTCTTCCTTGGAACTTAGTCAATTCAAGGCCCAACAAATTTTTATTTGCATGCTTTACAATGAAACTTGTAACACAAAGTGTAGTTAATATCTCGTACTAAATAATTGAAATTTAACTCAAATGTAAAGTCTAATATGAAATATTTCCATTTACAAAAAAATGAAATGATGAGATGTAAAAAAGTAAGGAATACACCTATTGTTTTTGGAAGGGATAATCTCTCGTGATTTGATAGTACTTGAAGATTTGAATTGTTGAACTTGTCAAAGGATTAGGGGTAATCGGTCCCCTAATTGTGTTCGGAGAATCGGAGCGTTAGGTGTATGAAACCCAACATGAAAATATATGAGAGATAGAAGAAGAGAAAATTCTCAAACCATCCCATGAACGAATAATACCATATATCAAATACATTCAACAACTCTAATATCTACCTATTTAAATGTCTGAGGAAAGGAAAGATTTCCTATAAAGAACGAAGTCAATTTGATACTTTCTGCAACCCTATGGACCACACTATTGCAAAGGAACCTAGGCCCAATTTTTTAAATTAGGAAACATTGTAGAAAATAGAATGAGTACCCCCATTTCATTCCCATGTGCCACAAAATTAAATAGAAACTTTAATGTACTAGAATGTATATGAAGGAGACTCATTGATGTGGATTTGTTGCCCTAGTTTGTGGAGGTCATAACGTTTGATCTAAGAATCAAAACAACTCTGTTATTTTTTAAAGAAAGATATAAAAATATCTACACCATATTAAACAATGATATCCGCTTAAAACCCATTTTAACAATTTTTCGGAGGCTCAAAGCATCCATCTTGGGCATGAAAATTAAGGTTTAAGTATTTTTATGATTTTTTTGAAAATTTCAAAAAAATTATCTTTGTAACCATGAGTCAAATTGAGTTGTAACTCAAGAAATAAGTTAGTTTATACATGTGGATAATGTATGCAAATTTATAAGATCTATATAGCTAAATTTAAAACTTACCAAAAATAGTTGTTATAAATAGTAAGTCTAGTCAAGTTTGAATTCAAATTCAAGTTTAATAGGGATTATTTTGGATTTGAATAAGAAGATCTATTATTTAATTTGAATAACATGGAATAAGGAGAATTATCGAGAATTATTGGAGAATTTTTATTTTCCTAATTTAATTTGGTCAATGTTTGCTTGGACTCATCACGCATGCCCCAATATTTCTAAAAATTAGTAGAAAGTGAGTGTTGTAGTAAATAAGGAGTGAAGTATTTCATTCCCTTGTAATTGATCTAACAGAGTGGTATGGATCTAAAATTGTGCCAAAACCTATACTTGTAGGTGAAAATCTGAAATTGTTGAGAAATTTGATGTAATTTCCCTTGGGAAAAAACATGTGGGAGGGTCAGGACCATACATATGGTCTTGACCAAACTTTATGGTTATGAATTTTTGTATTTATTTATGTATTTCTATGTCTATTTATGTTTCAAGTACGTGTACCATGTTTTGTGTAGTCATATTTCATACCCTTAGACCAATAGTCTAATCCCATGCACATCATCCTACCACTCGGCGGGCACTCGGCGCTCACCCAAGGCATGCACGAGTGTCGAGTCTCTCCTTCATGTGAGTCTTACAAGAATGCATCATCTCATAACAGATATTCAAATAGAAATGAGTAGAAATTACCATGCCATATTCTAGAACGAGTTGTTATCTTATTACATCTAGAAAAGAAAAATAACAAGTAGCATAAGGAAATGAATCATACCGAAAGGAAATACATAAGTATTATACTCCTAAACACATATATGATTTATAACAAAGCCTTATATTCATCTTAATAGGTTAAATAATCCACATTACATCTCTTGAGGTCATAAAAAATCCTCATATAACTATGCAGAGCCAAGTCATGCATCAGAGCTATATTATGCTCATCATATTATAAAGAAGAATGAAAACCCATTCCCCTAAAAGTGTCATTTCTCGTAGATTTCTCCTAATCCCTAACCCATAACACCCTCCATTGTGTTTCTACAAGGCTTCGCATCTACTTTCTCTCCTCCACACTCTTTCTACTCTACTCTCTCTCTCTTTCTTCCTCTGGGAGCTTGTATTTATAACCTTAACACCCACCGCCATGCCTTTCGGGTTCTGATTGGTTGCCAAGTTTCGAGGTGGTCCTCCATAGAAGCATGCCTTCTCGATTTGAGCTCTCCACTCCTTATAATGATGTCTTCTGGAACCTTCCATCGCATGCCTGGAATATTCCCTTTTTGATCCCACAGTCGCCAGGTTGGCACCTTATCCACAAGGGTCATGCTTTTCTCATGTGCTTCCTAGGATGTCGAATATGGCTAAGTACAAAACCTATTTTACCTTGGGTACGCATGTCGTGTATTCTATAAAACCTTGACATAACCCTTCCTGTGTGCCTTCAACCCACGTTCCCTTCTTCAACTAGGTCCCGCATGCCCACGTGCCTTAGGCTGATATTTTGGGGCCCAACATCACCCCACACTACACTGTTCTTCGTCCTCAAAAACACTCTTCAATAAAGAAATAAATAATGACGTATCCTTACAAATGGTTGGAATGAAAGAATAAAGGAATGAAGAAATGTGGAAAATAATGAAAGAATGGGGAATTTGTTTACTTCTTGAGGAGAGGGAAATCCTTCCCTAATTCTACTTCTAACTTTCCCCAAGTGTCGACCTCATTCTAAGCTTGCTGACAGAGGTCACCCACCAGGGCACTTACTTCTTCAAAACTTAGCTCTTATTTCTTAGTGCTCATTATCTCTACGATCTCCTCCAATTTTTTTCCCAAATCCTTGAGTGCATCCATCCTCCGAGTGATTTGGGGGTATAATTCCTTTAGCCAATTCTTGATTGAGCCTCGTAAGGTCTCAATGGCCTCTGATTTATTTTCTACTTCAGCTAGGATTTTTTCTCACTCAGCCCTATTCCCCTTATTATTTTCTTAGAAATCCTTGAGTTCTACTTCATGGGTGGAAACCAAGATACTTTCCACTCTATCCCTATCTATGCAATTATCATAGGCAGCCTCAGCAACTTGTGCGATGGCTTTTACATCAGCGAGGATCTTGTTGTACTAAGCAACAATTTCCACAACCTTCATCTTATTTTATTTTTCTTGGCATGCCAATTCCTCTTCCACAGACTCTAAGGCAAGTGGTTGCCTCTCCATAGTGAGTATACAGCTTAAATCCTCTAGGCATTGTAAGGCTAATCCATATTTTTATGCGGAAAATGTTAAGTTTGGATGCTTCAAGGCAATGGAATCCATGAGCATCTCTATCTTCTTGTATGCCTCGTGCACTCTTTCCTTCTCGTCCTTTAACTCACGCCTCAACTAAGTACTGATTACTTCCTCCTACTTCAGGTCCTTACTTTTCTCAAGGATTTATTCCTCCTTTTTTTCCATCTCTGCTTCTAGGAACTTCACCTGTCATTTCTTCAAGATTCTCGCTTCACCCTTAATCGAAAATTTGTTGAGAAAGTTGCATATTTTCTCATCTGATAATTATTGAGCATTCACCAAGGGGTTTATTCCTTTTTTTTTTGGCACCTTCAACAATGCTCCTTGGCTTATTTCAAATTTGGGCTCATCAATGTGGGACTCAAATGCCCATGATAACATTTTCCTTATCCGAGGGTATGCACCTTCCTCATCAAATGAATCCATGGCTAAGATTTTTTCTATTGGTATGGTTCTCTAGAAGTGCGTGCACAACACCTTGTTTGGATAATTGATGTAGCCCATTATTTAACCTTGTGCTACTTTTATGATCTTTTTCCCTATGTGTACGGATTTTTGAAATCTTACGAGAAAAAATTGGGATCTCCTCCCATGCTACCATATTCTTTTCCTATGCTTTCTTCTTCAACTACTTCATCACCTTGTTCATGTTGCGTTCTACCTCTTGTTCCACCAAGTCCTTGATGATTTTCACCACTTCTCTCTCTGTGGCCTCATCTACCTATTCCTTTGTGAGGCTTGGGGTCCTTTGATATTTTGTTTTTCTTCCCGCCTAGCCCCTTGACTTGGGCCTCGCTTCTTCTTCGTTCTCTTTCTCCTCATACTCATCCCCTTCTTTATACTCATCCCCTTCTTCCTCGTAATAATGTATCTCATAGATAGGATGATCTTCACCTCTTTCTGGCTCATCATAAACATCCCTATCATCGATGTAGGTATCTATACTTTCTGTTTCTTCTAAATCTACCTCATCAGTCACCTTCTGCTTCTTCCTTACTAGGGATTCTAGTACAGGAGATTCTTATTTTTCTTTTTCTTTAACATTTTATTTCTTTATTGGAAAGTCCTTATGGGTGAGGAGCTCTTCATGTTCCGGTGCCTTTTCCTCTAGGTTCTTCACCTTGACAAGAGACTTCTTTCTTCACACCTAAGTACTAGGCTTATCACTTTCTTCCAACACGCTAACCATTTGTGTGGTTTGAACACTCGGTTCCTTTTACACCTCTTCTCTTTCTCTCTTCCTAGGCATGGCTTTCTTCATTCTGTAGGATCTTTAGGGATGGAGACATCATTCTCCAAGTAAGCACCTTTTTCATATTTTGGCCTTATGCGCAGAAACACCCTTGTTGCAGTCCTTCTTGTAATCGACAACATTAAAGGTTTCATCATCTGTATCTCATGGGAGACATATCTCTCCATGTACACACGCTTCTTTGGGTAAACGAGCTTTTGGAACACCTCATAGTTCTCTATATCTACCTCACTAAGGTAGAACCATAGTCTCTTGGCCTCCCTAAACCGATTAACTCCGGATTGGAAGTATTTCGTGGTCAAGGAGAAGGGTAGTTTACACCATGGACTCATATTACCATTTTTCAATGTAAATCTTCCAATGCAGAAATGTTGGCATACTTTGTAAACTCTCCCTCTCCATCCACAATCATGGGAAACTACTTTGGGATCCTCCATTCTACCCCAAATATGTCATGTATTTGTTTATACAACTTCTCCAGGTGCACTTTGTGAGCGTCTATCATGGTTTCACAAGTGTACTTTGAAAACCTTTTTGCAGGTGAGGGATCCTCTTTTGGATACTCCCAAACAAACTTTTTATCCCATTGGGCACTCCAATCTCTTAAAATACAATGGTGAGGAGGACGTTACCAAATAGTATATTCTCTCCCTCTTGCGCGCTACTTATAATCTCATCTACGATGAAATCGGACAAGTTATAGATGGTTCCTTCAGATATCTTCTGGCACACATTTAGTCATGTGTTGTTCACTTGTTTCCATTGTTCCTAATCATTGAGTTTGGTCACAAAGTGTACATCCATCCTCATAACTAGTTTTGGAATCTCAACAATGTCAAATTATCATGACCCCTTCTTGTAGTCATAAGCAATACGCCTCCTTGATATCCTCTTTATTGCTTAGATCATCATCAATGTTATCTTTTTACAATTTAGATCCGTGAACTTGGATATCAGCTTGTGGTTTGATGCACATATTGTGCCCCCATAAAGTAAAATTGATCTTCATGCATGCGTGACATCAACCATTGGTAAAGGTACTCAGGCTTGCCAAATTATGACAACTCATATAGTTGCAATAATCCATCCTTATCCAATTTGACTTTTACCTCGTCATTGTAAATAGGCATCCCATCTGGTGTCCTCTTGTTAGTTGGTCAGACCAACTCTAGCACCATTTCCTTCTCGGTTGTGCTCTTGAAATGGTTCGAATCACTCATGGCCATCTTTTGTAAGTGTGACTCCCACTCTTTTCCTAGCAATACCCCATTTAGGTAGTGTATCTCTGCATACCATTCTTCATTTGAGCTTGCGATGGTAGCGGTTTACTTTCCCTTGCCCTTGCCCTTTGTTTTCTTTAGTGAAACGGTTGGTTTCCTGGGTGTCATGTTTTCTAGTTAGACTAAACTTAAATACTCCTTCCTCTTGCTCTGCTCTACTACTCTGCTCAATCCCAAATCTCAAAGCTTCAACTCCTAGAATGAATCCTTGTTTCTTCATGCCCTAGCTGCCAAACCCTAACCAGGAAATCCTTCCACAAGATGGTGCTCTTCACATAGCCTTTCTCACACCTATGTACTCCTTCCTTCTGGTTCTGACGAGATCTACTCTAGATGCACACTCAAATTTCTTGGATTCTCCTTTCTTTGCACAAATTTCTCTCTAGATGCTCTAGTTCACAAGAGCTTCTTTCACTTCATAATTGCAAGGTAACAAATGACTTTCCCGACTTCATATTTATAGCTTTGCCTTCTTTCTAGTATTAAATGTTATATCACCTAACAACGTACCTTAACATTAAATACGTCTTTTCAACTAAGTTGACTTTAAACGCCCTTACCCATGTGCTTAATCTTGCACAAAAACTTGGCAACCTTCTAGGGCACAAAATTCCAAATGGATTGAAGACTCTTATGCATGCATCAACAAAGTTGCCAAAGGAACTTCTTACATCCTTTACCTGATTTTGACATTTCCTACCTCATGTTGTTCTGTACTCTTTATCCTTTCGTATGTTATAATGTGTTGTATATTTTGTATATTGTATACCCAAGAATATTATACCCTATTTTTTTGAGCATATAGATATGATATTTTTATCTATACATATATATGGGTGGTTTCATAATCCATGAAGTATGGGGAACCGTTATGGGTGTTTATTAGCCCATGGTTTTGGTACCCATTGTATTGTAAAACCACTTTGTGAGCTTTCTTCTTGTTTTGCTTACATATAACTAGAGATGCGGTAGGGTAAAAAAACTTGGAATTACATTATTATATTGTAAATGGTTAAGTTAATGCAATAAGAGAGAGAAGTTATTGTGCTAGATTTTTTTTCTAAAAGGGGTTCCTAGGTTAAATCTTGTGTTTTGTCATTTTTTTCTTTGATTATCTTGAATATTTTGTTCAAAGATAGATTCTTAATTATTAGATTATCAAATAAATTCTCTTCACTGTACATGGTTTCGTAAAGCCTTTTAGACACCATAATCTAATATCCATCGTTTCCTCATGCTCTTTCTTCTTCTCGGGCCACTCAACTTGTATTGCAGGCCTATACTTCACATCACTCCACCCCACACTAAAACAGATGTGTGGTCCTCTATGCATACACAACCCTAGAAAAATAATGTGGTTACCAGTGCACAAGGCACAAAAACAAAACAAAAATAAAGGAACAAGCAATGAGAAAGGGAAACACAAGAAAGAAAAAGCATAAAGGGAAATTCTAAACTAACTGGTAATACTACCTTATTACAAACACTAAGAAGACTTATTTATAGTAGGGCTTCAGCCTACTCCCATTGAAGTGACCTAGTAACCTCATTCCATATAGCGCTTGTAACTAGAAAGTGCCTAAATCAAGAATGTACAAGATGATGCAGGGTCCCAACCAATGGAATTTCAACTTCCCATGATGGCACAGATACTTGGAATCATACAATAACACCATCTACCCAACCTCAAACTTCTTGTTCTTGATATGATGATCATGCCATGCCTTTTGTCTTTCTTTTTCTGTCTTTTGACTCCATCTAACAAGTGATCACCTTTTATCTAACTGCATAAACTTATCAATTATTTCTTCATGCTCTTTCTCATCATTTAATCCTCTTTCATGCACTATACGTAGCAATGGTAACATGAATTCTACTAGAAAAATAGCCTCTGCGCTAAACACCAATTGAAATGGTGTGGCCTTGTTCAAACTTTTGTAGGTTGTTCTATATTCCCATAAAATGGTTGATACTTTGTCATCACAATATTGTCTTCCAACATCACGCTTCTTAGTAAACGTGTGACTTAGTATCTTATTAAATGCCTCGGTAGTTCCATTTTCTTGAGGGTGATAGGGGTAGTCTGTGATGGGCCACCATAAATTCTACTAACGAGAATCCCGACTGTTTCATTGCGAAAGTGTGTACCTCTATCACTTGTTAAACTTAAAGGACAACCATACCTACTAATTATGTTCTCCCATAAAAATATAGCATCTATCATTGTGGTGCAATCCTTTGTAGGTGTTGCATCTTCCCAACATGTCAAGTAATTAGTGCAAGTGGTTATATACCGCAAACCAGGCCCTTCTCATGGTGACACAATTGGCCCTACAAAGTTGATTTCCCATTTTTCAAATGGTTTAGCACTAGCTATTGGTCACAAGGGAATTTCATCTCTCTTTCCATGTTTTCTAATGCACTTAGAAATGGTCACAGGCCTTACAAAACTCAATACAATCCTTATAGATGGTTTCCCACCAAATCCTTACTAATAAAATCTTCCGCATGGTAGCATTTCTTGCATAGTGTCCTCCTACAATCCCACCATGCACTTCCTCCATAATTTCCACACGCTTATGCTCCAATACGCATTGGTACAAAACCTCATCACAACCTAACTTACATAGTTATCCACTAATTAACATGTAAGGGGTGGTGTGTATTCTTGCTAACACTTTCTCTCCAGCCTTCATCCCTTCGGCACCACACCCATATCTAAGAACAACGTGATATCTTCCAAGTATGAGGGTGCATGTCGAAACCTAAAAATTGCATGCCCAACATGGTATCTTCAATACTTTGCACGTCCTCCCATGAGTTAATCCTTGATAAGTGGTCAGGACTTGAATTGCTTTTTCCTAGTTTTATGACCACTGTAAACTCAAATTATTGAAATAATAGGACCCAGTGACATATGTGCCATTGTAGAATGGGCTTGTTGACTAACTATTTCAATGCCATGTGGTCTGTGTAGAATATGAATGGTGATGCCAATAGATACTACCTGAATTTGTGGAGTGCGTAAACCATAGACAATGCTTCGCGCTCAGTAGTTGTGTAATTCTACTCTGTTGGTGTCAATTTTCTACTTGTAAAGCACAAGAGATGATCAACAATTCCCTCACCAGGTTGTGCTAGAATTTCTCCCATAGCTATCCCTAAGGCATCAACATGCACATCGAAAACCTTATCCTAAGAAGGAAAATGTAATATGGGTGTCGTGACAATCCTATCCTTCAAATTGTCAAATGCCTTATGTTACGCCTCTCCCTAATGAAAGGAACTCTAGTGTTTTAATAATTCCTCCAAGGGTGTAGAGATCTTGGCATACCCCTTGATGAATTTCCTGTAATACCTCATATGCCCAAGGAATCCATGCACTTTGCACTTTGACTAGTAGGCTCCCTTAATCCTATAATAACTGCAACTTTGGCAAGATCCACAAGTTAGCCTTTTTTTGCATATAATTCATTCTAACGGGTTTCAAATGGAGTAGCGAGAAAACATTTGTTAATGTTGAGGGATATCCTTAATTGCTGACATCTCTCAAATATCATCCTTAAATTATCACAATGGTCTTTCACCAATCCATACATAGTCCAGTCATCCAGGTAAACTTGGAGAAACTTATGGATGAAGTCTTGAAATGCTTGTACCACGATGCGTGAGAACATAGCATGCACATTCTTTAATCCAAAAGGCATAACCGTGTAGGAAAAACTTCCCCACTCAGTGGTGAAATTTTTCTTTCTCCGGTCTTCTTTGCAATCCTGACTTGGTGATACCCTGAGAACCCATCCATGAAGGAGTAGACTTCACGCTGGCTACTCCCTCCAAAATTTCTTTAGTAAATGGGGTTGGGAAAGGATTGATGACACATACTACATTCAGATCCCTGTAGTCAACATAGATTCTTATCCTTCCATCCTTCTTGATACTGATAACGATTGGGTTTATCCATTATAATTCTTCCACTACCTCAATGATACTTGATGTTATCATCTTGTCTATTTCTTCTTTGACCAGTACATGTAAATTTGGATTCATCTGGTAAAGACTCTTCCAAATTAGGTGCAAACCTTTCTTCAAATTGATCTTCATCTCCCCTAAAGAATGGTGAACGCCTTTGAGTTCATGGTACCTGTGAGGAAACAAATCTTGGAACTCACAAAACAAATCAATGACCTTTGAAACTTCTTTTACCAACCAATAGTCCCTAATGGTGGCCTCCTTAGGTTTTGTCTCCATTCCAATGTTAACCTTCTTTGTTTTCAAGGGCTCATGTAGGTACATGCTCACTCATCAGCGTTTTCTATGACTTCATGCATAACTTTCGAATGGTTAACATCCAAAGTCTCCATCTCTTCTCCGTCTATTACATAGACCATTTTTCCTTTTTATTTTTCCATGCACGCACGCTCAAGTTGTACTTCCTCTGATTCTTCTTCATTGAGGCATGTCTCTAAATAAGGCTCACCTAGTAACTCCAATAGCCTATCCTCTACCATAGCACTATCTCCCATCGTAAGGTGCTTGATTACTTGTAATGCCTTATCCACTGATGGCTTTGTACTCCTATACTTGAAATCTTGAATGAGATCAGCCGCCAACTCCTGCCAATTACCTATTTGATGACACATCTCCGAATGAACATACCAAGCATGCATGCGCACAGCCTTATAAGGTGGAATACAACTTATGCACCCATAATGAAGGTGGTAACACTTTTTTGCTTCCCATCCAGGCCTTCTCACATGCTTGGATATGAAATGAGGTGGTCTCTTTACCATGGTAGTCTTGTATGATAGTGGGCACATTGTTCCTAGAGAACCTTACAGAAAATGTGATCCTTACCTCACGCCACTCTAGGAGGTTCTCCCAATGTGTAGCCCACTAGCACGTTGTAGTTTTGAGTAGGTTATAGTTGAGAATTCCCCTCCTCTCATCCTCATTTTTCCATTGAGCTTCCATCTCTTGCAAGAAAGGTTTAGGGTATGCTCCCCTAGAATAACTTGGCAACTTCTTTCCCCTAGGCACTTGAGTGAGCATGCCCTTGTTACCCTTGTTACAGATCCTCTCAACTGTCACCCAATCAACTCATAGGTCCCATGCACCCAATTTTCACATGCCACACTAGTGGTATCACTCAAGGACTAAGCATCTTCAAACTGGATGACTCCCTCCATGGGGTGAATTATCTCAAGATCTCTGATGGAGCACACATAGATTCTATCAAGGACTTCTTCTCCTAAGGGCTTAGTATAGGGCATTGACTTCCCATCTTTCAAAGGAATGATCACCCTTTCTTCCTTGTTTTCAAAGCTGATATACCCTTTGTTAAACTGCAGGTCGAAATTGTTCTTGTAACACCATGGGTGCCCAAGTAACGCTAGAAATTTTTCTACCTTAGCGAGCCAAGAATTTGAAGTCTCTAGTGAACTTGGCCCCTTAGATGTTGATAATTACATCCTTCGAACTACAATGGGCATTGCGTTGGTTTTTTTTTCCATGTACAACACATTTGAAGATGGATGCAATGCGGTCCTTCACATTTAATGCCAAGAATCTAAGGTAAGAACATTTACCTCTACTCCCGTGTCGATGAGAATATTACTCATAAGCCATCCATCAACAACCGCATTCAAATTAATCTCCTTGTCATATTCAAGGCTATAAGGAGGAAAAGATTTGCATGAAAAACCTTCCTTTCACGATCTACTCCGGTGCACGGTACCTTCTCTCTCTCAGTCATTCTCCTAGCAAGGGGATAATATTCTCTTGCCTTAACATCATGCACACTTCCTTTACCTCATCCAGGTCATTCTTTGGAACCTTGGCATCCTTCCTTTACTCCAACTACCTTGATTTCTCCTTTAGACATTGGATCTCCCCTTACAAATTTTGAATCATGTCTATAGTCTCTTGATATTCCTCCTTCTGACGAGCATGGTCTAGATATTATCCATGTACCACTTCCTCTTTTGAAATTAGTGTCCTTTGTCTTAGCATCTCCCTGGTACACATGGCCTCTACTCGCATCATCACAAACATAGGTTCTAGCCCTGACTCACGCGCCACTCTTGGCATCCACTATGAATCATCCTTCTTGATGCTCACCATCCCAACCCCTTTGTATTTTCAGTGTATTTGGTTCGTATGCTCATAAAGTTCTAGACATTCTTCATACTTATGTTTCTTTCCACACCATGAGCATTGTAACAGATCAAGACACTCATGTTTGTAATGCTCTGTAGATCCAGAGTTATAACAGTTCCTCATGGGAATTCACTCCATCCTCCTCCATGGTTACTACGACCAAAAAATCCTCCATGAATACCTCTTCCACGTGCTCCTCCATGTGAACATCCTTCATAATGATGGTCATCATCCTTGGAACTTCTTGTAAGGCTAGTCTGGTACACATACAGATCAATATCATCATGGATCTGATGAATCAGTCTACAATCCTTGGTATCATGGGTTGTATAGTTACAAATCTTGCAATAGTAAAAACATTCTTGCAGATTACGCATTAGAGTAGAGGGCATCTATTTGCATCATGATCCCCATGTCAAATATCACAATATACCATCATAGTGTGTACCAACTTCTGAGGGAAACTATCCTTTGCATGTCCCTCCACTTTGTAGTCTATACACCAAATCCCACTATGAACCTCATGCATTGAGTTTGCAAATAGCTTCTCCAACTACTTGGCCATTACAATAATTTGGTCCTTCAAAAAGGACTAACACCATGATCAATGCTCCCAACAGACTTTGACATGTAAGGAAGCTTCCAATGCCTCGTGCAGGTCTGTGAAAGTATTGTGTGACAGAGCCCTTATAAATGGTGTTATCAATCCTCTAACAAACCATTAAGCATATTAAGAAGGATGAATGTCATAGGATAGTTTAGATAAGAGAGTTTTGAAATGTGCATCATAATCCCGTACACTCTCTGCCATTCCTGCTAGGATCTCCTTCAGAGCGTTGATGCTCTTCTGCTTAAACTTAGGGATATGGAACTCTATTGGGAAGGTGTTCTTCAATATGGTGTAGTCAACCACCATTTGATGGGGGTCATACTTCCTATACCAACTATGTGTGCACCCTTACAACATTGTTGCAAACTGGCTTGCCTTCCACTTCGGGGTAGTGATCCCTTTTATGCGTCATAGTAATTTTCACTTGTGCACATTCTCTACAGCATCTTCAATACCCCTATAGTTTGGTAAGTGCAAAGACATCTCAAAAATACTTGGGGATGTGGTTGGGGTCCTTTTCCTCCTAATCCAGAGCCTTGGTTCCCTCACGGTGTTTCCTCCTCCACTAGATCCACTGGATCCACCAGGTCATGTTCCTCCCGACCCGCCAAATCCACCTCCTGCAATCAGAAAGGTCCCGAATTAGTCGTTCCTAGTGTTCCCAACGTCCCACTAAACTATACACCGATGGCTTGTGATATTTTCCCACTACCATTTGCATGTACCATGCCACTCTCGATGTGATACCCAATCATTGTGTACTTGCACCTTGTTCAAAGATTCCTCCAAATATAGGAATGTATTGCATGGCCATGGATGTTCTAAATGAGAAATTATATCTCTTGTATGTAGATAATTTACTCCCACTAATACCAACTGGGTTAATAATACTTCTCCCTTGATCTAGAAAACCAAGCACCAGGGGTTGGTCACTAAGTGGGTTCAAATGTGCATCGACAGCTCTTCTTTCTCCAAGTGATGAAATCTCATCCGAAGCTAAAGGGGCCTCTCTCCTACACTTTCCAAGATGGGGTAACATAGATTTCTTAGGTTCCACATCCTCTACATGAACCTCAACTCCTTCCCGCAACATCTACCTCCATAGATCCATCACACTTACAACCTCACGTTGTCTAGTAATCTCCCTTTCATGAGCTTCGTTATACTTGAGTCGTCTCTCCTCCCTTTCCTTCTCAGCTGCAATGTCTTCCATCTTCCTCCACCCTAGCTTCCTCTCCCAGTGCTCAGAGAAGCTTAGCCGGCCATGGGAAATGCCTCCAAACTCAAGGTAATGACCAAGGGTTTCATATCCAAAGGAATAGCATGTAAATATGATCCTCTAGGATCCCTCATAAATTTGAACTCAGCAACTTCGGGAAAGAATACGTAGAAATGGCATATTCAAGAGTATAACTGGTCAACACTCTCTTCCACCAGTGATCAACAACATGTGTCCAAGTTAGATCTACATCCTACAGCCTTTGATAGTCATCTTAGGTCCATACGTGTGATCTATAGTACCAGCTAGATCTAGATGTGTATGCTGAAATCCATTCATATAATTCTACTAGGAAGCAACAAAAGAATGTCTCATATAGCTCATGGTATAGGTTCTCTTCTACCCATATATGCACATCGAACTTAGGTCCAGTGATTAATCTCTGAGAAAACTTGTCCTCCATTCTCTTGAACCATGTTTCAACACTTTTTAAGGTCAAACGCTCTATCATCACGCATTTTAGGGACAAATATGCATGTCATTTCTCATAACAACTTCAAAATAGGTCCCAGCAATGGAACCAAGATGTAGTCATATTTCATACCCTTAGACCAATAGTCTAATCCCGGCGCATCATCCTATCACCTCGCAAGCATTGGGTGCTCACCGAGGCACGCGCGGTGCCGAGTCTCTCCTTTATGTGATTCTTACGAGAATGCATCATCTTATAACAAATATTCAAATGGAAATGAGTAGAAATAACCATGCCACATTCTAGAACAAGTTGTTATCTTATTGCATCTAGAAAAGAGAAATAACAAGAAGCATAAGGAAATGGTTCATACAGAAAGGAAATACATAAGTATTATACTCCTGAACACATATATGATTTATAATAGATCCTTATATTCATATTAATAGGTTCAATAATCCAAATTACATCCCTTGAGGTTATAACAGATCCTCATATAACTATGTAGGGCCAATTCATGCATCAGAGCTATATTATGCTCATCATATTACAAAGAAGAATGAAAACACATTCCCTAGAAGATTTATTACTCATAGAGTTCTTCTAATCCCTAACCCATAAAACCCTCCATTGTGTTTTTATAGGGTCTCACCTCTCTTTTCTCTCCTCCATACTCTCCACACTCTTTCTACTCTACTCTCTCTCTCTCTTTCTTCCATCGGGTGCTTGTATTTATAACCTTAGCACCCACCGCCATGCCTTTCAAAAAGTTATAGATCGGTTACCAAGTGTCGAGGTGGTCCTCCATGGGAGCATTCCTTCTTAGATCCGAGCTCTCCACTCCTTGCAATGATGTCTTCTGGAACCTTCCATCGCATGCCTATAATATTCCCTTTTTGATCCCACAGATCGCTAGGTGGCACCTTATCCACAAGGGTCATGCTTTTCTCATGTGCTTCCTAGGATGTCGATATGGATAAGTACAAAACATGTTTTTCCTTGGGTGCGTGCATCATGTGTTCTCAAAAATCCTTGATAGAACCATTCCCTACATGCCTTCAACCTGTGCTTCCTTCCTCAACTAGGTCCCACGTGCCCACACGCCTTAGCTGATATTTTTGGGCCCAACATTTGTAGCTATATGTTACCCCATAGTTTTACATGGGTCTGCATTTTGGGTGTAGTATATACCGGATGAATGCCCCTCTTTTGAGGCATATGTGAAAACCATGTTGATAACTTGGATCAAAATATAGATGTGTTCCCATCCATTAGATTTCGAGAATCTGTAGAAAAATGTAGAGTATTCAACAAGTGGCAACCTTAAAGAAATGTACTTGTAAAAGGAAGGTTTTTTACATCGTGACAACCATGGTGTGCAACAATTGCAATAATAGGAAAAAATAGAAATAGTAGGTGTCCCTCCCACACAAAATACATGCCCAAAACATAGATAAGTGTTTTCATTAACAAAAACATCACTTGGGCCCACATAACAACATGAAAATTCCTGAGCCAAGAGTAACATGCATCACCTTATTGCATAACTAGTACAATGGAAAAGGTGATGCCAACATAGAAAAGATGCACTACATGAAACACAACCAAACTATCCAATGGTTTTTCATAGAAAATGATGTTATGTAAAAACACAGGACAATAAGAGGGGGTGAATTAATATACTTATAATTTTTACTTAAAAATTAACATCCATAACAACAACAATCACATCGATATAATAATTGCATAACACAGGATCTAGGTGGAAACCCTTTTGGGAAAAAAACCATAGAGGAAATATTACTTGGAGCTATTGTCCAAATTCATCCACAAAATTAATTGTATCACAAATATTTGTAGGCACCAACCTACTGGAGACACCAATCCCCAAGACCGAGAACTAGCTCATATAATTTGTGAGAACCAACTCATTGGATACATCAATACCTAATGTCGGCGCCAACTCATATAATTAGTTAGCACTAACTCAATAGAGACCCCAGTCCCCAATTAAATGAGGCACATACCTCAATAATACAAAGATCCACCTTCCGTAGTTGTTTCTTCAACATGATGATGACAATTCTACTCCTCTTTATACACATAGATCAAAACATACATTCACCATGGATGTTGGTCACATGTTGAGCACTTGGTGCATACTTACTACGCATTGGTTGCACACTTGTCACATACTCATTGTGCACTATGATTTCTCATTACTCTATACACAAAAACTGAGTTTTAACAATTTATCTTCATGATACATCTCCTCAACCTTCTTCTCTACTTTCTCTACTCCATCTTTACTGTCATGCTCTTTACAACTTCATTTTTCTCATATTCCATGTTCTCCACTCCATGAGCACACACAAATTTTTCCATTTTGAATCTTTTTTATATCATATTCATTTCTCAAGAAGATGCAATAACATTTGAGATTCATCCAAACCAATTTAAATGAAAATGCTAAAATAAAGTCGGCCAAATTTATGCATGAATCATTTTAGTGCCTAAATAGATGAGTTCGGCCAAAACAAAAATTATTTGAATACATAGCTTGATTCAGTCTTTGTAAAATGATATTTGATATTTTTCTAGACTTTCACGGATATCCCTTGGATTTCTTAGTCCCGCGTCTTTTCATGACCTTCAAGGAATTTTTCTGTCCTTCGCGGAAATCCTTGACTTCTACAATCCTTTTCTAACCTTTGTGGCATTTCCTGACTTCCACAATCTTTCTCTAGCGTCCATGGCATTTCCTGACTTATGGTATTACCTTGTACCCACAAAATACTTCAACCAATCCATAGTACATTTTTTATCATTTTCAAATCCATAAAAGGCCACAACACTTTGTGATTAATTATTAAATGGATGATGTAGAGATATTTTTGGGACAAGTTAATCGTAATTAACCATGTCGACAGTTTAGATGTCTACATTTTTCCCCTCTTTGAATTTTTATTGTGAAGCAATGATGACAAAGAAAAAGAAGAAAAGATGTTAGGATGGTGATATGATTCCCCCTCGAGGGGTTAGGCAAGGAGGAATGAATCAAGTAACCACTCGAAAATAGGAGAGGCCTAAGTGAGTAGATGAGTGAGGATAAGGGGATGAGAAGAATTGAGGATGTAGAGGATTAGGATTTAGAGGATTAGAAGATAGGAGGATTAGAGGAATAGGAGAGAGGATTAGAGGAATAGGAGATTTAGAAGATTATGAGATATTGGATTTTTGATACCCCATCAATGATGTATGACAAGGGTGAATATTTTGGATTTTGGATTAGAGGATGTGGGGTTTGAAGATGTTGGATTCCTCGATCAACTATGTATGACAAGGTTGAATATTTATGATTTTGGATTAGGGGATGTTGGATTTGAAGATGTTGGATGCCCCAGTCAATGATGTATGACAAGGGTGAAGATTTTGGATTTTGGATTAGAGGATGTTGGATTTGAAGATGTTGGATGTTAGGATAATGTAGTTGATTTAAAGGATTAGAATATTGAGGATGTTTGTATGTGAGAATGAGGATTGGTTTTTGGATCGAAGATGCCCTAACCAAGGGGTGAGGATTTTGGATGTTGGATGCGAGATGATAAAATTTGGATGGGGGTATTGATTGATTGATATTGGATAGGAGGATGAGGAGGTTAGATAGTTAGTTAGATGATGATGAGGATTATGTGTGGTGATGATAAGGTTAAAATATGATGATATAAGGGGGTGTGCTACCATAAAGTGCCCATTATTATCATCATTAGCAAGTTTTGATTGATGTGGCATAAAGCAAGATGCACCAAGGTATTAAGACCATGATGACGTAATTTTTAAATGCCCATGTCCTCATATCATTGGATAGATTAATACAAATAAGATGGTCCTAATATCATCGGACCGAGTAAAAAATAAAAGAAACAAAAGGGACCTCATATCATCGGCCAAAATGAAAAATGTAGGAAAACACACAAACAAAACACATACATTACATTTTTGTATTTTTATTGTTTTTTGAATTTTTGATTTGTTGATTTTTAGATTTTGGTTTTTGGAAGTTTGGATTTTTGGAGGTTGGATGTTGGATTTTTTTATTTTTAGATGTTTTTATTTTTATGTTTTGATTTTTTAAATTTTGATTTTTGGATGTTTGGATTTTGGATTTTGGATGTTTAGATTAGTTGATGTTTTTATGTTTATATTTTGATGTTGGATTTTGGATGTTTATATATTTGGAGTTTAGATTTTTGGATGTTGGATTATTGATTTTTGAATTTTTATTTTTGGATTTTGGATTTTGGATGTTTGGATTTTGGATTTTTGGAATTTGAGATTTTGGGATGTTTTAATTTTTGGATGTTGGATTTTGAGATTTGGGATGAGGGAAATGGTTAAGGATAGGGAAGTTGAAAGGATTCCAAATGTGATAGCTCATGGGGGATGGGAAGGGATGTAAGGTGGATCTGAATTTCTCCTATAAGTCCTAAACCATGTTTGGGTAGGATGAAAGGGGAGGACTAGGGAAAATTAGATAGGTTGGATAGGATAAGGATTGGTTGAGGATAGGATACATTATTTGATGTTAGATGATTGATAGGATTGAAGGATAGGTTGGATAGCATAGGTATCAATTAATCAGTTAGGATTATATGGGATGTGGGATGGGAGATAGATAGGCTAAGGGGTGTGGTATACGATACAATGGTGGATATGTAAGATGATAAGATATGCCCCAAGTATAGAGATAATGGATTGAGGGATAGGTTTGGTGTGCCCCCAAGTGTAAAGTAGGGTGGCATGTGTGGATTGATGGATGGGTTCAATTTTCCCCTAGGTGTAGGGTAGGATGGGAAGTGAGGGGTATCTGAAAGGGATGATGCCCCTAGTAGATGGTAATAAGGTTTTCCCCATTCATGGTGATGAAAATTTAAAAGGGACATGAGGAGGATTTGATGAAAAGGAAAGGATCATCATCTACCCATGGATGTTCAATCCAAGAGAAAAATCATATGGATGTGATGGAAGGAAAATGACATCAGTTATGAACAAAATATGAGCCAAACGACACATGTTGTAAGGCAAGATTCAGACTAAAACAAAAGTGTTACCAAGGTCTAAACAATACCTAGAAACATGCGAGCCATATGTCTTTGTGAGATCAAAGTGTGTGATATTATGATGGTTAATTACCGCTTGAAGTGAAGACTTAATGGGTAGTATGTGAAGACAAACTAGCCAATGTATAGGGAGTGATTAATTCAAGTAGGTTAATGGAAGGTGAACGAGAAGGTTAAGTCATGCATTTCTCTTCTATCAGCTAGGTGTCCATAGCCCCGACGGAGATACATCTGATTCTTGTCACAAAATTTCTCTACTATCAACCAGGACATCCATAGCCCCAGTAGAGTTGTTGGAAACACCCCTAGAGAGAGTCTTGAGGAGGATTTTATTTTATTTTTTTAATTTTGAGATGATTTTTTGCTATTTTTCTTTTTGATATTTGGATTTTTTGTGTAAAGTAGTTCCACTCTCTTGAGAACTCTCAAGGGGTTAAGAATCACCAGTGGCTTGATGGGGATGGAAATGAGTGTAGTGATGACATTGGCTAGAGTGTTAAAATATATACCCAAGGGTATTCACCACAATTTTATTAATTTTGTTAAAGTGTGAGGATCTCGAGTAGGAAAATGAAGCTGAAATGTTGGAGGTAATGATAGACCAAGGTCACACGGTTGTAGTCGATACTATTGGCTATAACATGTGTGAGAAAGATGATCAAATGGATGGATTGGAACAAGATATAAATGGATGTGATGATAATAATGGATTAAAGGGATGTATATGTTGGATGGAAGGAGGATGGGTGGGAAGGAAATAACATCCATGCACAAGCAAAAATTATGTGCTCAATCCAATTTTAGGTGTTTGGTATTTGTAGGGGGATTAAATGATTTTTGATTGGGTTGAGTGGTTAGGATGGTAGGATCAACAAGATGAGTGGTATAAATGGGTTGTGGAGTAATGGGAGGGAATTTTTAGTGTTAGGTTTATACCCTAAGCCTAAATGACCTGGATTTTTATGAAGGGAGATAGGTTCATGAATGCCTTGTTGATGGATGCCCAAGCATTTTCCTTAATGTTTCATATTGGCGAACATATTTTTGGCTATATGGTATGAAGTGGATGGAGAATATGATGCCATGTGATCATCATGAGACTATGGGGTTGTAATTTTTTCATCTGCTAAAAGGTTGGATTTAAAGAAGGATAGGAGGTGAGATTTGTTTCGGTTTTAGTTTGGTGATGGATGTTTGGATGTATGATGAGTTTTGGATGGATGATGATGTTTGGATTTCGGGTGGGGTTTGGATGATGGAAGATGGTTACGAGATAGAATTGGGATGGAAATTTGATGGATAGAGAGGTACAAGGATAAGAATTCCTTGGTTAATGAGATTTTGGACATAAGACCTAAATTACATGCAATGATTGGTTGAATGTCCATGGGTGCGATGGAAGTCACAATAGTAATGTTCTCGATACCAAGATGGTTTGGGAAATTTTTATCATGTGATTTTATGGGGGATGGATGATCATGTTGAAGGTTTTTAGATGATGGAAGATGATCATCAAAGATTCTCCTAAAGGAGTGAAGTGGCTTGGGTTAAATGGTTTGGATGGAGTAGGAAGTAATGGTTTGGAGGGAGTAGGAAGTAATGGTGCATGATTAGGTGGTTGATGAGATGTTTTGGTTGATTTGGATTTAGGATTTGGATTGGATTGGTGTGGCTTAGAAGATGAAGGGGATAGATTAGGCCTGGGGGCCAAAGTGGATGGTTTGGGCTTGGAGGCCAAGTAGTTTTGGGTGATTTTGGATGGGTTGGAGTATGTGGTTTTGAGGTAGATAGTTTTGTTTAGGATTGATAGATAGATGTAGATGAATGGGATGGGGTAGATTTAAATCAATGGTATGTTCATGATGTGGGGGTAACATTAGATTTGGGTGATATTGAAGGATATTTGGGAGATGGGTATGGTGTAGGAACCCCATTAGATTTATTCAATTTAGGGGATGAAGTAGATAAATGTAATTTTTCCTTAAGAATCATGTGAGATGTTTTAGGATGGGGGGATGGTGGAGATGAAATAGGATGAGTGGATATGATATTATTTGGGTTTAGGTGATGAAGGGGTTTAGATAGAATTATATGTGGATGAAGATGATGAGGGTTTCATAGGAGCCACATTGGATGATTTAGGATTAGGGGTAAAAGGGGATGAGGGTGACTTAGAAGTCACGGTGGATGAGATAGTATTGGGATTAGGTGATGGAGGGGATGACATAGGCTCAGAGGATGAATTTGATGATGGTTTAGGGGATGTGGGACTATCTAGGAGAAATTTTGTAGGATTAGATTGGGGTGATGAGGATGATGAGGATGGAGGAATAAGATGAGATGTGGGTGATATTGATTTAGGATTAAGTTGTTGTGATTGTTGTGGATACATGAATGGGAATCAATTGTAGGTTTTATGATGATTGGATTTAGGAGTTGAGGTTTTGGATGATGGTGGATTATTTGTATGAGTTTTGATGGTAGGAAGATGTGGGTCATGATGGTTGATAGGGGATTTGGAGGTTGGGGTTTTGGATGGTTGTGTGGGTTTGGGATTGGTGCCTAGATTAGCAAGGACATAAAGAAGGTCCTCTTGGTCTAGGTCAAAGTTATTGAGGTCGTCAAAGTTAATGAAGTTGGCTTATGGGGATAGTAGTTTATGTTGATTAGGTAGGGTTTGGATTGAAATGATTTGGGTTCCTCAAGGAGGAATTCAATGGGGTGAGCGGTAGGGATCTTAGGAAGGGAAGATTTTGGATGGGGTTGGTTAGGGGATGATGGTTTAGGGTTTGATTACTTCATTGAAGATTGAAGATCAGATATTTATCGGTTAAGTTGTTGGATGGTTTTAGGATGTTATGATCAATATGTGATGGTTGATTTGGATGATGAGGAGAGGATTGGTTAAGGTAGGATGTTAGGTTTGAGATTTGTTGATTAAGGTGTTGGATGGTGTGTGGGACTTCATGGTCAAAGTGAGATGATTGAATTTGATGGGTGGGGGATGATGGGATAGCTTGGTTGATGGATTTAGAAAAGAGATAGGCATTTGGATGTTGGTTTTTAGAGGATGGGGATTAAGGATCAAAGGCCATGGTTAGATAATATGTTTGGGTTATTGGTTTTAGATTAAGATTGATCGTGATGGGATTAGGATTTAGGTTATGTGATTAAGAATGATTAATTATGATGATGTTTGATTGATTAAAATTTTAAGGTGATGGAATGGTTAAGGGTATTCACAAAAATTAAAAAACATGCAACACACACCCTAACTAGTCAAGTGGGATTACAATCCAAACTATATCTCACTTTTAATACCACACACCGATGGTGGTGCCACAATTGGCTCTCTACCTATGTGTCAATGTGGGGTTGGCTAGCGAGTGATCTTGGGGAGTGTGGCCTCCTTGCACTATAGTTTTATTGTGGCCAAAAGGTTTCCTAGTCTAGGATGCACGAGCTCACTAAGGGTGTCCCCGATATACCTTGCGGTATGTGGGGCCCAAGTCTGTGTTGAAAATATTTTGTCTAAGGCCTGGGTATTGGGACGTGGAATCCCCTCACTTCATGAAAATCTTAAAATAAGCAATTTCTTAGCCAATAATGACAGTTGTCCAAGAATTTATATACCCCACCGGAACACGGGGTGTGTCTACATGCGTGGAGATGAATCCCACAGTCACAAGACCCCTAAGACTATGACAAGTGCGTGGATATCACTTCCACATCATGTTGCCCTACAAAATAAAAATGGGAAGGCTAGCCGCTTTTGATCCTCAAGATCATCCTAGGATGCGAGAGGAGAGCATACATGGTTTTCCTTCGGGATGAACAAGCAACAAATAAAAACACACAAAAAGGATGATAAATGCAAGAAAATAGATGCAAGATAAGATGAATAAAAATTATGTAATGGGGTCTTCAAGAGGAGGCCCTACAAAAACAAATATTAGTAGTTTGATTATAACCCCAAATGTCTTGGACTAAACGAGTTGCAAAACAAAAAGGATTAGTAGTTTTAGATTGATTTTTATCTTTGGTAAGTGTAGGAAGTTGCACACAAAGTGTTAGTAGTTTGGAACAAGAAAAGATAACTTAATGTGTAGTTAAAATAACAAGATTTAGGAAAATTAAAACCATGAATAAATTGTATTATAAAATGTTAAATTAACACTTTTAATGCATAGATATTTTCAATACCTTTGGGGAAAAAATGGAGTCGTTTCGAGTTCGGGATCAAAAGTTATGGCTCTCGGAATTCGGTAAACAAAAGTGCTACAACACAGAGCATATGCACCAAAAACAGACATATGCGCCACTTTAGAACATATGCGCCATTTCATGTGCAAAAGTGCTATTTTATTTGAAAACACACTGCTGATTTGACTAAAAATGCGCTATTTTTTTCAAAAAAGGCAATTTTGGAGATTTAAAGATTGAACAAAAGCACTAAAGTATTTACAAACACACCACAAGGTTTAGAAAATTTTGGTTTCAGTCAAAAGCACCGAAACCGAAGACTAACACAAAAATTTTAAATTCCAATGGTAAATCTCAAAAAAAAATCAAATTTGGATAGTTTGTTCTAAATATGAAATATTATTAAAAACAATCAAAATTTTGGGGGTAAGCCCCACGGTGGGCACCAAAATGTAATGCAAGAAAATATTAGTGATGAAAATGCAAGAAAATTAGTAAATTGTTCTCATATGCTAATCTTCTCAAACAAAACCTCAAATAGAGCAATAGATGGAAAGGAGAGAGAAGACAAATACCTGCACTTACCTATAAGTTTCCAAGCTCCTCCTTTGATGCTTTGGATTTTCTCTTGGATTGCTTGGATTGAACTTGATTTCTTGCTTCATATTTTGGAGACACTTGGGCAACACCTCCCCTTGATTTTCCTTTGATTTCTTGATTAATGATGAAGGATTAGATGATGATAGATTGTAGATGGATAATGGATTGATTGAGTGATAAAAACATAAAAAAATTGCTAACTTTCTTATTAGCTAGCTCTCATGGAGGAGGAGAGCTCAATTTATAGTTTGTGGGTGGAGGATTCAATGGCTAAGATGAAGCCATGTTGGATTTAGATCAATGGTGGAGGATTCATGTGAGGATGGAGGATTCTAGAATTTGAAATAAGATTTAATAGAGGGTGAGAGTTTTATTTGAATTTTTAAATGGAGGGAAGAAGCTTCCATTGAATTAAAAATTCAATGGAAGGAGAAGGTTAGAGAGGCTTCTAGAATTAGAGGTGTGAGGATGTGATTAGATTAGGATTAGATTAGGTTAATAAATTATTATTAGCAGTAGAGGTTACATGGAAAGGCTAGGTGGTAGGTGAGATGTAGGAATATTAAATTCCTATAAAATGATAATGAAGAATTAAAATAGGATAATATGATATAATAATGAAATAAAAGGGATTAAGGATGATATGGGATGTAATAATGATTTAAAAGGATAATGATGAAATGATGGGATGAATTAAAAGGGATTAATGGTAAAATGAGATATTAGATGAATGATAAAGGGGAATATGATAAAATGGATTAATAATAATAATTAATCTTGTGATTAATTATTATATGGATGATGTAGGGATATTTGTGGGACAAGTTAATCGTAATTAACCATGTCAACATTTTAGATGTCTATACTACCTTTTCCTTTTCTGAACTAATCTACTTGGCCACTTAAAATCAACTCAGCTACGATTCAGTCAAATCATCCACAAGCTACCCTAGAATCTTCCATATTGCACTTAAAAATTGCTAGTGCTCGGACTATTAGGTTGTCTAATTTTCAAGGGGTGCAAAATTGGACAATAGGTTGAAACCATATTATTTTTTCATTCCATTTAGGTATACATGGTTTTTAGTTTTTTCAACCATCTTTTTTTGTATTCGGTTGTATAATGTATATATGCATTTCATATCTCGTACTCTATAACTTGATTGCATATCAATACAATTGTCGGTAATCCTCCATATTTTCTCATTCATATTTGGTATCGGGGTTGGTAAATGAGGATATAAAGGAAACCTAAGGAAATTGTAGGAAGAGAGCAGAAAATATTGAGGATCTTGGAGAATAATTTCTATATTAGAGTGCCAAAAATACCTCTTGTAACCTCCCACCCCCATCCTGCATCTTCACACCCCGATAAGCTCTATAAGAGCTTATGCAGATCAATTCACAAATAAAAGAAATTTTGGTTGTGAATCGGGAAGGAGGATTCACCACAGAACTGCCTCATGTGCCAAAAATCTCTTAATAAACTCAAAAATCAAAATGATAAAAAAAAAATCCCAAATTTGTGGTTTTTCATCATATTGGAGACAAAAATACAATCCTTTCTAATCATCTCTGCAAGATCATAGTTACATGTAAAAGAGTTGGCTCACAAGACAAAGCTCTATAAAAGGAGAACCAAGACCGAGTTGGTTGGTGAGATCCTAGGTGAGCTGAAATAGAGATATGTTGACCGAGTTAGAGGAAGGACCAAGCGAGTTACATCAAGGTGAGATATGAGTTATGGGTGAGCTATTTTTGTGGTTGAGTTGGCTCCAACCGTAACCGAGCTACCCCTTTATGCATTACAGTGAAATGGAATGTACACCAAACTAGGATGGTTCCTTTCCAAAATGGAATTTGAGCTATAATTGTGAGCGATTTGACCCTACTCCCAACCGAATGACCCAGAAAAATGGTTGAGCCAAATTAGGCGAGCTCATGTCGAATTTGTGGTGAGTTACATTTTATGCCCAACCGATCTTCAAGTTTCTCTTTTCCTAAGTGTGTCGATTTGAGCTCTTAATGAATATACAAACCTCCAATTTGGCTCCATGACAAGTAGCCCCTTCTCACATCCTCGATATTTCCATTGATCTCCTTGCTGAGTTCTCAAATCCAAGCCGCATAACACTCCAACCAAGTCATGAATCCCCTATGTTGAATTCCTTCCCTCACCACCACAACCATCAAAGTATCTATCACAAGGAACCCCTAAACGACGAGTTGATAGCCAAGCCAAGTTACAAACCTCATATAAAACACAATATCAAAAAGGTGGTGGAGAAAGAAAAATGACCCTACCAAGCAAAAAGAATAAATGGCGGTCAAAAACAAAAGCAAAGGGGCATTCAATATAAAAATATTGTAACCCTAATGCCGAGGGCCGGACTAGCTCACCGAGTTGGGTCAACCGGTGAGTTTTAAAATATTTTTAATTTTTTGGTGTATTTTTATAGCCCCAAATTTTAGTAGAACACCACCAATTATAGTGGTCAAAACCTTCACCAAGTCATTTAGACATAGAAACCCCTACCACTTTTAGTGAGATAAACCCTATTTTAGGGTCAATTTGTTTCTCCAAATTGCTCCAAATTTTGATTTTGGGAAACTTTTGTAAAGGGTTATTACCTAAAAGGGCATTTTTGTTGTTTTTGTGGAAAATTGCAATTTTGAACTAGCTATAGCTCCCGAGGCCACCAGGCTTGAAAACAAAAAAATTATTTTCTAGTCAATTTTTTTCCACACAAGAGGCTAATTTAATTTTTTCAGTGTATTGTATTGATTTATATTTTGCTAACAAGCCATTTAGTCGAGAAAATTCTAATCACCCATTATGGCCACTAATGCTCTAAAATAAAGTTTCCGACTCACATCTACTCTGTGGTGACAACTATGTCGGTGGAAGACCAAAATCTAAACTCAACTTGAGTTTAAATAACTATGGCCTATTGTAGATGGTTTTATAACTAGATCATAGGCATATGCAACACAACAATGTTAATTTTGGAATGCTCTTCTTAATCAAAGTTTCTGATGATGTGTAACCATACATTTGAGATGTCAAAATAGACCAAGAAGCTGGGATAACATGCACACAATATACAAGGCCAAGAACAAGAATGTTATACTAAATTTTCAGGATTTGGCTACATAAACTGAAGTTCAAGCCTAATGAGAAATTTGATGCTTTCTTGAGAAGAGTTGCAACATTTAGGGCTTCACTTCTAGCCCTGTGAGAGGAAATATCAGACAATGCTCTCATTCCCATTTTTATGAGATTACTTCCTCCATACATAATTTTCATGATGAAAATCAATTTTTCAAATCATACCATCGGTTTTGAAAATTTGGTGAACTTGTTGCAGCAACAAGATTCCATGTACAACAACTATGAAGAATAAAAGCATGCACTTTCTTCTCATTAGAAAGGTAAGAACAAATCTCATTCTTCTAATAAGTCTAAAAACAACATCAACGAGGGAAAACTGAATTAAAATGTCTTATTTACAACAAAGGACATGGTTTGAAATATTGTTAGTAAAACACATATAAGAAATGTTTATCTAGAAATTCCATAACCAACAATCAAGAATCTCAACTGGGACAATCTAGTTACAAACAAGGGAAGAAGAAGGGTAACTGGAGAAAGAAACCCCATCAGCAAGGAAATGTTTCTAAACAAAAGGACCACTCGAATGATGAGGAAATTTTTACACTACCCACTTTGGTGAAGCAAATTTAGTGTTATATGGCATGTTGATCCAAAATCTACTCGACACGTGACCAAATGTAGAGATTGGGTATCCACAATATGAGACAAACCCTCTAAAAATCATGTCTTATTAGGTGATGAATCATCCTATAGTGTTCAAGGTATTGGGAACATTTATTTACCTCTTGGTACATGCAATTGTAGGTTATCAGATGTATTGTATGTCCCTAGTTTGACACAAAAATTACTATCATTCACGACTTCTAGATAGTAATATAAAGATTGATTTTGATTACAAATACAATAAGAAAGTTTTTTTGATTCGAGATAAATCTATAAGCTTGAAAATTTTTGCAAGAGATTCAAATGTGGGATAGATGTTCTAGCTTGATTTTTTCTAGATAGATGATCAAGAACTTATGGCTAAAGACACTTCCTCTACACAATTGTGGCATCAAATACTTGGTCACATCAGTTTTGGATATCTCAACACACTTCATTGGTACAACATGGTGAGAGGTTTTCCATCTCTCAAAAATGACACAGATAATTGTCCAAATTTTCTCACAGAAAAACAAAACAAGATTCATTCCATAAAAGTACATGTCAAGATCCCTATAAGCTTTATCTCGGTGTACATCGATCTTTGCGGTCCAATGCAATCTATTCATTCTGGATTTTAGTATTTAATGTTTTTATTGATGATTATTTTAGAAAAATGTGCATTTATCGTCTTCATACAAAATATGTTTCAATTATTTCAAAAAGTTCAAAGTGGTTGTTGAGAATGAAACTGGTCATAAAATCATATCTCTTCACTCGAGATCGAGGGGGAATTTTTAGTAATGATTCCAAATCCTTTTTGGAAGCTCATGGAATTCTTTGATAGATGCCTCCTCCAAATACATCGTATAAAAATGGTGTTCCTAAGAAAATGAATTGTACTATAATGGAGATGGTGTGTTGCATGATTGATGATTCAAGACTGGAAAATACATTCCGGTTGAAGTAGTGAAGACCGTAGTGTACCTATTGAACAAAGTGCCCATTATTTCTCTTAATGGATTAATGCCACATGAAGCATGGTCATACCAAAAACCATCCATTACACACATCGGAATATTTGGGTGCAAAGATAGCATACATATTTCCAAGCATAAGATAAATAAGTTGGATATGAAAGTAGAAAAATAAATCTTCATTGGCTCTGATGAAGAATATCTTGGGCAAATTTGATGGATTCAAAGACCAAGAAAGTATAAACTAGTAGGGATGTAGAGTTTTTAGAAGAAATAAGTTAAGCCTCCTTCCACAAACTCACCTGATGTTCAAAGCACACCAATTGTGAAAACAAAAGTTGATCTTCCCACTGATGATGACACTGATGATGTGAATGATGGTGATGATTTTACAAGACCACAACCCATGGGAATAGTTCAATATATGCCTAAATCATATACAAACATGATTCAAGATGAAAAATTGGATGCTCC
The DNA here is from genome assembly GCA_018340775.1 of Taxus wallichiana var. yunnanensis. Classification (NCBI taxonomy): domain Eukaryota; kingdom Viridiplantae; phylum Streptophyta; class Pinopsida; order Cupressales; family Taxaceae; genus Taxus; species Taxus wallichiana. The sequence goes on along the minus strand of CM031242.1, from coordinate 777,586,080 downwards.
TCCAAACACATCCACTTCTGGACCATGGACTCACAGAAAATATCATGAAGAGGTAAATTTTTCCTTAATGAGTATAGTTTTTGAATCTATTGAGCCATCTACAGTTCAGGAAGCCCTATAGTCTAAAGATTGGAAAGATGTCATGGATTTTGATTATTAATCGGTGATTAAGAATAAATCCTGTAGATTTTCGATCTTCCACTAGGGAATATGCACATTAAATGGAGATGGATTTTAAAACCAAATATGAATAAGATGGGACCATTGACAAGTCCAAATCAAGACTTGTAGCAAGGTGTATGCTCGGAAGGAAGGCATGGACTACTAGGAGACTTTTTCTCCCATAACTAAGATCAAAATGATCGGGATGATCTTTAGTCTAGCTACATATTTTGGATGAAAAGTTCTCCAAATGGATTTGAAAAATACCTTTCTTAATAGATAATTAGAGGAAGAATTCTACATGACTCAACTAGATGATTTTTTCATACCTTGAAAAGAAGAAAAGGTATGTAGACTCATCAAATCATTGTATGGTATTAAAAAATATCCCCGAGCATAATATCTAAAAATTGATGAGAATATCATTTAACATAGATTCAAGAGGAATCCATATAATCCTAATCTCTACCTCAAGAAGCAAGGAGAAGAGATTGCAATTGTTGTTATATGTGTTGATGATGTAGTCATTACTGGCAATACAAAGAAGATCTTAATCAATCGTTCGACGTGAAAAATCTTGGGCTCATGTAATATTGCCTTAGATTATAAGTACGGAAGAAGGAGAATCATATCTTTGTTTCTCTATTGAAATATGTCAATAATATTCTCAATAAGTTTAGGATGATGGATTGCACACTTATGACCATGTTTATGGAGACAAGACTTCAATTATCTTTTATAGATCCATCTTTACTTGTAAACTCGCAACTCTCTATCAATAGTTTATTGGGAGCCTCATTAACCTAACTTATACTAGTCCAAATATCAACTTTGTTTTTAGTTATCTTTCATGGTTCATACAAGAACCCAAAGTTTTTCATTGGAAAGAAGCAAGGTAGATCTTGAGATATCTCAAGTGCGCTATGGATTTTGGTCTAGAGTACAAGAAGATTGATTAGTTATTCTTGACTAGATATTCATATTCAAATCATGTAGGTAAATTTGATGACAAGAATTACACTTCTAGATTTGTATTATTTTTGGGATATGATCCAATATCATGGGGAAGAAAGAAACAAAACTTTAAATATCAATCTTTCATAGAATCCAAATATTGTTCTACATGTGGAGCTATCTCGATAAGTGATATGTCTACATCACATGCTTTAGGTACTTGGACTACCATAGGATAAATCTACCACCTTGTATGTTGACAACAAAGGTGTTATGAAACTTGTTTGTAGTATAATGTTTCACGAAAGAATGAAGCACATAGAGGTACATGTTCATTTGATTAAACAAATATTGAATTAAATATATGCCTAATTCTATATTATGTAGCAATGTTGAATATAAACAGTTAAGTACAAATTTAACCCAAGAAAAATAAGTTAGACAATATGAAACCCTAGTTGCAAATGAAGGGATAGAAAGACTTAGTTGATTTGCAATGATTTCAAGATGTACAAAGTTGGAAAAGTGCTAGAACATGAAGTCAAAGTGTCACAATCAAACCCAAAAAGATGCAAGAGTGTGGGAAGTGCATGGACTATAGTTCATATGGAGGTTCAGGGGCATCGAGACATGTTCTAGGTGCCTATGACTGCTCAAAAACTATGGAACTTAGTTTCATAGGGTCGCAAGATGTTTTCTTCTTGTTGCCTTTGATCACATGTATGTTTTTGCACTTTGTTGTTTTTCACCTGAAACCTACAATTAGAAAGAAGCACCTACAAAACCCTCAAACCAAATCAAATCCTAAAAATAAAGATGAAAAATGAGGGGTCAGACTATCCTCGGTTTTCAAAAAGGTGAAATTATGACCAAGCATTTCACTACATCTCAGACCTAATGTAGTTCTATGTGTGTGTGTCGAAATCATGCCCTAGGTGGCTCTTGTGTGTGTCACACTTGATAGCGAGAAAGTAGCTAGATGTAAAAGATGTAAATAGATGTGTGCATGAAAGAATGAACTTCCCTCCTATGAAGTGTATGCAGAAATGGCAGTCCCTTGTCCCTTGTGTGGAGCTATATGGATTCTTGAATGCTCTTGATAATGCCTTTGGATACAACCTTAGGTGGTGATAGCTAATGCTTAGTGCTTGGTCCTTTATTATGATCACATAGATTTGTATTTATATGATTCCCTTGTTTGAATTTCATAATTAACCACTAAAAGGATGACTAGTAAGAAATCAAGATTCCTAAACGGCTAGAAAGGACCCAAAAACATGTGAACAAAGTTCAAAGAGGTTGGGGAACCCAAATGGGATGGGGGCGCCTGGCGTTGGCATCCTAGCTGGGCGATGGTGTCTAGAATGAGAAATGTTGAAGTACAAGAAGATAGACTAGGAAAGAAGGAGTGTAAGACCAAGACAGAAAATAGAAAGCAAGCAAATATGGCCAAAGACTTAATACTTTTTTTGCTTAGGAATCATATGGTTAGTGGTATGTGATCAGGACTAGAAATATACCCAAAGTGTGAGATTTAGTGTTTACATTTTCCCCCACTTTATGTTGTTGAGCGAATGCTCGATAACATAAAGTAGAAAGGATGTGTACACTGATAACCATGCATATTGATGGAAAAGAGCATGCCAAGAGAGATAAGAAAAAAGTTTGGAGTGATAAAAAGTGAAGCATGGAAGCTAAAGAAGAGGAAGTGAAAAATGATGATGATGACCCTAGGGTGAGAGCGTATGTGTAGATATCACATTGTACCTGTTGTTGATGTCAATTGATGTGTGATGTTGTGTGATTGATGATGTGATTGATGTGACTACCGCTTCCCATAAGGATGGACCTGCAAAAGAGAAGAATGAACAAGTAGTCAAATACGTGTATATATGATAAAAATGTGTAAAAGTATGTAAAAAAATGAAAAAGGAACATGTGCACTTGATTTGTGATGAGTGAAAAGAGATAGAAAGGATCCTGAAGATGTTGTAGAAGAACGATTTTTTTGGGTGATCTCACACCAATTGCGGCTGAGTATGATTTTTTTGGGAAATCTCATGCCAAGAATGGAAGAAGTGTAGGGATAAAAGTTTGGTGTCATCCTCTAACCTTTAAATACTTTCCAGAGTGTAGATCACCATTGTAGATGATGTGTGTAAAAATATGATCGAGGTCGATCCAACTGGAAAGTAGACAAGAAGGTGTAGTACATGCATGCCTAGTGTTGAAGGATTGTTTTTCCTATAAAATCCGTTATGTAAAATGTCGAAAACCGTGTTAAAGTAAAAATGTTCTGTTATTTCCCCTGACACAAGCATCCAGGAAGGGTCGAAGGAGCCTAGGTGTTATTGTCCGTGTCCAGGTGCTAGTGTTTGTGCTTATATTGAGGACCCAAGTCAATATTTGGGCCACTATTAAGACTGAATACTAGGTTGACAGTGAACTAATTTGTATCGGACTATGACTATACACTATTGTATGGGCTAATCGGTTCACCAATGGATGCCCCCTCATTTGGGGTGCATGTGATGTTGCAAGGAGTATGTGGACCAAAGGATGACCAACCACCGAATCTGTAATCGATGCCCTATAGGGGAGGGAGTGTCATTGGTAAAAACTAAGGCACTCACAAACAAAGTGGCTAGAAACAGGTGTTAGTGAAAACAAGATAAACACGCATTTAGAAGACAAAGTAGACAAGCAACAACATAGACAAAGTAAATCATAAAAATTGGGTTTCAAACATGGGACATCACTCACGATGTCATAAGAAAATCAATGCTTACGTGGCCAAAAGCATTAAATGTGCACAAAAGACATAGGGCAAAGCCTATAAATAATGGCTAACAATAGCAAGAAAAGTAATAATAGACACCCATAGTGGTAAATAGTTCCTGCATAGAAAATGTTGTACATGAAGCACCCATTAGCAAGTTAGAAAGATAAAAAGTATGTCAAAGCTGTGTATAATTCGATAAAATGTAGTGTGTTAATATGAATAGGAAGTAGTATAAATTGAAACAATAGCACCTGAAGTGTGTACAAAAGTGGATTCCCACAGGAACCGCTCATGGGGGCCCATCGTAATAGGTATTGTGCCAAAGCATTCATACTATGTGTATTGATCTGTATGAAAGATGCATCCATAACTAGAAATCAAGTGAACACACATATGTATATGGAAAGATAATGACATACAAGATATCTATCTAGCATGTGTAACAAAGTGTACATGTAAGCATAAGAAAGAAAGAGTAAATGCAACCAATATATCCAAAGTGTGTTGTGGATAAGATGGAATAGAATGCGATGAGTGTCATAAGAGCAGTGTGCCCCTCTAGTGGATGTGTATGTATAAAGTGAGGTTCATTTATACATTCCACCTCATTAGTCAAGAATGAATCGTAGAACAAGAGTGTGTCATCGGGAAATGGTTTAAACGTGTGTTTAGAAAAGATATGATCATGAAAGCATGGAGCGTAAAGAGTTTGAGTGAGTGTGGTGAGATTAATTTTAGATTGATACCCTCAACAATTGAGTATGAACCATGGAACTAGAGTGTGTCATAGGGTAATGAGAACAACATGTAGAAGTGGATGCAATAAATATATGTCATTAATGCATAGAGTGTGTAGTGTGTACGATGCATAATAACATTTGTGTTAAAATCGATGTGATGAATGTGCGATGTGTGAAGTGTACAGTGTGTGAGCTTCATGTATATAGTATGCCCTCAACAGTCAAGTGTAAACCAAAGCACGAGAGTGTGTCATTAGGTAATGACGATATGAACATGTATTAAGGGGTTTGTAATAATTCTTAGAGAAGATTAGTCATCGAGCACGAAGGTTCAAGTGCATGAGATGATAGAAAAAGTTGATAATAATGCAAGGGGGTATAGGATTGATGCCCCCAAGTGTAATATGATGATGGAGAGTTATGTAGCAATGCGAGTGGTACCATGTCATTATGGGAGATTGTTATATGTGTCATGATAAGAGAGCAAGCCCGCATAATGGTAGGAAGAAGCAATGGTAAGACCATGCGATGATAGTGGAGTTTGAAATGGGTCTTGAGGATCAAAATAAGGAATAGTTTCTTTGAAAAAATGATTGGCTGTTGAAGTGGTGGATTATTGGGTAATGTTGTAGTAGACTCAGTAGGAGGAGGTGTTGAACTAATTTTTAGAGGAGGTTTCTTAGGTTGAATTGATAGTGTTGTAGATGACTTGAGAGGAGGTGGAGTGAGACTAATTTTGAGAGGTGGTTTCTTAGTTTGAGTGGATTGCATAGGTAGTACTTGAGTGATGGAAGAAGAAACATTAGAAACATTAGAATTCATTAGACATAGATGAATCAGATTTAGGAACCCATTAAGATGTAACAAGTGAAGAGAACCATGTAACACAATGTTGTACAATGAATGAGATAAATCCTTGATGCTCAAGATGTTTGATTCTACATCATAAATCGTAGGAATCATTGTGATTATGTCTATTGATTTGATGATAATTGCAATATGGAAGACCTTGATATTTTGCACGATGAAGTAAGTCGATGGCAAGTTGATTAATTGATGAGCTATGATTTTGAAATAATATCTTGTTTCTTAACATTGAGTAAAAACTTGAGAGGTGTAGGGAGCGACAAGATTTGAGGTTCACTAATATGAGCACATGTAGAAGACATAGAAGAAGGATGAGATGTACGGAAAAAGCATGAGCTTGAGAAGCGTCCTTAAGATGTTGGATTTCATATTTAAGAGATATAATCATGGATTCCATAGCCTGAAATTTATCTTGAAATAAAGAATGAAGAGCTTGAATGGATGTGCAAATAGATTGATTGGAATTAGAACCAAGAAAGTCATCAAAAATATGATCGAAGATAGCACTGACTTGAGCGGGTGGCTTATCCTGAGAAAGATACATGGTGTTTAGGGATTTTTGAAGAACCTATTTGCAAGGTGAATACATTTGAAGTAATTAAGAAAAATAGATTTGAGGAACCTTAGGAGCCATGATAGAAAATATGATGCACTAAATAAAGATCCAAGAGTATTCTAACATGGGTTCAACAAATGATTAAGCAAATATTGAATTAAATAGATGCCTAATTCTATATTATGTGATAGTTTTGAATATAAATAGTTAATTACATATTTGATCCAAGAAAAATAAGCTAGAAAATATGAAACCCTAGTTGTGAATGAAGAGATAGAAAGAATTAGTTGATTCATAGTGATGTTGAAGATGTGCGAGCTAGAAAACTCCTGGAACAAGGACTCAAAGTGTCACAATCAGACCCGAAAAGATGCATGAGTGTCGAAGTGCCTCGGACTAGGGCACCTATGGAGGGTCAAGGGTGCTAAAGACCTGTTATGGGCACCTATGACTACTTAGAAGGCTGTGGAACTCAATTTCGTTGGGTCACAAGATGTTTTTACTTATCACTTTTTATTTCTTGTATGTCTCTACACTTCATTATTATTCTCCTAAAACCTGCAATCAGAAAGAAGCACTTGCAAAACCCTCAAACCACATCAAATCCTAAAAATAAATATGCAAAATGAGGGGTTGGACTATTCTCGGCTGTCAACAAGGTGAACTTAAAACGAGTGTTGCACTACATTTCAGACCCAATGTAGTTCTATGTGTGTGTGTGTGTCGAAATCCTACCCTAGGTGGCTCTTGTGCATGTCACACTTCATAGAGAGAAAGTAGTTAAATATAGAAGATGTAAATAGATGTGTGTATGAAATAATGAACTTCCCCTCCTATGAAGTATATGTAGAAATGATATTCCATTATCCCTTGTGTAGAGCTAGATGGATGTTTGAATGCTCTTGATAATTCCTTTGGATGCAACCTTAGGTGGTGATAGATAATGCTTAGTGCTTGGTACTTTATTATGATCACATAGCTTTGTATTTATATGATTCCCTTGTTTTAATTTCATAATTAACCACTAAAAGTACGACTCATAAGAAACCAAGATGCCTAAATGGCTAGAAAGGACCCAAAAATATGTGAACAAAGTACAAATATGTCGGTGGTGCAAGGGGGATGGGGTTCTCTGGCTGCATCTGGATGGGTGCTAATGTCTAGAAGGAGAAAGGACAAAGTATGAGAAGACATATTGGGCAAGAAGGAGTGTAAGACCAAGAGATAAAACATAAAGCAAGAAAATACGGCCAAATAGAGTGGTCAATTAGTACATTTCTCTCTTAGGAATCATATGGATAGTGGTATGTGATTAGGACTAGAAATATACATAAAGTGTGTGATTTAGTGTCTACAATTTAATTTGTGATCATGTTTTCAAACACAACATCTAGCTTCAATGTTTCCCAACATCTAAACAAATAGAATATATCTTCATGAAGTCACTTACATGCAAAAAAATTAGATCTTCATAGATTTCCTCTCTTCTCATGAGGCAATGAAAAATTAGGGGGAATGTTAGGTAAAACCTATAGTGTATAGGTAATTTAACATTATAGATGTGTTTTACTTTACCATAGGTAATTATTTGTTACTATGTGATAAGTAGTTATTTGGTTTTTAATATTGTTATATGGTTGAAACCATATTATTGTTTCATTCCATTCACGTATACATGGTTATTAAGTTTGTTCAACCATGCTTGTTTGTATTCAATTATATAATGTATATATGCATTGTAGCTCTCATATTCTATAATTTGATTGCATATCAATAAAATTGTCAGAATCCTCCATGTGTTATCATTCATAGTTTCATTATCATAATGGTAGAGTGGATTGAACAAATAAGTGCATTTCAAGTAAGCATGGTGTCCCCAAGGAGGAGATCACACCGACATGGCTTGGGAGTGGGAATCCAATGCTATACAATAGAATATACTCCCACTATTTTGTTTTCTTGATTATACCTCTAATAGGCATCGAAACACAAAGCCAAGTTTTATTTTATTTTGGTGTCACAAGTAGAGAGGACGTGACAAGAATTGGGTCGACACAAGTTGTGGCATTTGGTCTCCCCATCTGTCCCTTCAACATGTTTTTTGTTGTAATAATAACTAAGACCATTTTCATGATGGCATCTAGGCCAGTACAACTATACACTTATCAAGATACCCCTCAAAAAGTCTAAAATCATAGAATTCCAATAAAAAGGTGATCCAAATTCTCAAATTGGGCATGCTAGTAGGATAGTGGAGTTTGGATTTATGCTAAAGTTTATATTTGTTAAAACTTCCAATGCATCTCCAAATATCAAATTATTATTTTATTATTATTATTATTATTATTATTATTATCCTCCGGTTATGCGCAATACAAATTGATCATTAACTCGTAATTATTAAACCATGTTGTGAGTCGAGACAAGTAATCGGTGAGACACTTAAGAATTTTGACTTGTAAAACACTCTCTCAAATGAAGGTTACAACTTGTTTGGCATATATATGCCATTTTTCCCCATGGGATTTTGTCTCGAGTCAATTAACTTATAAATGTAAGTCCAAACCCAAAACACCAAATTGGGTTATTTGGGAAGACATGTCACTTCACGAAGGGACCCACACCCTCACTAACCAGGTGTAATGGGATGGGGACTACAATATTAATGATGCACGCATAAGAAACAAGTGCATCAATAGTGAAGTTGGAATTAATAGTATGCAAAAAGTGTCACACAAAAGGCATAACATTTGTAAACACAAGACACCTACGGTGTCACAAGACAATCAAGGCTTATAGGCTAACAAATAAGAGCATGCAAGATGGAATAGAGACACAAACATGGTACACCCACAATGTCACAAGTCAAGCAAGGAACTTAGGCCATAATCAATGAAACAAGAAAGTAGCAATACACACAACAAACATGTATGAAAACTAAGAGTGACAACAATTGATATAGAAAGAGATATGTGAAGCAAGAGGTGTCAATACTACACAATACACATGTGTTAGTCATGTTAGCTCAAAATATAATGTGTACACAATATATGTAATCAAGCGTAATGAGGAAGTAGAAAGGAACTATAATAGAACAATAACACATGTGTGGTGTATAATAGATGCCCCCAAATGTATAGGAAGGATGGGTAATGGATTAGCTAGAACCTATCATCATGTACTACTATGTGTGTGTGTGTGTGTCCTACATCAAGCTCAATATACCATGTGAATGCATATTTGTAAATATTAAAGAGATATGTTATCTATCAAAGTCATAGTGACAAACAACATGTGTAATGTAAAATGCAAATAACTCAAACTTAATTGTATAGGTCTTGATTTTGTATTTTGAAACTATGCTAATGTTTTTATATTTTTGGACTACTTAACTATGTACAAGAAATAGGTGTAGCAAAAATTTATCTGATGAGAATCTCCTGAAGAGACAGAGAAACTGTTAGGAAAAATGGAGGCTTAGGCCTTAATTGTGACTCAAATGCGAGATGGTGCAAGTAGTAGTAATGTTTGGAAAAAGGCATGTATGGAGGACTAAAATAACAAGGGTATTGAGACATACCTTGAGCACTAGAAGGCCCGTGAGGAACTGTGGAGGGAGCATGTGCACTAAAGGACCAACACAGATCCTATGGGAGTGAAAATTATGAGAAACATTGTGTGAAACCGAAGGCCTAATAGAATACCTAAGAGAGCTAGATCTGTGATAGGGAGTGCATCCAAAAAGGTCCTATCAAGAGACATAATAGGATAAAATCCATGAGAGGAAGTGTGCGTAATCAAAGGCCTAAAGAGAACTAGGAGGGGTAGAATGACTAGAGATAGTGTGTAAAATAACGGGTCTAGGAAAGAACCAAGAAGTGTTAGGATTGTTAGGAATAGTGTGTGAAACCAAATACATATTCATAAGTGCACTAGGAGTAGGAATAATAATTGTAGAATGATTACTAGGCAAGCTAGGATAAAGAGCCTTAAAGGAAGTACTTATGATTGTGACACCCTGTTGATCATGAATAAGCTTGACACATTGGTGAATAATGGATGGAATGGACCTAAGAGTCCATATCCAAGGGATGCATAAACATAATTCACCAAATCTAAGAGAAGTAGCAACCAAGAATGAAGTTGATGTAGTGATAGAACTGACAATGATAGGTAGAGTAATATAGTGGTAGTGAGGATTAGTATCAAATATATTGTTTGTAGAAATTCTAAGAGATTGAAGTAATGTGAGAGAGAAAACATTATCCTTGTTATGTGGATCAACCAAAACACCGTATAGGTATTTGATTAATAAATATGGGGATAGATAGAGTATCCGAAACAAATGTGTCATCTATACCAACATCATCAAAAGTGATGAACGGTGCATGAGATGAGTGAGAGTGTCAATCATTACATCCAAATGGTTATCATAAGAGTGTGGTGGTGGCACCACACAATAAGTGTTATGCACTTTTGAAGTATATTTTTCATTTTCATGCTTAGGAAGTGGATCATTTAAGATTTTCAATTTGGCATTATCATTGGTTGGCTTAGAAGATTCAGTGGGCTCATCCCATTCAATGGAATTTGAATCGATAATATCTTGAATGACACGATGAAGCTTGATACACCAATCAGTGAGGTGACCAATACATCTATGATAATCATAGTAAGCATTAGCATCAAAACTCTTACTTTGAGGCTTGTTCATATCAACCTCAAATGGTGGAGGGAGAGACACAATATTACACTCAAACAATTATTTCAATACAATGTGTGGAGTATATGGTAAGTAAGTAAATTGTCATCATACGAGTTGAAATTGGAGCTTAAGTGGTTGAGAAAAAATCATTGACGATTTATAAATAGCTTTGGAATAATTAGTCTTACCTTTGAATGTGGATTTTCTTGGAAACTTGGCATTAGGAGTATTAAGAGGATAACTAACAACATAATTGAGTTTGTTCATATGTAACAACTTAGCTTCACGCTCCTCCTTGAGTGTATGGCATAAATGGTCAAAAGATCAAAACTTGTCAAATATGACCAATTCTTGTGAAGGAGAAAGCAAGATTTATGTAAAAAGGTCTTGTAATTCATTGTCAGCTAAGATATTTCTCATCTTAATAAGCATGGTCTTGTATCGTAAGACATAATCGTTGATAGGTTCATTAGATCCTTGTCACATTTTAGAAATTTGTGCATAAGAAACTTTGTCCCCAATGTTGATAGATAATTGTACCAAAAATTAATTTTTCAAGGCACAAAATGTGTGGGAGATCATAGAACCATTGTAGTTCAAATTACTTAAGACTTCTAGTGAAGAGCTTTGATAAGTAATATGTCCCAATAGACATAATCAAATAAATCCATATGAAATTATCAAATAGGTTTGGCGGGATCTCCTTTTCCATCATAGATATGGATTTTAGGAGCAACAAAAAAATAGGTGATGGGTAATAAACCACTTCAAGTGTAAGTGGGTTATGAAGCAATTGCGTAAAATCCATAACATGAGAAGAAATGGATGCACCTTGTTGTAATTGTAATATTTGAGCTTATAATGTATGAACAAGGGTTTCAAGAGGTTTGTGTGCTTTATGAATAAATGTGTTAACCATTAGGAGTGGATATAGAATGTGTAGTAACAATGGTGGCTGTAGGAAGAAGCATAGATACATTTTGCATTTACTAGAATAAGCTCCCCAAGGATGTAGGAACCATAGATGTAGGAATAAAAGATGTTGGTAAAGTGGAAGAGGGTTGAGAATTCTCAATAAGGGATTATTCACTATATTTTGTTATCACCAATGAGATTAGAAGCAAGAATTATTTTCATGATAGACTCAATGTGATAGAATATAAGCGATAATTATTCACTAATACTTTCAACTAAGTTATGAAACATGATATGAACTTGGAAACACAAAAGGATGAGTGCACTTAATTGATTACAAATGAATTTGGGAAGTTCTGGAAGTGTACACTACTAAAACATGAACATTTGAGTATGATGATGTTTCATTATGGAAATTTTGATTGAAAACTAACCCGAGGTATGGTCGTACACTTACTCACAAGACCGTCTATATAGTCTTAACCCTTTTGTATGGTCTTACAACTACTTGGATTATAGGTATAACTTTATGAGGCTATCACCTTCTTGGAAATGCTTGTCATTGTCAAACCCTAGTTGTTAGTCATGTTGCAAAGCTCTTTGAACATTTCAAACATGATCTCAAACCCTAACCATGGATGGGAAACCATGCAAAAAAAACATTAGTTGGGTTATGTGCACCCTTGTGCACCTCCAACATTGGTACTACTCTGAAGAGGTCTTAAATTGCACATCGTTCTCAAACTAGCATGTAATATATGAATGAATGCAACTAGATTTGGCATCCTCTTTAGCAATGCTTGAGATGAGTTTGGATCTTGCTAAAATACTTGGATAAGGGATGTTTGAATTCTTTTGGATGAAAGAGACTGATGTCTTGACCTGGTAAGCAGCTTCAAACTTGTAGATATTTTTTCCCTAATGACTATGGATGTGCCTTTGTAATATTTAGGGAGCCTTTGGTGTCTTTTGTAAGTGTTGGAAGTGAGTGTATTGATGTAGTGCCATAATATTTCCAGATTAGCAATTGAGATAGTGTTAGCTTTCTTTTATAGCATTATAAAGATGAATTACCGAAGAAAGGCTAACTTGGAGGGAGTAAAGGACCCATAAGAGAATTTGGAATTGAAATCAAAGATGAAGGATATGCCAGTGCAAAATCGTACTTAATAGAATAGGAATGGATATAAATTTATGACCAAATTTTATGGCCTTGACCAGGGATTAAAAACATGTTAAATGAAGTTTGCATCTTGTCGGATGACTTAGCGTATATATTTTCTGTATTGTACTCTCAAAATGTGTTTGCATATCAATTTGCAAGGATAAACAAGATAGACAAAATAACTTGGAATGTGTTAAGCAGGTATGGAAAGACTATGTTTACCTTAGCGAGAATGCATTGTCAAAACCAACAGTGTCAAAGAGTAAATTACAAAATTTGAGTGTTTACAACATGATCAATTGTATATTTGGGCACAATTCTCCCAACCTAGCCACATGGTGTAATCCGACCCTATCTAGTATATCCCAACTCCCATCATCCAGGGCCCAATGAAAACAATGTCGTCATGTGTCGACCTCCATGGAACTCTCATGCATGGACATATCTTAGCAAAAGGCATATAAAACATCCCAAACATTGTACTAGCACATATAATCATGCAAAACATCATCATACATTAATCAAATTTACACATATAATCCAAACAATATCTACATCATCATGTTTTACCACATATCTTGAGACATACATCTTAGGTCATGACCATAAGGATCCTAGTAAGAATCACACGTTTACTTCCCAAGTCCGAAACCGAACCATTCGATGCAGCTTTCATCACTATATCATAACATGCAAAAAAAAAAATCACAAAAACTATCATCTTTCATGAGAAAATAATTAATTGCACTTACCAACTCATGGGTCGTTTGTGCACAATAATAGCTCCCACCCACTTAAATCATGATCACATGGTCTCTCTAGCTCATGTCATCTCCCTAGCCTCGGTACCTATCACACTTAGTCACAATAACCAAATGAAAAGTACTTTTTACTTTTCCCTATTACTATTTATAGCAATAATTACATGTCGCATTAAATGACCTAACTTAGTGTCAACCCTCATGCTTCAATCATGACATTGCGGTTGTATGGTCCATTTCTTGGGCCCTACTCATCATCATTTGCGGCATTATGATCATCCTTTTAACTACTAATGTATCAATACATTCCTACACTATATCACACACCCTATACAATTGTGCGTAAGTTTTTCTCCAATAACCATAAATCAAATCTATTGCACACATACCGCTCTACTACCTCTTGTCAATCAATCTATATGATATTTTCCACACACACTACCCAAACATCTATCCCTTCCATTACATAGCCTCTAACATAGTTTCATCTACTCACTTCCACCTCAAGAGAAATTGTTTCACACTCTCCCTTTTGCCAAAAGGGGAAACTCTATAGGTCGACCATACATGGCCGTCTCCTCTTCTTCTCCCAAATTAGAAATCAACATCCAAAGGATTGGTCATATAAGATTATCATCCTCCATATACATTACACATGAATCAATCAAGGTTGGCTATGTAAGGACACCTTTCTCTCTTTGTCATGCAATTCAATCTAATTCTATACCCAATAATCACTCCCGAGCACAAAAGTGCACCAGAACTGAACATACATAGTTATGAACAAAAATGCCACTATATTTGTTATAAATGCAAGGGTAAAAATCAAATATTCAAGCTTTACTAAAGCACCGACACTATAATTTATAATAATACACCCATATAATTACATGGTGGGGGAAATGAGACGTCATTTCCCTTCCACCTTATAGGGGTTTTCTAAATATCTAAGACCTAGATCCGTCTACAAAGTGGTGTGGTCCCAATCTTTGGGAAGTGTTATAATGGGAAACTAGAAATCCCTATGACACTCTTTCCTTGGTGTTGGGATGCCTAATTCCCACATTTCTCTGAAATCAAACACAATGTTGGGGAATCACCCCCAACTCTCCAAACATGCCAAGTACGAATCTCTGTATCTCTAAACACGTATTTTTGTACTTTCAATATCCCTTCTTGATGCTTACAACATGTTTCTCCCTCATCTCCGCATGGGCCAGCCATGAATCACATTGTTCACGGTGCATGGTTACTTTATCTCGACACACTAGCAATTGTTCTTGCTTCATCACATCCTTAGGTTCGACTATATTCTTCATCACACTAGTAAATTTCATTCACTAGTATAAATGGGGAGAAATGTAGACACCAAAATTTGCAAAAAAATAATTATTACATCATGTTTTTATTAGATTTCTATATAGATGAGTATTAAACAATGGAACAAGATCTCATGGCATTAGTTTCTTGTTGTATTTCTCTTTATGGCTTGATTTAACCATCTCTTATTATTTCATGTTCTTGGTTTGATTTTGAGCCATCTTACATAGATCTCTATCATTTCCTTTTACTATTTTATTATTTCTAAGTTTAGTCAAGACCATACAATAAGGCCAAAACCATATTCTATAGTCCCGACCCTATTGTGCGATCTTGACCCCTCTTACTTTTCGGTTGTTTTCTCTTCATAGGCCCATTTGTTGCTCTTTTATCTTCCAAATTCCATATTTTGGGTCAACCTTTCGCTTACTAAGGTGGATTTCAAATTATATATATAAGTCTAATGTAAGCATCTATTATCTAGCGAGGCACTTATCTATCTACCATCTACTAAGCTAAGGAAGTAAGACATACATCTGCATACTACATACACAACATAGAAGGGCATAAATATGAATTTTTAGATACACAAAGGGGTTTTTATTGGGATGGAATAACAAAGTCCGCTACTATTGCTGAGGCACAAGGGAAAACTAGGTCAAGGGATAGTTACATGCACAATAACACAAAGCACTTTGTGAGAACTATATTGAGCTTGAAACATAGTGCAACACTCAGTGACTCACAAACGAGGTGATCGTTGAGATCAATCGACACAAACATTTGTATCTTTATTTTTTGGAGCTAATGATTGCTTGAGTGTGTTACACGATAGCTAGAATTTACTTTACAAGAAGGTGTGACATCTAGGGTTTCATGTGAAGTTGAAGATACCAAAGAGTGACAAACAATGATATATAATGACACTACTGAGTTGCATATATTCTTATTTTCTATAGGGGCAAAACCATATAGTTTGGTCAAAATAATACATCCGGTCCTGACCATTTCGTACGGTCCTTCCTAGAAAATTCCAAAACCATAGAAGTTGATTTGTCTAGTTCATAGACTTTATTCACGTTCCAGATCACTCATCGACGCATTCTTACAACCTTATGAACCAACTAAGTGCTTCTTTCTATTCTCATTTCACCGACAACGTGTCTTGTTTGGGCCAAGCTCCCTAGGTTTCCCTTGGAATTTTGGGAAGTGGATATGTTGGTTGGAATAGCTAAATCAATGGGGAAATTGATTTCCCTCGATCCATCTACAGCTGCAAGATCTAGATTCATAGAAGAAAGAATGTGTATCAATATCGTTGTAGGCTCTTCTCCCCCAAAGCCATTAACATGGAATCTCAAGATGGACTTTGGAGACAAAATCTTACATTTGAGGATTCACCTGTGTTTTGTAACAAATGCAGGTTGGTAGGACATGGAAGTCGTGGTTGCAGTGATAAGAAAAGCCATACACTTCAGCACAACTGCGAACAGGGGAAGGAAAAACCACTACAAAGCTATGATTAGGAGACGAAACAACTACACCGTGAGTTGCGTTCGGGCACCCGGTTTGAATCATGTACTCGGTACCGGGTGGTTATTTCGACATGGCATTATTACACACTTTGCGTGGAAGCCAAAACCGATGGAGACTTGACCATTGATCTAATTTTAGAAGAGACTACAGGAGCTGAGCTGGAGAAAATGGATGGGGGGCAGTTAACCAACAACTGTCAATCAAAATTGGTGGAGAAGATCCCGCCCAAATCCATTTTGAATAATCCAAATATGGGAGCTCCACAATCCCAGGGTGATAGGGACATGGTGTAGATTCAAATTCCTGCGAATGGATACGTTGGTATTAGAAATGACAAGTATGATTTGTTGAGAAAAATCGGATACATTTAACAAGGAGGAAGCCGCTAATTTTGAAGCATTAATGGTAGATTCCCTGAGTAATGATCTAGAACAAAAATATGAAGAATGGGAAAAAATCGACAATGCAAGTTAATTCAAATGGTGTTACAAAAGTGGTGAGTCCCCTCCCAAAAACGCCACTGTTTTCACTGAGTCTCTAGGAAGGTGGACATCATAGCTTCGAAGGAAGGCGATGTTGGTTGGATAAGTGTTAAGAAGAAAACATCACATGTTGTTCACCCCACCTTCACCTAGAGTCGGGAAGGAAATTTTAGATGTAAACCTTCCGCTGGGATAGTTCAGGTTTCTAACTGCCTTTGTTGGTTCTTGACCATACCTGAACTAGTCTCCATTTTTCTCTTGGAGCTTCTTCGGTTCCTCTGGTTCGTGCAACCATTGTTGTTTCGTTGGTGCATGTCTATTTTTGGCTTCTTGTGGCAGTTTGTCCACTGCCGTTGTACTTCATGCTCTATCTGGCTTCTTGGCCTTTCCTTCTTGGTGGGATTTTCATGCTTCATTTGGCTTTTGAGCCTCTTTGTTTTCTGGGGTATGGTCTCCTTCAAAACCATATCCAGGTATCGCCCTCCCAAAAAACCATTTACCTTTAATTTAAAAAATTGAATGTATTTACAAATTTAGTTACTATAATATCAATTCAAATTAACCTAATTAAAGTTAATTAGGTTGATACAATCTTATTGTAAGAACCATGATTGCTTTTCCGTAGCGAATAACAAAGTGTTTGAGGCGGCCAATTTAATTTGAATTCTCTTCAAATGATGGTGCACTATCTCGCAATATATCCATTATTGAGCATGCAACGACCCTCATATCATTTGTGCATTTCAAGGCCACCTGACAGTTTGCAATATGATAATGTTAGTATAGCCTATTTTTTGGCAATTAGTAGCAACTATAATATAGCCCTTCCACATAAATAAAAGTTTTGATATTTTAGAATATAGTATAATTATTTCAAACCTAGTGCAATTGTGTTCTTGTAGGCAATACGTATTTTAAGTTGTCACTTCTTTCAATGATGCACATCCATGCAATAAATGAATATGTACAAATCCATTGTATTGTGTTAAACTGTACAAACCATAAACTTTAACTTTACCAAAATAACACACCATTATTTCATTTTAAATTATTGTCATAGTCGTGTCATTTTCTTTTGTTTACAAGAATACACACATATTTTTATATTGATAATTGGACTTGTGAAATATAACAAGATAAAAGGAAATTTATCGTGTCCATTGACAAATAAAAATAACACATCAAAAAAACATAGGGAGGATTGCAAACAATTATATGCACCGAATAGTAAGAGAAACAAACTCGTTTACTTACATAATATTAATATTCAATATAATGACTTATGGAGACCGCAACATTGAAGTCATCTTCCAATCATCTCTTTTATATATTTTTGAATGTTGAATATGCTCTACGGAGCAAAGTGGGCCTATAATAATAAAAGACTTTTACTATTAAAATAAAAACTTCAATTATAATTCGGTGTTCCCTTTATAATTCAATCTTCTCTTTCAAAAAATTAAGAGAAAATTATAATCATATTGAGGATGCATACAAGTATAAAGACATGGAATAATGTGAAGTAATCATCTTTGGGCACAAACCCCAAAAATTGTCTCAAAAAGTATACATGCAACATATATGTTATGTAAAAATGAATTCATTGACTAAATTGCAATAAAATAGACTCCAAATATTAAGAATAAATTTAGACAATCCATACGAGAACTTACAAGTGTATCAAAAATAATAATATTTGTCCCTTTATGCTCTTGTGGCACATGTATAGATGTCAACTTAACCCAAATTGAAACTAAATTTCGGTTATGCTTTGTTTGTTACAAATAATACATTTTGAGGAAGAAAAGTTTATAATGTGTTGTTGCACTTGCAAATGGGCACAACCATGAAAGAAAAGGTGAATGAGTGGATAAGTCTTTGAAGAGATGGCACCATGACATAGAGAAACCCAAGGTGTAACAAGAGAAAATCAAGCATGGGAAATGATAATCTAACAAGCGCAAGTGGAAATACTACCCCGGATGAGGGATCTTCTCCAATTCATCTACTCCACAAATACAAAAGTGAAGGAGAGGTGCAAATGTATTAGTCAAAATATGAAGTTTCAGATATTGAAATGGAAATGGATACTCCTTCACCTTCACATCACACTAGAGTTGAACATCTTAACAATCCACACACACATGACATTGAAGCAAATGGTTCAAAATTCAAAATTTTAGTAATCTTATGTTCATTTAGAAAATATGTAATTTTTTCCGATGTGTGATATATTATTTTAGCATTTTAATTTATATTTTAAAAATAACTTATTTTCATTTGAATTATATTATTTTGTATATTGTCCATTTAAATTTTATTAATTGTTTTTGTAGAAATGGTATTCAATATCATTTCAGTACATGTATTTTTAATTTAAAATATGTTAACTTCAAAATATATATATATATTTCAAATAATTATATTACATTTATTTTTTTAATTTAACGAGTGAATTTTGCACCACTTTATATTAATTTATTGAACAAAATGAAAGCAGCATGTGTATGGTGTATGATGCTGCCCTTACCCTCTATCTTTGATAACGAAAGATTCAAGTAGTTTGCCATGTTTTCCATAAGTAGTAGTTAGCTTAAATTAAAATGTATCCTTAGCCAAAAAGCTAACATTGTCATCTTACTCTACTTATGTTTGTTGGCTTCTCCTTCGAAATACATTTAGTTAAAAAAACCTATAGCATTAGTGTTTATTACACCGACTTTTGAAAACAGCAAGCTAATTACGGCTTTGGATGACATACTGTTCAAACTTAAACTATAAACCATGTATTCACTACCCACGACTGATAAGCAAATTATTCTTTAGACGCCATGTATGTATTCAAGGCTCTCTCTCATACATGCCATAAATCTGAATCACACAACAAACAACAGGGCAAATATTGAAGCTTTGTGCATGCAACTCAAGCTAGCTCCCAGTTTCCAAGTTACAGGTATTCTTGTCCAAGCGGATTCAAGTATGACAAATCCCAAGATTGGAAGAATAAAATCAATAATAATATTGGAAGCACAAAATGTTAACGAAACAATCAAAAGATTCCAATTTAATAAAATTTGAGAAGCGGGAAAGTAAGTGACAGATTTCTTGTAAATTCTAGTATATAAACTGGCATCATATGTAGAATTCTTACTGAAGATGAAGTATTACATTCCTTAGAAGTGAGAACTGGCTGTTCCCTGTCTGAAGGTCGAGGTGAAAGTTGAGACTGAATCTTCCTTTGCAGAAGCTCCTTCAATCTTCCTTGGCAGCTCTTTCTACGACATTATTCAAGGCCTATGTTCAAATTCAAAATCTGCTGAAGAGGGAACTTCTACAATTTGTAACCAAAGCAAAAGGAGAAATTAAAGATGGTCAAAATCTTATTACTGACAGAAGTTACAAAAGGAAATCAAGCAAAGATCTTGGATTTTTTTAAGCAGCAGCTAGATCATGACATCTTGGAGTTCTCCGTTTTCTAAGAATGGCACCCATCTATTGTCGTCTTGGACGACACAGATTCGTACCAAAGCCCTCTATTAGTGTATCGCTAAGCATTAAAAGCTGGGGATGATCTTCATATCAGTCCAGATAGTTACATTTTGGCAGACTTAGCAGAGGAAGATTGAGCCCGGAACTGTGAAGGAGACCACTGGTTATTTGGTAATGTTCGACTTTGTGTTATTATCTGTCGGATCTAAAGCATCAATGGAATATCAATTCACAACTTACTATTTTGTTTGTATTACCTTTGGCCTTCTCCGTATAGGTTTTGTTGGTATGCAGTGTTGCCTCTTCTTCCCGTGCTTGATGTGGTCCATAGTTGGTATTGCATGTGTTCTCTTGAGTTGTATTAGCTCTACAAGTCCCATCTGTTGCTAATTTTCAGCATGACATGCTCTTCCCAAATGGCCATCTGTGACAGATTTGACAGCTGAGGGCATTTTCTCCTAATTTGCTGGTAGTTCCCACACTATTCCTGGAAACTATAGGAGGATTTTGTCAGGGTTCTGATGGGGTGATGTACTCCTAAATGAAATTTGTATTTGTCTCTATGTGGATTCCCCATAAAACTCAGTGGGCAGCAGATGAGGTCCTACCCAAGGCGAGAAGGTAATGGTTATTCAGTTGGATTTAATACAGGAGTCCACTGTTTCATAGACATATTAGATTTATTCGTTAACGCTGGTTCTCCTTGTATTCTACTCAGCCTCGGAAGAGAAAATATCCTCTTTACAACATGAGGATATTTACTACTGTTGAAGTTCCAATTCAGTACACTCATTCTTCACGTGGAATTACAAAACACAGAGCAATAAAGAATGCAAGGAACACATATAACGTCACACACTACATGCCTAGCAAAGAACTATAACTCTAATTTGTAGATGGAAGAGTATAATGTTTGGTACTCTTGAGGTGGATACGAGATTGAATTCCACAACCAAAGTAGGAGACGAGAGAAAATATGAGTTACTAAGAAAAATAGACCCAGGGGTGTAAAATGTCCTCCCTTCAAAAGCTTTGCCCTCAAAACTTGGGAGTTGTGGATGTATGTGTTGTATATATTCCCCCGCGCGCGACAGCGATAGAGAACGGACGGTGTGAAAGGAAGCGGTCGGGAGGCGTAAAAACCCGACACCGGGGCAAATCGCGGGAGTCGAGAGGACAGGGGGAAGAGCATGGCGCGGGACATGTTGCAGGGGCGCAAAAAAAAAAAAAAACCGACGCGCCTAGCAAATCGGGTTTTCGGGTCGGAAACGCATGACGAAGGAGCATGTCAGGAGCCCACCAAAACCCGACACCAAAGGACATGCCGGAGGGGTTAAAAAATCCGACGCACAATGCAATTCGGGTTTCGGGGGCGGGAAAACACGCCGAGGAAGCATGGCAGAGAAACAACAAAGAAAATATGTTTTCGGGTCGCCAAAACCCGACGCACAAAGGAAATCGGGTTTCATAGTCGGAAAACAAGTCGGAAACACACGGATCAGAGGCATGTCGAGCAGTCCTCTATACCCGATGCAAATGCACAAGGGAGTTCCGAACCCGACAGGCGTTGGGGATCTCACCTACCACCATGGTTGTTGAAGAATTAAGTGCAGTCTTGGAGGTGGTTGGGGCAGTTCGAATTCCTCTCTTCTCCCTCTCTTTTCTCCATATAAAATGTAAGGAAGGGGCTGTTTTTAAAGGTTGGACATTTCTGCTTTGCACCCTCCCTTCTCTCCTGTTCACAAGAAGATTTGTGGAGTTCCAAAACCTCCCATATGGACTGTAACGCTGTTTTTTGCCTCTTGGCCATTGCAATATATTGAATCGATCCTTGAGCAATATATGTGTGTCTGTGGTTGCTTCTAAACCCTCTTACATATTTATTACTGTCATTTTTGATCTTTTATTGCATTTTGGCTATCTGTGCATAGTGTGGCATTACATCTATGTGGTCTATGTTTAATCTTGCAAAACGGGTGTTCTTCATTCCTCGGTGCATCACCTCCGTAGCTTAGGTTTATTTTTATGCATTTCTCTCTCCCTGTCTCCTTGGTAGTTAGATTAGGTTTTGGGGTAAACCTCTGCGTTTTATTGGTGCATCTGAACAGAGGAATAGGAGCCGGCCTTCATCCGGAGAGCTTTTCCGATTTCGCGAGGTCCCACACTTGGGAAAAGCTCCATGTTGTGCAATCGCCTGAGACTTTCAACCGAACGCGTTGCGAGTCCCGAAGTCTTGTGATTCGTCACTGCAGTTTTGCACGCCGGTGGGACCAAGAGGTCATTCCAGCAAAATTTGAAGGAGTTTTCATGAAATTTGCACTAAAAATTTGCAAGTTTTTACAAATTTCGGATTTTGCACCTCCTAGCCTGAACTCCGAAATCAATTTTCAAGGGTTTAACTTGCTCAAAACGAGTCAAAATTTCACCAGTTGGTAGATCCGACTGTAATCTTCAAAAGGGTATTTTTAGTTTTTTGATATTTTGATTTCCAAAATTTCGGGTTTTTAGTGATTTCGGGATTTCGGGATCCGAGAGCATCAAAGCAGAAGCAGTAGTGTTTCGGGTTTCGGGGGATGCATTGCATGGTCCTACCCCCGACAGCAGTGATTTCGGGATTTCGGGATCCGAAAACATCAAAATAGCCTTTCGGGTTTTGAGGGATGTCGGACATGTTCCAAGTTCCGACACATAGCAATTCGGGTTTTGTGAGTTGCATCGCGTGACCTGTGTTCCGACTGTGCTTTTCGGGAATCTGCAGCTGCACAGCAGGGTCTAAATTCCGAATTGAAGTCTGTCTCCTCTGGGTCCTTCAAGGTTTTAAACTCCATTTTTAATATTGTCAAGTTTGGTGTGTAACTTGGCAAAATCCAGCCTTTTAGAGGCTTGTTCTCCAACACATCTGGCGACTCCGAAGGGATTGAATTCAGCGGTGTAGCAGCACAAGTTGCCCAGGCACATGAGAAGGATTCGGACAAGGTCTTATACTCGAGAAGAAGGGTTATTCGTCCATCTACAACTTTCACCAGGTTGGGGAAGGAGAGGAAGAAGATCACAAAGATCGCCATCTCCACCTAACAGGACTTTATCTACACCTCCACCTGGTAGGCCTTTTCTTGCATCAACCAGGGTTCTTAGGCCAATCATAATGGCGCATCTACCACCGAATCCCTTTGTAAATTTCACGGGCAGTAGTCCACTTGCCCTAAATGCTCAGAATCAAATTCCAGTTGCAGCACTAAAGAATATCCCCTACTTCACGGGTGAGAATCATACTACTCCTATTGATCACATCCGAGGATATTGCTAATGTATGTGCGATCCACGAAATAAATCAAATGGATGTTGCGGTCAGTTTGTTAGCTTCATCTTTCAAAGGCAAGGCCTTCTGATGGTTTAGGAGCCTAATGGCAAAGGGTCTATTACAAATTGGAACCAACTTTGTTCGGCTCTTTGCGGCCGATTTGGGGAAAGGGCGAGATAATTTGTCTTTGTTGGAACAGTGACAACAATTAAAAGGGCTCTAACGAGCAAATGGCAGATTTTAACTTCGAGTTCCAACGGACATGGGACGAGAATTCCAATAGTTGTTAGACCAACGGCCAAGGAGCATTCCTTTATTTTTAAAGGCCATAAATTGAGACATAGCCATGATGATCCAATCATGGGAGGGACAACGCTGCCAGGAGCCTGATGACACATCGATCGAGCAGAGAACTGTTTGATCCAAGTCGGCAGCAAGCTTGCACCAAGGCCGCCAATGCCTCTCTATCCAGATATGGGAAATCCTCAACCATCAAGCACACCGAGTTGAATCCCATTCCAACTCCTAGAAATCAAAGCAATAATGAGGCGTCGACTTCTTCAAATACTTGAAGAATTGCAGGAGGTCATGAAACAATTGCAGAACCTTGGAAATGAGCTTGTGACTATCAAAAGACAATGAAGCTCAAAGTGCTTTGACATATCGCCTCAAGCACGAGCATGCAAGCTAGGCCCCCATACCAACAAAATAGACCACCACCTCAGGCTGCAAATCAAAACCAAAGCCAAGGACAACCTCAAGCTGCCAGGCCATTTCGACCGTATGATCCAAATGCAACGACATCCTCAAGAGCCTTGGTTCCAACACAAAATAACATGGCACAGGAGTACAACTGGTGTTACCCTTGCAATCTACCTCACGATCAGTCAGCATGTTTCAATGGTGCACTGAATCAGGCCTTGATGGTGCAAACCATTGGTGTGCCTCAAGAACCAAGCCAAGAAGGGAATCAGCAGCAAGAAACACAACAAGAGAGACCTCCAACAGAAACCACATTGGCAAATTGGCAAACGGAAGACTTCTGTGGAGTTAACCAACAACCTTTTCAAGGCGTGGCTACCAAAACACGGTCATTGAAGAGAATCATGGAAGAGGGACAACCGTGTAATCCAGTTGTTTCTCAGACCACTCCTACACAACAAGGTGTCGGTAGACCAAACACAGCTCCAAATGTGCAAAATCAGCCCAAGGTACCTGTTGTAGCAACACATGCACCTGTTCAAGCTTCAGAAAAGGTTGCACCAAGTAAGGGACAGCAAAGGGATAGTTCATCCCCTTTCAACATCATCGATCAAATGAAGAAGACACACGTGAACATTTCCATGTGGGAATCACTGGCGATCCCAGGGCAACGAGATTTATTGCAAGCTGCAATGGCTAATTGGTCTGCCTCAAATGTATCAAATCAGGGACATGAGAAAGTTCTCACTAATGCAGTGCAACAGGATGGGTGCCAGACAAACAAAAATTTGAAGCCTCCACCGTTCTATGTGTCATTGGTTGTTGGAAACCACTTGGTACACAACTGCATGATAGATTCAGGGGCAAGTAGTTCAGTGATGCCGAAGCAAATAGCGGATCAACTGGGTTTGAAGTATGAGCCAGTGCTGAAGGGAGTAGTGCAGCTAGATGGAACAGCGGTAGGAACTGTTGGAGTCATCAGGGGGTTAAGCCTAACACTACATTCCTGTCCTAATGTTACAGTTCTGCAAGATGTGTCTGTGATTGACCTCCCGCCACTCTTTGCGTTGTGCCTATCAAGAGACTTCACTGCAAAAATCGGTGGATATTTATCTGCAGATTGGTCACACATGATTTTTAGGACAAGGTATGGGGCCAAAGCAACAATCAGGTCAGAACCAATTGCCAACTTCCATATTGAGCCTCATATACCAAGTCCTATTAATGCAAATTGCTCAGTTTTTGATCAGGACGAGTATTCAAATGATCTAGAAACAGATACTAAGGTCGAGGGAATTCCTGATTTAACTTTGGATGAATGGGCGAATAAGAGTCATGAATTTGACCCATACAAGGAAATTGAAGAATCTGAATTGGGCGTGTATTGTATACACGAAGAAAATTCACCCATTCCCAACATCATTCAGCCCGAACAAAAGGATGAAAATGAAGTTTGGCAACTATTCTTCGATGGTTCGAGAAGCAGACAAGGTGCTGGAGGTGGTGTAATGTTGATTTCACCACAAGACATCAAATATTATTCAGCTTTTCGTTTCCAGTTTTCTTGTTCAAACAACACGGCTGAATACGAGGCATTAATTCATGGACTTCATTGGGCCAGGAAAAGGGGCATAAAGAACTTGCAGGTGTTTGGAGATAGCGAGCTAATCGTCAACCAAGTTAGAGGACAACATGCTACAAAGAATGACCTGTTGAGGAGCTATAAGAATAGGGTATGGGACCTCATCGAGGACTTCGAAGCTTTCAACATCACGTCCATACCCAGGAAGAAAAATGAAGTCGCAGATAGGCTCGCAGCAGTTGGTGCAACGTTTGATGTGGTTGAAAACATCAGAAGGGAAAAACGCAACCACATATTCACGTGATTGTGAGGCCAGCAGTTCCAGATAATAACACAAGCTGGCAGGTGTTTGAGAACGATCAACAGATCATCAATTTCTTACAAGAAGAGGCTGAATTCTCAGCTAGGAATCGGGACAGACTAGAGCGGCGGTATGGGAGATCAAGTAGTGCAGCTGCGACTGCGAACAAACAAGCTTCCTAAGGGTTTAGTAACATTGGAGTCTATATTGACCCTAACGACCGATTTAAGTAAGGAAAAGGCTAACATACTGAGTCAAGAGAGAAGATTCGGGGCGATCGATTGGGGAGGCAAAACACTTCAAATTGGTAAAGTGGCCACCGAGCGAGAGAAATCAGATTTCATACTGCTTTGCCAAGAATTTCCGGATGTCTTGCTTGGAGCTATGAAGACTTGAGAGGATTCGATCCGAAGGCGGCACACACATACCATAGAATGGATCCAGATGCTAAGCCCATCAGGCAGAAACAGAGACCAGTCAACCCTCACATTGAGCCTCTGATGAAGAAAGAGCTAAACAAGCTAATAGAGGCAAGCATTATATTCCCGATCAAGCACTCAAGCTGGGTTGCAAACTTGGTCCCGGTCAGGAAGAAGAGCGGAGAAATCAGGTTGTGTGTAGACTTCCGAGACCTCAATAGGGCCTCTCTCAAAGACCATTACCCACTTCCTTCAATGGAACAAATATTGCAAGTAGTATCCGGTTCAGAGAGATTCTCTCTCCTAGATGGCTACTCAGGTTATAATCAGGTGACGGTGAAAGAAGATGACCAATTCAAGATGGCTTTCACCACCAATGGGAACCTATGCCTACAAAAAATGCCATTTGGGCTATCAAATGCTTGGAGCCACTTTCCAAAGGGGAATGGATATGGCATTTAGGGGGTTGATCAATAAAATAGTTCTGATATATCTTGACGACATCACTGTATTCTCAAAAAATGCAGTGGATCACCTTTGCCATTTGAGGCAAGTATTCCAGAGGTGTAGAAGATTTGGGGTATCTTTGAATCCAAAAAATGCATATTTTTGGCTCACGAGGGAAAACTTCTAGGCCATATTGTTTCAAAGGAAGGGTTGACGATTGACCCAGAAAGAGTTGAGGCAATTCGAGCATTGCCATTGCCAAGTCACAAGAAGGCTCTTCAAAGCTTCTTAGGAAGGATCAATTTTGTCCGCAGGTTTGTTCCAAACTTTGCAGCTCTCGTGAAACCAATAACGCTGATGTTAAAAAAGAGCATGGCATTTAGGTGGACATCTGAAGGCAAGGCAAGTTTTGAGGCAATAAAAGAGGCTATATCTCAAGCTCCGACTCTCGTCAATCCAGACTTCTCCAAGGACTTCGTGCTATATGCCTTCGGTGGCGGAGACACAATTTCTGCAATCTTGGTACAGCAAAACAAAGAGGGATTAGAGCAACCAGTTGCTTTCTTCAGTCAAGGCTTGGAGGAGTACGAAACTAGGTACTCTTTCGTTGAAAAGCATGTACTTGCAGTGATCAGGAGTTTAAAGAAGTTCAAGCACCTAGTCTCGAACAACAAGATCCAACTGTTGGTCTCTCATGCGGGAGTTAAGGACTTCCTTCTGAACAGAGATCTGAATGAGAAGCGTGCAGGGTGGATAACTCGTGTCATGGAATATGACATCGAGATCAAGGTCACCAAACTAGTACGTGGAAAAGGACTATGCGAACAACTAGCCTTGAGTCAACAAGTTGAAGCAGGTGACGAAAAAGAGACTGTCTTGGTACTACAGGATAGTCAGGAACAGGAAAATGATGATGTGCCCACTCCTTGTTGGACTCAGGGTATGATACACTTCCTACAGACAGGACTATGCCCTCCAGGAATGAGCAAAGCAAAAAGGAGATACTTCAGATTACAAGCTATTCCATATGTGCTTGTTGATGGTGTTCTGTTCAAGAAGGACATCAATGGAGTTTTATTGAGGTGCATTGGGACAGGTCAAATTGAGAGGGTGTTACGAGATTTTCACGATGGAGATTCTGGAGGACATTTTGCCCCACGAGTAACAGCTCTCAAGATAATGAAGGCAGGGTATTATTGGCCCACAGTGTTCAGTGACTGTTATACATGGATAAGAAAGTGTAAGAGATGTGCACTCTTCACAGGCAAAGAAAGGCTAGCAGCGCTTCCATTGCACCCGATTTTGGTTGACCAACCATTTATGCAATGGGGATTGGACTTCATTGGGGTCATAAATCCAAACTCAAGCCAAGGCCACAAGTGGATTCTCACGGCAACAGACTATTTCACCAAGTGGACCGAAGCAGTAGCGCTCAAAGAAGCAAATGAGTCTAACATACTAGACTTTTATGAAGGGATAGTAACTGGAGTTCGGTGTGCCGCCACCACTATCGTATCGATACACGCATTGGCATTCGTAGGTTCCAAGATCACGAATGGGCTGTCAAAATGGAATCTACTTGAGCACCTCTTCCAATTATTACCCACGGGGGTAATGGGCGGCGAGTCCACGAACAAAAACTTGCTAAGAATCATCAGGAGGACTCTAGATGAAAATCAAAGAACATGGCATACCAAGCTAAAATCAGCATTATGGGTGTGAGAATAACACCAAAGAGGTCTACAGGAATTCTCCCTACAAGTGAGTCTATGGGAAAGAGGCGATGTGCCCATATCATTAGAACTGCCTGCATTGGAGTTCATGAGGCAGTTGGAGTTAGCTGAGTTCGAACCAATGGAGGTCAGGTATGCAGAGTTGATGGAATCGGAAGAAATAAGAGAACATGCAGTTCAGACAATTGAGAAAGATCAGGCCTTGGTGAAAAGATGGTTTGATAAGAAAGCAAGAGCAAGGACCTTCCAGGAAGGGGATCTAGTTCTGAAATGGGATGCAGATCGGGCAAAACCAGGAAGGCATTCCAAGTTTGATGCCATTTGGAGTGGCCCCTACATGGTCACGGGATGCAAGAATAGCAATGCCTTCCAATTGTCTACATTGGATGGAGAAGAACTCCCGATTCCGGTTAACGGAATCTATCTTAAACATTGCTACTGAAAAGAAAAGGTTTACCCTTGTAAATATTAGCCTAGTTTCAAATTCCCCTAAGTGCGTATGCACATTGTCTTGTTGTAGTTAGGTTTCAGTTTCCCTAAGTGCTTTGGCACAGGTTTCGTTGCTCCTGGGTTGGTTTTCTACAGTGCAGCGTGTTCTCGGAGAGGGAGTTCAAATATCAGTTTAGTTCGGGTTATTGCTTATGACTCCATGCCCAATGGATTGCTGAAAGACCACTGATCTTCTACCTAGCAGGCAGGTAATCCCGTTGAGTCGCCAAATTGTTGTATATATTCCCCCGCCGATGCCAGTGCAAAGTCGCGAAGGAGTGGGCGAAGCGAAGCGGTCGGGGGGAGGCGAAAAACCCGACACCAGTGGCAAATTGCGGAGTCGAGAGGACATGGGGGAAGAGCATGGCGCGGACATGTCAGGGAAATCAGGGCGGAAACATGCAAAAAAAAAAACCCGACGCACCTAGCAAATCGGGTTTTCGGGTCGGAAACGCATGACGAAGGAGCATGTCGGGAGCCCACCAAAACCCGACACCAAAGGACATGCCGGAGGGGTTAAAAATCCGACGCCAATGCAATTCGGGGTTTCGGGGCGGGAAAACACGCCGAGTAAGCATGGCGAGAAACAACAAAGAAAATATGTTTTGGTCGCCAAAACCCGACGCCAAAGGAAATCGGGTTTCATAGTCGGAAAACAGATCGGAAACACACGGATCGGAGGCATGTCGAGCAGTCCTCTGTACCGTCTGCAAATGTACAAGGGAGTTCGAACCCGACAGGGCGTTGGGGATCTCACCTACCACCATGGTTGTTGAAGAATTAAGTGCAGTCTTGGAGGTGGTTGGGGCAGTTCGAATTCCTCTCTTCTCCCTCTCTTTTCTCCATATAAAATGTAAGGAAGGGGCTGTTTTTAAAGGTTGGACATTTCTACTTTGCACCCTCCCTTCTCTCCTGTTCACAAGAAGATTTGTGGAGTTCCAAAACCTCCCATATGGACTGTAACGCTGTTTTTTGCCTCTTGGCCATTGCAATATATTGAATCGATCCTTGAGCAATATATGTGTGTCTGTGGTTGCTTCTAAACCCTCTTACATATTTATTACTGTCATTTTTGATCTTTTATTGCATTTTGGCTATCTGTGCATAGTGTGGCATTACATCTATGTGGTCTGTGTTTAATCTTGCAAAACGGGTGTTCTTCATTCCTCGGTGCATCACCTCCGTAGCTTAGGTTTATTTTTATGCATTTCTCTTTCCCTGTCTCCTTGGTAGTTAGATTAGGTTTTTTGGGGTAAACCTCTGCGTTTTATTGGTGCATCTGAACAGAGGAATAGGAGCCGGCCTTCATCCGGAGAGCTTTTCCGATTTCGCGAGGTCCCACACTTGGGAAAAGCTCCATGTTGTGCAATCGCACTGAGACTTTCAACCGAACGCGTTGCAGCAGAGTCCCGGTGATTCGTCACTAACAAGATGATTTTTTCATCTTCTCACATAGAACCTTTTAAAGGCATATGTTTTGATTTAATGAGAAACACCATAATGGGTCTCACAGTAAAAACACTCGAAGTTGTCTATCAAGCACGCTTTACATTGACAAGAAATTTCCTTCCTCATCCAAAGAGAAGTTTAATCTGTACAAACCATAAGATTTGGGCAACAATTTTTGAATTTTTGGTCATTAGTTTTCATGCGCTTTCATTTGGTTCTACACCACCTCGCAGTAGTCTTTGAGAAGCCAAAGAAAATTTTGTCTCCGAGATTAAGTCTCAATTTGCTGAACCTAAGAATGCCCATGCAAATAAAAAGGTGGGATTAGGAGGAGGGTTTGCAGATAAAGAGATTCAAAAAGATTCATCTTTTTGGGAGTATAGAAAGTTGAATTGTACCATTCTCTTAATAGAGTTCATTTCAACCAATAAGATTGTTTATTAGAGGTAAAGCAATGACGATAGCCTTTAAGACACTAATTTAAATTTTTAACAATTTCTATCTAGCCATTGGATTAATGGTTGATAGGCAGAACTCCGGGTCAAGGTGGCGCCACTCACTATCAATGACATTGGGCATCCATGTAACCTATGAATGTTGTCCATAAAGACCTTTGCTATTGTACTAGCAATTGGGAGGAACTGTAGCCTGCAAAAGCATGCATAGTAAACTTATAGATCACAAAAATATAACATTTGTGACAGCTTATTTGGGAAGCCCTATAATAAATTCCATTGAAATTTATTCCCGGCTCTGATTAGGAATGAGCAAGTAATTCCTTTGATGCATTAGATGATCTACAGAAAACTTCTACACATCCCACATTATCTTTACCATAAAAAGATTAATGATTCAACTGAGAGTGACTCGAGTATAAGTTATTTGCCTGCCAAAGGGAATTTCCCCGCCAAGAAAGCTTGTCAGAGATGTTGGGGTAGCACCATAATTGCTTAATTTTCTTTCATAAGCGGCAGGATCAGTTTGTAACTCCTTACGATCCAGAAATCCACTCAAGACTAACTGGTGAAACGAGGGTTGTCTTTCATTTGTCAAGAGAGAACATCTGCAATAATGTTGTCTTTTCCCATCTTGTAAATATCTCAAAATCATCACTTAGCATATTGGTAACCCTTTTATGTTGTTCTTTCATTGAAAACCTTTGTTATAAAAAATATTTTTTAGGTTTTCATGGTTGTTCTTAGCCTTGAAACACCTTCCAATAAGGCATTGGAACCATTTCTTAACCACGTACAAAATTCCCAACACCTTGGTAGCTCAATTCTGTTATTGATCCGTTGAAAACCTTTGTTCTAAAAAATATTTGTCTTGTTAGGCCTTAAGCTTGAAAGGCCTTTATATAAGGAATGAGAATCATTGGTTAACAACATACAAAATTCCCAACATCATGGTAACCCAATTTATGGTTTTCAATGGATTGAAAACCTCTGTTCTAAAACATATTTAAGGTAGCCTTGTCGGGCCTTAACCTTGAAATGCCTTTCAATAAGGAATGGGAGCCATTGCTTAACTATATACAAAATGGCCAACAACTCCTCATATGCAGACTTGACAAACTTTAGCATGTAAAATTTCTGCTTTCAAAGTCAATGGGTCTACCTTCTTGCATTGACTTTCAAGGATACAGTTTTATTGATAAAAGCTAGCTGCTCGACTAAAGTGCTTCTTATACCCAATTCCCAAAGGCAAACTGATAATTACAAACAGGAATACTGTCAATTGTGGTAGTGGAGGGGCAGGGGGTTCCATAACATGAAACTTACAATGTGTGATTAGCATTTCTCTACCCCCATGTATGCCATTACGATAAAAGCCATGGATATTATTTTGGTTGTTCAATGGCTCAAAACCTTGTGTTCCTTAAAAATATTTAAGGTTGTCTTGTCAGGCCTTAACCTTGAAATGCCTTTAAATAAGGAACATAAACCATTGCTTAACTATATACAAAATGGCCAACAACTCCTAATATTTATGTTGGAAATGAGGTGTCTCAACCTTGTTTGGTTTATTCATTTAAGATTTTCCTACAACCATTTCACATTGTCTAGGCTCTAAAAATAGAAATAGGAGTTGTCAAAAGATTCCCATATGATAGTATATCATGGAAGGACTATTTTTAGAGATATTATGACAGATTTTATGACATCTGTAAGGGTCAAAAATAGGGGAGAATATTGTGGACGTGGGAGCCTAATTTTAGACCGAAATCTTGCTCTTTAATGCTATCCACCTCATGAGAGGTTTGACACATGGTTTTGTAAACCATAGATGGTTTCTTGTATAACCGGAGGTCTATAAATTGAAGGCTTGGAGAAGCAATTGAAGTAGTGAGTTTTAATTCTCCTAGAATTGTTTCTAGTGAAACTCCTGTAAGAAACTTGCTCTGCAAGTGTATGTAATCTTGTTATTAGATTTGAAATACATTGAGTGGGCTTTTGGAGTGTGGGGTTTTTTATCCGAAAGGATTTTCCCCACGTATATCTGGTGTTTGTGTTTTGTTATGAATATGTTGCTGATATTTCTGTAACTGTTTTACTATGTTGAAAGTTTTGCATAATATCTCTCCTCAAAGATTAGCGTAGGAAGTTGTTCCGCTACTCTTAATTTCCTATCAATCTAGACTTGACAAACTTTATGTAAAATTTTTACTTTCAAAACCAATGGGTCTACCTTCTTGTATCAACGTTCAAGGACACACAATGTTATTGATAAAAGCTAGCTGTTCAACTGAAGTGCTTTTATACCCAATTCCTAACTGCCAACTGATGGGCTGGGGGAAGGGGGAGTTCCATAACATCACACGTACAATGGGTGATTAGCATTTCTCTACCCTCACATATGTTAATCCTATAAAAGCCATGAATATTGTTTTGGTTGTTCAAACTTCAATGGCTCAAAACCTTTACTACCTTTGTCATGAACTTCAAAGAATTATTCATATGGTTTACTATGGAAGGGAAAGAGTTTCAATTTAATGGCCTTACATGTTTCCATGCTTAGGTAATCGCTCCTTGAGCATGATATTGAGCAATGGAATGGACCAACTCAGAAAGATGCAAGGCGTTTACATGTGAGAGCAACAAGATTCACAGTTCAAAGTCAGACACCTTAGCTTCATAATTCACCAACAGATAATCGACTCTTGCCCTGTAATTTATCAATACATTCAATAAGCACTGCCATTGAAATACTAAGTAAATTAATTTCATCTTTGATCTGGATGATTCTTGTTACATTTGTAGTTTTGTGTGGAAGGTGAAGTCAATAGCTGAGAGCTCTCTTCACTTTGTAGGTGAAAGATTTAGAAGAGCTATGAAGAGTGAAACTACTGCCAAAGACACGGACATCAACAGATTTGTATTGACCATTTTGTAGTGATCGAAAATGAAGTTCTGGGTTTTCTTCTGATCTGGGCATTGAAACAAATTAGAGCTAACTTTGATTTCTACCCTGATCTCCAAGTTTTTGACAGCATCAGCTCCCTTCAATAGTTTGAGGGGCCTTCCTTTCACATTGTCATTTGTACTTGTATCATATGGCTTGATATTTTCAGACTTGTCTATTTACTCATTTTGGGTTCACTTCGTTCACTTATGGTCTTCTATTGTTTTAGTAGTAGTTAGAATTTATCAGCGCTTGGAGTAATTTTTAGTACAATTACTCTCTACTATAACTTCATGTACATTCGGGTCCCATTGACCAACTTAGGTCACTTGTGAACATTAATATAATTTCATCCCTACACTAGACAAGAACTTTGTTCTCCAATTTCATATGAATATAGTTGGATAAGAGAGGAATGTCAAATATGCTCAATCGTCTCAAAAGCAAGTCTCACTTAACTCAGAGGTTTCTCAAAGTTCTTAAGCACAATTCTGTGCATCTGCTCCTAGAGGCCCTTATGGAAAACCAATAATGTGCCAAGGAATATGTATCGGGTGAGAGATAAGAGACAGAGGCAATGAGATTTGGGATCAAATTCAGGTACCTCAGCTCCAGAATTCACAAACAGAATATCAGTTCTTACTCTTCAATTTATCAAGTACTTCAAGAGTTGAGGTTTTGTTTTCAACTTTTTGAAAAAGTTGGAGAAGCATAAAGAGAAGGGGTGGCTGCAGAAATATATTGCTGGTTTGCTAGAACACACTCATAATGAGGTAGATGAAAATAAAGGAGCAGAGAGGTCATGGATGGACTTGAAAAGGGCATTGTCTACCTCTGTCAAAAGCCTAGTAATAACTTCCAGAGTTTCTTTTTCATCGTTGTCGCAGAGGTTGGTTTCTTGGAAGCTGACTTTTCTAAGACTATTTTTTTATCATGGGTTCAACAGGTTGGCCATCACTCTGCTCGGTCTCTCCAAGCTAGTGGGGTAGATATTCACAGACTTTCAGTTTTAAGTTCTAGTGTTACAATTATGGGCATCAGTAAATATGCCTAATGGCCAGATTTTATCCTGTTTCCAGGTGACTATTTCAGACAGTGGTCAAGTTCAGACCTCCCCAATGGCAGTACATCAAACATCAGTACAACTCTATCGATCTGGTGCATAAATTATCAGGATTTTTGGTTCTGTATAGCCCATAGTAAAAATCTCATTTCAATTTGTGTTACTGTGGTTGATCCTTGTAGTGTAATACTTATGACTTGTAGAATGCATAACTAGCATTTGCTACTCGGAACAGCTTAGTATCTTCAAAAAGTTTCAATATTCGTAGACTTTAGGAAAAAAGCTATCTAGTATGCAGACTACCACAGAGGAAGCATCGTATCAGAGGTGTCAGTCAAACACAATAATATCCTTCATAATAATATAGAGAGCTAAATTTTGATGTAACGGAATATACTAAGAAAAGGAGTGCATCTCACAGTGACAGGCACTTCAAGTCATGCTAGCGATATCTTATTTGCCAAGTATATCTTAAAAGGATTTTGCATTTTGTTTTGTTGACCTTTACACTACAAATAATATAATCGTTATAAATATGCTAGTAATCTTTACACATGTTTATACCCATTTATTTTTCATGTACACAAATTTTCATTATATGTAGCAATCTATAATCATTTTCCAATTAATTTCTCTAAATAAAATTAATAATGAGCTATTTAGTATTATCAAATGACAACCTAGTTTTTGGCCATTGAAGCCAACATAGCTCGTCTGTCCCGGGCTTCAAGCTTAAGCCTAACATTTTGCAGGCCCATCAATTCTTATCTAACAACCAATCCCTTTATAGCTGCCGCATTCTCTCAAGACCCTGGTGTGACAGGGGTAGAGTCAACATCTTCAAGGCTTTAATGAATATTTACCAGCATAATTTCAGCTTCATGGTTGAGCACGGAGAGCATATAGACATGCAATGAGAAACGTGCCATTCAAGGCACAGAAACTGAGAAAATCCTCAACAAAATTCTGAAAAATTTTCTTTCCGTGTCGTCTCCTTATGGTCTCAACAGTTCATACATCTTAAAGGGTATCGTTACTAGCACACACTGCAGCTAGGGTTGCAAATCCCTTCTGCACCAGTATTTGCCCAAGCACCAGCCTAGACCATCTCCATAACTGGAGACATAGTTAACCAAGCATCGACTGAAAGGAATCAGATAAGAGTGCAACTCCAACAGCAACGGTAGGCTCGCCAAAAGCATCTGTCTCCAGAATCTGCACCATGCCAGTGACGTCTAATCGATCAGCGCGTCTTTCATCCACGTGCAGTAGGCATGACTACATGGCGACAGCTGTGTGGGTGCCTAGACACAAAATTTGCTAACCCGACATGTTTCCTATTTTGATGGTTTTTTCTCTTATAGTTGAGATATGCAGATACTTCTTTGGCATATATGCAGTATATGGAAATATTCTGCGCCCAGCAGTTAACTCGTCCAGATTAAGCGGCATTGTAATATTAGTTCCAATTACTATTTCGGCTATGCTGCCTTCCGGCTCCAAGACTATCTTCTCTGCATAATATCAGTACCATAATATATGAATAGGTAGCTTCCATTCCCCAATTTTGTACATTTCTAATATAACAATAAATATAATTTCCTTCATTCTTGATAATCATAATAAAAACATTAGAAAGTTGTTGATACGGTAAGCTATTATTTTAATGTCTCTATAATTTGTTTGTAGTATACACAATGTGTCATTTCCTATTTCTATCTGATTTACATACACTTCAAATGCAAGACTTTTATAGCCAATCTTTACTGTTATAACATATAGATACTGCTTCGCATAATCTGCACAAGCTATCAGTATAAGTGAAGACTGTAAACCATTCGCTCGCATCATGCAGTATGGATAAAGTCTTACATAGCAAGTTTTGTACCTTTTGATTTTAAAATTTAGCTTTAGATAAAAATGGTGCCTCTCAGGTCACTTTTAACCATGTTATATGCAACTGGAGATAATCGTATCTTGCGTCGTTACTAAAATGAATTACCTTGAATTGTATCTGCAGGTAATGCTTGTTACCTATGTGCCGCCAGCTGCTGAGTCTCTACCTGAATAAGGAATTGGAAAAGAGAAAAAGGAGTATCAGATATTTACGTATAAAAAATAATAGATGATTATATTAAGACGAGCATCATGGCCCATGGACCCAAGTCCATCTACAATACAACTTCAACAGGTCCAATTAGTACTAAGGAGTAAGGAGAAAGACACTTCTCTTACTGGCACTAATAGGCAATGAATATCAAGCATTAATCTTGTATGTGTAATCAATGAACAAAAATCAGGCTAGTTATAAGTTATTGCATCCAAACATCATTAAATGTGCCTGCATCCTTGCAAAATATCAAGGATAGAAACAAGATTATGTCAGTGATTACGATTTAATATTTAGGTTCTTCATAATATGGTGAAAACTGCTTCCCCGGAGACAAATTCTTCTTTATCTGCTACTGGTTGCAATTATTGTAGTTTTTTGTGGAACTGAACCCCTGGCTGACATGGCTAGTTCAAAATGAATAAAACCTCTTGCAGGATTGGCAGCGAGGATAATACATATTGACTCATTTTGCATATCTCTTGCCAGCTCTGCCAAGAACGATGTCGACTCGAGGAATACAAAATATAAGCTCTGCCAGATCTTCCAATTGTCCGGTACCATTTCTGCTTAAAATAGGTGGAAAATGTTTTACAGCTTGTAAAGTTACCTACTGTTTCTAGAGCACCAAACAGAACCATGCACTAATTTGTGGGATCGCATGCCCAGCCAATCAAGTGGCCCTGATTCTGCCAGGTTGTCCTCCAATGTGCCATGAACCACTCCTACTGAAACATGTTGTGCAACCTAGACACCTTTTTAAGGTTGCAAATCTCACTACAGCTTGATTATTCCTGGGACCATTTTCTTAGCTGTGAACAAAACATAATGTTTAATGTATATCGAGTTCTTCATGCCTGATCGCTCTCACAACATTGTTAGCAATGTCATATTAGATGGGCACAAAAGATACATCCATCTATCAAATCTCATTACAGGTAACACAAACCATCAGCACCGAAAAGGTTCATGAAATGAATTTTTTTAAGTTACCATGTTCTCAAATCTTTTCACTAACATTGTTTTTCGTACTTGACCATAGTTTACTAAAAATCTTTCTTGGCTTAGATGGGAAAGCACACAGGCCTTTTGATTTTGAGCTTTTTGCAACTTCTTCCCGTAGATCATTTCTTTCTTTCTCTGCCTCTGCTAGACGTATCTTCATGTTTGCTAAATCCCCTTTCAGTGCATTGAAGTTTTGCTGCACTACATCCCATCCGTCATCATATGAGCTTGACTGTCCAACATCCTGAGAATCACCTTCTTCAGCTGATATTAAGGCTTTAAGATTGCTTGCCAACTCATTTACTCCAACACCTCCACCTCCTGCAATTGCAGCTCTTACCTGTTCAAAGTATAGCACCTGTACTACAACCCGCAGTGGTAAGCGATCATTCTGAGCAGCATGCATGCAAGCTTCCGTTGATAGCTTCTTGCAATCCAGAAGTCGACATATCCTCTTTCTCTCACTTTTAGTAAATCCAGGATGTTCCTGCAAAAACACCACATGATTGACAAGAAGTCTTGCAAATATATAATCAATCAAATATGAATAATAAAACAGAAGACTTGCAAGTTCACCAAAAATCTGCAAGATAAATCAAATAGAAATAGTAAAACAGAAGCCTTGCAAGTTACCTGGAGGTATATGTCAATGGCTTTGTACAAGTCATCATGTACGGGCGTGCAAAATCTGGTATAGCCTCTGAAAGGGCTACAAATTTGGAGATTGGTAGATTTGCATCTCGAGAAATTTCTATCAAATATGCATCCACAAGTTTTGCTACTTTTAACTTGGCACTGTGTGTTGCAGCTGTTGATGTCCTACTCTCCACAAAATCAATATTTTCAGTTGATCGTGTTCGCCTTTTCTCATATGCATGTGTTGTGCAGGCAGGGCTTGTGGGAAGGCTTTGGTTTTGCATCATAAAGTGGTCTAATATTGTCTGTACAAGGTCCACATCGTAAAGAGTTTCATTTGCATAAGAAAGAGATGGAATTAGCAGGTCATTCAGAGATGCCTCCTCCAACTGCAATCCAACACGTCTAGCAAGTTCCATCTTTAAAGAAGGTGACGAGCCTAGTATGGTTGCTGCCCTGAGTAATTTCAGCAAAAACTACATGAGGTGGAACCCTTCTCTGCTGGTAGCAAACTCACAATAGTCTCTAAAAGATGTCCATGTTTGGCAGCAATGTCAGCATAGTCAAGGGAATGGTTATGAGTTATTTCTTTTGAAATGCCTGGCAACCAGCGAAAAGCATATATGCGTAGTGCTTCCCGATCACCTCATGAGATATCATTCCTGCTGATTTAATAGCCACCATTACTCTCCAATACAAATCAATCTCCAGCTCAGCGACATCTTCTACCCACCAATCTTTAGGAACAGGGTGACATCGCCAGCTATGAATGCCATTCCCCATTGGGCTTGTTGCATTTTGAGATGTTCCTTCCTCTTTTGCTTGAAAAGATCTAGTATTAGTGTATGACCAGTCCACTTTTGATGGGCTTACTAATGCCTTACAAGCAATTGCATCGATGCATCGGCTGACAATCTTGAGATCTTCAGACCAAGGCATAAATGCTTTAGTGGTCTTCAATGTCACAATAGAATCTTTCCAGGATCGCAAAATGCTAGAGCTCAGAAATACCTCTAGTTTGAAAATCAGATTCCCTTTTTCTATGTCCTCATTCATCTCAAGATATTCAGCAGCACTTCGAGCTGCCACTATATTCAAGGCACTTAGAGTGATTGTGATCCCATAACAAAACTTGGCACAGACCTCAAATGCTTCCAGACTCCCTGGAAAATCAAAAAGCTCCAACTTATCTTTCTTGGATTGGCGAGCT
Organism: Taxus wallichiana var. yunnanensis; assembly: GCA_018340775.1. Classification (NCBI taxonomy): domain Eukaryota; kingdom Viridiplantae; phylum Streptophyta; class Pinopsida; order Cupressales; family Taxaceae; genus Taxus; species Taxus wallichiana. Next base: position 777,545,797 of record CM031242.1, on the reverse strand, counting down.
TCAGCTGCTAGCTTCTGTAATCTACCACACTTAGAAAGAAGTGGAAACTGCATAAGAGAAATTTGAATTTAGATCAGAAATGGATTCTTAAGGAACATAATTCAGTGACAAATCCAAAACAAGAAAATTACAAATAATTTAAAACAAATCAAAGGGCAAATACTGTCTCCATCTATCTCAATTTGAAAATCCTGGAATAGACATGACATTGAGGATACATTGACCAACTACTCTTTGAAAATAGGGCAGGTTCAATACAATTTCACACATACAAGATATACACACTCTGAAAAGTTGCTATTTAACAATTCAAAGTAAGGGTGCAAGTTTAAGCATCTCTACTGAATTTTGATAGACATATTAAAATTTATCCTACGCATTGACTATAATGTTCTCATATAGGAGGATTGGTCATGACTTGCTCCCAATTGTGTATGCACTCTTATAAAGAAGCAAAACTAGTACAGGTATCTTAAATACATGTCTGAAAAACACCAAGAGATATTAATGTCAGGGCCTTTATCTTAGATTTTGGCATACCACAATTACTAATAACTTCATTACCTTGTTCACAAATTTCCCATGGAATGGTGACAAATGGTGTCAATCTAGCTACATAACCAGAATCCTTTATCATTTATAACCAACTATTACTTGCTAACTAAAGTTATTACTTATGAATATTTAAATATCAATTTATAGTTGAACATTTCTGCTCAAGACAAAATAAAACGCAAATTTCCTATCCAGGTTTCATGTCTCATGCCAGTCTTATGAATAGTTACGCATACTACCGTAATGTCCCTTTTTGGGGACTCACAGAAACTATGCAAAGCTGAAGATAAACAACACCTTTCAGATTTTTAGTAGGCTGTTAGTGACTGAAACATATATGTAAAAACCCTTAACTGCTGCCAGCAAACACCCTTCTAGGGCAGCGACCCTTTTTGGGGTTTCAAACCTACTTTTGTGCCTTCAAAACCCTTCAAATCAGCTCCACTTAAGTCTCTAAAATTATTCTATATCACCAGCAATCATATCATGCAAGAAAACTGATTTTTAGTGCCCTAGAATTGAAGATATGAATTTCTATAAACCCTTGTCTACAGAGTTACTTTAAAAATTCATAACTTTACCTAGGAAACTCCAAAATTCATAACTTTACCTAGGAAACTCCAAAATTCATGAAACTTGAGATCTTGGCTCTTAAAAATATGGAGAATAAGATAATACACTCAAATTAACCAATTTACCATCAACATATACCACTTTCCCCTCCAAGGTGGGTCGCTCCACTCAAAAAGGGAAGATAACCAACAAACTCAAAGAAATACCAACAAAGAATGATAAATATATTACTCCTTGAATGCCTCTTTGAAAAAAATACAATCGTGGCAGAGGCTTTTTGTCCTCACCACCCCTGTGAGAGGGTTTTTCATCCTCCGCACAAGCCCTCAATCAAGGGGTTTCGTCCTTGAGAAAGAGAGTAAAAGGGCTGCACTAGCCAACCTTCACCAAGATATAAAATTCATAAATCAGCATATCCCAAACTAATGCCAACAACCTCTATTTATAATAAGAGGGTGGCACCAAGTCTTGGGGCTCTCAAATTATTTTCTTTTTACTTTTTGGAGCTTACATGCTCACCAATATCTTTTTATTTTTAATTTATTGTTGGGTGCTAGGCTCACCAACAAAAACAATGCCAATTAAAGAAATAAGTACAAAATTAAGCACATGATGACATTGTTGGCTTCCTCTAGCTTGTTCCCTTGGACCCATGAGGAAGAAAAATGGGTCAAGGTCTTCAAACAGAATTATCTCAAAAAAGGGACATGACAACTACACACTTAAAATCAATGGGAAAGGCATGGAAAAACATTAGAAGACTTAAAATGGCAAGGACGCATAACAAAGGTCAACCCAACTAGCAAATCGCTCAAGATCAACAAGGCTATGCAGGCATCAACTTGGCCAGGTCTACCTCATAATGCATAAATATTGGCCAGCATTACTTGTCACTCTTAATTTCCAATTTAACTCTTCTAGTTGACTGCAAAGTGCATGGCTTCTACTCTGTCCAAAGGGAATTATGCTTAGTCAGATCTGGTTTAATAAAAATTTGAATTACTCTAAATGCCAATTAGATTTCCTTCTTTAGAGTTTATTCAGAAATACGAGCCTTAATTCTATGATAAAATAAGGTCATCTCGCTCTAGGAGGGCAAAATGTGACTGTGAGATTGGTATTATTTTAATGCTTTACTGCATTGTATGCAACTTTTCCTTTTGTATCATCCCAAAAATAGCAAAGGACTTACCATGACAAGAGTCGACTCTGCCATTAATTATAAAACCATTTTATGGATTTATTAGAGTCATCACTTAATGGTTGACGTAATGGATGATTTTATGGTAGGTGTACTTGGACTTCACTAGAGGTAGATCCCCGGCACTTGTATGATGAGATGATGACTTTTAACATTGTCCAACATTGTTTGTAGGACCTATCAATGTGTCTTTGTTTAGAAGACTGTTTCTATGAGAGTTTAAGAATAAATTCTCAAAGCTTTGTTTGGTTCTCTTGATTCCAAACTTCTTGTACTATGTTGTATTTTGCCATTGTCTTTGTAATTGAATCTAATGGCCTTATATGGTGGGCAAGTAAAAGGAAATATTTGTCATCTTCAATATATTTAAGTTACACATCTTAAATGAGGAGTCTGGTGTGAAAGTTTATAGCTGCTTAAGGTGCCTGACAGTAGGGATCCTGTACATATGAATGTTAGTGGTCTTATGAAGCTATTATCCCTTCACAAATGCTGCCATTAATGGTGAGTGACAGAATTATTTCCCTTGAGGCAGCTCTCTCAGCTTTAATTTCAAGGCATCTAGAAGGATAGAGGAGACTGTACACAATAATTTCCATCTATCAAGAGTGACAGAGAATGATCCACTCATATTCAGAATTGTCTGCCCTAAGATAAATTTAGAATGTTACTGAAATTTCAAGTAAATAAAATGACCTAAAACTTGATTCGAAAGTAAAATAATACAGCAATTTGATTGCCAAGAATAATCAGCCTGCTTTGCTACTGACTTGTGACCATCTTTGATCAATTACAATTCAGTTTTCTGATAAAGTATTGTCTTAAGAATATGCCTATATCAACAGTGAAGAAAGATTCTGAACCTCTCATAATAAGAATTGTCTGCCAAAGATAAACAATGTAACTGAACTTTCATGAAAACAAAATGACAGGAAGTTTTATTCAAAAGCAGAACAATACAGCAGTTTCATTGCCAAGAACAATCAGCCTGATTTGCTACCAAGTTGTGACCATCCTTGATCGATTACAACTCATTCTTCTGACAGCATTGTATTAACAATTAAATGTCATTCAATATGGTAATATGAGTAATATCAGGTAGCCTGCCCAGAATCAGTAGCTACTCTGCTAATTATTTGGTTAATGCTTCCAAGGTGGTTCAAGAAGAATTCAAGACAAAAGAGAAGAAATTCATGATAGTTGATCAATAGCCTGAGAAAAATTGTTAAATCAAACTTCCATTTCTGTAGGAGTCATCAGCTTCATGGTAAATAGCTAGACAGTCCGGATACGGTACGGGTACGGTTATTACGGTACATCGATACGGCAAATTTTTAAAAATCTTGGGTACGGTACGCTTTTGGGTACGTTTGATATATATATATATATATATATATATATACACACATGTATATGAATATATAAATATGTATATAAATTATAAATTTAAAGAAGCATTTGCATACTTATTGAAATTTAATTCTCATATTGCATACTTATTGAAATTTATTATTTCTCTATCACAGTTATTTATCTTAGTGACTGTGATAAGATTCAAGGAGTTTTGATTGTTCATGGTGACCTTCCTTGATCCACTCAAAGACGATAGTATTGTTTGACATATTTCCAAACATCATAACTAAGCAAGAAAAATATGGATCCAAGCTGGCAGTGGGACGATTAGTCCAAGCACGAGAGAATACTCGCCGAGTTTTTGGAAAGCTATCCAAGATTTTTAATTACTAATCTGTCTACAAAGCGATCAAAGCTCATGATTCTTTCGAAGATCGCAAGAAGTTGCTTGGTCCAAAAAGGTGCAAAAATGGATTTTATGAAAATAAGAAAAATATTGCCATCAATGAGTAGAGCTCGAGAAAATATACACTTTTAGAGAAAATGACACTTGAAACGGAGTCACGAATGAAAGTTATGGCACATGCAAGTTTTTCTTCCGCTACATCTTCCCAGACCCTTTCCAAAAATGGCAAAAAATTTTCTACGCTTGTGATTTTTCCACCAAAAATCCAAAAAGGAAAGAATTGCCAAAAAAGGAAAGAAATGTTGTCTTTGGGGGTTTTTTTAGACGGGTACAATCGAACGCGTACCCACAGGGGACGGTGCACGGTCCAGTATGGCAAAACCGTACTTGGACCGCACTTATCCCCGTGGGTACATTTCCGCCGCACTCCACACAAAGATATCACTCCGCACTCAACACCGCACGCTTCGCCGGTACGCGGGGGCCTTAGGCGTTTCAAACAGATCTAGGTAAATAGTAATATCAATATGTCTTTCGAACACATTCTTCAAATATATTCAATAAAGCCTCAACAATTTATTATCATCATTCCTTGTCGGATTGAAGTGCTTCGTGTTTTTCATTGTTCCGAACCCACTTACCATATCCAAAATATTTTCTAACTGAAAGCATTTTGCAGATTGTTTATATTTTCAGCTTACATTTTCAAACAATCAAATTCAAAATTCTACACATTCACGAAGCTAATGATAACCAACTTTATTTCTCTTTGTAGAAGTTTTAGTTTTGTAGGACATAATCCACTTGCCCTAGTGAATGTTGTTATAGTCACTGCAAGATTTCTGAACTCTTTCTATTGGTTGATTGTGTTCATAGTGGAGTCAGTGACTATATGGTATTGCTGGAGCTCAAAATTGCACCCTGCCTCGAGTCATAGACAACCCTGGATTTTGAGGCAACATAGGATTTTGAGGCAACATGGGACTGTCTCCAAGTTGTGGGATTTGCACTTTGTGAGACAAACCTGCAAGAAGACCGGCTTCCTCTACCTAATCCTAATGTTAAAACTACTCCTCGAAGAAGGAAATGCAACTATCTAATCCTAAACTAACATTCCAAGGGACCAAGGTTAGAAGGAGATGCATGAAAAGGGAAATCCTAAGCTAAAAGAGGTGATAGCACCAAGAAAAGGGCGATGAACATATGAAACACAATCAAAATGGAGCCTACAAATGAGAGAGATATGCACAACACATTACAAGAGTAAAAGAGAGGCAAGATGCAAATAAAACACAAGTATAGGGCAGAAGAGAGCCACAAACACCAGATTTTATTGCTTAAAAGTATGCACAGTCCATTACAACTCGAACAAAGGCAAGAACACATCTACAGAGGCCAAAATGAAGGTTCACGACTCATAGCTGCTCAAGAGACCATTTTGACATGGTTCCTTTGCAGTTTAGAAATGTCCATCCTTTCGAACATGAAATATTTTTACAATATATAGTTCAAGGAAGAAAGAGAAGATAGAAAAAGAGGGAAAGAGATCGGATTTGACCTTGTCATGATTGAAAATCTCTGTCTTTCCTCGCAACACGTATTTTCAAACTTTGACCACCATCAATGTAATATCCCTTGTAGGATATTAACCGATTATTATTAAATACTTGCAAAAATAAACACTTAGAAAATAAACCCTCCTAGGTTTACCTCAACGAACCCTAGTGTCATCTTTATTACAACCCAAATAGGGTTGGAGTGAGCCAAAGTGAAGGTTTGATGGGCAATCCAGTTGGTATTTACACTCCTTTATCCAATCCAATTTGCGTAAGTAAAAATAATAACTAATAACTCGCTGAAAATTAGCTGAAACTTTGGAAATTAATAACTCCCAAAATACTAACTCTTTTAACTTGAAACCAAATGCAGTAGAAAGGGAAAATTATGAGCTTCTCATCAAAATAAATATCAGATATTTGCATGCACTAGAAACCACTCAAATTAGCCCCCGAAATCCTAAACCCAATCGTTAGGGTTAGGGTAAATTGCATAAATAATTTCCAGCACTTAGAACCCTTCAAAATACTCAATGACATGTAGATTTTACCCTCAATAAAATGTGCCAATACCCTAGACAAGTCGCCAAAGCTAGAGAGAAAATATCATGCACAAACACCTTCAACACAAGAGAGCAAAATGGAAAGAACAATGGAGTCTTCAATAATCTTCAATAATGGATCCAAATAAGAGAGATCAATGCAAGAACTAGGGCATACATCCCATGGGCATACATCCCAATTCTCCAAGCATGGAGTGAAATCAATAATTCATCAACATGCCCTCTAAGGAAAATGCGACCTCCCTTTTATAGAACTAAGGGGTGCAATATCCAATAAAGACCGACCTTTCCCTTTTGGAGGGAAAACATAAACTCTCATTAAAATATTTAATACTAAGATTATGTGCACTTTATTTATTTATTAATTAAATAAATAAAAGTAACTAACCTATGTGCACATTAAACTAACTAAAAAGACTCCCACTTGTAGCGCTAGGCATGCCAAGGGGTTACAATGCAAATGAAAAATAAATATTAATAATGTCTTGAAAAAGGGGACATTACAGTCAATCATGATTTAAACTCTGAAAAACATTATGGCACCCTATTAAACCCATCCCCTAATGTCCTTTTACTTGTAGAAGGAAAGAGGCCAAATCGGACTAGATTTGGGTGGTTGAGCTATTTGAATCTACACATTAATGGCTCGAACTGTTTTCCCTTTTTCTCCAACTAAACACCATCAAAATATGATTTTAATGATGGCAAATCAAGAGCTCGAGGAGACCTTTCCAACGATATAAATTTTGTTTGATTTGGAGCTCGTGGAAGGAAGATATGGCCATTTGAATTTTCGCATGTCAAGGAGCGAAACATGTGACATGTGGCAGCATTTGATTAGCTCAGAGATTGCTTCTGCCTACGTGTGCATTGCTTTTCCTTTGCCACGTGTCTGCTCTTTCACCGGTTCGAATTTTGGGCCTTGCTTCCTTCCTTTCATTTTCTCACAGTACAGTTTGTTTCTTTATAAAACGCGAGCCAATAAGCTAATGCCATGCTCCTCGTAAATGTAAGACTGTCTTTTACCTTCGTGAAGCGCAAACCAATAAGGAAGCTCCATGCATGCTTGCATAATGTTAGTCCCTCTTTTACCGCTTCCGACGGAGGCGGAGTTCAAGCCAATGAGGAAGCTCCACGCCCCTCATGAATGTCGAGTTGTGTTTGACCTCTTAATAACCTCAATCGACCACTGCGAAGCACAAGCAAATAGGAAAGTACCACACTACTTCGCATGTCGATCTGTTTGATAGCCCCCGATCCGACAACCGTGAAACATGAGCCAATGAAAAAGCCCCACGCTCCTTCGCGGTGTTAGACTTTGAAAGCCCACCTCTACTACGAAACACGAGCCAAGAGAAAAGTTCCACGTATGGAACATGTTGGTCTAAGATTGGTTGCGCCTTCGCGTCACAATTTCCATCTTGGGCGGACTTAAACTGCTGGCTCTAAAGAAATGCGCCACGTAGCCCTATTGATGCTTGGCGTTGAATTTGATGGCCAAATGAACGTCTGTCGGCTTTTAAATAAAACTTGCCAATGAATTAGCCAAGTCTCCCGCAGGTTTTAAATGCCAACGAACGGTGCTTTGTGGCTATGGAAATTGATGGCCGTTTGAACATCCTGTGCTTGTAAAAATGGCTAAGTCCATTTTTCGAAGTTGTTTAATTTTGCACGGGTGCAAAAATTGGACAACTGCTTTGGCGACCTCCAAGGGAAATTTGCTTGCTAGATTTAGATCAGTAGCCTTGAAGCATCCATTGGGCATGGAGTCAAGCCCAAAACTTTGAAAAACTAATCTTTCTCTTTGAAAATTTTGTCTCGTAAATTCGTTATGAACTTAGCATGAATTGGAATTGCCTGAAATTGATCATGGAGCTTTAAATGAAGCTTTGAAACTACTCCAACTATCTAATTCTGCCATAAAACCTTCTCTACCTTCCACAATGGACTAAATTGATCTCATGGGCTCTGAATAAAACTTTGGAAGTTGACCAACTTTTCGATTTGGTCCTGAAATGAACTGTGCACAACAACAAAACCCACAAAAACTATGTACAAACATGAAAATCATACATGCTTCAAGTAAAGCATGCAGTGTGCACAAGCACTTCTTTTGTTGAAAACAACCTACGCTACCCTTTTCTAACCGGATAAAAAAGGAGCTAAATAAAACCTCGCAACAGGGGAGAAATAGCTTTCTTTCTTCACAAATTGAGACCATGTAAATGATTTGGCCATGAACATGGTCTAAATAACATGAAAAAAACTGATTTGAAGATGGTTTTTCACCCTTCTTCCCAAAGTATCAACTGGAAACAAAGAAATACCTCTTTTAGTTGCTCTGCATTTGGATTTGAGAGGTATTGCAGCTGACCTTTGGTGCATTGTAGCTCATCCTCATGCTCTGAAGTGAGCATGACTGGTTACAACTCCTTTGGCTCTAGACTAGCCAAATATCTGATTGGGCACGGGCTGGTCCTTTTGATTTGCCCATTTCTTTGAAGCACAACCCCATAAATAGGGGTATCTTGTAGACTTTTCTTTTCATGAATAAAGTTGCTTTGCAAGCTGATTTGATACTTGTTCTGCTTCCACAAACAACTCTGCCTCCTCCATGATGACTTCTGATTTTGCAATTGATTCATCATGGCTCTCCTCCTCAAGCATAAAGCTTGAGAGATCAAACTCATCTACAAAATTGGATTCATGTAAGCATTAAGGGGAAGAAAGCTTTGAAGTTTCATTATTGAAAAAACAAGGAACTTCCTATGATCTCTTCTTCACTCAAAACCTCTAAATCTGATTTGTCCTCCATGGAATGAAGCTCCTCATGAGTGGTTACAGCATCTGAAGATATTCTTGGTGGATCACTGCAATCTTTCAAAAGTGTAACAAGTTCTAAACATGCAAGACAATGGGGGTCACTACATTCAAATGAAACATCTTGCTCACTTGAAGCTTCTCTTCCTTTGCTTTCAGCCCTTTAGTTTCAACCTCCTTGAGTTCAAATTTTTCAATCAAAATAGGAGGAATTTATGCAATGGGTTGGGCCACTTCTTCATCCATTATGCTCTCAGAGTCAGTCCATTCTTCAACAATTATTTCATGATTTTCAAGAATAGGACTCACCTCAGCTGATTTTGAAGAACTTGGAGAAGGTTGACTATTAGGTTCTTGGTGATGAACCTTTTTGGCTTCAAACTCATGGCTCCAATCCTTGAAGCTCTGAATTTGATCTTGCTTTGTTTGGCTCCTTTTCAACCTGCCCTCTAGGATTGCATATGCATATTGTTGTCCAGAAGAATGAAGCTCAACCCTTGCTGCCATGAAAGATTCAAGATCTTGTTTAGTGAGGAATGGGTCCTCAAGAAACCAAGAAATTGGGCCCTTAGTCATTGGCTAATCTCCATTACTTCATGATCTTCAACTGATTCTTCAAGAGGCTCAAGCACATGTAAATCTGGTTTTGTAAAATGGGGAAGGCTTTAGCCCTTGGCTGATTTTACAAAGGTTCAAAAGGTGGAGGAGGTGGAATGCTCTCTTGTGAAGGAGATGGAGGTTTGAGAGGGATAATGGCAGAGGAATGAAGGTGGGATGGAAGGCAAGAAGATGTAGAAGGGGAATCCTCGATGGGAGCAATCAGAAAGCTAGGGACATGAAATTCAGCCGAGATGGTTTAGGTTGGGAGGAGGAATGGGAGGGTTGTAAGATGGTAGTGTAGGATTGCCCCATTAATAGGGTTGCTAACGCTAGATTCATGAGCCTCCATTTGCTCACACCACATTTCTGTTTGAGAACAACTCACCATGAACTTCAATTTCTGTTGAAGCTTGATCTTGTTTGGTATAGGGCATGTCCATGGATAGGGCTTCCTAAAATCAATCTTGTTTTTCTTTAATGCACTAGTAGCCCCGATCTACGTCACGCTCATCTCCATTTCTTGAATCTTTCTATGAAAATCAACATCTTCCATGAGATTGCACGCCAACACCTGCATTACCTTGTTCTTGATAAACATTTTGGTTAGAAACATAACCATATGGTTTAGTGAGGGGTTTATATGCAGATTTCAATGTTACGCAGGACATGTACCCCCGTTTTAACACGTCCCGACGTCCCTGGGACACGGACGTGGGGGAAACGTTTCCCCCACGTTTCCTACTTTGCACACGTGGCGTGAAACGCCTTGGGGATGGCTGGAGGGTGGAGGAAACGTCCCGGGGACGTTGGGGACGTGGGGGACAGCGGGGACGTCTAGACGTCCCCCGCCATCCCCTACGACTGTTGCGCATTTTTAAATAAAAAAACAGACTTTTAATACACAAAAACATTTTTTTATTGTAAATGACTAATAGCATAAAAGTAACATTCCTAACCTAACCCTAACCCTAAAAGTGCTATTTTATGTTATAAATTTACAATATGGGCTCATTTCATATTCACACCAAGCAAGAGCAAGAGCAAGAGCAAGAGTGAGAGCAAGAGCAAGAGCAAGAGCAAGAGGAAGAGCAAGAGTGAGAGGAAGAGCAAGAGGAAGAGCAAGAGCAAGAACAAGAGGGAGCAAGAGGTATTTATAATTTTATTTGCTTACAATACATGTTAAAGTTTTTTTTTTTTTAATTTAGATTATATTTGCATTTGTTAGGGGCTGTTTTTTAGCATTTGCATCTACATTCACAATGTAATCATGCATATAGTTTGTAGGATTTAAAAAAATGCATATTGCATAGGGTTTGGTTGTACAAACTACAATGTAAATGGTTATTTTTTTTTTTAATTACATTTTTATTTCTAGTTTAAAATTTATATTATATTTGCATTTTTTAGGGGTTGTTTTTTAGCATTTGCATCTACATTCATAATGCAATACTTATACCTTCTATTATGTTGTTGTGACTTTGCTTTATTTTAAAAGTCCCATTTTAACATTAAAACATATGTTGCCTTCTTATAAATGTAATTTAATGTTACTTTTTCAACAACTTAAGTCACTTTATGAATATAACATAAAGTTACTTTTTCGACCACTTAAATTATTGTTAAATTATTTCCTCACCACACCCTTTATGCCTACGAAATAAAAAATAGGCTAAAGGTCTTCTCTGGATTAATTTTGAGAAGGGGACATTACACATAGGGATGAAACCAATAAGTTAGTTAAGAATCCTTCCTAATGTAGTTGATCCCAAACAACCAAACAACAATATTTCCAAACCTATAGGAGGATCTCTTCCAAAATCCTTGAGCAAATGAACACCTCATAAAATCAACCTTAAGCTATCACCGTCCTTCCTCTTAAAAGACATGTTGACAAAACCATTGAACCTAAGGTAACATTATAGACCTTCAAAATTCTTTGATAGGATAACATTATCGCATTTGATAAATAGCCATCAAATGGCATTAATATAAGGATCTCCCATACTCGACCACTTGCAAAAAACCTATTACAAATGAAGGTTTACAACTTACAATTTAGAATGATTATGAGGGAGGTTTTTGATAGAATGTAAAGAGCCTTTATATGTTGTCCATTATCGATATAATCGATGAAATTAGGACCAATGTTGTCACTAGAAATCAAGACAAGTGCTAATGTAGTTGAAGGAATAATTGTCGAGGTCTAACAATTGGTCCCCTCCTAAACCTTGCCCATGGTCCCTTTTGGATAAACTCTCGACAACAAACTAGATCCCTTAGAAGTGCTTAGATCACTTAAAAGTACTAACACCATCTCATGAAAAAATATTTTTAGGAATGGACCAAATTGGATCATCTCATGTTGCGAGACACACCCCATCTCTAGCACAACCTTTGAGACAATCCATCAATACCATTTTCAAGTATGAAAACAACTCAATTGACCTTACTTACAATGGCTACATTCTTACAATCCACGGTAACACTAATATTTGAGCTTATCCCACCATAAGTATTAGTGTTTGAGTGTTATATTCCATGATTAATAAAAATTGATGGATGGTTCATCAAACACAAATCAAAAATTCAAACCTCCAAATGTGCCTTTGTGCACCATGTGTTTCCCTTCTCAATTTTTTTCCCGATGATGCTATAAGAACACACCCTTGGCAAGAGTAATAAAAGGAATGCCATCTTCAAATGATCAATCAAATTCATGCTTGGAAAGTTAGAGTGACCAAATCTCAATTACTAAAGGAAAATCTCATTATTCATCTTTTCCGCCAATGCAAATTTGCACCTAAATATTTGAAACATCCTCGAATCCAATTAACATGTAAGTGTTACCATGCTTATCCAATGTCCTATCAACTAGCTGAACTTTTTAATAATATCCTTTGTAAATATAATGTGTTAGCCCGCAATTCCACCTTATTCTTTTGATTTATTTGATATATGGACAATATATTACAGCTATGTTCAGAAACATGATACAGATCACTAATGACCTTGTTAGGAAACTCAATGGCACCATTTCTTACAGCCACTACTGCTGAATTATCCACTCTTTAAACCTTTTCATCCTTAGGCTTCTTAAGTGATGTAAACTAAATTCAGTCCTTAACCGTTAGATGAGCACAACTCGAATTGACTATCTATTCAAATCTAGAATTTTGAGCATGTAGAGCCTTGTAAGTACAAGCAACAAGTGCGGAATCCGCACCACTACTTTTACAATGTCGAACCTAGATATTTCCATTCTCCTTGATGAGATCCTGTCTTCTATATGAAAATTTTCTCCCAATGTTCCATCTTGCCGCAATAGTAACATATGTTGTTTTTCTTTCCTTTGTGATTGTCCTTGGCATCACTTTCATGAGATCCCTTCTTTGTCTCACCTCCACTAGCACCATGGTGTTCCCTTGGCTGCCCTTGTTTGTTTCCATTCCACTTAGAATTCTTCTCAACTTTCCCTTGATTCATGTTGGCATGGTGCTTGATCCTAGTAGATTTCAACCTTATTCCCAAATCAGCATCTTACATAGCTCATAAAAAGTAGCCTTCTCCACATCACTCTTTACAACCTCAATGGAGATAACTGAGGATAGAAAAAGATCATATGGTTTCTTAAGACACTAAATCACAATTTCCAAAAATTTCTGATCTTCCATCACATATTATTTCAATCAAATCAATCCACTCAACATTTGAAGGATAAATCTTGATTAATTCCTTTTGCAATTTATATACTTGACCTATATCTAGATGATCCAAGACCTTTAAATCCTTCCACATATCTGTCAAAACATTGTTTTCAAATACATGAAGTTGTAGTTTGGTTTTAATTTAGTCAAGCAACACTGCCACTACCACATCACCAACACGCTTCCGTGCAAGTGCTACACAAGAGCCACCTCATTGGAACGCAAGAACCAAATGTAAACAAAATCACTAAGAAGCAAGTCAAATCTGCAAACTCGCCCTTGGTAGGGAAACATCCTTAACAAGTGGGAAAATCCTTTGGGCCTACCAATCTTATGGCATGTCAGACTCATATAGAAAAGTGAGTGTAAATTACCAAAATAGGAAGCAGCACAAGCTCCTATGGGAGCTACCCACACCAATTGTTTCCTAGATGCTTTTCCTAGAGCATGATGTTGTATGTCATGCCCTTTCACTCTTGAATTTTTGAGCCCCCTATTGCAAGTCGTTGATCGCCTATATGACCTCCCTCTAAGCCTTCTAACCTCCATGATCTTCCAATGCAGTTTGGAGCTCTAACTAGAGGAACTTTTCAAATGAACAAAAATGGACCCCCATTGATTTTTCACAAGAAATCCAAATATGTGATTAAATCTAAAAGACTATGCCTCCAATCAGTGTTCATTTATAAATATCAATCTTTATATACTAAAAAAACCAGGTACCAAACAAGCCAAAAAAAGAAATCTTTTCAAAAAGCTCTCCATGTATGTGATTCACACATGATCTATAGATCCAGCAATATTTTTTTGCTTAGATGAGCATGTTGTGTATTGTGAAATACCTAAGACTGGCTCCATAAGGGAAAGATTATGACCATCACATAGCAGACTCCACCGTCATGGTCGGCATTATTTAACAGCCTCTAAACCCAAGATCCTAAGAGCAGTTCAGTAGTGGGCTTCATGTCTACATAACTATCCTTTAAACCTCCATACTCACGACACTAGCACAAGATCAAGAACAATGGTAAGGTCCTTGTGGGAATTCTAACAGAATTTTGCATTAAATATTCCTTCTTGATCAGATTGGTTGATTTTAGTCTTTTTATGTACAAAAACTGGTATGATATCCTTACAAACCATAGATCAAATCCTTTCTTCTTCCTTTTGTTGGTTATCTATAATCACCTCCATGGGTGGGGTTAACTTGGTATGTGCACCATCCAACTATCCTAAGAGCGACAAAAAAAGGTGCCACTTACATTAATTTTGCCAATTCACTTTGCCACTTGCATGATCTCCAACCATTTTTGGTAACACGAGTATAATTAACTTCCATTCCATGTAGGCATTCCCTTTGAATAGTATCACAACACATTTCTGTGGTCTAATTTGAACTCCTTCAATACTAAAGCAAACTAGCTCCACCCATTAACTTCATAAAGGTTTATAGGCCTAAACAATTCAATTACATTAAGCCAGGTTCAGACCTCACCTAATGAAACTTTTGCAATTTGATTCCCACCTTAAAATTTTGGGATGTATGGTAATCTCAAATACATATTCCATTTTTAAAAACTCAATTACCATATGAGAAAACCATTCATGCAATGTATCAGATTTTTCAGAGAAAGAAATAGTGTCATTTATACTTGGTTTTCAATTTTCTCTCTTGAAAACATTTTCACAAACAAAAAAAAGCTATAGTCTATCTCATCCAAACATGAATGCCTTGACACAGAAAATAATTTTTGCATGCCTAATGCATATATAGTACAAACTTGCAATTCCATAGTTGTACAAGAATCCACTATTGATGGGGAGGGAAAGGGAAGAACCTACTAAGCAATCTCTTTCCAAGCATAACTAAAATAATTTTCTATAACTCAAACATGAAATAGACAAGTACATATGGATGATGAGAGAGAGAGAGAGAGAGAGAGAGAGAGAGATTTGGGAATATGTAAAAATAGTACATTAGATAATGATTGCAAAAGTAAATGTGCTTACCTTATGTAGCAAAAACTGTGTATCCATTAATTCAATAACTATATCACTTGATATTTCTGAAACAACCGACCTGTATCAAGGAAGAAATAAAATTTATATGCCAAGAAATAACATTGCCATAATCATAAACTACATTTGTGATGAGAAAAGAAAATAAATTCAAATTATTTTATATTGAACAATTTACAATCACACTAATAGAATGTGGATAAACACAAACATCTGTAAGGTAAAATAAACTTATGAATGCTGACATTAAAGATTTTGCAACTAATATAATTAATCTAATTGAAGAAGAAAGTGTATATGCACATGAAACTTTTGCACGGATACAAAATATACATATTTCAAGTTGTTGGCCCTTAAGATTAACTTTCAAAGTTTTGTGGAAATTTCCTTATTTGTATGTAGAAAAAAATGCCAGTTTAGTGTATGTTGGTTATGTACATGACTACCATGTAATGATGAAATATATAATCATCAAATATCAACTGCAAATTATGTAATCGCCAAAGATTAGGTTCAAATTGTGTAATCACAAAATATAAAATCACTACACATGTACCCATGTGGCCTTGTTCATGTAATTAAGTGGTCATAAACCTTGCAATTACATTATATCTTGGAAGCAAGCACTTAATATATGTTGTTCCCAGTCCAATTTATGTGTATGAGGGCCTCCAATCCACATAAATGCCACACATTAATCTTTGTGTCTCAATGGTTGAGGGTACAGGGAAAGTGTTGAAGCAAATCATCTAGGAAATTTATCCATAACAAGCATCATTTCCCCACCCGTTGATTTCATACCATTTACTTCCACTTTGATAAGAATATAGATTCCATTTCATCTATGCAATTTTCTTCATTATAGATGTAAGTGTCTAGTTAATCAAATGTGTGTTCTCCTTTATGTGATGTACACCACTATGCAAATGTTTGATATTACTTCTAAGCCTTAATATAAGAAAATAAATCTATCAATGGAAAAACAACTACATCAACTTGCTTATCTTCTCTACTATCTAGGAAAAAGATGTCGAGAGAGACATAATGAACTTAGTTGTTGTAGCATTTGTTATATACTTAATTAGAATCACCACAACAATGGCATATAGTGTAATAATTTTTAGGTTAGTAAGAAAGATTGATTTATTAATTTATCATGATGATAGATGTTTATCTTAAATAGTTCATTAGAGAGCTTATAACCATGTAACTCTTAATCTTGTTATTGCCCCATACAAATCCCTCTAAAAGTTTATTTTATGTGTCATACATTAATTTCTTGCTCTATCTTTCAATTGAATGATTTATATCTATATAACAAGCTATTTCTATGTGTCTCCATTTAAATCCACCAAGTTCTTGTGTATTTGATTTGTCTTGCTAAAAATTGTATACGCTGGTCAAAGTTTCAAACATTGTATATTAGAAAACCTTAAGGATATTTTGACACTTAAGCCTCAAAATGGTTATTCTCATTATCAAGGGATATGTTTTAGCATGAACTTCGGCAATAACTAGTTCGATTCCATGAGTTGACGATTCTCGAAAGAAGAGAAAAAATTTCTGGTGGAATGGTTCTTTATCTTTACTATCAATAGTCACACATGATCTATACAAATAATTGATTGAGACAAGTACATTTAGAATACAATCTGCTACCTTAATTCAGCTAAATTTGTCCATGGTTCGAACATAAAGTGCCCACTAGTTTCGATATTTGAAATATTGTTTAAAGAAATATACTACTGCTTGAAATTGATTTGTGCATATTATCGGATAAAAAAATTTGACATCCAAAATAAAATTGTTAGTTACTAAGGAAGACATGATAAATACTTTATAAAGATTTACAATCCTCCCATGATTCAACAAGGTTGCATTGCTTAGTGTAGAAAGATGAAATTAATTGTAAAGTTTTCAGGTGATTTGTTATATAGAATCTAAACAACATGAAAAAATATTCATAAGAAATTGTGAAATAATTTATGCAATAGGACACAAATAGCAAGATGACAAGCTTTGTAATCATTTGACACGTTAAATTTTAGAGATAACCAGTGAAGTTTAGAAAATTATGCATTATTCGAGTGGAAAAAAATAAAAATGACAAGCTCCCAAGTGTTTCAACCACAACATTTTGAGAAACAAACAAGGTTTACTCTAAGAAATGGCATAAATTATAAAATTATATTAGTGTCCAGGAATGACCAAGTAGGTAAATGGGACCCCATAAAACAATATAGAAAATAAGACATATTAGCATAAATTCAAATACCCGACAATTTACACTGTAATGAAGGTTTGTACCTTCTAGGGCATAAAATACAACCCTTGGGTTTAACAAATGTGATAAGAGGCCATTGTTTCATGCAGTAGAAGAGCCATTTATCAAAAAAAAAAAAAAGTTACATTTTGGTGAGAAAATCATGTACTTATCACTCTACCTAATGTTATGAAGGCAATACCCAAAGGTGTCTCGATGTGCATTTCTATATGATAATTGTGTGTTTATCAAATGAAGGTTTTTGAGACAAGCTCCAAAGCGTCTAAGCTACATTTTCAAGAAGCAAGCAAGGTTCACTCTAAGAAATGGCATCTCTTTAAGGTCACAATATTAAGAAAATAGACATATTGGCTTAAACGAAGATACCCAACAATTTACCCATAAAATTAAGACTTATGCTTCCTAGGGCATGACACAACCCTTGGGTTTATAGATGGGCCATTTCTTCTATCTAGTAGGAGAGCCATGCATAAAAATGAAAGTTAATTTTTGGCGAGAATCTCATGTACTCGTCACTCTAACAAATTTTATTGTAAATGTGGCTAGAGGTTTCTCAATGTGCATTATGTTTGATGATAGTATGTATATACCAAACGAAGTCTATTTGAGACATAATCAAAAATGTTAACATTTGTTACATCAAGCTAGAAACCCTAGCTTCAATAGCACAATTAGGTATCTATTATCCAAAATTCACCCCCCTAGGGTAAATTTTGATAACATGCATCAGAAGATTCAAATCCCAAGCAAATTGATTGATTCAGAGCAAAATCAGGTTTCTAGGGTCCCTTCAGGTATTTTTCTAACTCCCCTGGCCGAAGAAACAGGGAGCAAGCTCTGAGAAAATGCAAAAAAGTTGCAGAAAGGCAAGTAGGTTGACCCAGGAAAAAGTGTGAAAATTGGCTAAGTCCTACTCAAAAGCGATTGGGACATCCGGGCATGAAAGCGCGAACCGGCCGAACCGGCCGAAAAGAATCAAGTCAGTCCGAAGCAAAGTGAGACAAGCGGGCCAAAAATGCCCGAACCGGCCGAATCGGCCGAAATGATTCCAAAGGGCCCAAAATCAAATGGGACATCTGGGACAAATGGACGCGAAATGCCCGAACCGGCCGAATCGGCCGAAATGAGTCCAAAGGGCCCAAAATCAAATGGGACATCTGAGACAAATGGACGCGAAATGCCCGAACCGGCCGAATCGGCCGAAATGATTCCAAAGGGCCCAAAATCAAATGGGACATCTGGGACAAATGGACGCGAAATGCCCGAATCGGCCGAAATGAGTCCAAAGGGGCCAAAATCAAATGGGACATCCGGGACAAATGGAGGCGAAGTACGCGAAGGAGCCGAAGGAGCCGAGGACCAATCGAAGCGCCCACGTGTCCTCACGGGAGAAAAAGTCAAAAGGTCGAAAGGGAGTTATCGTTATCGAGCCCAACCGAACCAATGAAATGGCGCCACGTGTCCAAGTTTAAGGGGCCCATGCAATTTCAAAAGGAAGGCCCGCGAAAGACGGAGGACGAGAATTGCTCGTCAATCAAGCACGTGCCACGTGTTGTCGAGCGGTGAAGAGCGGGAAAACATTTTAAAATCTGTCTTGAGTACGCTCAGTGCCTAAATCTTGAGATCGCCATATCTTTTGATCCGAGCTCGATTTCCACGTTCTTTATATCAACGGAAAGCTCATGAAATTCTCTACATGATTCTGGGGTTAATCTCGAGTTTTGGTGCAGTTTGGAGAGAGAAAATCAAGAAACGGCTCTGACGCGTGATACAACAGAAGTGGCGCTTCAAAATCTTGGTCCTTTGACTCTTTAGTCACGTGGACGTTTAAAATCTTTCATTTCATTTCATTTCAACAACCAGACTTTAATGCGTGAGCAGATGCGGCTCCCGTTTTGCCAGGATCCGCCGCTTATACCATAATGAGATGATTTAAAATACAACCTGGGGGTGGTTGGAGTAGATCTGACTTTCCTCTTTCTTCCTTCTCTCATTCTTCCTATATATTGTAAGGAGTGGCAAAATAAAAGAGGTGGTTCATTCTTTCGGCTCTGCCCTCCCTTCTTTTCTTCTCTAGGATTGAAAATGGAGTTCGAACCTCTTCCCTTGCTCTGTAATGGCGTTTTTGCCTTTTACTAATGGAATGATGTTCTGTGCAAACTTCTGGAGCAACAAAACGTGTTTTGTGATGCATCTGTCCATCCTTCCTCGTTTTTGCTTGTCCTCTTCTTGCCTCTCTTCATTGCAGGTATTTGTGCATGTTTGAATGTTCATTGCAGGTTTGGAGCTGTGTTCATGGAGTTTTGGGACATTTTCTGTGTGAAATCTATCCTTGGGCCTGTGATGCATCTGTCCATCCTTCCCATTGCTCACCTCTCTTTGTCCCATGGCAGTTTTGATAGATGTCCAACATTCTCCTTCTCTGGTGTATCACCGTTTTAGTGTAGGCTTTTGTTGTTGTTTTCCTTTCTCTCTCTCTCTCTGTCTCCTTGGCATGGTTAGATTAGGATTAGATTAGCTTGCTGCTGCTGGAATAGCTTGTGGCAGGTAGTTTAGGAGCAGGAACCAGCCTTCTCTGGAGATTCCTCTCTCGGTTTTACAAGTCCCACGCTTGGAGAGAGGTTTCCATGTTGTGCAATCACACTGGATGCCTGAACATCAACCTAGAAGCTTTGATGTGCGTCCGAGGTGCTTTGTGATTTTGCACTAACAGTTTTGGCACGCCCGGTGGGACCTTAGAGGTCTTTCACTTCATCTTTTGCAGGTTGATGTGTTCCTGTGAAGATTTCAGCCTTTGGAGGCACTTGCAAACACATCTGGCGACTCCATCTGGTCAACAACCCATCTCTGAAGTTGCAGACCTTCCTTTCCATTCATTTCCATCCATTTTCATCCATCTTTCTTTCCATCCCCTTCATTCTTTTCCATTCCATGAAGTTGTGCAATCATGACTTCATTTCCATCATGGAATTCACATCAACAACAGCAGTATATTCCACCTCCAACATGTTTTACAAATCCTCCAAATCAGCATTTTGAGCAGATTCAAGATCAGTATGCATACCCATATGAGCAGCAGTGCCAAAGTCAGTTTGGCTATGGAGCTTTCCAAGAGCAAGGGTGTGCATACAATGAAGACCATCAGATCCAAGATGCTGGTCTGTTGGAGAAAATCCAAAAGATGGAGGTAAACATAGTGCAGTCCAGGGCTCAGGCACAGATGAGAGCATTTGGAATCGGTTGTGAAGCACCCTGTCCATGGGTGGGACCTTTTCCAAGTCATTACAGCCCTCAGGAGAAGCTTGACTTCATGATTGCAACGCTGCCTTTGCTTGCAAAGTGGATTGAAGAAATAGAGGTGTATGAGAGAAGTATTCAGCAACCTTGTCAACAGGTAAGCACACCATCTCATGCCTTTTCTTTTCCTCTTTCCCAATCTGTTTCAGTTCAGCAGTGTCAAGTTTCAAACTCTCCATCTGCTGTCCCAAATGTGGAATCCATGTCTCCACCTCTCAGTCTTCCATTTCATCTCGATTCTTCTTTCATTTTCCCTTCCAAACAGTCATTCCCTCCACAAGAGCTAACAGAAATACCCCCTCCTCCAAAGAAACAAGAGTTTCTACCTCCTCCACCACCACAAAAAAATGTAAAATCAATCGAGTTTCAACCCATTCCTCCTTTTGCATTCCCAATTCCATGTGGGAAAGAAGAAATTGTAAAAATCAGTCATCAAGGACAACAAGAGGAAGAGCCCAGAAAAGAAATGACAGACAGCTTGAAGGTTTGGGCTGCCAAATTTGGGATGACACAGATCCCTTTGCTGGTGAAGCCCACAGAAGAGGCTGAGGTTGAACAAATGGTGGTTAGGACTGATTTGGTTGCAGCAGAAGAAGAAGATCTTGCAGTCCCAACTTATCCTCTAGAGCAGTAGATTGAAGAGTTTGACTTGACAAACTTCATGCTGGAGAAGGAGTTCAATCAAGAGCAAGATTGCCTTCAAACATTGGAGGAAGGAGAAGCTGCTCCAAATCCAAAAGAAGAGGAGCACAATCTAGCTATGGAGGAGAAAAACGCAGATCCAAGGGCTTTGAGCACAAAGCGGGTTCTGAAAGAACCTTGATTCTTCTTTCCACTTCATCTCTCTCAAGTTCTAGCATTGAAAAGGAGTTTGATCTCTCAAACTCAATATTGGAAGTGAAGGAAACCATGGTGGTCAAGTTGCAGATCAAGAGGACACCATGGAGGAAGTTGAACACGAGCGGCGGGGACAGCAATGAGGCGGTTTACAGCCGATTTGGAGGACTGTTTTGATGGAGAAGAGCCGGTTGAGTTTTCACCATTCTCTCTTTCATCATCCACATTCCAAACACAAGAGTCTGCTGTCATGAAGGAGAGCATTCATTTGCAGCAGCCTGCATCTTATAGCAGCCCTTTGGAACCAAAATTGGAAGATTTAAATCTTCCATGTTCTTCATCGGAGGAAGAGAAAGGGCAGAAGGGTCCTACCATTTCTTCCACGTCATCCATTCAGGTGGGTCTACAAGAAGACTCCATTCTTGGAGTTGAAAATCAGAGCTATGGGCATGTCAAACGGATCAGACCTTGCCCAATCAGGTATTTGGCTTCATTGGAGCCAAAGGAGAAGCCCTGACCAGTCATGCTTGCTTGAGCATGAGGATGAGCTACTGAAGTACCAGGATCAGCTGCCATACCTCTCGAATCCAAATGCGAGCAACTAAAAGAGGTATTGGATTTTTCAGTTGATACCTTGATGATTTGGATAGAAGACCAGCTTCTTGTTGATTTTCCATCCATCCAAACAGCCATGATCAGTGCCAAATCAATTGCATGGCTGCCAATTTTGAAGAAAGGAAGCTATTTCTCACAACCAGTTGCAGGGTTTGTTTAGCTTGCCTTTGCTTCCAGTTAGAGTAAAGTAGCTAGGTTTGCTTTCAGCAGAAGAAGTGCTTGTGCACACTCTGCATGTTCCATTTGGGGCATGTATGATTTTCAGTTTTGTACATAGTTTTTGGTGTTGCTGGTTTTGCTCTTGCACAGTTCTTTTCAGTGGTTTTTGGTGAGAACAACTCCATGTCCGGTGGGTTTCAAGTGGCTCAGAGGGAGGTTTTCAAAGTTCAGATCAGTTGCGGGTTACAACTCATGACTCCATGCCCAATGGATTGCTTCAGGCTACTGGTCTTTTCATCTAGCAGGCAGATGACCCTGCTGAGTCGCCAAATTGTTATCCAAAATTCACCCCCCTAGGGTAAATTTTGATAACATGCATCAGAAGATTCAAATCCCAAGCAAATTGATTGATTCAGAGCAAAATCAGGTTTCTAGGGTCCCTTCAGGTATTTTTCTAACTCCCCTGGCCGAAGAAACAGGGAGCAAGCTCTGAGAAAATGCAAAAAAGTTGCAGAAAGGCAAGTAGGTTGACCCAGGAAAAAGTGTGAAAATTGGCTAAGTCCTACTCAAAAAAGCGATTGGGACATCTGGGCCGCAAAGGCGCGAACCGGCCGAACCGGCCGAAAAGAATCAAGTCAGTCCGAAGCAAAGTGAGACAAGCGGGCCAAAAATGCCCGAACCGGCCGAATCGGCCGAAATGATTCCAAAGGGCCCAAAATCAAATGGGACATCTGGGACAAATGGACGCGAAATGCCCGAACCGGCCGAATCGGCCGAAATGAGTCCAAAGGGCCCAAAATCAAATGGGACATCTGAGACAAATGGACGCGAAATGCCCGAACCGGCCGAATCGGCCGAAATGATTCCAAAGGGCCCAAAATCAAATGGGACATCTGGGACAAATGGACGCGAAATGCCCGAATCGGCGAAATGAGTCCAAAGGGGCCAAAATCAAATGGGACATCCGGACAAATGGAGGCGAAATGTACGCGAAGGAGCCGAAGGAGCCGAGGACCAATCGAGAAGGCGCCACGTGTCCTCACACGGGAGAAAAGTCAAAAGGTCGAAAGGCGAGTTATCGAAGCGCCCGAACCGAACCAATGAAATGGCGCCACGTGTCCAAGTTTAAGGGGCCCACAAGCAATTTCAAAAGGAAGGCCCGCGAAAGACGGAGGACAGAGAATTGCTCGTCCAATCAGCACGTGCCACGTGTCGTCCAGACGGTGAAGAGCGGGAAAACATTTTAAAATCTGTCTTGGTCTGCTCCGTGCCCTAAATCTTCAGATCGCCATATCTTTTGATCCAGAGCTCAGATTTCCACGTTCTTTATATCAACGGAAAGCTCATGAAATTCTCTACATGATTCTGGGGTTAATCTCGAGTTTTGGTGCAGTTTGGAGAGAGAAAATCAAGAAACGGCTCTGACGCGTGATACAACAGAAGTGACGCTTCAAAATCTTGGTCCCTTTGACTCTTTAGTCACGTGGACGTCATTAAAATCTTTCATTTCATTTCATTTCAACAACCAGCTTTAATGCGGCGAACTGACCCGCCGTTTGCAGGATCCGCCGCTTATACCATAATGAGATGATTTAAAATACAACCTGGGGGTGGTTGGAGTAGATCTGACTTTCCTCTTTCTTCCTTCTCTCATTCTTCCTATATATTGTAAGGAGTGGCAAAATAAAAGAGGTGGTTCATTCTTTCGGCTCTGCCCTCCCTTCTTTTCTTCTCTAGGGTTGAAAATGGAGTTCGAACCTCTTCCCTTGCTCTGTAATGGCGTTTTTGCCTTTTACTAATGGAATGATGTTCTGTGCAAACTTCTGGAGCAACAAAACGTGTTTTGTGATGCATCTGTCCATCCTTCCTCGTTTTTGCTTGTCCTCTTCTTGCCTCTCTTCATTGCAGGTATTTGTGCATGTTTGAATGTTCATTGCAGGTTTGGAGCTGTGTTCATGGAGTTTTGGGACATTTTCTGTGTGAAATCTATCCTTGGGCCTGTGATGCATCTGTCCATCCTTCCCATTGCTCACCTCTCTTTGTCCCATGGCAGTTTTGATAGATGTCCAACATTCTCCTTCTCTGGTGTATCACCGTTTTAGTGTAGGCTTTTGTTGTTTTTTTCCTTTCTCTCTCTCTCTCTGTCTCCTTGGCATGGTTAGATTAGGATTAGATTAGCTTGCCTGCACTGGAATAGCTTGTGGCAGGTAGTTTAGGAGCAGGAACCAGCCTTCTCTGGAGATTCCTCTCTCGGTTTTACAAGTCCCACGCTTGGAGAGAGGTTTCCATGTTGTGCTTCACACTGATGCCCGAACATCAACCTAGAAGCTTCTGATGTGCGTCCGAGGGTGCTTTGTGATTTTGCACTAACAGTACACAACCAATTAGACTACTAGAACATAAAGCACACATATGTCATGTTTTTTTCAAAGACCTTAGTTGTGAGCAATATAATGGCATACAACTAGTTCATTACGATGGAAGATGTTCGCAATAAAATTAGATACAATGAAAGCAACATCAAGATAAAGATACATAGAAACTCATAATAAGGCAATTGAGCACTTTCAATTCACCGCCAAAAGAAATCATAAAGAAGATCTAATCGAGAAGTTTCCTACTCTAGGAGAGAGATGTGGTAGCTATGACATCACCAATCTCCCTAACAAGAGGGGTTCTTAATCCAAATTCCAAAATACATGAGTATAATAGAAGAAAAAACGCACACACAATTAAAAAAGCACAACCTTGACCTCGTCTTGCACTTTGGGAACTTATGGGTATCCTATAGAACATGAAAACTAAAATTAAATTCATTAACTTCTACAAATGGATTGAAGCCGAGAATAAATCATAGGAATGAGTCCAATTTCATAACCAAACATGAATTAAATAAATAAAGGAACTAGACACACCATTAAGTATGATAAAAATCCTGCAAATAAAGCCAAATATAGAATGCCAAGCATTAGTAACTATTAGGAGGGTGTCGGTGGGTATAGTCAAATATATATACATTCAAAGTATTTAGCCTCCCACTTGACTTATGACTATCATGGAAATCCTTTGAATTATTTAACAAAATATGAAGATAACATTACCTTTGATATATAATTGATGAAGAGGAAATTAAAAGCATATTCTTCCAAATCTTCAAGGATGACCTTAACATGGCATGAGGGCATCATAAGAGAGTTGCGACAATCAATTCACATACCATTTATAAATTAATTCCACAAACTACATGTTATGAAGTAGCTTTATGTAATCTAATAATGTGACAAAAGTGTGTACTTTATATATCACACGATCATCATGTAAATTTTACGTTATATGGCATTATGATGTTATTGGATTTCATTGATACTTAACAATTTTTCAATATTTATTCTAAAATTCAAGTACTCTAGAATGGTAATGTGTAATTCCCACTGCTATCATAGAGATAACATATAGCATTTTATTTTGCACCACAAGTGGGTTTCTCCAAAACATAAAAGGAATATTTGGGCACACCAAAAGAGAAACTATAAAAAGGTTGATGAATTACATGAAACTTTTAAATACAAAAACAGATGATTTGGAAACAACATTAAGTTAGGAATA
The DNA here is from genome assembly GCA_018340775.1 of Taxus wallichiana var. yunnanensis. Taxonomy (NCBI): domain Eukaryota; kingdom Viridiplantae; phylum Streptophyta; class Pinopsida; order Cupressales; family Taxaceae; genus Taxus; species Taxus wallichiana. The sequence goes on along the minus strand of CM031242.1, from coordinate 777,519,649 downwards.
TTCCTACATATGAGAAATGGTGTCTCAAAAGGCCATGATAGTAAAAGAAATTAATGCTAGCATGACATAAGAAATAATGAAAATGTGATGAATCTTGCTGAAATGAAAAGGGTAGAAGAAATATGTGGACAAAGTAAAATAATGATCCAGGCCTCAATAGGTAACTCGGTAGACAACACTCCAAATGAGGGTCTAGATGTGTTATGTGTGTGTGTGGAAGATTTGTGAGAAGATAAGAGCGAGGTGAGAGAGATATGATAGAACTGAAACAATAAATGTATTTTATTTATCAATTTGTCATGTGCATGGCATACTCTTGAGAAATTTGTAAGATTGCTTTGTACTCTTTTCTAATTGATGTTATCTTGTTGACTATCTAAATTTACTAATATGCATATGTAGATTACAAATCTGAGAAAGTGTGGAGATCGGTTAGGGAGGTTAAAGCATTTCAAAGACTCGATGCTTCATCTTCAAACCATTACGTGACATTGCAAACACAACTCGGGGTTCCGCTTGGGATGGCATAGGGAGTATATTGTCTAAGGTCTACATGGTAATTGCCCCAAAGAAGTTGTGATCTGTGAGACTTAATTTTGCCTTTGTAGTGTGGCTTGAGGTGTGTCGACTCTATTGAAGATAGTGGGAGATAGAAAAAGGTCTAGTGCACAAACGGGTGGTGCCATGTCCAACCCGCATTAAGCTGAGAGTGTGTAGGAATTTGTAGGAAGTGGAGTAATGATCATGGAGATATTGTGAACCTATGGATGATAATCTTGGGTAACATAGTCCATTAAGAGAGAATTGTATATTTCTTTTTGCATAAACTCTTTTGATCACCATTTTTGTCGCCTCGGCCCTTGTTTCTTTTGTTACTCACTCAAAATTGGCTAAGTATGAAGGCCCGATGCGAGAAGGTGTCCACGTGTCTTGTTGGTGCAATCGGGCATAAAGAAAGAAGGAAACGCTCTCAATCTTGCGCGACACCATCCACGTGTCTCGGGCCTGATAACGATTACCCCGACAGGTTGAAAAGTCAAAAGCATAGAAAAATGCAACGGGCCTCCACGTGTTCTGAGTGCTCTTCCCAAGTAAAGAAAAAGAGGGATCCTCCCCGAACTAGGCGTGCCCACCACGTGTCTCTCAGGAGCAGATTGGAGAATCAAGTTCCAGAAAGGACTCTCAAGCAAGCGTCCATTCTCCACGTGGCGGGAAAGGATTATCACCGACTCCAGAAGCGACATTGGGTGAATTAAACGCAAATCGCAAATATCTCAACAAGTAGTTGAGATATTGACCCAGAAAGGGGAGATCATTGAATGTTGCCAGTAGAAGCTCTGATTTCAGACGTTGAAGCAAGAGCCACAAACATCTATAAAAGGACGTTAGATCTAGGAGGAAAAAAGAGAAGCTTTTGGTAGAGAAAAACAGACAGAGGTTGTAAAAGAGTTTCAAGGTTCAGTTTTGTAATAGCTAAGCCTTAACAAGACTCATTTATACAAGGAAATTGTAATTTGTGCCATTTCGGCCTTATATATTATTTTCTCCATAAATTGAGTTCTTGTTCTGTGCACCATTGGCTTACATGTTCTGAGTCTTTCTTTTCACTGAGTAGTTCTAGATAATTTATAAAATCTATCGTGTTATACGCCCTTGGGTTTAACTTATCTATTATTTACGTTTGTCGTGTGTTTCATCTTCACAGACTTTGATTAATCTAGAGTGTTTCTAAAAATAGGTAGATCATGCTATAATGCTCTTCAAACTATTTTAAAGAATCCCCTTAGATATCTCTCCGTCCCTTTTAAATCTATTCCTAGGTGCATCGCCTTAGTTAGTTTTACGTTTCTTTTAAGTTTTCTCCTAACCCTATCTCACACCATAGAGAAGATCCAACTTCTTTAAAATCTGGAGGTTACCTTAGGGCGCACGTCCTACTAGCCTAAGGTATCCAACGACTCTGATGGTTCATCCGTAAAGATAATCGTCAACAAGAACTACAAGTTATGAGGATAGGCTTGGTGATAGCACAAGAACTCTGTGTTGGTAGATATTTCTAGATTAGTGGCCCCTCGAAAAGCAATAGTCTTGATTTTGTTCAATCTATGGAGCAAGTGTGGAACCTTGGCTTCTAGTTGTTACTTGGTGAACCATTTGGCTTGTTGTGGGGAATGACCCACTCGATGAATATGTACACGGTCATGGAGCATTTTTGTCTAAACATGGTTTCCAAAATCTGTTTGTCTTTGTCACTTAAGGTTCTATGTTAGTAGGAAACAAGGTTCGAATGTTGAGCATCCGTAGTTATATCGTCATAATCTTCTTTGGAGCTGATGCAACATGTGTTGAGCATGGAATCACTTCAAGAATCCAATATCTCTTACTTCCCACTGATACAACTATGTTTGTGAGGATTGGCATTGTACATACACTTGTGACTAGCATGAAGGAATGCCCAAGGAATACATCAAAACATTAAATATCGCTACATTGTACACTAAATTATCTTTGAACGAACGAATAGCATATATGAAGCGAAATTGTTGTGTGACGTGTTTATCTTTGGTGTTGCGGGAATTGAACCATCCCCAATTTATGCGGTACCGTAGATAAGGCATGGTTGGAAAATGTAGTTGTTTAATGGTCGCTTCAAAAATGAGGTTTTTCATGCTATTGATATTGATCGAGAAAATCAAGTGGCTGCCCTTACACCCACATCTATGTATGGAATAGTTGTTTAGCTTCAACATCTAGCGCTATGGGAGTTGCTTGTGTAGTTCTCACCAAAATATTGGGAATTGTGTCAATGATTCCATTTGAGGTTTTGACTACATCATCCTCTTTTTTGCCTACATAAGCTAATTATTTTGAGCATGGAACTCTGTGTTGGAGTGGCTGTTGCTTTTGTGTATGTCACGCCATTTACCTTTCTTTTGATGGTTTGGGCATGTCTGAAAAATGAGTGCACTTTGGCATGAAGGTTGTTTCCCACTTGCCTTTTTCTTGGATTCTTTCTTAATGCGAATCCTATTGTCTTGACCTTGGCCAACTTTAGTTTGTATTGAATGAAGTCGTAGGCTGCTCCAATAATTGAGAAATTTACACTCCTCGACTTAAATGAACCTAGTCTTGCATAAAGGTCATGGAATGCATTGGTGTATGCTTGGATTGATTTATCATGTCCTTGCCAAAGTTGTGATCATCGAATGTAGCAATCATTCCGGACATCTTCAACATAAGTGTTCATCCTTGAAGTCTTCAGGAATGTTTCCCAAGTTGTATTAGACCTTTTACTATCAATTCGCTTTCCGCATGAGGTGTGCACTTGCCACTACTTCTTGACGGTGAAGAAACTCAGCAAAGCAATCTTGATCTTCCTTCATAAGAAAAATCATTCATCGAAAAATAAGATTGTAATGGATCTAACCACTTATCTACTACATCTACATTTATCTTTCCTTTGAACATCTAGATTTACACCACAGGGGGCTCCATTACCAAAAGCTTTACCTGATGATGATGTCAATGGAATCATCTACTCAAGGACATCTTCAAGCTGGTTGAACAGAAATTTCCACTGTTTCATGGGTGCTTCTATGATTTCATTTTCAATCATCACGTGTATCTCATCTTGCATGGGTTTCACCATAGAAGCTTTGTTGAAGTGACCTGCTTCGTAGTTTGATGGATCTCGAGGTTTGATGCAACGGATCAGATATTGTGATCACATATGATGGGACATCCAAGACAAACCACTTTGATACTAGTAATCGGGCCTGGAGGTAGCCCGATGAACAACACTTTAAATGAGGATCTAGATCTGTTATGCGCGTATGGAAGCTTTGCGAGAAGATAAGAGTGAATCAAGAGAGAGATAATGTAAGTGAAACAATATATTATTTTATTTATATGCTTATTTTGTACATGGCATACTCTTGAAAGATATGACTAGTGTATTCTATTATGAATGTTTTTATCTTGCTATCTAAAGTTACAAATATGTCCTGGATTACAAATTTGAGGTGTGAAGATAAGTTACAAGAGTTAAAGACATTTCAAAGGTTACATGTCATCTACCAACCATTAGGTGATGTCATTTACAGTGTGTGGTATGTTATCGGGGATGGATAACATAAGCCTTAGGTGAGATTCGCAAGGTTACACTTAGGGTAGTTTTCATCTAGATGGCATGAGTTGGCCTTCACGATATGACCTAGAGTTGTGTCAAACTAAGTCAAAGCCAATGGGGGATACCATGAAAGGTTGGATGCATGCATGCACGACACCATGTCCATCCCGCACAAATTGCATCGCAATCTTTTAGGAGTATGTGTGTCATCTATGGGAGGTGGAGGAATGGTCATGGATATACCATGAACCTATAGATGAGGTGTTAGGGTATAGTAGTCCATTGAGAGGGGAACCCCAAGCTATGAGAATAGCTCGGTTGTATGGTAAGAACCATTAATGGTAGATGATTTTGGATCAAAAATAAATGATGAAAACCAAAAGAATAACATAAATCAATACTATGTAAGATATGTAATGTAGGCGGCTACGATACACGACAATTTGTTATATAATACAAATAGCTAGAATGGTTGAAAATAATTGTCTTATTGTATGATGTGGATGTAAATATTCTTACAATTGACGAACTCTTTAAGAGAATAAGAAGCATATACATTAAGCACAATTTTGCAAACCCATTGACCATGAATAGAAGAGATATTATGGAGAGAACACAAGCCTCAAATATGTGATAGGATATATGCGTTCAACTCTCAATATACTAATGTCTTGAAAATAAGTTGGAAGGAATCAAAACCAAAATCAATAAAAAGAGCACTCCAACTTCTAAAGCGATATAGACTGATTCTTGTAGCAAAAGCAACCCTTAAGACAATTGGAATAAAGGTTCAATAAAGAAATAAAATTCAAAGGTAGTGTTAGTGCAAAATCACAACACCCACAGACGCACATCGGGCTTCTAGGTTGATGTTCGAGCATCCAGCAGATGATTGCACAACATGGAAACCTCTCTCCAAGCGTGGGACTTGTGAAACCGAGAGAGGAATCTCCAGAGAAGGCTGGTTCCTGCTCCTAAACTACTCCGCCACAAGCTATTCCAGGTGCAGTAAGCTAATCTAATCCTAATCTAACCATGCCAGGAGACAGAGAGAGAGAGAGAGAAGGGAAAAACAGCAAAAGCCTACACTAAAACGGTGATACACCAAGAGAAGGAGAATGTTGGACATCTATCAAAACTGCCATGGGACAAAGAGAGGTGAGCAATGGAAGGATGGACAGATGCATCACAGGCCCAAGGATAGATTTCACACAGAAAATGTCCCAAAACTCCATGAACACAGCTCCAGACCTGCAATGAACATTCAAACATGCACAAATACCTGCAATGAAGAGAGGCAAGAAGAAAACAAGCAAAAACGAGAAAGGATGGACAGATGCATCACAAAACACGTTTTGTTGCTCCAGAAGTTTGCACAGAACATCATTCCATTAGTATAAGGCAAAAACGCCATTACAAAGCAAGGGAGGAGGTTCGAACTCCATTTTCAACCCTAGAGAAGAAAAGAAGGGAGGGCAGAGCAGAAAGAATGAACCACCTCTTTTTTTTTTTAAAAAATGAGCCAAATCTGGCTTTTACATTCCATGGGTCGAGCCCAGGGGACGAAAACGTGGGAAAACGTGCAAGCCCATTCCTCATTGACTGCAGATGCATTAAATCAGCATGGAGGATCTTACCAACCCATACCCTGTCACTTTGAGCGATTTTGGAGGAGAATGCGACCCATTTGTATTAATTTGGCCGCTAAAATGTCACTTCTGGCCGTGCAGAAGAAGAATGCGACCCATTAGCATTAAAACGGGTTGTTGAAAGGTCGCTTCTGGCCATTACCACACGTCAGAGCCGTTTCTCGATTTTCTCTCTTGATGCACCAAAACTCGAAATTGATCCCGAGATCATGTAGAGCATCTCAACAGCTTTCCGTTGATATAAAGAACGTGGAAATCCGAGCTCTGGATCAAAAGATATGGCGATCTGAAGATTTAGGGCACGGAACAGATCAAAACGAATTTTAAAATGTTTTCCCGCTCTTCGCCATCTAGACGACACGTGGCATGTGCTGATTGGACGAGCAATTCTCTCTCCTCCGTCTTTCGCGGGCTTTCCTTTTGAAATTGCTTGTGGGCCCCTTAAACTTGGACACGTGGCGCCATTTCATTGGTTCGGTTCGGCGCCGATAACTCGCCCCCCTTTGACCTTTTGACTTTTCTCCCGTGAGGACACGTGGCGCTTCGATTGGTCTCGGCTCCTTCGGCTCCTTCGCGTACTTCGCCTCCATTTGTCCCGGATGTCCCATTTGATTTTGGGCCCTTTGTGCTCATTTCGGCCGGTTCGGGCATTTCGCGTCCATTTGTCCCAGATGTCCCATTTGATTTTGGGCCCTTTGTGCTCATTTCGGCCGGTTCGGGCATTTCGCGTCCATTTGTCCCAGATGTCCCATTTGATTTTGGACCCTCTGGACTCATTTCGGCCGATTCGGCCGGTTCGGGCATTTTTGGCCCGCTTGTCCCACTTTGCTTCGGACTGACTTGACTCTTTTCGGCGGTTCGGCCGGTTTCGCGCCTTTTGGCCCGATTGTCCCATTTCGTCCCTCTCGGCCCGAGCTAGCCAATTTTTCTGTTGAACCGGCATTTCGCGCCGCCGCGTACTTTTGTCCCGAGATGTCCCTGTTGCTTTGCAAGGGTCGTTTGTGCTTACTTGCCGAGCCGGCAGTTGGGCCTTTTTGTCCCAAATGTCCCGACCGCCTTAGGACTAGGACTTAGTCATTTTTATGATTTTTTCCGGATCAACCTACTTGCCTTCTACAACCTTTTTCGCATTTTCTCGAGCTTGCTCTTTTCCTCTCGAGACAGGGAACTTAGAAAATATTTGAGGGGACTCTAACAACATGATTTTGGCCCCAAATCAATCAATTTTCCTAGGACTTGAATATTCGATGCATGTTATCAAAATTACCCGGGGGGTGAAATTTTGACAACAGTAAAGAATAACAAGATTAAAACTATGTGAGCAAAAGGAGAAGATTAAAACCCTAGGAGTGGAACATCATGGATTTTGTAAGGAGACACTTTGGACTATTCGGAAGATATATGGGAAGAGAGTCAAAACTTTAACTCTCCTATCAACAAGCCATTTTCATGTTTGGATAGGAGGTCAAAGGTGGTGAACTTGGGTTTTTCGTATGTGAAAGAACAAGATACAAAACTGAAACCTAAGGATAGGGTATGGGACATAGTTCAAAGGGTTGGAATTGGTGATGCTAGATGCCATGTGTTTAACACCTCGAAAACACAATCATTAGGTTAGAATGGTAGTGTGGGTGGTTTTTTGAAGCCATCAATGAGGCTAGAATAGGCGAGATCTTCCAACATATGGAAACAATTTGGAGCAATGCTAAATAAGAGCCCTCTAGTTTGGGGGATATTTGGAGCCAACGTTAGTATTGGGGATATACACTCGAAGCATGATTCGAAGGGCTGACACACTCCTTTGCACAACACAGCTATTAAGGATTTAAGGTATTCAAGAGGGTATTTAAGTAATACTTGAAATGATCGGGCTATGTTGATTAGTGTTAACACAAAAGTAGCACCCTAAGATTTTCTCATAACAGATCCCTACTCTTTGCTAACATGGGACTATCTCCAAGTTGTGGGACTTTCATCTTGAGACAGACCTCCAGAGAAGGTTGGTTCCTCTACCTAATTCTAATGTTGAAACTACTCCTAATGCGGAAAACAACCTATCTAATCCTAATCTACACATTCCAAGGGACTAGGGAGAGAGAGAGGGTTAGAAGGATGCATAAAGGGAAATCCTAAACTAAAAGGTGTGATAGCACTAGAAAAAGGGTGGGAAAACTCTAATGAGGGAGAAGGGAGAAGGGACAAGCCAAACATAAGTGACACAAACCCAAGATTGCATTTACCATCTATTCTCCATGAAACACAACAAAATGAACTTGCAAAGGAGAAATACATGCACAACACACTACAATAAGTAAAAGAGAGGAAAGGTTGCAAATAACACAAGTCAGGGTTGAGAAAACACCACAAAACAAGTTTTATTGCAATAGAAATATGCGCTGTCCATTAAAGTTACGAGAAGAAGGCACAAAAAAAAACATTTCCAAGTCCAAAATGAAGGTTTGATGGCTCACAAACTGCTGCTAGAACCATTATGACATAATTCCTTTACATTTTAGAACTTCCTCCTCTCAAAATGAGATATTTTACAATATATAGAACATGAGAGAGAAAGAGAAGAGGGAAAGAAAGAAGGGCACAACTTTTCTGCTGAACCACCCACCAAAATGCATTAATTCACTGCGCAAGGCACGTAGGAACCCCGCAAGGCCCTTCCTATGTCCATTATGTAATGAAGAAGGAGATGGAGCATAATTTGTTCATCAATTTTGATCGTTGGGAAGAAAATTTGACAATTTGTGTGCTCAAGATTGTACTTTCCTCCTTTGAAACTCGTGATTGCCATTTTCTCCCACCAAACCTCACCAAAATCTGATTTTAATGATATCAAATTGAAGGGATCAAGGAGACCTTTCCAACGAGATCGATTTCATCAAATTTTGAGTTACGTGGAGGAAGTTATGGCCGTTTGAAGTTTTGCATGTCTAAGGATCGGTTGAATGACACGTGGCAACGCTTTGATTGGCTTCATGGATAGCATTTGTCTACGTGTGCATTGCTTTTCCTTCACCACGCTTTCACCCTTTCATTGGTTACGGGGTCAAGCCTTTTCCTACGTGTCTACTTGCTTTCTTTCCGTGCCGACCGAAACTTCATCAAATTTGACTTATTTCATGGACTTCAGGTCCGCGGAACACTTTTACCTTTGCAAGCGCGCGAAAGACGCCACGTGTCCACCTTGATGCTTTAGGATTGCACCATGTGGTATGTGTTGGTTTGTCCACTTGTTCTATGGACCGTAACTCTGCCTCACCCCACCGCGGACCCAAAACCTTGTTAAATCCAGCTTATTCTATGGAATTGAGCTCTGCGAAACCCATCTATGTTGAAGAGTGGCGGAATGCCGACACGTGTCCTCCCTCGACCGTTGATCCTTTGCCACGTGTTCGCCTTTTACACTACCATGTGTTCTTCTACACCGTCGTGTGTTTCCTTGACTTGCCTTGACCCCGCCTGGACCCGAAAGTATATGGAATGCAGCTTATTTTGCGGGTTTCATGTCTACCGGGTGCATTTTTGTGGAAGAGTGACGGAATGCCGCCACGTGTCCCCTTTTGCCCTTGGATCTTCGTCATGTGTCTAGCCTCCACTCTACCATGTGTCCACCGACCCCGACCCGAAATGTATCAAATTTGGATCATTCCATGAACTTGAGGTCCGCGGAACCCAAATGGTTTGAGCAAGCCCAAAATCCTGCTGCGTGTCCCCTGCCGGAATGCTTGAGGTAAAATTTGACAAGAAAATGGACATTCGTGGCATTTTTTAATGTAACCCGCCTATGCTTTAAAACTTAGTTTCCAGCGGGTTTTTAATGTATTGTCCCAAATGGACATATTCTAACCCCAAATGGATTTAAGGCAAATCCCAAATAAAATGCAAGTTGGAAATTATTGTTTTTATGACAACAATGCAAACAACCCAAAATTCCTTGCCAAAACCCTAGGAGATTTGCCTATGGGTGTAAAATAGCTTCAAAACACCTTTAAACAACGATCATTCTCCTTCGAACCCTTGCTCAAATCTGCAAAATTACAACCTTCAAACACATAGGGTTTGATAGCAAGTATGCCTCTAATTCTAAAGCAACCATGATCTCATGGAAAGTTTATTAGTACCATCAAAAATAGAAAGCTTACCCCACCATGGATGTAACTCTCCATAGGGCTACATGTCCGATGCTTTTTCTATTTAATATCTCCCACGGTTAACAAGGATCATTGCTCTAATACCACAGGCCAAACTTCATAAATTCATAACTCGGAAAATACTCAACACTTTTTGACAAATGATAGCTATTATTGATAAAATCACAATCTTTTCAATGATACCAAAATCAGAATTTTTCAATGGGCGGAAGGCACCCAAAACAAGCTCAAAAATCTGGAAATGTGTAGATGAAACCCTAGTTGTATCCGAAATCAACAACCACCATTCGCCCCTCTTGGAAAGCCCTCAAACACTACTGGAATTCAATGGAAAACACAAATAAATCCTTGATCTTCAATGGAAACCCCTGAATGGAGAATCCTCTCACAAGAAAGAAGAGTTTTCGTTCCTCTTTCTCTAATCCTCAAGAGGGTTTTCATCCTCTAGAGCTAACTCAAAAGGGTTTTCGTCCTTAGGAGTTTATTTGCAAAGCTTACAAAGCTTAGACAAAATTCAGAATTTTTATAAAATAAAAGAGATATCTCTCCAAGCCAAGTCGACTTGCTTTTATAGGAAAACTTGGCTTAGTAGCCACCCACAAGCACCAATCACATGCTTTTCCCCGCATTTAATTCTTTTTTGGCCTTGTCACATCCCCAACATGGGTCACATTTTTCCCTAGGGAAATAAAAACATAAAGTGACCTTTTCCTTTTTCTTTTTCTAATTTCACTTTATCTTTTCTCTTTTATTTTTATTAAGTCATTAATAAATTAATATAAGTGCTTTTATAAAGTTTTTTTATGCACTTTATAATAATTTATTAAGACTATAATTTCCTTTTTATCACCCCTTAGCCGTCGGGAAACAAAATTGGGCTAAGGGTCTTCGACATGTTATTTTGGAGAAAGGGACATTTCATTTTAAATGTTTAGCGGCCCTCGTGAATGTGAAGCGGTCCTCCAAGGTTGAAATAGCTAAGTCCATTTATAATTAAGTTATCCAAATTAATCCGGGGTTTAATTTGGGATAACAGATTAGCTCACAAATGAAGGTGGCTAATGTTGGCGAAAAACAAGATGTGAAATTTAGTCTAGACATATCCCATATAAGCCATAAAACTTTGGCGTAAGGGGCATAGTGTGTAATGGTCCTAGTTCGAATGCTCTCCACAAGTATGAAGGAGTGGGGGATAAGTTTGATTCAAAGGTCGGGAGAAGGGACTCCATATTGTATCTATTGCCATTGGATATAGTCATAATTACTTACATTCCGATTGGGGTTAAAGAATTGAAAGCTTTGGAGGAACAAAGGGGTAACAAGGAAAAGTATGTAGCTTTAGAGGAAGAGAGGAATGAGGAGTGGACTACTAATAAAAATATGGAAGTAAATGATTTGGAGGCGCACGGTTGAATGGAGATGAAGTCGAGTAGTGGGAGGAGTGTTCTAGGTTTAAAAGAGAGTGATGGTGGCATTGACAAAGTCTTTGACAGCTAGAGAAAGAAGTGTGTTAAACAAAATATTTCTATGGTTACACTTTGGTTCTAAGTGATGATATAAAAATGCATGAGGTGGTAGAGATGGCTACCTAACCTCTCGTAGGTAGATTTCATTGTCGAAAGGTAGGAGAGTCTTATTTGAGGGAGTGGTTGAAGGTCGAATGGGCTTTAGGGTTAGGATACATTCGAAAATTTTCATCCTATCTAGAGGCTGGTTGGGCTTTCTTTTACGGTCTCCAGAGGACTCAAAGAAGGTTATAGAAAGTTAATGTAAGTGGGAATCTATTCCACTTGTTCTCAAACAATGAACATTGCTTTTTGATGCACGGTCTAAAAGAGTTGATATAGCACCTATACGGGTGAACGTCCTTGGCCTTCCATTGGAGTTTTTGTTGGAGGAGGTTTTTAAGGAGATTGGTAATGATCTAAGAACTTTCCTTGATGCAGATTTGAGTTTTCTTGATTTGGGTATTACGTCTCGTAGCTCAAATCCTTGGTGAGATTGACTTAAGAGAAGGTCTAGTTGCTGAAATGACATTGCAAGAAGGAGCTTTCACTTTTTCACAACCTTTGAACTACTCAAGGGTTCCTTTCTATTGGATAAGATGTCACGAGATATGGACGTATAGCCTAGAAATGTTAACTATCATTTTGTAAAAAGGTTTGGATTTAAAAAGAGCATGTGAGCGGTGCGAAAAGGTTCTTGTTTCATGTAATGTCCCCAATGGGGATATTTTATGCAAAATTGGAATTCCCGAAAACCTCAATTTAAAAATTCAGAACAACAGCAAGAAGTTACTTATTTCCACTTAGCAAACTCCCAACAATCGCTTCAAACTCCACAATACTTTGCAAAAATGGAAAAGACCCTGAATAGTCCCAACTTGCGATTGGATCAGGCTTTTTGAGGGCCTTGAACTCAATCGATTTCTGGTCCTAATCAGATCTGAACACAACTTATAATTGGCTCAATAAACCCTAGAGTGAGGGTTTAATGGCTGTTAAATACTTCAAATAAATTGTATAAAAATAGATGGACAGCAGCAGCAATAAATAGACTGAGATCCATTTCAAATATCACCAAAAATAATTCTAGAAATTATTTAAAAACCTTGTCTGCAGGACATAACTTCAAAAATTCATATCTTTTGCTAGAGAAGTCCAAATGAGCTGAAACTTTGGATCTTGGGCCACAAAAATATGAAGAATAATATTCCAAAATTATTTTTCGCACAACAAACATGAAACCCTAATTTTGCAATAAGTAGGTCGCCCAACACATTTAGGGCATCAAATCAGCTCCAAAAATTATGAAATTAATTCCTCCTTATTCCTCCTAATTTCTGCAACCAAATCCAATGTTAAACTGATCCCAAACTGCAGGTCTGAAATAAATATTAATTAATAACAGCAGACTGGAAATAGCAAATGGTAACAACACTTCAAATGATCATATCTAGCAAAATACTCAGCCTTTTATCATGAAACGAAACCCAGCAAATACTTCATGAAATTATCTTTCTTTCAAGCACAAGATCGACTAAAAATGAGGGGGTTTGACCCCACAAACAACCCTCCTAATTTCTGCAGGAAGTCGCTGCCCTAGGGAAATAAAAACCAGCAAATATAAAATACTTTCCTCCAAATTCAGACCACAATAATGCATTGAAAATTCGCTATGAGAGCAGTAATGAGATCTTCAATGAATGAGAGAACAATAGAGTCTTCAATGTCTTCAACAATGGATCCAAATGAAGCTTACAATGAGAGAGAGAGCACAATGAAGAGCTAGGGCATACTGATACATCCCTTGGGCATACATCTCATTCCTCCAAGCATGGAGAGACATAAATGATCAAATCAACATACTCAAAAGATGGCCATGCAACCTCCTTTTATAAGATAAGGGGTGCAACATTCAAATGACCGACCTTTTCCCTTTTGGAGGGAAAACTAATAAAACTATATTAAAATATTAAAAGACTAACTTTATGTGCACTTTATTATTTTCTAATTAAAAAATAAAAAGTAACTAACCTATGTGCACATTTTAAGACTAAATAAGACTCCCACTTGTAGCGCTAGGCATGCCAAGGGGTTACAATGCAAATAAAAGAGATGAACAAATATATTAGTAATGCCCCGGAAAAGGGGACATTACAGTCCTCCCCTCTCGGAGATTGCTTGCCCTCAAGCAATAGCAAGCTCATAGATCCATGTATCATGCACCCAAGAGAAGAGATGAAGTGATGCATCCAAAGTCTTGCTCCGGTGCCAGTCAAGTGATGAAGCACTTGGAAGAACATGTGGGCTTCCTTCGTGGCAATCCAAACATGTGTGTGATCATCTTCGTAGTAGGAACTCCAAGTGGTAGTGCCTTCATCATAGGGAGATGAATAAAAATCCGCATGAGCTTTGATAAGCCCCCAAGATGCCCACTCAAGGATACCTTCATGGAGAGTGACGGTCAACAACTTATCTTCGGGTATCTTCATACCTGCACATGAAGCAAACTCATTAGAAAAATAAGTGTTGAAAAACACTTTTCCAATGTGTCTCCATGGTGTGAATGGCTCACAAGTCTCCTTCATGTATGGGCTGCCCCCAAATGTCACGATGCTGCCCCATTCACTGTTGTACGTTTCTCTCCAAGAGGTAGTGGCTGCCCTCCTCAAATCAATCCAATCAAATGCTCCCCTTTGTAGATCAAATTTGTACCATGGCAAGTCATAAAACACCCAACTATACAAATGCTTATTCCTTCTTATAAGTTGCCCATGAATGTAGTCTTTTATTCCATCAACATCTCTTGCATACATTTCATGGTGAGGGCAAAATTGAAATGAAATAGTATCCAACCAAAAATTACTCCTTTCATACCTTGAAAGGATGTCATATGATTTACCTTCCTTGGCTCCCCTCATGAATTCCCCAATCTGATGATTGTTATCAGCTCTTTGGAAAATGCTCTTCCTCCACCTTTCCGGAGCTTCTAGAACCCCATCATGCTTCCCCTTACTAGGGCTTATCGTAAGTAATTTTGAACTCCCTCCTAACATCATGAGATTATGTGCAAACAGCAGAAAATCAGAACTGATATCTTTTGGAAAAACTTTTATTTGCCATACCTCGAGTGTCTCTCATGGAGTTGGTGACCCGAAGTCTTCTTGCTCAAAGACTTTATCAACTTCACTTGTATGTTCCTTGTCATTGGCTTTCTCCTCATGAGCTTGTTCATCAACCTTAACCCCACTTGCAATATGATTAGTATCATCAAAATCAAGCTCAAAATTAGAATCTATTACCTCAAAACACAAACCCTTCTCCCTCAATTCATCCCTTGTATCATGGATGGCTTTCTTGTTGGCCTGCCTTTTATGAGGTGGAACATAGGGCTGAGTTGCCCCTTTTTGTGGCTCATTGGGTGACGCCCTTGGCTGCCCACTTTGTACTTTCGGCTGTCCATGAATTTCAGACCTTGGTTGCTCCACATTTCCTTCTTTGGACAGCAAGTGAGTGGCTTCAACCATCAAACTTTCTTCACCCTTTTGGAACTCCATCTTTTCCTCTTCCTTCATTTCATCTTTCCTTTCCTCTCGTGGAGGAACCACAACAATATCAACTTGCCCTTCTATCAGATCTGATTTTTCCTTGCAATCACCAAGTTCCATGCAAGCATTAGATATCAAAAATTTATCATCAAATACCAAAGGACCGACAAAATGAGAGTGTGATTTCATTTAGTGAAAATAGTATGTGTCCATCTTTGCCTTTGGGTGGATTTGATAAGGAGGGGAAACAAGAATAGTAGTGCAAAAATCTCCAAATGGGGAGACGGTCTTACATTAGAGTATGGTTCTCAAGGTTCTAAGTCTAGCAAAGAGTTGGCCAAAGTTGGTATTTCAACAAGAAAGGTTATTGCTTGAAGGGATTAACAAATACAATTTGAGATCCAAGAAAGAGGCTCTTGGTGTTGCTGATGGGGGATTGAGGGAGGTGTTATCCATTTTTATCCCCTCGGTAAAAATGAACAAAAGGGGAAAATTGGACTCGGGCACTAGACAAGGCCTTCATGAAAGAATCCGGGTATTTCGGATGAATTTCAGGTTTTGGGAGCATCTCAGCGTTTTCAAGAAGTTTGGAATAATTGAGGACATTTTTTCCTCTTACGGGTTTCTGAGGCTCGAGCCCAAATGGAAAGGAAAAATGGCCCCACATTCGGCCAAAAAATGGGTAAGTAAACAAAATTGAGAAACTAATTCTTAGGGTGCCCCGAGGGATCCCCATGGCCCCCTGAACGCTAAAAACCCAAGTGAAATTCAAAGAATCGGAAAAAAATTGAAAAAGTGGCCAAAATGGCCAGGGAGCTAAAACAACTTGGGTGAGCTAAAAAGTAGCTCACCGAGCTGGTTGGGATGCATTGGGTCGTAGAGATGGAGGATAGCTCGCCGAGCTACTCGGGCAAGCTCAAGAGGAGTCGGCAGGCGGAGCGGATCACCGAGGAATTGGGCGAGTCATGGGTCGAGCTTGACGTCCGTTAGGTAAGCGGCTTAATGGGTCCGAATCGCCAAGCAAGTTGGTAGGGTGAACAGTGGCTCAAGTCATGCGAAAAGGTCGGCGCGAAGAACAAAGCCCATGGATGCGTTGGAGGGCTTGCACGAGCTATTCGATGAGTCAGAGGATATCGTCGCATCGAGGTACACAATGATGAGCTCGGCATTAAACCGACAGAAGAATCGTGGCAAGCTCGGAGAAGGAAGAGAGAACTCGGCATAATGGGGCAAATGAGGGAGCTCGGAGTAAGGTTGTGTTGGGAAAAGTTCAAGCCGAGCTAGTGAGGTGTCGGGCCGAGCTCGAGCTCAAGAGTTTGGATCGTTGAAGACTCGGCAAAGTGCTCGCCAAAGCGAGTCACGCAGAAGGAGCCGGGGCGCAAGGAGTTTGTGCCAAAACAATGGAAGAACTCGCATTCGAGTTGATCGGCGCGGAGGAAGGAAAACATGGCAATGAGCTCGGGATTGAGTTGGGGCCGAGGCAGTATGCGTAGGGTTTGGAGCTCACAAGCTAGAATGGAGGGACGGCTTGGGGTTTGCGCCTAGGTAGAATTCACGGCTCGTCGGAGTTTCGGCATTTAGCGGTCACCCGAGGTTTCGAAGTGCGAGGTTTCGGATGTGTTGAGCGGGTAACTCGGCGCGGGAATTTGAAATCCGATGCGTTGAGGCTCCGAAGTTCGGTGGATTCGGCGAGTCGGTCAACGCGTTTTCAAGGGTCAATAGGGCAGGTGCGCGTTGGAATTTCGGGAACGAAGATCAAAGACCGCGACGTGAGTTGGGAGCTATACACGCCGGAAAGTCTCAACACCGAAACCTCACCGAGTTGTCTTCGGACTTCGGGTTTGGGACGATTCGTTTTGAAACCATGATCCGCCGAGCCAATTACAGAACCCATCAAGCCATGTAACAAGTTCGAGTCCAAGTGCGATGGGCGAGCCATTTCGGGATCTGCCGAGCTAGTGGCCAACATTCAATACAAAGGGGGAGAGTTGGTAAAAAGTAACCCTCACTAAAATTAGCATAACTTTCACCGTAAATCCACCAATTTTAGCAAAATTATAGTAGTTGGAAAGGTGATTCGAGATCCCCATCTCATGGGATGATTAATATTTGAGGTTGGTAGCTTAGGTGAGAGAAAAATGAGGAGGAAGATCTAGGACAAGATGACCATACCCAGTAGTTAATGAAGGCATGGAGGCCCCTTCCTTCCACAAGCCATAGTCTGATGGAGTATGGGTTTTGCGAGGTCTTCCCATCCTAGTTGCGGGAAAATGATTATTTCTTGTGGGTGATAATAGCAGATTTCGAACTCCTCTCTCTCCTCACCGATTCTTTCTATAAGTATATATTGTAAAGGGGGTCATTTTACGAGAGGTTGGACATTTTTTGATGCTTCCTCCCTTCTTCTCTTTTGTGAGATAGTTTGTGGAGCTCCAAGCCCTCTACTTTGAGCCTTGTAATAGAAAATATTGCCTTTTGCCTATACAGTGAAGTATTGTGTAAAATCATTGGAGCAATAAAATCAATGAGTTGTGATTGTTCTCTATCCTAGCTTGGTTCTTGTTGCTTTAACTTACCTTTATTCATGCTTGTAGGTATATTGTGCATTTCATTGTTACTATTACATGGTCGATGTGGTTGTGTTTAATGGGAATGGTTTATTGTATGTGTTATGATATTTGATGCTTTCCCATCCTCCCATACTCATCTTTCTCCATTCTCATGCATTTTGAAGACTGTCCAACACCTCCTTTTCTTGGTGCTATCACCCCCTAGTGTAGGATCTCTTTATTTTAGTGTTATTTCCTTCTCCTAGTCCCTTGGAAATGATAGGATAGGATTAGGTAGTAGATTTTCCTTCATTAGAGTTAGCCGTTGCACTGGTTTAGGAAGAACCAGCTTTCTCTGGAGAGTTGTCTCAACTGCAAGGTCCCACACCTTGAGACAACTCCATGTTACCCAATCGCACCGATTGCTTCACACACACATGACATGACAAACCGGGAGGGTGCTGTGATTCGGTGATAACAAGAGGCTTGGGAACCATCGCTGCGAAAGGATGAAAGGGGTTAGGACGGGGTAGAAAATCTAACATATGCATTGCACAAGAAAAGGTTCGAAGTGAAGTGTTGGCTAGAAAGTAACAATCTATCGGGGGTTCTTAGAGCAAGTGATACCTCGGCATTGTTTGATCTGCGATTTTTCTATTATTCAATTGTAGAGGTTTGGGAATCCTCGAACAGAATTGAAAAGGCTAATCGAGTCACGAAGCATGATATTTTGCTATTACAAGAAATAATGGGGAAAGGGGTAAACTTGTTTATGTTTTAGAAAAGTTGTTTGGCAGTTGGGAATTTATCTTTGTTGATGCTTAGAGGGCGTTTGGGAGGGTTCATAATTGGTTGAAGGATGAGGGTATGATCACATTCTAACTCTTGGTTTATTTATTCAAGATTGGGAGCTGTTTTTTTCTCATATGAACTAGGAGAGGTCACAATTTTGAACACTTATGGTCCATATGCTGATAGGGTCATACATTGAGTGAGGAGTTTCAAGATGGGTTTCATACGTCCGGGAATGTCATCTTGGGGGTGGGGGGTTGCGGGGGGGGGAATCTCAAATTCTCTCTTGACAAAGCTGAAATTTGAGGTTTTGCTGCTCATGTTGATGTAATGCCCCTTTCCAAGCTGAGCTGAAAGAAAAGAGAAATGGCACCAACCCAAATCACAATAAACTGAAATTTATAACAACAAGCTACAACAGTTTGAAATCTTATGACAACAAGAAAGAAATTGCAATTATTTACTTCCAATACCACTTTTACACCATCCAAAGCATGTAGGGAACAATAATAATTATTTAGAGCAAGTACAAACCAAGAAATAAATTTTTACAATCTTAGCTGAAGTAGAATAATTAATTTTGTGACAGCAGCGAACCCACTTACAAAAAGGTTTGAAATAATAATGATTCCTAGGCCCAAAGTTCAATCCGTAAAGTGTAATCAGCCTTATAAATTAGGAACAATCCAAATATCAACAAAGAAAGGAGTGTCGAGCCCTAGATACCACCAAAACCTTCCACCATGCAAGTTGCTACCATAGGAGAGATTTTACAATAGGTTGGAAATGGTGTGTTCCAAGAAAAATCTGAATGTAATCACCAAGTGTGACTTCCGTGTGAGATCACCAATGAAGGAATGAGGGGTTTTGTCCTCAAACCAAGTGTAAAGAGGGTTTCCTTCCTCAATTGCAAGAGAGAGAAAGCGAGTGTCATGCTCCAACTCCAAGATGATGAAATCCAAAAGCATGTATGTCTTTTTTCCATCCAACATACCCCTTTAAATAACTAGAGGTGGCGCCAAAACCCAAATAAAATCCTCCCAAAGAGGACCGACCTACTTGGAGACATAAGAGTTCCCTTTTCTTTTATTTTTCAAATGGCTTTTCACCTTTTTCTGAACCGACTTGACTTCTCCAAACTATAATTAGAAAATTACTTAAAATAATAAAAATCTACAAAAGCAACTGAAAATTAAGAAATTAAACACTTCCCTTGCTTTTTCCCTTTAATCCCACAGGAAGTGGAATGGGTCCAAGGTCTTAAAAATAACTAGCATTGAGAAGAGGGCATTACAGTTGATCTTTTGCATGATTTCTTCTTGAGGAGACTAGAGGAACTAGATCTTTTGATATAGAGCCTATCAAATTGTGACCTACCTAAAGGAATAAGAGGGTGGGGAGGAGAGCATCACAAAAAGGATGGATAGGTTTTCACTCTCTGAAGATTTGGTAAATGATGGAGTGAGGGTTAGACAATAGGTTAGAATAGGTGGTGAGCCTGATCACTTCCTTGTTTTTCTTGAGATGGCATCAATAAGAAGGAAACCTCTTAGTCCTTTTACGTTTAATTCTAATTGATGGAAGAGGTTGATTTTTTTAGAATGACTAACGACATGTGGGTGCCTTTTGATGGGTCTTTAAATATAAGAACTCAACAGTTTGAATAAAATCTTAGGAAAATCAAGAAGGAAGTTATTCATTGGACTCATACGAAGCAGTTAAGAGATGACCATGAGTTTTTAAATTAAAGGCTGAGTTAGAAGATATATTCAATCAAGATCTGGCTAGTTTTCCTAATGAATAGTTCAAAATCAGGGTTAATCCGCTGGAGCATAGAAAAACGAAATTACTAGATGATGAAGAAGTTGCATGGAGACTTAAGACTAGAGTTCTTTGGCTAGCAAAAGGAGATAAAAACACTAGTTTCTTCCAGCGGTATGCAATCCATTGGAAGAATATAAATACTATTTGGAACGTTACTAGGAATGATGGGATTCTGGTATCCAGCTTTGAAGACATGGAAAAAGCAGGTGTTGAGCATTTTAATGAGATATATAAGGAAGAAAGAAGGGCTACTATTGTCAAGGTGGTCAAAATGACCACATTTTTCCCCACATTTGTGAAGGATGAAGATAATGTTAGATTATTTGTGGAATTTTCTAAAGAGGAATTATATGTTTCTTTACACTCATTCCAAAAGGACAAGAGTTGCGGTCCCGACGAATGGACGGTGGAGTTCTTCTTGGTAACCTCTCGAGCTCATGGAGGAGGATTTGTTGAGGGTTGTTGAAGAGTCCAAGACTACAAAGAAGATGCTTGCAGCCTTCAATTCTACTTTCATAGCTCTAATTCCAAATCTGATAATCCCATTTCTTTTGATGATTTTAGGTCCTTTTCATAACGCAATTGTATCTATAAAATTGTTGCCAAGATCATAGCTACGAGGATTAAGTCATTGCCATTTGAATCTGTTTCTAATGAACAGTTTTGTTTCCTATTTGGCAAACACATTCATGAAGCTATAGGTGTTGCGTAGGAGGGGCTTCACTCTATAAAAACCAAGAAACTTCAAGTTGTGGTTGTTAAATTAGATTTATGAAAGGCTTATGACAGAGCAAGTTGGCTGTACTTAAGGATGATGCTGATCCATATGGGCTTTTGTGTTCAAATAGTAAATTGGGTGATGAGTTGTATTTCATCTAAGTTCTTTTTGTTTTGATAAATGGCTTAGCTTCCGATTTTTCAAACCCAGAAGGGGGCTGAGAAAGGGCTGCCCTCTGTCACCTTTGTTGTTCCTTATTGTGGCAGAAGGTTTAAAGAGGGCATTATAGGAGGCAAAGAGATCAGGTACTTTCAAAGGAAGCAAAATTGGTAGAACTTTATATCCATCACATTTGCATTTTGTGGATGATATTTTGCTTTTTGTGATGGCTCCAAAAGAGATGCACAAAAATTGCAGGAGATATTAAATTTATATTGCATAGCAACAAGCATGATAATAAATATGGGGAATTCAATTATCTCATATATGGGGATTGAAGAAGATAATATGAGGTACCTTTTTCAGTTGCTTCCTTATCAATAAATTTATTTACATAATGGATTGGGATTGGCTTGTGACTAAAGTTGAGAAGAGTCTTTTTGTATGGTGCAATAAATGGCTATTGTTGGTCTCAAGATGTGCACCACGGGAACTCGGACAAAAGTATTGTGAATTCTCCTAATCTGTGGGACCTTGGGTCTTTTGGGGGAATTCCTCTTGAAAAAGTTGGCTCTTACACCCAACTACTCTAATGCCTATACTAATACTAAGCTAAAACTTCTAGAGGGAAAGAGAGGAAGAAAATTGAAACAATAGTTGGTGATGCACCGTAGAAATTGAAGTTACTCTCCCTCGGTTTTTATAGCACAATGAATCAAAATCTACAAATAAAAACCACACACACTATATCCATTAAGAAACATAAGGCAAGATTAAAAAAATAAAGTGTTGAAGGGATGATATGGGGCCACAATTAACCTTATATTGTTTTTTGAAGTTTGCACAATCTCATACACACATGGGAGAAACAATCAAAATATCAGAGGAATGAGAAACAAAGGCTAAACACTTAGAGAATATTTGGCTCTAAAAAACTAGAGTAGCCTTACATTCGAGAGGGAGAGGAACATTTAGAATGAAAACCCTTTATGTTTTATAGAGAAAAGGAGAGAATAGAGAGAGAGGAGGTAAAATTCCAAATTTAGAAGCCCAAAAGCCCGCTCAAAATGTGGTTGCAATCAATAAACACCCGAATTTGACTCTTAATTGCAAAATCCTCTATAGAAAAATGTCAGACCTCAAATCTCCTAAAATGGGCAATGCATTGATGAATAGGATCTCCAATCAACTCCAAAATCTTGCATTCCCACTCCAAATGTGGTTATGATTTGCATTAATGCGAAAAATGGCTTGCGAGTTTTGAATGCAATCTAATCAAAGAACACATAGGTTTAGGGCCCAAGATGTGTCCCAATTAATAGCATTTCTCTAGATATTTCCAACAAATCAATTCTTTCTTAATTTGGTGGCCCCAATCAAAAGTTATGGCCAAAATTAAAAAGAATTACCGTTTACCCACACCATTAAAACTTGGTGAAAAAATGAATCAGAAACTATAGTGCATCTCCCCTTTTCTCATGGGTCCATGTGGTAGGCCCAGATTGGTGTCACATGGCCAATTTTCATTGGTTATAGGTTCCCTTGCCGAAAATGTAGATAACGGCCACAAGGCTATCAAATTTATCCTAGTTGTTCCCCTTGCCACTGCTCTTTTTTCTTATTGATTACAAGGTCCTTGGTCTCCAATCTACATGTCTATGTCGTCCCCACTTGATCCCTATTATTCTCAACACGCAACCACCTATGATTGGCACCACGTGGCAAGTCGTGATTAGCTAAAAGCTTTCATGATGGGCACCATGTGTAATGTCCCCATTTCGAAAGCAGTGGCCAGAGGCCTTTCATCCGTCTTAGCCTTGGTCATGCCCAAGGGCTAGTGACGCTGATGGTTATTGAGTATGGTTTGCACCTTCATTTCACTTATAGGTTATGTTTCAACGTTGGACATGTACTTTGAGGTGACTTAAGTGAAATAAGGTCATGAGATGCTCCCCTAAGGTACTTTATGTTAAAGTGCACTTTTTGGCATGTGGGGAATAAAGTGACTTAAGTTATTTTAATTAATTAAAGAAAAGACCCAAGGGGGTGATTAGGGTTCTTTTGGGCCTTTTGTTGCAATGAGAAGTTATAAAAGGAAGCGCTTGGGGGAGAATAGGCATTCATTCATACTCACCTATTTTGATATTGAAGCAACTGTTGTTTGTGCTTTCCTTGCTTGGAGGTGAAATTTGCAGAAACCCTAGCTTCGGTAGTGAAAGATCTACCCCTAGCTAGTAGAGCACTCTTCGGTGGTGAAAGATCCAGCCCTAGTTTGCTATTGTGGAGTCTATTCAGATCGGGTTGTCAGATTCAGAGTTTTAGAGGCTTGTTGATCCAGTTTCAAGTCTAGAAAGAGAGGACAGCCATATTCAATAAGAGAGATCATCTATTTTATCAGTGGAAACTTCTTGTTATTGCATGTCATTGCATGTTGATGCATGTTACTTGCATGTTGTTGCATGTTAGTTTAATTGCAATAAAAGTGAAGATATTGGTTATTTTTTGATTTTATACCTTGCTGCCATAACTGTACTTTGCTGTCATATTTTTCTATATACTGCTATCATAAAAATCAGATTGTTATTTGTGAAAATTTGGTTGAAATTTTGAATATAAAATAAATCCGAAAAAGGGATATTTCAGTGGTATCAGAGTTGTTCCTCCAGCCTGTGTGGGTTAAAAATGGGTGACATCGAAGATCTCAATGTGGATTTAATGAAAAATTATTCACCAATATAGTTAAGCAACATGAGACTACAAACCTCTATTTGAGCCAACTCAACGAGAGACTATCACAGGAAGATCTGGGCCTCAGCAGATAGAGGGGGAAAATGTGAGAATAGTAATTCAGGGCAGCGATCTCCCCATTCATCTAACAAGTCTTTTAGTCTTCATGAGCCCTCTTTCTTGAAAGATTCTGAAACGTCACATGTAGGGCAGCCAACAAAGGTGATGGATGAGGATTCTTGTTGGAGGAAATACCAATCTTTGAGCAAGGGATTCAAAGATAATATGTCATTTCCAGATTATTGCATGATGAAGATTGGTAGTAATCCCAAGAGAGGCCATCATATGTCGATACCTAAATTACAAAGGAGTTTGGGGCAGCAAAAGAACTCATTTGAAGAACCAATAAAATTCAACATGATAAGCATAGGGCAGCAATTAGTGGGTTGTAAGGTAAGGGATCTAACCACTACATTGAGGTAGTTTCAGATAATGAAGAAGAAGAAGAAAAGAATGTTGATCTCAAGAAGTTGTGCCTGGTATGAGGAATGGTGTTCCTCAAATATTGACACCCAAGAGCAGGGAAGGATCAATCCAAGAAGAGCAGATTGCACAAGATAAGGATGGCGAAGAGAGGAGCATGTTATCGCAACAATTGTCTCATGAAATAATTCAGCCCATTGTTGATCATGGAGACATCACAAGGTATGAAACAAGTGGGATATTTGATGACTCCTATTTCAATGGATTGTTTGTTGCAGACACAAAGCACACCATGATGACTTATGTGGAGAGTGAGTCGATGATGTTGAGTTGGGGAGTGAGTTAGGTATGATGGAGACTTTGACTCCAGATGGGGTGAGTGGAGTCATGGATGTGGGTGTGACCAGTAGTGTTGCACATGAGACAATTACAGAGATTGGGGTTACAGGTTCAGATCACCCGAGTCTATCATTATGTTGGTTATCGAAGGTTTTAGTAGACTGGAGATCTCATTTGCTTGTTGAGTACTCCAAGAACCGACACACTTGTGAGATTCTGGATGGTCATATACAGGATGACAGCTACAGATTGGAGGATGAGATGATCTTCTATCAGGGCAGATTGTACCTTGTGTTTGATTCATGGTTGAGGATGGAGATACTTGCGACATGTGCATTGTTCTTACATGACTGGACACTTGAGCTTCGATGAGACCTACAGTTCATATGGGAGAGGTTCAGATGGCATGGGTTGAGGGAGGATATCCTCAACTTTATACAGGGATGTACAGTTTGTCCTTATGACAAATCGGAGCTTACGGGTTCATCATTTTCTGAGCCGACATGGGATAACACTCCTATGTATTTTACTGCTTCTATGCCCGGTGAGCACTTCACCCATGTGCTAGTCAATAGAGGGATGGAGTTGACTCAGTTACTTGGTTATTCAGTAGGTTCACATTCAACACAGGAGGTGGACTATGTAGAGTTGATATTGCTAGTTGACCGTTTACTGGAGGCTTGGGACTTTTCCCCATTGGGACACATTATGAGGAGCCTTGCTCTCACACGAGTGTGGGTCATGTGGGAGAGTTGGCACGCTTTGTGCTTATACGGGTTGTTTCACAGGTTGATCCAGAGGATGCCATAGGGTTTAGAGAGGACTTTCGTACCCATGGTTTAATTGGAGAGGCAATGAGTGATCACATGATGACGGCTTCACATTAGCAGGGACTAGACAAATTTGTAGTTTCAATGTGGGTATCAATGAAGAGTTCATGTGGGCATCATACCACTTTAAGGGCAGCATTGTTCTCTACACGGCATGGAGAGCATGATGACTACATGAGGTGTCTTAGTTACTTCGGATCACACCGATCTTTGGTTGACTGTAAGGTGAGGTGGAGAAACTTTGCGGTTTTCAGCTTCTGCAGAATGACAAGATAATGCTTGGGGTCAAGCATTTCTCGGGAGGGGAGGATTGTAATTTCCCCATTTTCCGAGAAGGTGGCCTAGGAGGCCTTTCATCCGTCTTAGCCTTGGTCATGCCCAAGAGGCTAGTGACGTTGATGGTTATTGGGTATGGTTTACACCTTCATTTCACTTATAGGTTATGTTTCGATGTTGGACATGTACTTTGAGGTGACTTAAGTGAAAAAGGTCATGAGATGCTCCCCTAAGGTACTTTATGTTATATTTAGTCGATGACTTAAGTAATGGGTGAATATATGGTACTTTATGTTCTAATTCTTCATCGGGGTGATTTAAGTGCACTTTTTGGCATGTGGGGAATAAAATGACTTAAAGTTATTTTAATTAATTAAAGAAAAACCCAAGGGGTGATTTGGGGTTCTTTTGGGCCTTTTGTTGCAATGAAAAGTTATAAAAGGAAGCGCTTGGGGAGAATAGGCATTCATTCATACTCACCTATTTTGATATCAAGCAACCGTTGTTTGTGCTTTCTTGCTTGTGGAGGTGAAATTCGCCGAACCCTAGCTTCGGTAGTGAAAGATCTACCCTAGCTAGTAGAGCACTCTTCGGTGGTGAAAGATCCATCCCTAGTTTGCTATTGTGGATTCTATTCAGATTGGGTTGTCATTGATTCGTAGTTTCGAGGCTTGTTGATCCAGCTTTCAAGTCCGAAAGAGAGGACAGCCATATTCAAAGAAGAGAGATCATCTATTTTATCAATGGAAACTTCTTGTTATCGCATGTCATCGCATGTCGACGCATGTCATCGCACGTTGATGCATGTTGATGCATGTTACTTACATGTCATTGCATGTTGATGCATGTTAGTTTAATTGCAATAAAAGTGAAGATATTGGTTATTTTCTGATTTTATACCTTGTTGCCATAATTGTACTTTGCTGTCATATTTTTCTATATACTGTTGTCATAAAAATCAGATTGTTATTTGTGAAAAATTGGTTGGAAATCTAGAATATAAAATAAATCCGAAAAGGAATATTTCACCAAGTGTCAATCCATGATCGGCTATGGGTCCTTTTGTCTTCGGTCACTTCTCCAATCAATCCCCACCTTCTCAAGACCTGAATTCCCGTGATTGGGCCATGTGGCAGGCTATGAATGGCTACAGTGCTCCTGGGTGCTTCACTTTGTTGGTACCATGTGGCCTCATCATTGGTTATGGGATTTGGGGCTCTCCCTGTCTTCACGCTAGATCCCCAACCTTTTCACTCTCAACTTCCCATGATTGGGACATGCAACAACCCGCGATTGGTGCCGCATCATGAATTGTGATCGGATATGAAATTTCATGATGGGTGCAACGTGACAATTCGTCATTGAATAGAGACTATCTTCAAATGTGTGTCATGTGGCAATTTTTCATTGTTACAAGGTTCGTGCTCCTTTTGCCTTAGCTGAATTTTTTTCCTCCCTTTTCATCCGAGCGCCCGACTTCACAAAATTGCACCATGTGGCACAATCCCGCCCACCCTCATCTTTGCCTTAGTCGCTCAAAAGTTTAGCAAAAGAGTTAAGTCTGCAAAACCTTTGCTCCACTATACAAAGGGAGCATTTTTAGTATAAACCCATCTCGCTCCCCATTATTTGATGAATATGGGATAACTCCTCAAAGCCAAAACACAAAGGGCTTCTATTAAAGATCCTCAAGCACGACTATAATCTAACCAGTGGCAAAAAGATCCTTCCAATAAATTCTCCTCAATCAGTGCAAAGGCACCTTTGAAATCACTTGGCCCATTCAAAAACAAAAAGAGAGGCTCAAAATCCATCCCAAGGTTGATCTTTACACCATGGAAAGAGCTCAAAATGTGATTGTTCTAAACCAAAAGAAACAAGAGTTTTGCCTAAGGCTCCAATTAGATCAGTAAGTGCAGCGCAAAGGTTCCAAACACTTAAAACCCAATTGCACAAGCAAGGAAAACTTGGATCCACCACATCACCAACTGCAACTCGATGAAACGAGCTTCGAAATGCCCCAAAGCAGACATCGTGTGCAAGTTGTGCAAGGTAGAAAATAGGTAAAAATGTTAAATGAATGAAACCAGCTAGGGAATGGATGTTTTTGTGATTCCAAAATTTCCAAAACCTCTACACACTGTCTAAGACCTTGGCAAACTGAAAAAAATAAAAAACTATTAAAGTATTTAAAAATGTGAGAGATCAAGGAGAAATATAGTTCAATTGCTCAAAATGAAGTAGGAGGCTCATTTTGGCAACATTCTAGTCATAGGGGTCATTTACTAGGGAGTCTGCACAAAACTTCTAAAATCTCACAATTTTTTTTGAAAACCCCTTAAACTTCCACTTTGGTTCTCTTCTCATGATAATTTGCAAGAAAATACCTCAAAAAAACTCCCTGAAAAGTGGCTCCACGAAACTTATGTACAAAATGACAAATCATACATAATTCAAAGGAAATATGTAGAGTGTGCAAAGCACTAGTTTTGCAAAATATAGACCTATACCTACCCTATTTGTACAATAAACAAGATAATATTATATGTAGCCACAATTTTTTTGGGAGAAGTAACTCCCCTTTTTGATAAACTTGGGTTATGCAATGATCTTTGTAATGGTTATAGAAAATGAGAGGAATGAAAATAGGGTATGTAACTCCTCTTCCTCCAACATATCAGCTCCAATAAAAGACACATCTACTCTTGACCTATGCTTTGTTTGTGAATGTATAACAATTGATTTTGGGTACATTAAAGCTCTTCCTTGTTCTCTAAAATAAACATGATTTGTGGGAACTCCTTGAGGCTCTAAACAAGGTCAAAGGACTGCATTCTCCTCATTGGATGCCACCTTCTCCTTGTGCCTGGATTCAATGACAAAGCTTGAGAGTACATATTCTTCCTCATAGAGAGGGCTTGTAAGCTCATCCAACTTCTCTTCCTCTACTTCCAACTCAACAAACACTTCTTTCTCAACATTGGGCTCTCCTCCTCAACCTCAAACATAGAGTTTACAAGCTCAATATCTTCTTTCTCATCCCTTTTGAGCTCTATTTGATTAACCTCAGTGTCGAAAGACACTTTTGGTTCTTCATCGGTATAGTGTCCAAGGATGGCAACAAGTTCTAAACACACAGAGCAATTAGGGTCACCGCATTAAACAAAATTCTCTTGCTCACTTGCCCCTTCTCCCTCCAAAGCTTTAAGTTGATCACCTTTGGTGTCCAATGACACTTCCTTCCCCCTCATAGGCTCCATCTGATCATTTTCTTTGGTAAACACCTTGTGGCTAGGAAAAAACATGTTTTCATCTTTAGAATCAAATTCATTCCATTCTAAATTTTTTATCTCATCATCTCTTTGGATGAAATCAGTTCCAACAGGCCATGAAGTGATTGAAAGGGGATGATTATCATTTAATTTCTCATGCTCTACTTTCCCAAGCTCAACCTTTCTGATTTGCTACTCCAAATGTTGCAAGTGCTCTTGTTTGGTCTGTTCTTTCTTCTGCAACTCAATTGAAATCAAGAAATCATGCCTGATCCTCCTCTGTTCATGGTAGAAACTGTAATGACCCTTTCAAGGGTTTCAACCAAACACACCAAATGCAGATCTGAAAATTAAATTACAACAAACTGAAAGTATAAAATCCAGCTCATGACAGGAAATGTGCATCCTATCATCCAATGAAGTGACAACAACTGGACATTCATCAAGGGTGATTAGAAGAGTTTTGAAAATCTGAAAATTACCATCTCTAATGGCTGCCCTGAACATGCTTATTCCACCCTTAATGCAAAGTGGAACATTTTCCCAAACTCCTCTAATGATTCGTTGGGTCTTTGGAACCCAAATCATGACCCCAAGCAATGAAACATTATACATTTGTGGCACTTCTATACCTTGCAAATGGGCTGTCCTATGATACTCGGAAATGCACACCATACTATTTTTTATTCTCCCACGATAATCAGCTTTAACACACAAATGAGGAAGCAACAAACAAGTGTGTCTCAAAATTGATGAACCGGAAAGATTACCTTGTTGTAGAAGATCTTTTGGTTGCCCCAAGTGGAGTGTTTGGAACACGAAAACTTGATTTCCAGGCTGCCCATCAACTGTTGCACCCAACCTCCTCGAATTGCTCAATCTATGCCTGAAAATATGCATATCACTCCCAATTGAAGTGACCATAGCTGAAAGTACTTCAATGGTGACCCATAATGCCTTGAAATTCTGAAAATTATCCTTCATTATGGCTGCCTTCTTGTGCCAATTAGCAAGTATGATGAAATGAGATCTGAAAATAATGTTCTCCATACTTATGTTACAAACCATATCCATTTCTCTAGCATACCTCTCATGTTGACCCACAAATTGACATGTCGTAAGCAATGAATTTGAAAGACTTAAGCTGATCTTAAAATGTTCATCTCTCTTTGTCACAACATCATCATTCAAACATGACATGTGATCCTTAACAATTCTCCCATCATGATATGAATATGGCAGCGATATAAAAGAAGATAAAATGTCATCATACCTTGAGTTGTTCCCCACATGCCTCTCTTCCCATGCCGGATGAGTAGTGATCGAAACATCCTCGATTTTTCCAATCTTGTGACTCAGAATTTCTGAGTTGGAATCAGCCTTCTTTTTTACCTCAGATTCAACAAATAAAGCTCTTCCCGCTTTGTCTTCAACACTATTTTGCTGATACTTGCATGGGACATCTTCAATGTTCTTACCGGAGTCATGTACACCATTAAATGGCCTCAAGAACCTTTTGTAGATCTAATTTCTTTCACCGACTTGCCACCACATGCAATCATTAGAAACCACAAAAAGATCATTTATTTGCAAAGAATCTTTACCTTCACGCTGAATATCGGTCTTCCCTTGTTCTTGTTCTTGGAGTTCTTCTTCTTCCTCCACCATTGCAACTTGGAAGCTCTTCACCTCTTCCTCTCTTTGTGGCATGGCATGCCTAGGCTCGGGCCTAGATCTTCCTCTATCCAAACCCATGAACTCGGCAAGGGAAATAGCATCACGGATCTCTCTAGACAAAGCCATATACTCCTCATAGCTCGCTGCAATATTTCTTCTTCCCGTGGGTCTTGGCTCTTCTCCCGGTATGGCTTCCTCTCTAGGGATGAAAGTGGGCTTCCAACTCAATCCTCGGGTTGTTCCCATAGGTCGCTTGGCATTATTAGCTCCACTCGAGCTTCCTTCACCACTTTGAACCCTAGGTTCAATCATCCTTTGGAGAGACATGGCAAGAAAATCCATGGTCTCCGCAAGTCTTTCTTGGCTGGCAATTAATTTATCCATTGAAACCCTAGGCCTTTTGAGAATCCGAGCTCTGATACCACTGTAATGACCCTTTCAAGGGTTTCAACCAAACACACCAAATGCAGATCTGAAAATTAAATTGCAGCAGACTGAAAGTATAAAATCAGTGACTTGAACTATCACCAAATATGCCAAAAATCACCACAAATCAACTCGCCACAATTATGTATATATTTTATGGAATATTAAGAGCCAAAAACACAAAGAAATGCTGAAGATCTCACTGCTGGAAATTAATTATAAACTGGAAATTGCAGCCACAAGAAAAATATGAAATATGGGTCTAGAAACCCTCTAAATTCACCAAACTTCGTATTCCAGCCTTCAAAAGTATTACAAATCAAATTATGAAACCAGATTTCTCAAATTCTTAACCAATAGTTCCAAACCCTACTCAAGGTAGGTCGCTCCTATCATAGCTTGTGGAAGAAGTTGTCAAGCCAAACTTTTAGAAGAAAGAAACAGACGGACAAGAGAGCTCAATCTCAAAGTTAGAGGTCTGCCCACACCTCTTCCTTCTTCTAATCCTCTAGCCATTGCTTCTAACTTCATCACAAACACGTTGGGGCTGTCGGAGGTACACATTGACAGAGCATGGCTTGATCTGGACTCTACCCTATTCCTTCGCTTCAAATCAGCTGAAGACATCAGGGCTAAATGGAGACTTTTCTCACTTCCGGATAAGATTTTCCTTGATGAAGATCTCACTAGAGCACAGGTGGCAGAACTCAAACAATCCCGAGAGATGGTCATGGCAGCCAAGAAGGCAAGAAAATGGGCAGTGATTCGGAACCTCAAACCGGTGATTAGAGACACTTTTCCTCCTGGTTGGGCTCCGGGTCCAAATGACGGTCCCGCCGGGTGAGGCAGCGTAACAGGGGCATTGCCATTTCATGTTGGAATGGTAATGGGTCATACTGGTCTTCACCAGGTCTCCTACAGGATGCATTGGGTCACTCTGATCTCCTTTTTGTTACGGAAACCCATGAGAGCCCCGTTCATCCTCTCCCGGACCTTAGGGGGTACTATTGGCTCTCTATTTGCAGGCAAGAAACTAGGAGTTCCGGTGGAGTTAGGGGTTCTCAGGTGTTGCTTGTTTGGTTAGGGACACTCTTCGAGGCAGGATCTTTGTGGCAGCCGAAGACGAGTTTGCACGTTTTCTATGGATCAAGGTTAAGCGGACCCCACACCTTACCCAAGACATTTATATTGCAGTTTGTTACTTCCCCCCTACCTCTTCTCCTTTCGCCATTGAGAATGGCCTGGTTGGGGATCCCTACTTTGACCTCTCTGCTGGCATTTCTCAGTTCTCAGCAGTTGGTGAGGTCATCCTTTTGGGTGATTTCAATGCTCGAACCAAAAACATCCAAGTTTCATGTCATGACAGGACTGTTGATGCTCTTTGTACTTCGGAGGTGGACCCGGTTTCTCTTGGTCTTCAGAGGGAGTTAGATGATGTGGCAGGGCCCTTGACGACATACGGCCGTGACACCTTTACAATGGGGAAGCTCATGACCTATTGATCCTTAATGGCATATCATGTTTCCCGCATTCCAAATTCTTCACCGCAGACCTCACTTCTGGTGGCGCCAAGTGTTGTTGATTACGCATGACTACCCCCGACCTTCTTCCCTTTATTCACCACCTTTCCATCTCCCCCATTCCCCTCGCCGATCATGTAGCCCTTTCATTCTCCTCGAAACTACTCCCCCTGCACTCCTAGCCCTTCTCATCGCCTCCACACACCACTCGAGACTCACGAGGGTGACCCCATAACCTTCTCATTTCATCTTCGCCAGCTTCTCCCCCCTTGCCCCAATTCACTGTGTACCCCACTGACAGGATGTACAACCTTCTTGCCACTGCTATCCATGAGGCTGCCCTGCTTTCTTACCCCCATTCCACTTCCAAGCCCCGTAGTACACGGACATGCCCCATGAACCAATGGTATGATGACGACTGCAAAAACCTCCACCGTCAGCTCCGCATGGCCTTTACCCATGACCTCCCATCCTTCCCCCCCTTAAAATTGCCTATCGTAATCTTCTCCGCCACAAGAAACGCACCTTTATTGCCCACAAAAGAAGGGATCTCCGCACCTCACTTTCGCATTCCCCCAAACGCTTTTGGCGCACCATCATTCCCCGACGCTCTCCCTTACCCCTAGACCTTGACCCCCATACTATGTTCACTCACACATCCACCCTTTATGACATCCCCGGTCATCCCAAGACCCAAGTTATATCCCCACCCCCCACCTGCCACATTTTCACCCACTCAAATGTCAAGAAGGCCATATCGGTGATGAATTGCAGCAAAGCAGCAGATGAGGAAGGCTTCCAGCAGAATTTTTCAAGCATGGGATCGACACCATCATTAGTTATTTGGTAGAACTCTTCAATCAGGTGGTGTGTACTGGCTTCCCGCAATCTTGGTCCCACCACATTATCCACCCTATTCACAAATCCGGTCCTACTTCTGATCCTAATAATTACAGAAAATTATGGTGGGTCACACCTTCTCTAAGTTGTACACCACTGTTCTTCATTTGCAGCTTTCGGCATTTCTTGAGCAGTACCAATGCAGAGCCAGAGGGCAGTGGCTTCAGGACAGGATACCAAACTACTGATCACATTCTTACCCTTCGTGCTATCATCGAGGAAGCATGTCACCGTTCGTGCAGGGTCTTCTGCTTCTTTGTGAACTTTCGGAAAGCCTTTAATTCTATTCCGTGGGGAAGCCCTTTTCTGCAGACTCACAGACATTGGTATTTCCAAAACCCTTCTTGTTTCCATTACCCGACTATATGAGGAGGTTTTGGGTCGCCTTCGCACTGCTGTTGGGCTTTCCAATTTCATTAGGAGCACCATCGAGGTCAAACAAGGCTGCCCTCTCTCTCCTACTTTGTTTGGTATCTATATTGATGAGCTGGAGGATTTTCTTAGAGACCACATACAGGACCGGGATGATGTCTTCTCCACCATGTTCTAATCTACATTCTTCTCTTCGCAGATGATGTGGTCCTTTTGGCTTCTTCATGGAGGGGTTACAGAGACAACTTGATGCTTTAGCCCTCTTCTGCGATCATAGGCAGCTTACAGTCAACATGGGTAAAACCAAGGTTATGGTCTTCAATGTGTCGAAGACCTATGATTTCCATTTCTTCTACAGGGGGAGGAGTTGAGATCACCAACTCCTTCACCTATCTCGGGGTGTTCTTTCTCTCGACCTCGGTTCGCTTTACGTCCGGCTATTCAACCCCGCATCAACAAGGGGTATGGTTCCCTCGCGATCTTGGAGAGACAATGCTTCCGCCATCACTTTTAGGACACGTTGTCCAAGATGTCTCTCTCGACTCTCTGTGAGACCCACTGCTCTTTATGGTTCTCGAGGTTTGGGACCCCTCCTCGCTGAGTCGATTGGGCCTCTATTGAGCGGGTTCGATCCTTTTGCTTCGCACGGATCATCGATGCAAAGAGACTGCTTTCCCATCATATCATCCTCGCTGAAGCCTGGGGCTCGCCTTTCGATTAGAGGTCATCTTTGGTCTCATCTCACTCTTGCACCGCATCCAGGGACTTTCGACTCCTCCACTAGCAGGGATAGATACATCTACCTTGCGCATCGTTCTTCTCCGAGGCCATTACTCTCTCCGAATATAGTAGTCGTGTGTTCGGTGCTTTGGTATGCCGAGACCTCTCCTTCTCGATCTCTTCGGATCAACATGGACCATCTCCCCCCTTTTAGGTACTCCATGGATGCTCCCGCCACCTCCTTCCGAGCACGTAGGATTTGCATGCACTATCGAGAGAGACATATACAAACTATTCACCCAAGTTACGTGGACCAACTCCCGAGAGGAGCTACACCCGAAAATGGCCTTCTACGCCAATCACTTCCTGAAGTCAACAATGGACTCATCATTCGGCCCACCTATATCTCCCGCTCATCGATGCATGCTCTTCGCATATCTTTGGGGCGCCAAAGTCGGATCCCACAGGCTTCGGGTCGAGAATGATCACCATTTAGTTCGCTCTAAGAGGATCTGCCAGCTTTGCTCCCTCCAGGAGGTTGAGACAGAGGAACATTTCATCTTCCGATGCTCCATCTATTATGAGATCAGAGGGAGGTTTCATTGTCTCTTCCGTGAACATCCTACGTTCACGACCTTCTTTAGGTATTATGATCAGAGGTGTCTCGCTCTCTATTTACAGGAAGCCATTAAGCTCCGTGACAGGGCCCTCCATCCTCCTTCCAGGGAGGCTACTACTCGACAGATCACATCTTTCTTTGATTTGCTGCCGGGTGTGAGGGGCACTAAGCGGGGGCATGACCCTAGTGGAGATCTCCTGGCTAGATCTGTCAGGATTAGAGGAGCTTCTTCCTCACTGAGATTTCTGGATGCGTGCACATCCAAAAGCTCCTTTTTAGACGACAGACCACCAGGTCCACCCAAAGAACTCGACATTCCACGACACATGGGCGTCTCCAATAGTTTCTAGTACCTACGACACTGCATAAAGAAAGACATCACCAATTTCTTTTCAATCGACCTCAAGGACAATCGCGAGGGGTCAGTGTCGAGGCCTTTCCTCTACCTTCCTCTCATCCTCAGGCTCTCTTCTTCTTTTTCTTCTTCTTCTTCTTCTTCTTTTGTTGTTTTCGGAGACCCTCTTGGGTTTTCCCTGTTGTTTCTGCTTTGCTTTGTATTGTACAGTCCCATTGACCTATCTTTGTGGTCACTCGTTGGACATTTAATATAATTATCTTATCTTATCTTATCTTATCCACCCTAAATAAATCAAATACCAAAGTGAAATTACAAATATCTCTTCAAATCAGCTCTTTACTTCAAAACCAAACAATGATGAAGGGTTTTCGTCCTTCACCCAAGCCACTAGAAGGGTTTTTGTCCTTCCAAGAAGCCTCACAAGAGGGTTTTCATCCTCAAGTGGATGACCAAAGAGCAACAAGCTCAAAATGCTTAAGTAGAATAAAATGCACCAAATCTACTCGTAAATGGTGTCTCTAATCTCCTTTTATATCCTTCTTTTTGGCGCCAATGCTTAATTAGAAAAGGCCAACCTGTATAATGCAAGGAAACACTAAAGAAAACATAAAAATATTAGATAAAATATATTATAAGATGCTCAAGGGTCTTCTCCTTCATTTTAGCTTCTTTGCCATGGAGAAGGAATGGCAAGAAGACCAATTTCCAACTCTTAGGTGGGAAAAAGGGACATTACAATATCCCAAGCTGATTGGATGTTAGGCATTGGAGCTTGCATTGTGTTTTCAAGGGTGTCCTTGTCATCATACAAATGAAAAACACCTTTTTCCACCATCATTGTGTGAAATCAGGGGTTTCATAAGGTGGGATACTTGAAAGGGAAAGCCAATGAATTACCACACCCTCTGAAGGCTTTATTACAAGAATTGTGGGGGTTCGGTAATGCTTTAGGTGGAGGTGGGAGGCCATTTTGTACTGCAGATGGGATAACTAGGACAACAAGAACCTTTTGCAATGCACATAGAGTGAGGGGAGCAACAAGGGTCGTTTGCAATGATGTGGGCCGAGAGAGGGTTTAACAAGTGCATGGAGAAAGGGCATCCTTTTTCCATTCTAGACGAGGCTCTTCTCTTCTTGGATAGATATATCATAGGCTTGAGGAAGAGCACTGCCCAAGAGATTGAATCATGATAGAAAGATCAGGATCAAAAGCTCTTAAATAAAACAAGAATGCCATACTTGGTTGGGGTCTGTATTCTTGAGGAATTCTTTCCCAAGTCCTTTTGAATCTAAGTTCCATGTTCCCTTTTCAAACTTTTTCAATAAGGGAAATAAATTAATATTTTAACTTAAGTGGCCAAAAAGTAACTTTATGTTATATCATAAAAAGGCAACTTATGTTTTATTATTAAAATAAAGGTAAATTTTGATAAAGCAACTCAAAATTAAAATAAAAGTAGGTGAAGTTGCTTTATAGGTGTCTTTCCTTGAAAAAGGTGAAAGAGAAATTATAAAAAGGGGCATTGGGATCATTTGGAGAAAATCTTTTTCAATCATTTTTAACCCATCCAAAATTTGCACATTTAAGCATTCCGCTTCATCTTTCAACCTCGAGGATGAAAACCCTTTGTTGGAGCATCAAAGGATAAAAACCCTCTAGTGGACAAGAGCTTGGGGACAAAAACCCTCTAGTTCTTTGTGGTGATTCCATCCAAGAATCACATTTGGGCTTCAAATCTGATTTTTATCACATTTCAGCTAGGGCAGCGTTGGGCTTCAAATCTACATCAACATCAACTTTCAAAGTGACAGAATAATTAGGGCATCATTTAGAAATTCAGATCTTCATCAAAATCAAGTCAAGGAAATATCATATTTTCATCCATATTTGTTAGGCATCCATCCAAGGGTAGCATTTGGGCATCGATCAACGATTTGCAAGTTCAAATCAGTTTTAGCAGCTAGGGCATCATTTACAACAACTAGGGCATCACTTCAAGGGTCGACGTCCACTATTGGGTGCAACAGTCAGGGTGCAACAGTGACACCATCATTTCTAGTTTTTGGGGCCAACAATTGGTCTATTTCATCTGTCTAGAGTGTCATTTGCCAAGAATTTTGGTGTATATGGCTAGTTGTAATTTCTCTATTTTTTTGAGGTAAAAATAATAAACAAAAATCTGGATTTCAAGGATCGAATTCAATTTTCAATATTTATTTTATAGTTATTATATTCAACAAATCTGTATTTTTCCAAGGGTTTAGAAATTATTTCCCAGCAATGTTAATTTTTGTTGTTAGGGTTTGCAATAAAAATCAGTTTTTAATAATTTTTCCCTAAGGGTTTTCGGTAAATTCCGAATTATTTAAAAATGTCCACTTAGGGACATTATAGTGGTATCAAAGCTGTGATCTTGCCAACTTGTGAGTCATGAGGACAATGCAAGAATCCATGTTAGAAATGTTGCAAGCTTTGCAAGAATATCATAAGGATCTAAAGGCATGGATGGAGATAGAAATAAAGAAGGAAGGGTCAAAATCTAAGCCTCAAGAATCTGCCAAAGAGCCAAAACCAAAAGAGTTTCTCTTGAAGGAAGAAAAGAACTAGAGAATGTGGTTGAAAAGAAACTAACCACATTGCAGACAAGTGTAGAGGATGTAATGGGGACCTAGAAAAGGTGTGCTGAATGGATAAGAAGAGCTAAGGAAGCTAAGGTTGATAACCACTCAAGCAAAACAACTACGGAAAATTAAGGGAAATTTTTCTCTAATTGTAATGGTGGAGCATGAAGAAATCAGGAAGCGAGAAAATTTAGATCCGAAAAATGAGCATAATTGTTGGCATGCATTGGTCACATTTATTTGAAAGGCTCGTTATCAAGAAAGGGTTCAGGGTAAAGGAAGTTGTGTGTCGAGACAACTATCTTAGTGAGGGAATCATGAGCAACACAAGAAGATCCCAAGGAGAAGCTCATGTGAAAATAAGAGTAATGCGGCGTAAGCATGGTGAGGTAGCTCCAAATATGGATATTTGTGCAAGGATTCATCTACCGGGCATGAGGAGAACAAGTAATGATGATACCCTCTGACCCAAGAATGGAAGGAACACAATTGGGACAGCCATGTACCAAATTTCCAGCCTCAATGCTGCTGTCATAATCATTATCAGCCCCTACGGTACTTCAATTACATTTATGCACTTGGTTTTGCAGGGACTCCCAATCATGAGCAGGAAGGGGTTACAGTCTATGATTGCTGATAGAGCATTTTCAGCTCCTACATTGTTCACACCTTTGATTTTTGCAAAGGAATATCAGTTTTGTTGCTGTTATAGCATTGTCAGGTTGCTGGAACAGCTGTTATCAGTCACGAACAGCTGCAAGTTGGCACAATTCAGGGAATATCCTTAATGGAAGAAGTTAGAGAAAGGTTTCAGCTGAAGAGAATCATCATTGCAGCCACCAGGGTACCTAGTTGGGTAAAATTTCAGGTGAATTGTGACTGTTCTAACTTATTTCCAGCCCTTACACAATGTGATTTGAACTCTACTTTGGAAGGTATACACTGCAATCTCTTTGAAGAGGCCATAGGAACTTACAAGTTGGATCATGAAGCTCAAATAAGTGTTCTAGATTCTCCATCACATGAGAAGAACCAAGAGGTGCAACAAAAACACGGTGGTGAGTACATGTGGCAGCTTTTGGTCTTGTGGGAACTTGTGGATATTTTCATACATTGTCAAATAGAAAAAGAGCATCTTGAGAATGAACTGCATCCTTTGTCTAATACTTTTTGGGATTGGAAGGAGACTCTTAGAGGACTCATATCGGATACACTCTTGATTGCTGAATTCCTTCATTGCTTGATCCAAGTCGAAGGTGGAAAGGTATAATCATGCACCACCTCACGGATCTCCCTAAGGTTTACATTTATGAGGTTGGGAGTCATGAGGTCAAGTTGTTTTTCAAAGAGGTGATAAAATTACATGGGCATTTCAGCTTGATTCATGACATGGGCACGGTGACACTTGAGTATCCAGGTTTACATAGTATTCTTTGGCAGGAAATGCGTCATTTGACAGGTACAGGATCCAGACTCTATGGACATTACAACATGATTCATCATTTGGGTTTGCAATTGCTTGAGGACAAGCAATTTTGGGAAGGGCAGACTATCATGTTCCCTTTTCAAATATTTTAATAAGGGAAATAAATTAATAATTTAAGTGGCCAAAAAGTAACTTTATGTTATATCATAAAAAGACAACTTATGTTTTATTATTAAAATAAAGGTAAATTTTGATAAAGCAACTCAAAATTAAAATAAAAGTAGGTGAAGTTGCTTTATGGGTGTCTTTCCTCAAAAAAGGTGAAAGGGAAATTATAAAAAGGGGCATTGGGCTCATTTGGAAAAAATCTTTTATCAATCATTTTTACTCATCCAGATTTTGCTAGTTCACGCATTCCGCTTCATCTTTCAACCACTAAGGATGAAAACCCTCCATTGGAGCATCAAGAGGACGAAAATCCTCCAAAGGGACAAAAGCTTGGGGACAAAAACCCTCCAATTCTAACAAATTTGTATTTTTCCATCATTTTCCAGCAATGTTGTTTCTGCTGTTAGGGTTCACAATAAAAATCAGTATTTAATAATTCGGTCATTACACTCAGATTGAAGTCTGAACCGTGCTCCATCAGCGCCCTCTTTATGGTGCTGAGGTGTTCCAAGAGAGATATAATGTCTGCTTTCTCCTTGAACTGGTTGTTTGACTTTTCTCCGAGCTGGTCCCATGCAGAGATTGATTGTGTGGCCAAACTTCTGTACCAATCGAGAGCTTTTCCTCTTTGATGTTGTGTATTGCACAATGATTGGCTATATCTTGAATATGCTCCACAAGGCTCACATAATCCTTTCCATGAAAGAGGGGTAAAGCTTTCATTGTTGTTTTGGGAATCTCATCCCACTGCTGCAAATGGAGAGGGATAGAGTTCCAATGAGGGAAGAGAGAGATCTGGAAAGAGGCATGGAGATGCGAAAACATTAAAATATGATGGGAGATGAAGCAAGTGGTATACAAATGAGAGAATGGGTTCGTGAAGTGAGTAGATTCACCAGGGGCTTGGTATATACTTCTAAAAGCAAATAAAGTCAAGATCATCACCAAAATTTTAACTGAAAATATCAAGCAAGATCTTTGCTCAAGATTTTGAACAAAAAAATAAAGCGGGTCTCATTGAGCATGCCAGAAAATTGTTGGCCCAAAAATGTGCACCTTGGGAACTTAGAGAAAATAGTATGGGAATGTTCCTTGAGGTGTGAGATCTTGGGGCTCCTCCCGAGAAAGTTAGCTCTTACACCCTACTAATCTA
Organism: Taxus wallichiana var. yunnanensis; assembly: GCA_018340775.1. NCBI lineage: Eukaryota > Viridiplantae > Streptophyta > Pinopsida > Cupressales > Taxaceae > Taxus > Taxus wallichiana. The sequence continues at coordinate 777,478,728 of CM031242.1, read as the reverse complement.
ATGCTTACACTAACACTAAGCTAATCTAAGCTACAACCTACAAAGGGAAAAGGGAGAAGGAGAAAAATGGAACAATAGTTGTTGATGCACCGTGAGAAATTGGTGTCACTCTCTCTCGGTTTTTGATAGCACAAAGATTCAAAATCCTAGTAATAAAAAACACACACTATATCTACAAAGAAATAGAAGGCAAGATAACAAAACATAGTGTTGAAGGGCTGATATGGGCCACAATCAACCTTATATCGTTGTTTGATACACACATGGGAGAGGCAATGGAAATATTGCAGGAATGGAAAATAAAGGTTAAACACTTACATAATAAATGGGTCTCAAAAAAAGAGTGGTTTTACATTCAAGAGGGAGACAAAACTTTATAATGCAAATCCTTTACATTTTATGGAGCAGAGGAGAGAGAGAGAGAGAGAGAGAGAGAGAGAGAGAGAGAGAGAGAGAAGGGGAAAATTCCAACTTTGGAATCCATAACGCTTGCTCAAAATGTGCTTCGAATCAATAGACACCCAATTTTGCTTCCCAACCACAAAATCCTCTAAGAAGAATGTCAAATCTCAAATCTCCAAAAGCAAGTCGTGCATTGATGAATAGGATCTTCAATCAACGCCAAAATCTTGCATCCCCACTCAATGTAGTTCGACTTGCATTAATGTGAAAAATGCCATGCAGGAGTTTTGAATACAATTTGCTCAAAAGACATATAGGTTTGGGGCCCAAGATGTGTCCCATTTAATAACATTTCTCTATATCTTTCCAATGAATACATTCTTAATTTCGTGGCCCCAATCAAAATCTATGGCCAAAATTGCAAAGATTTGTCATTTTATCACGCCATTAAAACCTCGGAGACAAATTTACTTTTAATCTATAGTGCTTCTCCCCTTTTTCTCATTGGACCACATAGAAAGCCCTAATTGGTACCACAAGGCCAAATTTCACTAGCTATGGGATCCTTGGCCGAAAATGTAGATGATAGCCATGGGGCTGTCAAATTTATCCTAGTTGTTCCCCTTGCCACTTGTTATTTTTTACCGGTTATGGGATCTTTGGTCCGCATGCCTCATGTCTTTGTCTTCCCCGCTTGGTCCCTATTCTCTTCAACACCCGACCTCTCGTGAATGGCACCTCATGGCGACTTGTGATCAGCTACGAGCTTTCATGATGGGCATCATGTGTCAATCCGTGATTGGCTATAGGACCTTTTGTCTTTGGCCACTTCTCAACTCAATCTTCACCTTCCCACAACCCAACTTCCCGAGATCGGGCCATGTGGCAAAGCATGAGGGGCAACGAACTTCGAGGTGCTTCACTTTGTTGGTGACAGATGGCATCTCATCATGGCTTCGTAGCTTTGTTTTCTTTGTGCTAGCTCCCTAACCTTCGAATCCCGTCTGCCCCGCCCATGATTAGGCCATAGGATAACCCATGATTGGTACCATGTGGTGACTCATGATTGGCTACGAACTTTCATAATGGGCGCCACATGTCAATTCATCATCGATTGAGATTATCTTCATTTCTATGCCACATGGTTAATTTTCATTGGCTACGGGTCTACTCTCATTTTTCCTTAGCTGAATTTTATCCTCCTTTTCATTCGAGCACCCAACTTCACGAGATTGTGCCATGCGGCACGATCTCGGCTACCCTCATCTTCGCCTTAGCCACTGGAAGCTTAGCAAAAAAGAGTTAAGTCCATGAAAACCTTACTCCACAATATAAAGGGAGCATTTTTAATATAAACCCATCCGCTCCCTATTATTAGATGAATGTGGGATAATTCCCAATGCCAAAACACAAAGGGCCGCCATCAAGAGCCTCAAGCGTGAGTGTAATCTAACCAAAGCGGAAAACAAAGCCTCCCAATGGCTTCTCCCGTAGTCACTAAATCACGCACTAACTATATACATCTAGCCTCTAAATACTTCATTTATATGCATGATTCGTAAGCAAGAGAATTAGGCATTAACAACACTTGTTTTGCTTTGACATTGCTTTTATCTTCCTTGTCTTTATTGCTTGTTGTTTTTGGACTTACACCTTACAATTTTTCATACTAGTCGACATCCTACTCAGTCCTAATTCCACTATTTTATCTTTTTAACACCCTATACATAACCTCCCATTAGGAAAGGAGCTCTTGGGTCTATCATTGTCCCCCTCCTGGATGCTTATGTCCTCCTCCCTTTTTCTAAATTTTTAGATGTTACATCTTTCATGTCTTTGTTTACTACCCTAGGTCGGCCTTTCACTTGTTAATGACGAAACTTAAGTGAAGGAATCATATATATACATGTCTTATTTAACCTCATTAGGGGGCAAGCATTCAAGAGGCATATACATCTACAAGGAGCTAATATTTCTATCTACTACATCAAGGACTACATTTTGGGATTGCTTAGTCCACTACATAGGAGGGTCTATTCTAAATTCTATACCACACATTTTGCATTGGGAAAAATTAGTTATAGCCCGCTATTCTTTGTGCGACTGGCACTAGGGAATCCTAACTCAAGGGACTCTATTTCAATCACACACACACTAGAACTAGAGTCTTAAATGTAGAGCAGCGCTCGATGAAAATCACATTGGGGTGACCGCCGAGGTTAATCTGACTCAAGCATATGCATTATTTATTCATGTAATGTGCGCTTGAGTATTGTGCAGGTAGCTAGGGTTTCTTTTTGCACGAATAGGTGTGGTTGAGAAAACTTGTAGCAAACCAAACACGACCTACAACAAACAAGAAGCGATAATAATTGACATAGAAAGAACCAAGACATTGTTGGTATGTGTGTCCAATGCTCCCCGTGAGTTTCGTGACATGGACTAACCACCTCTCGTAGATCCTAACTCTGGCGATTGTAGCGGAGACTAATACCTATGGGTTTTGGTCTAATGGCAATCATGGTCCAACAAATGGTATCAAAGCGACAGGTCTCGAGTTTGAAACTCACTCAGGTAACGTTGAGGGGGAGATTGTTGGCATGTGTATCCAGCGCTCCCGTGAGTTTCGTGACATGGAATAACCGCCTCTCGTAGATCCTAACTCTGGCGATTGTAGTGGAGACTAATACCTATGGGTTTTGGTCTAACAGAAATCGTGGTCCAACACCAGACCGAATATTTTCCGTATACACCACCACCTGCAGCAGCTAACACCTAGCAGGACACTGTCCCATCTCGGCTGCTCCTATCCCTAAGATCATCCCATTCAAGAATTAGAGATAGAGCTAACATAGTCCAAAATCTTCCTTTCCATCCTGTTCATCAGTCTAGAATCAATCCAAACCTACAGCTACATTCTGAAGTTGAGTCGACTTTATCTCCTATCTTTCACTCTTGCTTGTACTTCTTTAGCTAGATCTTGCATATTTATTGTTATATCTATCTAATCAACAATGTCCTTACTTTAGATTTAAATTTTATTAAATCATTTGGTGAACTCTGACAACTATGTCCATGCTCTAGATCCATTTCCTTCCTCTTTTTATGAGATTATGGCTAATTCTTCTACTTCCATCCCTATTTGTGTCTATTCCTAGATATCATCGATATGAATACATCTCTCATTTGACAAATGCCCCAACTCGCTACACAAACGCTTCGTAACTCCCTTTGTCAATGTTGTCACCACTGTTGTAATAAGGCACCGTTCCAACTTCCTACCTCTATTCCTCCTCCTATTAGTACATTACTTCCACAACCGGACGCTCCATCCACAACCTATGATATCATTGAGCAATTAAAGAATACCCCAACTAAGATATCTCTCTTTGATCTATCGCATTAGGCTCCCGATTGTCATTGCACCTGTGAGGCCTCCCTTTGCTCTATTCATATCCAAAGCGATGATCCTCCAGTAGCTTTTGCACATCTCATGGATTCTTTCAAGCATATCACCAATTCTATCACATTTTCTGATGAGGACATTACTCCCGAGTCTTCCATTGATTCTCCTCCTCTTCTTATCATGGCTCACATTCGGATTTCCAAATTAAGTGTGTACTTATCAATAATGGCTCCACACTAAATATTTTTCCTTTATCATTACTTTCCCAACTCCACATTCCTCATAGTGCAATTGAAAATTCTACTATACTCGTGGTTATGATACTACTACTTGTGCATGCATTGGTACTATCACTTTAGAGTTGCAAGTAGGACCTCGCACTCTTTGCACCCCCTTTTATGTCATGGATACCCCATTGCAATTCAATTTACTCCTTGGTCGACATTGGATCCATGTTATTCAAGCTATTCCTTCTACTTTCCATCGACGTGTTAAGTTTATCTTTGATGCCTATGAGCATACTATTACCACTAACCCCGAACCATTCAAGTATTTCCGCATGGACTCTACCACCACTATGGTCATTCCCACCTGAACCTATTCCCTCGCACCATCTTGATACATATGATATTGGGGAGTCTATCAATTCCAATCCTATATCACCACCTCCCATTGCTTCCTCCATTCAGACTCACACTATTGATCTCATATCTCCTGCCATATCCTCCCATAAACCTTTTGTATCTATTGCAAACCCCCTAAAAATTATGAACAATACTTCCACGTAAAGACTAATGATTTTGATGATGTTATTGTTGATATTGTAGAACTCACTGATGATACCTTGTGTGCTTTGGATTTCACTCCCATGGATTTTGATGAGTCTCTCTTTCATACTCAATATTGCTACTAGTCCTGGTGAATATCAATTCAAATCTCCCATCACCCAACCCACCACTACTTTGTTATGATTCCTTATTCCAATACCATACATACTCTAGAGCCTATTCCTCCTCCTACGGTCCCTTCCTCATCCAACAGTCACGGTCACAATGTTACTATTACTTCTCCTATATCATTTCCTTTTTGATTACTTGTACATTATACATTGATCACAAGTATTGGCGCAAAGATGTCCCAAAGACTCCAACCCACCACTATTGTTATGATTCCTTATTCCAATACCATACATGCTCTAGAGCCTATTCCTCCTCCTACGGTCCCTTCCTCATCCAAGAGTCACGGTCACAATGTTACTATTACTTCTCCTATATCTTTTATTGTTTTTGATTACTTGTACATTATACATTGATCACAAGTATTGGCAACGTGTTCCTTATGATCCTACTTGTTCTGAAAATGTTTAGCACATATGAAGGCCTCACCCAATTGGGCTTTACTCCTACTAATATCATCCCTTTTCTTATGCCTCACCCTCAATATCAAGGCTATATCTTCCTCCTAGTAGATCTTGGCCCACGTGTCTTCCACATGAAATTTTGGGTTGCACTTGACCCTTGTCCTTCTCCCCTTACTCTCGGGCAATCTTGGCTTAGTTACATTGGTGGTACTATTGATCGACATAATACTCTTCTCACTTTTCCAGTTGCTTCCAAGTCTATTACTATTCACAATGATTCATTCTCTAATTATTCTCCTAATGTGACACGATGGAATGCACTCAAGTGCCCCGTACACCGTTCAATGATGAGGAATATGCTATGGGCATGTATGATCTCTGTATCTTGGGATTTTTCATAGGTAAACCCAAATGCTTTACATACCATGCATCTCAACCAGCCCCCTTTGGATTTGTTCCAAGTTTAAATGATATTCTTGATGATCTCACATAGATCCTTTTGGAATTCACATTTGGGGGCATCCTAATTCCCCGCACCACCCGATGACATACTCTTGTTCTCGGTTCATACTTGACTGTTGAGTGCATCCTTACATACATGAAGCTCACTTTGCACACACACACCGGGGGGTATCCTTATTCCTCCCTTCTAATTGTTCTTTTTCACATATTTGCAATTCAAAATCCAAAAATATGTTTCGTTAGATATTGATTGGATGTATTCTTGCTTCCTTATACTACTATATGTTGCACCTTTGCTTATCATGTTACTATGGTTCATAATATGCTTTATCATTTTTCATACACACATGCGTGTTCACATGGTATCTTGAGGTGAATGCAGGTCACTTATAGGTTGTTACACAATGTATGATGTTTGGCCCTATCCATTACCAAATCCCACGGCATATTTCACATTTTCATTCCTATAATCAGATCTTATATTGTCGCATATTATTTATCTTTCCTACCATGCTAACAGGTACTTCATGTGTCGCATTTGCCTTGCAGACTCCTTCCAATCATGGTTGCCTGATTTGCTTGTATCTTGTTTGTTATTGTTTTGCAGTTACGCCTACATTTGCTTGTTTGTTTGCTTCGCACAAGCCTTGATGGCTTCGATTGTCTTGTGACATCTTGAGTGGTGTCCCATATATGCAACCAACTCCTCGTTGTGTCCTTGTTTGTTGTTTTCCTATATACTTTTACTAGTTATTTCTATGTGCATTGCTTGTTTACCTCTAACACTTCTATGCTAGCATTTTCCAATTGTTCCTCTAGCACCATGGTAACTACCATGTGTAATCCATTTTCCCCCTGTAGGAATCCCTATATCAGATATGCATATCGCTTTCACTCTTCCTCGTTTCGGCTCCATTTGCTTTTGTTTATCTCACGCTCCCCAAACGAGTGGGGGAAAACATTGGGTAAACCTCTTCACTCTCCTAATAATTACGCATAATAGTTACGAGAATCACAGCTTAACATGATCGAGTAGTAATCGAGTCACGAAAAGGGCTAGAAACGCTCTTGGACAAAATTCACACTTGGAAATAACCAACCAATGTAGACAGGAATTGTGGGTGTTAGTGTCCCACCCAGCGCTCTTGTCATGGGGTCAAAAACAAGCATTCTGAGCAGTTTTCAGCATTTGCACGCTTATAGTCTTCTTCGGTTCAGCAGCTGATTCTGAGTCGGGCTTCAAATTGCAAATTGTTACTAACAATAACTAAATAAGGAACTAACTACTTACTCAAGAACCAAAGCAGAACAAATAAGGAAGTGGCACCTAGGGTTTATGCAGACAATGATATGCCTAGAACAATGTGTCACCCGAGGAAAGTTACAAATTGGGTTTGTGATCATCTGTAGTGGCACTTATCCGTGGGGAAGCGTTAACGGTTGGAGGAAAATCCTATGAGCTCTCCCAATACACTTTCCCTTAAGCAGCGACAGGACGCCTAAATCCAAGTTTAACATCGGGACACTCAAATCCCTAGTTTGGTGACATGATGCCTAAATCCTTCATATTATTCCAACCAGCTCCTAAACAACAAGTGTACAAGTAGGAACAAATTCCTACCCCTTTCTCTTTCAGCATTTCAAGTGTACTCTAACCCCTTAGTTTAAGCTTTTTTTCCAACATGCATTTCCAATTTTATATATTGTTCATGTTAAAGTTCAATTGCATTTACTAGAGCATTTAGTCCACTTGTTTTCTTTTGCAAGTCTTATCCTATCCAGCATAAAGTGGGGAAAAAGTAATCACTAAATCACACACTTACTATGTACATCTAGCCTTTATATACTTCATTTATATGCATGATTCCTAAGCAAGAGAACTAGGCATTAACAACATTTGTTTTGCTTTAACATAGCTTTTACCTTTCTTATCTTTATTGCTTGTTTCTAGAATTACACCTTACAGTTTTTCATACTAGCCGACATCTTACTCAATCCCGATTCCACTGTTTTATCTTTCTCGCACCTCATGCAACCGCCCATTAGGGAAAGGAGCGCTTAGGCGCTATTGTCCCTTTTGGGTCCTTCATCCTTTTTCCTATCTACTACATCAAAGATTGCATTTTGGGACTACATACTTCACTACATAGAAGGGTCTATTCGGAATTCCATACCACACATTCTGCATTGGGACAAAGTAGTTGTAGCCCGCTATTCTTTGTGCGACTGGCACTAGGGCATCCTAGCTTAAGGGACACTATTATCAAAACCACCTAGGGAAGGACATTCTCATGATTTGAATTCTTCCAAAACCGCTGCACACATTATCAAAAGCTCCTGAAAACTGAAAACATTTAAGATAAATTGCGAAAGCATTTAAAAACGTGAGAGATCAAGGAAAATATAGTTTAGTTGCTCAAAATGAACTATCAAGAGGGGAAGGCTTATTCTAGCCAAGTTTGTCTTAGAAGCCATTCCGGTTTATCGGTTGTCTTTAGCTTTCATTCTTAAAGGTGCTCTTGAGAAGACAAGAAGGATCAGCTTCAGGTTCTTTTGGTCGAGAGATAAAGATAAATAGGATATAACGTGGGTAAAGTGGCAGAAAATTGCTATCCCCAAGGAGTGTGGAAGATGGGGACTAAAAAACATGCATAAATTTACAAAAGCCTTGGTGGCTAAAAGTGAGTGGATGTTGATTTCTAGTGAGGACATTTGGTGCCAAGTGGTAATTCAAAAATATATTGAGCTTGATAGAGTAAAAGACTAGATCAAGAATCCTACAAAGTCCGATCATAATGCTTCCATCATATGGAAGGTTTTGATACCGGCCTTTGCTTTGATTGGGAGGTGGCTTATATGGAAGGCGGGTAAGAGGAATAGAGTAAGATTGGGTGAAGATCCTTGGATAGGGGTGGAGGAACATATTGACTGCCAAGAAATTAGGTAAATTCTTAACATGAAAAGGGCTACTTCACTCTCAGCTAGGTGGTTGATAATTCACTCTACGGTTTGGTGACAAGAACAGAAATCCGCTGAGGTGATTGAGCTCAATGTGGAGGAAGCAACAACATGGGAATGTTACATTGCTTTTGTAAGTTTTAGTCATGTTTGAATAGAGGAGTCTGAAGATGAATTGATTTGGTCAAAGAACTCAACTGGTGGACACTATTCCCCTAAGGTTGGCTACATCACTCTATGTGAGGATGATGGTTTGGGGGAGTAAGAGTGGTGACACAAGCTCATTTGGAAAATAAAATGCCCTCTAAAAACAAGGATCTTTATGTGGCTGGAGCTCAAAAATAAGGTCCTTACTTGGGACAATCTGCAAAAAGGAGTAGACATGGGCCAAATTGGTGTTCACTTCACAAGGCAGATGAGGAGAACACAAAACACTTTTATTACGTCCCTTTTCTGTACAGATTTGAAAAGAAGTAAAGTACTTTACAGGGCTGAAAGATGTCTGGGAAGGGTCATCTTTGGGGAATGTACGATGAATTGGTGTGGGAACAGAAATTTAAAGAAATATAAAGCTTTGCCAATTATTATTACTTGGCGTATTTGACATTGCGCGTAATTCCAGTGTTTTTGATAATAAAGCTTATACAAGCCATGCAATGTGCTTCACAAGGATTGAACATTCTCAGCAACTCCAAGACAGATTGTAATAGAAGAGGTGGACCGCTTGGGTGCTTGGGCTTATTTCGATGTAGCTGCTCAGGGAGATCCACAGGTCAGCAGGGCAGGTGGTGTGCTGTTCTTGAAGGAAGGAAACACCTATATTAAAACCTACAGCTGGTTTAGCCAGAGGGACAAACAATTATGCTGCACTTATGGCATTGAAATTAATCCTTTTGCTTGCGGTTGAAAAACGTGTTGACAAAAATTTAAATTTTTGGTGAGTCTCTGGTGGTGATAAATTGGATGTGGAGGATATTATTTTTAGAAAATTACACACTAAGGCCTGTCTTTGAGGAGATCCAAAATATTCTTTCCAGTTTTAACATTTTTATTCATCATGTTTGTAGGGAAAGAAATGAAAGGGCGGATGGTATTTCCAAGGTCAGGCTTATGATGGCTTAGGGTCAATGGCACATTTGGGAGGATGAGGAGGGGCGCTTCTCTGAATTTGAACATTCCTTTCTTTTGAGAACCAATTTGAGGTATTTGGACTGCATTTCAGAGTGAATTTCCGGCCCATACATGTTTGTTATAATCAGACATTTGTGATATATGAACTGATGTATGTGCTCTTTTGAGAGGTCTGATTGTATTGTATGAAAAGTCTATGGCTGTTAATGGGACTGTAATGGGATGTTTACTTCCAATGGCAATTATATTATTGGGCTTCTATTCGATGGGGAGGATTGATATCCTTATGTTTATTGAATTCTGACTTTTGACGTTTTTGGAAAGACTCTTGAAATGCTCACATCATATCAGGATTGTAATTTTGTTTTTTAATAATAAAATTATGATTTTTTTGTGGGGAAAAAGATTAAAAAAACTATGATTGGAGGTTACAGGACAAGAGCATGGAAATTTAAGAAAAAGAAAGAAAATCCTAAAAGTCTATTGAAGAATGGGAAAACAATTCATTATTGATATGACCCAAATAGACACTCCCACCGATTCTACAAATAACAACGTCAAATGAACGATCATCATGTGTCTTTCATGAATATATATTTTTAGGGACCAGAATCCTCCCAAACTAGGGAGGTGTGTTCCTGAATGTATCAACTAAAGACTCATTTAAAACATAAGGTGGATGCCAAAGGTGTGTCAAGTGAACCATCACAGGTAATTTTTAGTTTCATAAACTGAGGAAAGACATGGGCCATATGGTCTCTTGCATACCAAGATGGATATTAAAAATTCAACTCAGAAATAATCAAATATGCAGAAAATATTGGAAGGCCGAGCACCACCTAAAACCCATTAAATAAATCTGATTTGGATTGGGGAAGCATTGGTTTTTGGTACCATGTTTTCTTCCAGCAGTTTGAAAAGCACTAGCTCCGGCAGTGAGCAATATCCCTATAAAGGATTTCTATCCATTTTATTAATATTGGCATCCTTTTATGCGGATTTTTTCCCAAATCATGTTTTCTTCAAGGTAAATTTGCTTGCTTGTAAATGTGTTTTGCTGACTATTTCAATTTCCTCTCTTGAATGATTTACTTCCTTTGGCATACTTGATGAATCATGTTAACTATTTTTCACTGAATGTGTTGGTGCATCATCAATTAGAATATCTGGTGCGATTAGAGATCACTCGCAAGACTGGCTTCATAGTGTGGCCAAGAAAGTTACAATTCCCACATTTTTGTCAAATCCTTTGTATTGTTATAGATGAACATACAAACTTTGAAGCTAAAGATGACTAGAATATTTCCAAATAACGCACATGTTGAATCCATTTTACATGCTTATTCATGCAATATATTATTTAGGCACGTCAGTAGAAAAGCTCAATTCGAAACAATTATGTTAGCAAGCTTGGGTCATCAATTTAATATACGGTTGAACATAAAGCCTATCTTTTCATAGCTTAAATGTACATAGTCATATCATTTATCATCAAAAATCTTGAAATGCACTTCCTAATTGTACTATATATCATTGCAAAGCTTTAAAATACTTGTATATATCATCCAAAACTTTGAAAAATACTTTATAATGACATAGTCTACATTTCATGGTTTTGTCTCTTATTTCATTCAACTTTGAATATTCGTGAAGGTATGAAACTTGCATTGTGGCACCACGGGTCCACAAAGTATTTTCCATTGCATGGGCTTGTAATATATCATCGGAATTCATAATATTTGTTTAATGATTTATAGTTCATATAATTTTATCAAGGTTCCAAGGTCTTATCATCTCTCCCCCTTTGGAGACACTTGTCGTTCTTAAAAAGACTACTTTCTTATGGAAGTTGTGTTATACAAGGGAGATATATACACTAGGTTATTTGTCTATACTATTAAGTACTTTTGTTTCTTTATTTCCTACGCTCTTGTCTAAATAACTTGTGAGTGTCTCGATTAATTGTATATGATATTATCTTAATAAAACTGAAGTAAAGATTTATGTGCATTTGATCTTAGCATAGATAGACTTGAAGGACTGGTATAATCCCAAGAGGAGTACAAAATTTGAACGATATATCATTTTCCCACAAGAGGGCTCTCAAATTCCTTGGCATGCTAGTTAGGAAACGACCTATGAAATCACCTCTATATCTTATTTGGCATGCAGGGGTAGCTATTTCTTTCTAAGTTTTCTCTTATTTACTTTAACGATTATTATGAATGTCAAAAAAATTGAACATATTTTGATGTTGACATATTTAGTTTGATCCTTTGGCACTTAATTCTTGTCACGAAGGAAAAATGTAACCCCTTTTGCATGAAATATCATCCACAAGTCTTGATCTTTTACTAGAAGATTTCTTGTTCAATTCCAAAAAGAGGAATTGAACAAATTTTGGTTTTTTTAATATCAAAAGTAGAGGCATAACAATTCTTCCCTTATTTGAATCATCAAGGATCCTTTTGAAATGTTTTTCCATTTTAATATAGATCCAAAGAAATGGGGTAAATCCAGTGTTGAATAGAAACTTGTCTCCTACCAAAAATTGCATCTCGAGTCGTGTACTCGTCTCCTACCAAAAATTGCATCTCAAAGTCGGTACTCGCCTCATAGATTGGTACTTGTTGGTACTCATCTCATAGACTTACATAATTGTGGTTTTTATAAAAAAATAACCTAAGAAATGATGAGATATCAAAGATAAAAAACAATATAATTACTTGTAGATTTTTTCAACATCTAATATTTTAATTTTAAAAAGGTAGTACTGTTTTTTGTGTAGTCTTCGAACTTCATTAGGGGGCAAGCATTCAAGAGGCATATACATCTATAAGGAGCTAATATTTTCTATCTACTACATTAAGGGCTGCATTTTGGGATTGCACACTTCACTACAGAGAAGGGTCTATTCTAAATTCCATACCACACATTTTGCATTGGAACAAAGTAGTTGTAACCCGCTATTTTTTTGTGCGTCCGGAACTAGGGTATCCTAGCTCACAAGACACTATTTCAATCTCACACACACACACTAGAGCTACATTGAGTCTAAAATGTAGTGCAACGTTCACGACAATCATATTGGAGTGACCGTCGAGGTCAATCCAATTCAAGCATATGCATTATTTATTCATGTAATGTATGTTTGAGTATTGTGCAAGTAGGAAGGGTTTCTTTTTGTAGATACAAATGCAACCGAGCAAACTTGTAGTGAACTCCGACATGACTGCAACGAACAAGAAGAGACATAAAGAACCAGGACGAAATCTTTTCCTCGACACCAACACCCAAAACAGACGTTGGCGCCCAAACGTCCATGTCCCATCCTAGACGCTCCTGTCCCTAAGATCATTACATTCTCGAAATTAGAGACAAAGTTGTCACAATCCAAAATTTTCCTTTCTATCCTATTCATCACCATACTTAGTCCATACCTACACTTACAAGCTAAGTCGGCTTTATCTCCTATCTTTCACTCTTACTTGTATTTATTTAGCTAGATCTTGCATATTTGTTGTTATATCTATCTAATCAAAAGCATCCTTGCTTTAGATTTAAATTTTATTAAATCATTTGGTGAACCTGAAAACTATGCCCATGCCCCAATCCATTTCCCTTCCTCTTCTTCTTCTGAGATCATGGCTAATTCTTCTACCTTTATCGCTCCATGTGTCTATTCGCGGATATCATCAAATGTGAATACATCCTCGATACTACACAGAACCCACCTTGCTTTACACAAACACTTTTGCAACTCCTCTCGTCAATGTTGTCACCACCCGCTGCAATAAGGCACCATCACATTTTCCTACCTCTATTCCTCCAACTATTAGTGCACCAATTACGCAACACTGTCGCTCCATCCAAAACCTATGATATCATTAAGCAATTAGAGAATATCCCACTAAGATATCTATCTTTGCTCTATTGTGTCGGAGCTCCGATTTCCACAACACCTTAGAGATTTCCCTTCCCTCTATTCATATCCAAAGCAATGACTCTCCAGTAGCTTTTGCACATCTCATGGATTCTTTCAAACATATCACCAATTCTATCACATTTTTTTATGGAGACATTGGTCCCGAGTCTTCACCGAATATCCTCTTCTTATCATGGATCGCATTCAAGATTTCCAAATTAAACGTGTACTTATTGATAATGGCTCACACTAAATATTTGTCCTTTATCATTACTTGCTAAACTCCACATTCCTCATAGTGCAATTGCAAAGTCTACTATTGTTTTCCATGGCTATGATACTTATACTCGTGCATGCATTGGTACTATTACTTTAGAGTTGCAAGTAGGACATCACACTCTTCACACCCCCTTTTATGTCATAGATGCCCCATTGCAATTCAATTTACTCCTTGGTCAACCCTGGATCCATGTTATGCAAGTTATTCCTTCTACTATCCATCGTTGTGTCAAGTTTATCTTTGATGGCTATGAGCATACTATTACCGTTGATCCCGAACCATTCAAGTATTTCCGCATGGACTCTACCACCTCCATGGTCATTCCTCGCTTGACCTATTCCCTCACACCGCTTGATACATATGATATTAGGCGCCTCAGCAATTCCAATCCTATATCATCACCTCCCATTACTTCCTCCATTCAGACTCACACTATTGATCTCATCTCTCCTTCCATATCCTCTCATACACCTTCGCATCTATTGCACAAGCCCTTGAAAATTCTGAACAATACTTCTACGTAGAGACTGATGATTCTGATGATGTTGTTGTTGATACAGTAGTGCTCACTGATGATACCTTACGTGCTTTGGATTTCACTCTAATAAGTCTCTCTTTCATATGCACTAAATTGCTACTAGTCCTGGTGAATATCAAGTCAAATCTTCCATCACCCAACCCACCACTACTGCTATGATTCCTTATTCCAATACCGTACATGATCTAGAGCCTATTCCTCCTCATGCGGTCCCTTCCTCATCCAGTAGTCATGGTCACAATGTTACTATTACTTCTCCTATATCTTTTCATGTTTTTGATGACTTTACGTGCACTTTATACATTGATCACAAGTATTGGCAAGATGTTCCTTATGATCTTACTTGTTCTGAAATCTGTTTGCACATAATGAAGGCCTCACCCAATTGGGCTTTCCTCCTACTGAAATCATCCCTTTTCTTGTGCATCACCCTCAATATCAAGGATATATCTTCCTCCTAGCAGCTCTTGGCCCACGTGTCTTCGACATGAAAGTTTGGACTTGATCCTCGTCATTCTTCCTTTACTCTCGGGCAATCTTGGCTTAGTTACATTGGTGGTACTATTGATTGACATAATACTCTTCTCAATTTTCCAGTTACTTCCAAGTCTATTGCTATTCGCAATGATTCATTCTCTAATTATTCTCCTAATGTGACACAATGGAATGCACTCAAGTTCCCTGGTACACCATTCACTGATGAAGAATATGCTATGGGCATGTATGATCTCCACATGTTGGGCTTTTTCATAGGTAAACCCAAATGTTTTTCCTACCGTGCATCTCAACCAACCCACTTTGGCTTTGTTCCAAGTTTAAATGATATTCTTGATGATCTCACATAGATCCTTTTGGCATTCACATTTGGGGGCATCTTAATTCCCCCACACCACTCGATGATGCACTCTTGTTCTTGGTTCATACTTGACTATTGAGGGCATCCTTACCTACATGAACCTCACTTTGCACACACACACCGAGGGGCATCCTTATTCCTCCCTTCTAGCTGTTCTCTTTCACATATTTGCAATTAAAAATCCAAAAACATGTTTTCTTAGATCTTGATTGGATGTACTCTTACTTCCTTATACTACTATATGTTGCACCTTTTCTTATCATGTTACTATGGTTCATAGTATGCTTTATCATTTTTCATACACATATGCGCATTCATATGGTATCTTGAGGTGAATGCAAGTCACTTACAGTTGTTACACGATGTATGATGCTTGGCCTTGTCCATTACCAGTCCCACTAAGGCTCTAGGGGCATCTACCTTTTTCCATTTACTAATCAAGTTCTATCATTGAAATATTTCACATTTTCATTCCTATATTCAGATCTTACATTGTCACATACTTTTTATCTTTCCTAAGATGCTAATGGGTGCTTCATGTGTAGCATTTTATTTGTAGGATTCCTTCCAATCATGGTTGTCTTATTTGCTTATATCTTGTTTTCTATTGTTTGCGGGATACACCCTACGTTTGCTTGTTTCCTTGCTTGCATGCCTTGATGGCTTCGATTGTCTTATAACATACTAAGTGGTGTCCCATGTATGCGACTAGCTCCTTGTTATGTCCTTGTTTGTTGTTTTCCTATATGCTTTTACTAGTTGTCATTTCTGTGTGCATTGCTTGTTTACTTCACTTGTATGCTAGCATTTTACAATTGTTCTTCTTGCACCATGGTAACTACCATGCGTAATCCCTATATCAGATATACATATCAGTTTCAGCCTTCCTCGTTTAGGCTCTGTTCGCTTTTGTTCATTTGACACACCCCAAACGAGTGGGGGAAAACATCGGGTGAACCTCTTCACCCCCCCCAATAGTTATAGAATCACAGCTTAGCATGATCGAGAGTAGTAATCAGTCATAGAATTGGGCCGAAAAAGACTTGGCCAAAATTCACACAAATGGACAAAAACGCCTAATAGAAATGGTGGGCGCTAGTGTCCCACCTAGGCACTCCTATTCGGGGTCAAAATCGATTACAAAGCAGTTCTCGGCGGCTATACAATTACAATCTTCTCTAGTTTCAACAGCTATTACGCTTAGTTTCAGATTGCAATTACTAACATGAACTAAATAAGGAACTAACTACTTACTCAGGAACCAAAGCAAGAACAAATAAGGAAGTGGCATCTAAGTTTTATGCAGACAACGATATGCCTCGAACAATGTGTCACCCGAGGCAAGTTACAAATCGGGTTTGTGATCATCTGTAGTGGCACTTATCGTGGGGAAGCATTAATGGTTGGAGGAAAATCCTATAAGCTCTCCCAATACACTTTCCCTTAACGGCGATAGGATGCCTAAATCCGAAGTTTAGCTCTAGGACACTCAAATCCCTAGTTTAGCGACAAGACACCCAAATCCTTCGTATTATTCCAACCAGCTCCTAAGCAACAAGTCTACAAGAAGGAACAAATTTCTACCCCTTTCTCTTTCAACATTTCGGTGTACTCTAACCCCTTGGTTTAAGCTTTGTTTTCCAATATGCATTTCCAATTTTACATATTGTTCAAGTTAAAGTTCAATTGCATTTACCTAGAGCATTGAGTAAATATATTGTTGAAGAACCGGTATAATCCCAAGATTGATCATGAGGTCAAAACCCAAGGAATACAAAATTTGAACGATATATCATTTTCCCACAAGAGGGGTCTCAAATGCCTTGGCATGCTAGTTAGAAATGACCTATGAAATCACCTCTATATCTTATTTGGCATGAGGCAATAGCTATTCGTTTCTAAGTTCTCCTATTTACTTTTACGATTATTATGAATGTCAGAAAATTTTGAACATATTTAGTTTGATCCTTTGGCACTTAATTCTTGTCACCAAGAAAAATTTAACCCCTTTTGCATGAAATATCATCCACAAGTCTTGATATTTTACTAGACAATTTCTTGTTCGATTCCAAAGAGAGGAATTGAACAATTTTTGGTTTTTTATTATAAAAAATAGAGGCATAACTACTCTTCCCTTATTTGAATCATCAAGGATCCTTTTGAAATGTTTTTCTATTTTAATATAGATCCAGTAAATGTGGTAAATCCAGTGTTGCACAGAGACTCGTCTCCTACGAAAAAAATGCATCTAAGACTCGGTACTCATCTCCTACGAAAAAATGCATCTCGGACTCAGTACTGCCTCGAGACTAGTGCTTGTTGGTCCTCATCTCATAGACTTGCATATCGGTGTTTTTTTTTTATTGGAATTAACTTTGAGATATGATGAGATATTAAAGATAAAAAACAATATAATTACTTGTAGATTTTTTCAACATCCAATATTTTAAATGTAAAAGGTGGTACTTTTTTTTATTATGTTGTATATTCTTGTTTTCTCTTAAATTTACAAACACACACACACACACACACACACACACACACACACACACACACACATATATATTTTGCCATCTCTGTGTACCCATATCCTATTTTTCTAAAAATGGCATACACATCCCCATCTCCTCGTACTTGTACCTATCTACCGGTAACTATGGGTAGATCATTATGTTTCTAGTTCATGTGGGCCCTAGAGATGAGTCTTCTCTAGGTGTTGTGTTTAGATTAAACTCATGTAAGAGACTTCCAATCCTCAACAAAAATCAATAAACTCTGCAATATTGAAGATGCTTTCCACTTCACCTTTTTCTAGTTGCCATATCCAATTGTCATTGATGTTTTTGGTGTTATCAATGTTTGGAAGGTATGAGGAGATCTTGGGAAACATAAATAAGTATCTAATGCAGGTTGAGTTGGAGACAATGATAAACTTCAGCTCATTTACATTAAATGTAGTGGTCAAGATCTATAATTTATCACCCTTTAATGTAGGAGTCATGATTTTTAATTGTACTACTATCATTCTTAGGAATTGAGTGCTTATCCATTTTGTTTAGGTATTTACTTACTAACTTACTTAGGAAACACATATAATATGTTTTCCTTAATGATGGTTATGATGCTAATATGCCCCTCCATCCTTACCAATATTTGAACAAGATGCCCTTGCTTGCAATTGCATTGATGATTGGTGTAGTGATCACTTGAATGTTTTGTTTTTGTATTTTTACATTTGGCTTCGTAAAAGAAAGCATTCTAAACATTTGGTGTGTAATTTAGCATTTTTATGTTGGAAGTGCATATGAGTTTGGTGTTCGAATGGATTTATAATAATTCCTAGATGAAGTCACCCTTTAGTTTCTATAAGGCTAACAAAATATTTAATAATGTTGATTTCTATTCAAGTTTTCTAATATACTCTTACCTAGTGGTCCCACAAAAGGGGGTCCAAATATTTCTCAGCAGGTGCCATTCAGAGACTTTAGGAGACCTTTTTGCACAGGCTTGGTCCCATGCTCTTCCCCAGTTTTCTCAGAGTTTCTCAATAGAAAACTACTGAAAAATTAAGAGGCGTGCAGAGTCCCACATGTTATAAATCATTTTATGGGGGTGAAAGAAACTTCTAGCCTTCCCTTTCACCTCTGGCCCAAACTTTCCTAAATAAAATTTAGAAGCTATGGCTTTTCAGGAAAAGATTCCAGTCATTCCTATTACAGCTACAAAAGAGTTCCATGGGACATTCTACTAGAAGGTTAGTTCTTTTCTTGATAGTAACTCGTTTCACCTTTTTTGGCAGATATATCTTTAGTTATCTGTGAATGATTTCTTTTGATATACGACTTCAGTTTTTATTTGTGGAATTGATAGTGCTGCAAGTACATAGGTTGTACAATGTTTCTCGATGTACATATGATAATAGCCAAAATGTCAATGATTTCTTACTGAGAGTTATATGTCTATGCTGGTTATTTGTTCGAGCTAGTGCTTCTTGTAAGCTATCTATTGGTTAATAAACTATTCAATAACTAAATTCCAAATGGAAAGGTGAGCAATTAGGGGGGGAATAAAATTCCTTGCTTAGTATATGTCTCCAGAAAGGAGGTATTTCTAACTTGTGCCCAAAATTCATTGTTAATATACCAGATATGAGTGAAAATAGTTGTCCTTTTGATTCAATACAGATGGCCTGTGCTGCATTCACTAAAGTTGGTGACTTGCCACAAACTTGGTGCAACATTGTCTTTGCCATAAACGCAACATTGTCTAAATCAAAGACTCACTGGCATGACACTCAGTGATTTGAAGCTTTTACAACAACAATGAGGACTTCCAGAGAACAGCGCAGCTCTGTAATCTGGCTCCACTGCCAAGCACCTAAACCAGCAATCACAACTAAACAAAGTATTGCAGGTAAAGCACAAAATCACTATATTTTCTGTAACAGTCCCTAACTTGTTATACTTGTCTAAATGAGTATCTCTAATGTTATCAATGTTGGCTTATTAATTTTCTGATTAGCAGGATGCTATAGAAAGTTCAATTCTGCATGTAGGATTTAGAATTAGATGTTATGTTCTCATGCTATATGCTCCTTATTTGCTAATTAGCAGGACAATATGGAAAGTTCAATTCTGCAAATAGGGTTCAGAATTAGATGTTAAATTCTCATGGTTCGTGTTCTTTCGGTTTTACATGTAATTCCTCGCACGAAGTGATGCAATATATGGCAACTTCTTGACCTGCATATCCAGATCATATCTATTTGTTGATAGAGCATCTACGCAAACATATTGGATAATTGTGATTCACGCAGTCCTGCAGCAAAATACTTTCTGTATGAATTCTGCACAACCACAAAAGAAATTCCCAAACTAAGCGATGAAAGAACACCAGTCACAAAATGCCCTTCCAATGCTCCATGCCCTTGAGTAGGTGCAATTTTGCCCATGTTCATTCAAGCTTCATTGACTGATGTGCCTAAAAAAGGAGCCATGTCTGGAAAATATGCACAGCAAGGAAAGATATGAATGTAAGGAAGTTTTTTCCACGTGTATGGATTTTATTGTGATATTGATATGATCTGGAGATATAGGTTATATAACAAATAGCCCAAAATCTTGCGGTTCATTCTCATCTCTTTGTCGCAGTTTGGGGTGAATTTCCTGGGTCAACACAATCCATAGATGGGGAACAATAGCTTAGCAATCTGATACAGTCCTCTTGTGAGTAGAAGAAAAGGCCCTTTTCTGACATACCATTTTTTTGGTTATTTATTTTTATACTGCTCTAAAATCCCTTCTCGGATGCTCTTTCTATGTGAGATTAGAGTCACCCTCCTTTGCGTGAATCTTTCATTTTGCCGATGAGGTAATCTCTATCAAATTGGTTTTCTCAAATGCACCCTAGAGTTACTGAATTGCATAGAGTCCTTACACTCAGAAGTTATCTTAAACAAGTTTAGGAAAACGATGTATTTTTTCTGATAGATTCCTATCATCCATGAGACATATTTAAACACTTGTACCTTTTGCTTCCCTGTTTCATGCCCTAACTACAGCACATCAGTGTGCATGGCTTCACCCTTATTTGGTGGGTAAGGTTGGCGTCTCAGCGTCGTAAAAGACAGACTAAGCTTATTGTTTAACAGAAACTAGCGCCAAACCAGAAGAAGATGGCACTTGTGTCCCTTGCGATTCTAATGATCATAGTTTATGGCTGAACGTTTGTCATACGAAATAAATAACCTATAAAAGATGCAGGAATTCAAAAATTTAAAGCTATAACAGGGGGCCAAAAAGAAAGCATTTCAAAACGCTTAAACTGCATGTCCTGCCTTTTAACATTTCTAAAAACAAATACGGTATCGATTCATCTCGAACTTTGCCAAAATTCACGGCGCAGGTTTTGCTTTCTTCGTAATTTCGAAAATTGCCATTAATACAGCATATTGTTCGTGTTCGTGTTCGTGCGTGCCTTGAAAACAGAAACCAATGAAATTTAGTACACAGCATATGATAATGCCGCTTGTTACATGAATACTGCATTTATTCCAGAATTCAGCAAGAGCGACCGAGAAACCAACAGCTAAAAAGCTTTGAATTTCTTTACCCGCCCGCGGCTGTCGTAATATGGTCATTTTACATAAAGATATAAGGTATAGAAAATTTCTCATGCAGTAAACATAAATGCAGAAATTTGGCAACAACAGCTGAAAAAACAGCACTAGCTTGCAGAATCTTCGTAGTATAAGTCATTTTTCTTCAAAATTAAACACATGCAAAGATTTTCGCACACCTGACATTATCTGAAGTGTGAAAAGTGTCTGGCTTCGATCCAAGTTTCATGAACTTCATGCTTGCGACCGAAGTATTTTCTCCTCATCAACTCTTCACCATCACAACTACTTTAAAAAATATTTCTGAGAAACATAAATTGTATCATCTACCGGAAGCCAAATTTCTCGGTAATGAAAGCATTCCCAGTCGCTTGAGTTTTTGGTACATCTGTAGCCGCAAAAATCGTGCTACAGTCAAATATACCCTGTAATTCTTGGTATATTTAAAATTATTATCTCCATATCTAGTTTTGAATTTAGTATAAAGGGAAGCCGTTAAAAGTTGTGATTCCCAGGAAGCATTTTGCTTGGGAAACGCCAAACCGCTTTCGAAAAGCTTCGAAACCACCGTTTGGTAACCGCCTGATTTATGGTGGCGGTTTTGGTAAATGCATTGTAACTAGAGTGGTGAGCCGGTTCAACTTGAGGTGGTTAATGCGGGTCCCACATTTGTCGGAAGTCCAACCGACAGAAACGCCAGGAAAGGTACATGCTGTCTAAGCCGTGCCGGAATTATCGCCGCAAAATTCAATGGCAGTTTTCCTTTCCCTTTGTCTTTCCTGTCACGCCTTTCCCCTGCACCGACCGTAAAACAGTAAAATTCCACTGTTACGACCTGGTCTCATGGCTCTTGGAGTGTCCAACTATAACTCTTTTTTTTTATTTTTCCAAAATAATTATTTCTATTTTCTCGTTAAATTTGTACAATTTTCGTATGTTTCAGCATATTTGTTACATCAACAGAAACATGTACAAAAGGATGTGCCATAGTCAATGGAGTAGTTTTGTGAATAGTGTTCAGCAGTCACCTAGTCTTCATATTTGTTATTAACTTTTTTCCATCTTAATTATTTTCTTTGGAATAGCACATTTCATGATTAGACCTGAGTTTGTACCCAAAAATAAAATAAAAGTTATCTTATATATTTTACAGATGTGTATCCTACATTTTATTGGATGGTTGGTTTTTATTATTGGAAGTGCATATTATATTAATAAAAATATAATAGAGTTATAAAAGTAGGGGCGTCAAACAACTCACAGTCCCATAAAAAGGCCACAAAGGCACCGCGAAACGCCCAAAGGGCAAGTAAAATCAAACACCACGAGGGCACGATCGCACCACCTTAAAACATCGAACCAAAAAGATTAAGCACATGCCGCCACACTAGGAGGAGGATGATCATCCCGAGGAGGTATGTAAACTCCACTAGAAGGCTCGATCACCGGTGGATCAAGTTGTCACCCATAACTTTTCTCTCTCTTAATTATTTTCTCTCAATAGCAAATTTCATGATTAGACTAGAGTGTGTACCCAAAAATAAAATAAAATTTATCTTGTATATTTTACAATTAATTGTAAATAATATGTATCCTACAATTTATTAGATGGTTAGCTTTTTTCTTTATTGTATAAAAATAAATTTGGTATCACATGAGAGATACTTCAAGATTAGAAATGACATTTAATACTTGAAGGAGTTTCGGTTACCATGGATGGTTGTTTATTTATTATACGCCTTTCATGTAAATGTGTAATGATACCAAAGGATATAGATGGGTCTATGGTCTTCACCATTTTAAGGGGCAACCAAAACACTTTGGAATAATATTCACAACAATTAAATAACGATTTAACAACTTAAAACCATGTCAACAACCAATATTACATTAAACAAATCATATAATGATGGAGACCGATCACCAACAATACAATGTTAGAACTCATAATAATGACAATGCCCACATGCTATCAACCATTCAACAACTCAATGTCATCCCTAGACTTGCACATAAGTCTATGCATGGAAGAACATCCAACTCTAAGGCACTTTGTTTTGAGCCTTGAGCTCGCATCCACACTTATGATTGAGTTCTCAAGTCTTAGTTGGTTAGTGTGAGAACTAGCCAAAGTTTGATGGAAGAAATAAAAAGATATTCAACTATAAGTGTCCTTTTCACCACTAAATCCTACATTAATTTTTTTTTGGATTAGTGCCAAAGACATAAGGGTATCTATATGACAAGTAAAAGTGGGGTTCCCAACTAGGTTATCAAATGTAGGGATCCCAACTAAGACCGACGACACCATGTAGATATAAAGGTGCTCAAGGAGCGCTAGTGTCATAAATCTAGAGGATAGTAGTCCTAACCCTAGGTCAGTTATAGGTTTCCAAGGCCTACAACCAAGATAAAGAGAGGTATCCTACTAGGATTCTGAAATAGAGAGGGAAACAACCAAGAGGTGGATAAAGCCAAGGGGCGTAGTAACAATAAGACAATGCAATAAACCAAAGCAAACATACATCTACTCTAGCCTATAGCAATGAATGACTAGCAATCACAAGTACACATTATAGACACCTAAATTCCGCTTTTGTAATCTTATTGCCAAAACACATGCAAATCACTCTCATTCTTGTCAAATCCATTATAATTAATGGTTTTCACTAATTAACTAACGTTTCTTACCACTTTAGCCAATTAACAACGCTTGTTGATTGTGTAACCCCTTTCGCACTCAGGATGCCACTTTACGGAAAATCGTAAGTCAAAATCCTCTTCAAAACAAAGAATTTGTGTTTATTAGCTAATTAAGTCTATTTTGCCCTTATTTTGGTCAATATACCCTTGTATTGACTCAAACCCCTCCTCCAACCACTCAAAATCATGTCATTCACCTCTCTGACAACGTCTCAAAGCAGCTTCAAACTCTTATCCTAGCCTCCTGTTAACCCTAAGCGGTTGATTAAGGCTCCACACCTCTTAGTCACTTGGTAATTCACTAATTATGATTAGCAGAGGCCTAATCATGATTAGCAATTCTAATCCAATTTGGGGCTTTTTAGTCCCACATGCACCAAAATACAAGTTTCTCCCAAAAGGAAAATTATAAAAATGGTGCACCCCATTCTTTTATACTATACACCATGCTTTGATTTGCATCTCATATAACAAATATGATATATAGCCAAGTTCAATCCTTGCTTAAAGCCTTTAATGGGGTTAGTAGACGGATGTCCAAAATGATCAAGTAGTCATTGTGAGAGACCATTTCACCTTATTTGGAGTAGCAACCATAACCATTTGATTGCCTCTTAGGTCTATTTAGGCCCATGTTAGGTAATTCAAGCATATTAGTAGGCATGTTTAGTTAGATTTTGTATTGTTTTCATACTAGTTAGGCATTCTTTTAAGCTTCTATCTTAATGTTACATTCCTAGACTTAGAACCCTTGGCTAGATGGATGGCAAATGGTGTTAGCTTTCCTTGTTTAGTCATGTAATTTGCTTCGTAAAGTTTAGGGTGTCATCATTTGGCACGCCTGGTGGGACTATAGCCCCATTGCCTTCTATTTTTTTTAAAGATTTTTTAAACTTAGTTTCAAAGTTTTTCATTTCAAGTTTATAGATTAGTTTCGTGTTTTCTAGATTAACTTCAACTTTTCTAGATTAGCTTCATAAGCTTTTTGATTAATTTCAAAGTTCTAGAGTAATTTTCAAAGTTTTTCATTTCAAGTTTATATATTAGTTTCAAGTTTCCTAGATTAATTTTAAATTTTCTAGTTTAAATTTCAAGCTTTCTAGAGTAATTACAAGTTTTTAGATTAGTTTCTCAAGCTTTTTAGATTAATTTCAAAGTTTTAGAGTAATTTTCAAAGTTTTATAGATTAATATCCATTTTTTAAAAGTTGTTTCAACTAGAATAGTGGTAGAAGTTGTGTTTTCTTGCTTTTGCGGGATTCAAAGAGGCGAAGCCCTATCAAAATTACTAAAGATTTGACATTTTTTAATAAATTCTCATCAAAACTCAAATTTTGGCCACTTCCTGTGAAGGGCGTACATGCATCAATCGTGAGCGCACACATCAACGTGTATTTTCAACTATGTCATTTCTACAAAGGTGAGCACAAGTGTTGAATCGTGAGCACATGCATCGAATCGTGAGCGCAGTGTCGAATCGTGAGCACACACGCGTCGGCCTTGTATTTTCAACTCTATCATTTTTACAAAGGTGAGTGCAGGTGTCAAACTATGAGCGCAGGTGTCGAACTGTGAGCGCACACATCAACTTGTATTTTCAACTCTGTCAATTTTTTACAAAGGTGAGCTCGGTGTCGAGCTATGAGCGCAAGCGTGTCTCCTGAAGCGCACGCGTCAACTTTTATTTTTCAATTGTCTATCATTTTTTCAAAGGTGAGCGCACACGTCGGTAGGGGAGCGCAGACGTTGAAACATGAGCACACACGTCGACAGGGGTGCGTAGGGTGTGACTGTGTAAATTTTTCCAGTAAACTCAAAATTTCTAGTTTTGGTTTTTAGGATTTTTGTTACTTTTCAGAGGTTTTTAGAGGCCATTTTTGTCAATTTCATAGATTTAGAGTAAGTTTTCTCATAAAATCACTTAGGGTTTGAAGGAATTAATCTTATTTTCATGTTTTGTATGAGTTTGGGTTAAGATGTGTATGTTCTTCTCTTGCACTTCATGTAATCTAGAGAACCAAAAGCACTCTTAAACCTTCTTTTGTTATCATTAGAGTAAGTAGGAAGCTTTGTTAATCATCTTTTAGTTTAAATGCTTTCTCACTTGCTAAATAACCAAGGCTATAATTTGTGTATGCTCTTCCCTTGCACCTAGTGTGATCTTGGGAAGAAAAAACAATTTTAGTCTTTTCATTAAAAAGCACTTAGATGAATTGGGAATAAATGTTGTTTGTACAAAATTTGATGGTAGTTAGTTGATTTACAAGTATTTTTCATGGTTATTTTCTTATGATATTGTGAATCTATTTTGAAACTACTAACTATTTTGTGAAGGACCTAATGCTAGTCAAAGAAAGGAGGATCTAAATAATTTTTCTAACTACACGTGTGATTATAGGTTGCACAAAAGGAGTATGAAAAAAACCACATTAATTCTAAAAGATAAAAAAATACACCACAATCATCACATTATACTTGCAGGTTTCGGTTAAGATCTACGATTCGTGCTCCGCTTAACCAGACATAACCCCTTTGGCATAAGCCTTAAGCTACAACAATAGGGGTGGCCCTAGAACCCTAAAGTAGTTCACGCAAGAGGGAACCTTGTGAATGAAAAAGAAAGTGCTCCACACTACCGATTTTTCTAGTACGCCTTGGTGAGATTAGCGTCAAACATATCCGTATTAAACCCCAATGAAAGTATAACCAACGCACTTCAATGCTCATTATACTTGAAGGGGGTAAAGTAAATCAAGATACTCCCAAATTAGTCGCTAATTTTTGGGTAACTTGAGCTCGCTCCTAGATATATTGTGACACCTAGAGAGAGAACCACCCAGAAGATTTCCAGATTGGAGCCATTGTTTTTTTCTTATATAGTATACTTGAGAGCTCTCACAAAGTGACAACTTTGTTAGATTCAAACTCTTGTTTTTCGAACAAGGGAAATAATCTCTTAAAGTTGAAACCGTGTGACATTTCATCACGAAATCTACTTAGTGTCATTTTGTCCTAGTTTTTCACTTGTCTTAAGACAAGGCAAAACTTTGCCAAAATAACACCAAGTTTATTTCAACACCACTTGGTCTACACCCTTATTTTCTTGTTGCCCATTTTTGGACAAAAGGAAATAATATATACAGATACCACTAGATATCGTGTGTCCACCACTTTTGTATTCTACTTGCACGACTAGGTTGTAATGCCGAGCACAAGTGTTGAAAGTGTGCATGGTACGTACTCACGATCTAGTAGGCCCCCTTGTCTCAAAAACCCATATTTGAGACTTATTATCATCGTAGTTAGGTGATTTCATCCTTGTTTTCTTTTGATTTGTTATGCTACCCACATTGTAGCCATACAATTGAGATATTTACGTCTTGTTTCCATTTTGAAATTAGGCCTAAATCTCTATATTGTAGAGTTACGTTATTCGCACGCATAACAATTTCTTGTTATAATTAGACATAGTTTTTACATCCTAACTTTTTCTTGAGTTTTGTGAGTGTTGAGGATACATTGTTAGCATTGCGATAACATCATTTTGACACTAGAAATCTTGCTTTCCGAAATCTTGGTTCACGTGTCCAAATAGTGTCGTTACGCTGCTCACATTATTATCGTCCATTTTACGAGACTTGGACTTTGTTAGTGTTTATAAACTGGTTTTTAGTATATCTTGTTAGAAGATTGCGTCAACATTCTCTTATCGTTTAGGCCTTGTTTGTTACAAACTTGACCTAACTAGTGATATTGTGTTGTCACTATTCGGTTTCAAACCTATCTAGGTGGAATCTTAAAGGGTAAACTATTTGGTGTAACTAAAATTTGAGCATTGTACATCATCGTATTATTCTAAGGAAAATTGGTGTCATATATTACCTTGTTAGGGTAGCTTGTTCATTATTCTTTAGTTCATACATTTGTTTTGACCCATCACTTTTGTGGCTATTCTATAGTCACCTTGTTTTAAACAACTTAGGGTCATTGCGCTACACAAATTTGACTAGGGTCCCTTGTTAATAAACCTTAGTGGAAGTATTTTGTGTTGTACCTTCTATTCTAAGTAATGCCTACTACGAGGATGGGGTCACGAAAATTGGCTGCCAATATATTTGGAGGTGATAACCCTCTTTTGGAGGATAATCTCATGGTTGATCGTAGTGGTGGAGAGGAGGAGTCTCCTCACATAGATGCAGAGCTTCATTCCAC
This sequence comes from Taxus wallichiana var. yunnanensis, assembly GCA_018340775.1. Classification (NCBI taxonomy): domain Eukaryota; kingdom Viridiplantae; phylum Streptophyta; class Pinopsida; order Cupressales; family Taxaceae; genus Taxus; species Taxus wallichiana. The sequence goes on along the minus strand of CM031242.1, from coordinate 777,450,378 downwards.
CCATTTTGATGACTACATTTTTCATAAGAAACGGAACTAGGAGCCAAATTACCTTCCACAGCAGACCCTTCTCTTATCGTCGGCATGGTTCGGGGAGAAGAAGAAGTAGATCTCCCTCATCACACTCTTAATGAAATTTTAAATCTAGGTCATGCCTCTACTTCTACATGGCAGAATAATGAGAAGATACCATTTGAAAATGATGGAGACTATCGTTTGTCTCCTATTAAAATTCATTGTGAAGACCATGAAGAACATGTCCATCATGCACAACCTCCTCCTAATGAAGATCGTCATGAAATACCTATTAAAGAAGTTACATTAGAATAATAGGTCCAATCCCTCACTCGTCGCATTCGCCGTTTGGCTTCACATATACAAAAGGAACAACCAAAATTTGTGAAACAAGCTATACCAAAATCAAAAGTTTGTAAAGGACTTCTCTAGGTTAGCGGGACCTATCACTTCTTTGCGAAAAGAAGGGTGAGAAATTTGTTTGGGACAACAAGTGTGAAGAAGCCTTTAAGGAATTAAAAGTTAGACTCACAAGTGCTCCAAAGTGTTGAAAATTCCAGATCCAAACGGGAACTTCTTCATGGTAACGATGCTTCAGGAAGGTTTGAGCAGAGTACTACTACAAGATGGGCATGTGGTAGCTTTTGAAAGTAGGAAGTTGAGAGTGCATGAAGTAAATTACGCACCACATGATCTTGAGCTTGTTGCGATTCTTCATGTGCTGTAGGCATGGAGGAACTATTTACTTGGGAAACCTTTTGAACTCAAAATAGATCATCTTGGGCTCAAGTACATCTTTACGCAGCCAAATCTAAATGCAAGGTAGCGAAGATGGCTAGAGTTCCTAGCAAATTATGACTTTGATATAAATTACATTAAGGGAAAAGAGAATAGGGTGGCTGATGCCTTAAGTCACATAAAGCATATTGTTGCTATAATTACATTAAGAACCCAGTTCAAAGATGAAGTCAAAAATGAGTTAACCAATGACCCTTACTACAATCATGTTAAAACATCTCTAGAAAAATATCCGAGAGACAAAAGGTATGATGGTTTCAAGCTGGAAATAGATGGGATTCTGCGTTATAACAGCAAAATATATGTACCAGAGGGTAAAGAACTCAAAAATAAAGTTATGAGAGAATTTCATGATGCTCCCTACTCGGGACACCCAGGAGTAACAAAGATGATGGCGGACATCAAAAAGCAATACTTCTGGAAAAAGATGAAAAATGATGTGATTCTTTACGTCTCACAATGCTTGGAATGTCAGCAAGTAAAGGTTGAACATTCACATCTAGCAGGACTATTATATCCTCACAACGTGCCAGAATATAAGTGGAAAGTTATAAGTATGGATTTTGTCCAAGGTCTACCTATGTCCCAAAATAAACATGATGTTATACTTGTAGTTGTAGACAAATTAACTAAAGTGACACATTTTATAGCAGGTAATTTAAAGGATAATTCACCTATACTGGAAAAAAGGTTTGTGCAAGAAGTTTTCCGATTACATGGAATTCCAAAAGTAATAATTTCAGATAGGGAGTCAAGGATGACTTCAAGATTTTGGTAGACTTTGTATGCTTCATTAGGGACAAAACTGAGCATAAGTTTTGCCTACCATCCTGAAACTAATGGTCAAACCGAAAGAGTAAATCAAGTGTTAGAAGATTTACTAAGAATGTATTGCATGGATCAGTAATACAAATGGGAAGAGTACCTTCTCTTGGTTGAATTTTCCTATAATAACACTTACCATTCTTCCATTCAGATGGCTCCTTTTGAGGCCTTATATGGTCATAGGTGTAGAACACCTATAAGTTGGGATAATCCTGAAGATAGAGTACTGATTGGACCATAAATGCTTTCGGAAATGGAAAAATAGGTTAAATTAATCCAAGAAAGATTGAAAGAGGCAACAAATAGACAGAAAAGTTATGCAGATTTAAAAAGAATTGACAGAAATTTTAACATGGGAGATAAAGTTTTTCTTAGGGTCAAACCTAAAAAGAGTTCCATTTCATTTGGCGAGTCAACCAAACTATCTCCTAGGTTTGTAGGACCATTTGAAGTCCTAGAGGTCGTTGGACCAAGAGCCTCTGTTGCTAAGCATTTGCCTCCCGCTCTATCTAGGCTACACAATGTATTTCATGTATCCTTGCTTAAGAAATATGTACCTAATTTAACACATGTACTTAATTGGGATTCATTGCAGGTTCTAGATCCAGGGGTAATCGTGGTTGAGCCTATAAGGATACTAGAAACCCGCAAGTTGCACTTGAGAAACCGTGAGGTTTCACAATGCAAGGTCCAGTGGGACCAATATTCTGAAGAAAGTGCCACTTGGGAGAATCTGGAAGATATCTAGACTACTTTTCCGCATCTGTTTGACTGATTTTTAAGAATATGTTTTTGTTAAAGTGTTAAATTCAGTTTTTTCTGTAAAGTGTAGATAAGAAAATCCTGTAGATAAGCCTACAACTGAATATTGGGACTAAGGTACTTTTTTATTAGTAGTTACTGTTGAAGATTTTGTTAATGAACCTAGAAAATCTGTCATTTAAGCAGTAATGTGTTATGTCTACAGATTATGTGACTAATTTTCTAGATATTTATATAAGGGTTGTTGTGACCTTTATGATTCAGCTGAAATGATATTGTTACAAATTCTAAGCTGATTAGAAATATATTTATGCAGCAAATGAATGATGGGTTTAGTTTATCTATTTATCCTGAAATCATCGAGACGATGATTATTCTAAGGGGTGGAGTATGTAACATCCCAAATTTCTAGTAAGTTAAATTAACTACGGTTACGTCTAATCAGGATTAGACGAGATCATCATTGTGTGTAAGAATTCATTTGGTTCATCGTGTCATGACCCACAGCTTCTGTTGTGGGGCATGACACTGCTGAATGGGTAACCCCACACCCACCTTGATGATCCTTCCTAAACGTGATTAGGCCTTGATCGTAGGTAAAATGGTTCATAAACGATAATGAATCTTTCGGTTATTTGTATTTCGGTTACTTTATTTTAATCGGTTTAGTCGTCTTTTGTTTTGTTCAACTTTTGCAATGACTGTAATAATAACTACCTCTATTTTATTTGACGATGCTATGTCAAGCCAACTTTATGAGAATATTTGAATTATTATTTACGGACTTGGTGATTTTCGTTTATTGGAATGTTTCGTATGGAACGTGGAAATTCAAATAATAATTATTATAATATATTGTTGGTAATATGTGGACTTGTATTATGATGATTAATTTTAACTTAACCATTAAGTTGGATAACAACTTAAATAAAATAAAAAAATGCAATATTAATTTGTAAAATTAGTAATGTATATTCTAGAAGGATTTGGCATGTAAGTCAAAAGTTATATTAAAAAATAATAATAAATATATTAATTTTAATACTTAAAATTCGTGGGTTTCGTAAAGTGAAACACCTTTACATAGCACAAGTATGTGGCATGCATTAATGCATGTGCCAACATTGGGAAGCCCGAAAATTCTCGAATATGTTGCCCAACTATAGTTTCTTTCATTATATTCTTTTTCTTTTATTTCTCCTTGTCTATTTTCATTCTTCCCTTCTGGGATACCTGCGTGAGTTTTGGAGGAAGGATTCAACTTGTTGGAGCTGGAAGAGTAAGAGGTTGTTGATTCTGGGTTTACTTTAGGCATGAATATCTTCTCCCTTCTCTGCTGCATTATTTGTAAAAAATTGAAGAAATACACATTCTATTTTAATGGCAATCAAAGGAATTTGTGGACAAATTTTGATTTAATTGCTTGGAGATAAAATTTGAAAAGGAAATTGATGGATTTTGTATTCTCTTAAGTTTTCTTTGTGTGGTTTTAGCTAAACCTAGAAGAAAAAAATGCAGATGGGGTTTTGGGTTTTGATCTGCAAAAATAAAAATAGAATGTAAGTTAAAATTCCTTCTCTGCATTAAAATAAATTGTACCCAAAAAGAAAAGAGTTGGGTTTTTCCTGTATTGGAAGAAGGAAAACGTTTTTGTGAATTTGTGTGTTTCAAAAATTTGTGCTTGTGGGTTTTCATTTTTGTTAACAGAAATTTGATTGTGTTTTCTATAAACAAATCAATTTGATACCCAAATCGATTTGGGTATACAAATCGATTTGCATAAATGAATCAATTTGGGTAACCAAATCGATATGGATATGTAACTAGTTGGGGTTTATATTTTTTTCCTTCTTGGCTGTTATATGCAGGTCTGATTTTTAATTTATTGAGATCTTTTGAATGAAAATTTGTGGATGTCAAAGCTCTTGCATGGGGCTGCATTTTCCAGAAATTTTTATTATGGGCATCTAAATCGGTTCATGTATAAATGAGGATGTGTTGTTATGTGTGAATAACTAAAAACAAAAAAATGGCATTTAGCCTGTAACTTCCAGCCTGGCAATATGACTTGGATTCTTGCATGGCTGTGAAAAAGAAATTGCTTGTCTGGGTAAGGGCATGAAAGCCAAGACAACTTGACCGAGTTGTACCAAGGAGTAATTGGTGGCATGATTGGGTTTAATATAATGATATTTTATGAAAGAAATTATTAGCTGTTCTTTTACTAGAAAGAGTATGTTTAAATGATGTAATCGTGGTGTTTTTACATTGTTTAGTTGGGTTGTTCATATATATAAGAAAAATGTGTTTTGATTGTTTGGAAAGGAATATATTGTACGTTTTATAGAGTTGCTCATTAACTGGAAATAATATGTTTTATTTCTCTTGTTAATGATGTTCTTTGACGTTTTATAGAGCTTAATGATGTTCTTGGATGATATGATGAGCTACTCATTACCTAGAGAGAATATGTTTAATTGGTATTTGGAAAGGTTGATTTCGAGACAGTTTTGTTAAGTTGCTCGTTGATTGGAGGGTAAGTAAAATAATATTTAAATCTGTACCATGTAAAACATGATTTTCTTGTGGTTATAATCTGAATTCGGATGTTGAATGATTATGGTTTGATTACTTTTTTGTGATGGTAACTTATTAAAAATAAGAAAAAAAAATGTACTCTTCTTAATCATATTGTTCCTACGATTTATGTAAAATTTTAAATGTCAAATATTTATTGTTTGAAGCTGAAATAAGGATGTCTTGATCCTTGTGATTAGAGGGAAACATGATCGCTGAAATAGAAATTGGTTGTTCTATTTGTGTGCATTCATAGTTGTATCTTTATGGAAAACATGTAGTAATACATTCTCAATTGTATTACCATGCGCTTGTTGATAAAAAAACATTTATATCTTTCATATTTTATTAAATAATTGCATCAAAAAATGAAGGCAATATTCATGCCAGTTCATTTTGAATTGACATCATACCACTACTCCAGTCTTGCAGGACAATTAGCCGTCACATTCGGATATGCGGAAACTCATGTCTTGAGAAGTTTTATCGTAGCATGGATCTAAATGAGTTACTTGGATTTCAATTTGTAGAAGGATGATATCCTAGAATTTTGACTGAATTTATTGGGATCTTGGACCCATTGTTAATATTCAAACCTCACTATGTGAGAGTTACAGTATCAGTTATATATTTTGCCTTAACGACATATGTAATTTATGTTTTTAATAAAGAGATGATTACTTTGTATGTAATAATATCTCAATATGAGTAAATGATAAATACTAGAATTAAGAAGTCTTACTTATCATAAATTGTTAAATATATTTATATGATATTTACCAATGTATGAAGCCGAAAATTGGACAATTATTATAACATTCAATTGTCTTTTAATTTCTAAAGTAAATAGCTATTTAGTGGCATAGTTGATCGGAGGAATAATTAAATATATATTAATATATATTTAATTCGCCTTCCGTTTTCTTGACATTAATTTGTTAAGATTGTAAAGCCTAATTTTTAGAGGATGAAAGAGTATCATTATAAAAAGGTAATTTAAGGTTAAAAATCGAACATCAGGAAAAGAGAAACTAGATAGGAAGGTAATTAGATGAAAATATCCATTAGGCATATTAAGGGATAAGTACATGCGGAATGCTAAAATAGTTACATTTTAGCATAACGAATGTACTCATCTCATAATGATCCTAATTGGCCTTGGCATCTATCTTGATATAAACTCTTGCAAGATAAGTTTAATTGGAAATAAAGTAAATACAAACTATAAGATCTAGATAATAGTGAAAGGGATAGTTGTGAGGTGGCGGAAGACTTATAACTCATAAGACTAGTGTGTTGTCTTGAGTTTAGCCATAACCTGCATGATGGATAACTTTGGCCAAAGTAATGCATTGATGGTTGTGCATTGTCTGATCACCTAGTCCTCCAATTAAAAAAATTGTCAGTAACCTGATCATGGGAAGTTGAACACTGAACATGAGGTAGGAAATGGTCGGATACCGAGAATATGAAGTCGAAACTAGCTTCGTGGTTCCCATGACCTGATAAAGGTTGAGCTGAGATCTTTAGTAAACATTGTCACTCGAAGTAGTGACGAAGGGAGATCGTGGAGATCTGGATACACCCTTCTCAACCGCACATGGCTTACATGGATGTTGTCAAATAGATCAAAAGAAAAATATAATTTAATGAATTTGATTAAATTAATATGTACGATTGTAGCTGTGTAATTTGTTTTTACATTTAAAAAAAAAATCATTTTCCAGCTCTTGTAATTTTGAGTGTTACTATAGTAGACTCTAAACGGGTGCAAGTTATGCAGAACCACACACCTTTGAAACTTGCAAAGGGTAATCCACTTACCGAGTATAAATTTCACTCCTTTACTCCTATATTTGAATCCATATCGTCTATACTAAAACAGTCAGAGCCGTAAAAATGGTTAAGTACCCTAAAACGTAACCCTACGGAGATGATACAACCAAACCATCATGGTTTAGGGAGAATGAATTTTGTGGGTTTCACCGCATAAAGGGTCACAAAATCGACAAGTGTTTAAGATTAAAACACTATATTCAAGACCTAGTTGACAACAGTGATAGTGAAGTAGACTTCGCCGCCACTACAAAATCTCCAAATGCAAACTTAGGGATCTTCAAAGAGCCTTTTCCCAAACATGAAGAAAGGAAAAATACGGATCGGGGACAATAGTATCAAAATAAAAATGCTAACTATATGTCAAACAAAGACCATTTCAATGCCTTGATAGGTTGTGTTGATCCACTCGTTGAAAAAATCAATACAATTAGAATCAAGACAAGAGAGTGCGTTGTGGCAACATGATGAGCTTTCCTTGTTATAAATTTTGAGCCTACTCCCCCTCCTCCTCAAGAGATTCGTTATGATGTGTTAGATCAACTAGAAAATACTATGGCTAAGATCTCCATCTTAGACCTTCTAAAGATCTCTAGCGTTCATAAGGATATACTTTACAAAACCTTACAGGGATCAAGAGTATCCATTGATGTTGACCCAACACATTTGCAAGCCATGATAACACAACTTGTTCCTTTGGAACACATAACCTTCAACACTACAGAATCCTTAGTTGAAGATCCTTCACATAACCTACCATTACATATTGAGGTTATCATCAAACATAAGAAGGTTAAGAGAGTGCTTGTGGACAGTGGATTGGGTCTTAACATATGTACTCTCAAACTAGTCTGCCAACTAGGCTGCACAGAAGCTGATCTGGAAACAAAGGTCATTACCATTAAGGCATATGACAATGAAGAACGAAAATCAACTAGAATGATCACTTTCTCATTAGAAGTGGGTCCCATAACACATGATATGAAGTTCCACGTCTTGGACCTAGAACTCCCTTACAATATCTTGCTCGGTCGCCCATGGATTCACACCATGCAGGCCATGCCATCAACATATCATCAGTGTTTAAAGTTGTAATATGAGGGACAAACACTCACCATACGGGGGAACCTCAACCTTTTTCTCATTGTAGAGATTTGTCAAGATATTTCCCTACAATAGATATGAGTGTTCGTCTACAGAGATTGCTATTCCTATCCAGTCAAAGGCCCTTGCTTCAAGAGTGGATCTAGATACCCTATCTATCAATGATAATGGTGTTTCCACCTCAAGAACTCCTTTTTCTACATGGGAGATGAAGGTCAAACTAAGCGGTTGTGGAGAGTATGATGTAAAACAAGCCTTAATGGTTCACAATGGTTCACTATCAGCCCAAGCACATGGTAGGCCGTGTTTCAAAGTTCAGATATCAAAAGAGGCTTGCCATTTCAAGAATTTTACTCTGGCGGCTTGCTAGAAGACGAAAGGTTTCTTATGGACATTGTATTCCATCTAGATGATGATGACATGGCTACATGCTATAAATCACCTAAGTATCCCATTCCTAATCGGATAATGCTTGTCATGGGATATAAAGGATGCGGCTACCATGCCAAAGAACAAGGCCCATTAGAAGCTCTTGCAATACCTCGGTGTATAGTAGGTAAATCAGGTATAGGCATCCATTTATATGAGTCTCATTCTTCAGATGATGAGTATGCCTCTTTTGAGACCGAGACTAAATTTTCTCGGAAATGAAAGCAAAATAAATTCCCGATATAGTCTTTATGAATACCTTGCCTCTACGAACCTATTCGCCAATATGGATATCCTTACTATAACCCATGTTATACCCACCATATCCCCTATAACTCAACCATTAACCCTCACTTACCCATCACTCGTGAATTGGGATCAACAACAACACGTACCTATTGATGTGTTTCAGAATGATGAGGCCATTGGTGAGTTCTTGGGAATCAGAGACAACATTCCAAGAAATGATCACAAGAAGGGGTTCTCCATTCATCTTAACGCATGCACATACTTTGGAGAGGAAGTAGATTTATGTGGGAATTTAAGTAAAAATGTGAGCAAGGGAAAAATTTCCAAAGAAAATCCTTGTGGAAATAAAAAGGGGAAGTCCTATAGCAAAAACCTCTTTGAGGTGCTTGTGGACAAACAGTAGAACAACCTATGGAAAATATAATGTACCCACTTCAAGATGAAGAACTTCCTAAGCCACCTATGATAGAGGAGGATCTCAATCTCCCTCTTGATCCTACATGCATGGGGGATGAATCAAAGTTATTAGTGGAAGATACAATAGATGTTAATATCGGCATGGAGGAACTGCCACGAGATAGTTAAGTTGGGAGCTTCCCTCTTAGCCAAAGAACAAAAAACATTCACAGGACTCTTAAGAGAGTATGCAGACATCTTCGCTTGGTCTTATGTTGACATGCCAGGACTTGATCCTGCACTAGTGGTGCACAATCTTGTGGTACACCCAGTTCCAAGCCCACCAAACAAAAGCTCAAAGATGCATCCTCGTGTCGCCTTATTGGTAAAGGCAGAGCTAGAAAGGTTACTAGAAGTAGGCTTTATCAAGCCTATCGACTACTCAGAGTGGATCTCTAATGTGGTCCCGGTTCAAAAGAAGCTAGTTGGTATTAGAGTGTGTATGGATTTCAGGGATATAAACAAAGCTTGTCCTAAGGATGATTTTCCTCTTCCAAACATTGACATGATTGTCAATTCTACAACAGGCTATGAGATGCTTTCACTCATGGATGGCTTCTCAAGTTATAATCAAATAAAGATTATGGAAGAATATCAACACAAGACAACTTTCACAACCCCATGGGGGACGTTTTGTTACCAAGTCATGCCTTTCGGCCTTAAAAATGTAGGTGCTACATATCAAAGGGCGATGACTATAATATTTCATGATATGATAAGTGACATCATGGAAGATTACGTAGATGATATACTAGCTAAATCTAGAACCCGTGAGGAACACCCAAAAATTTTACGGCATATCTTTTAGCATCTAAGGGATTACAAAGTCTGACTTAACCCAAATAAGTGTGTCTTCGGTGTGCTATCTAGGAAATTACTAGGATTCATTGTGTCACGGAGAGGAATAGAAGTGGACCCTACAAAGGTCACGGCTATCACAAAATTCCCCCTAAGAATATCAGATAGTGCGTAGCCTACAAGGGAAAATTCAGGCTATCAGAAGGTTTGTTTCACAGCTAAAAGACAAGTGTCATACATTTACACATCTTCTTAAGAAGGATGTTAATTTCAACTGGGACCAAAACAACAACAAGCATTTTATTTGCTAAAAATACTTGGCCAACCCCCCTGTTCTCATGCCATCCATGATAGGAGAACCGTTGTTACTTTATATCTCTACCACACATTTTGCAATTGGAGCACTATTGGCCCAGTATGACAAGGAATAGAGAGAAAAGGTTGTATACTATTTGAGCAGGACATTGGTAGCATATGAGCTAAATTATCCACAAATTGAGAAATCTTGCCTAGCCATGGTGTTTACTTTCTAGAAGCTATGTCACTATATGCTTAACAATAAAATCAAGCCAATTTCAAAGGTATACCCTTTGAAGTATTTATTTTCCAAACCATTGCTAACCGAAAAGATGGCTAATTGGATCATCTTATTAAGTGAGTTTGACATTGAATACGTGCATCAAAAGTCAGTAAAAGGACAAGTGTTAGAAGATCAACTAGCAGAAGCTCCACTACTAGGTATTGAACCCTTGAGTTTGGAACTACCAGATGCATTTATTATGTACCTAGAAGAATCTATAGTTTGGCAAATGTACTTTGATGGCTCTTTTACCTTTCATGGTTCAAGTGCCAGAGTTGTTCTAATCACTCCCACAGGAGACTTGATTCCATAGGCATTTTGAATTGGATTCCCTTGCATGAACAATATAGCGAGAATATGAAGCTCTCATTGCAGGAATGAAGCTAGCCATCAAATGGGATATCAGACAAGTAAAATGCATTGGTGACTCAATGCTTATTATCAAACAGGTCACATATGAATATAAATTTTAAGATGAAAAGGTACTTCCATATAAAAGAATGGTCAATTCCTTGAAAGGATTCTTTGAGCAAATAACATTCGAGAAAATACCAAGAGCTCGAACAAAGCAAAGCAGATGCCATGGATACGGTAGGATCTGTGTTGAGCATCCGACCGAGAGCAATGATATGCCATTATTTGTTGAAAATATAAGAACAACGGCATACGACATACCTGATTCTTGTTTAGTGTGTGAAGTTGTTGGTCCCTTTTCACCATGGTACACTAAAATATTTAATTACCTACATGCTTTGGAACCTTCCCTATGAATATTTTTGTCTTTGAAAAGTGCAACCTCATCCAATGTATATCCCACTATACCCTACTTGGGGGCACCCTCTTCTGCGAGGCTACGATGGGAATATGTTGCGTTGTTTAAATTTTGATGAATCTATCCAAGCAATCAAGGAGGTGCACAAGGAATTTGTGGAGCTCATACTAATGGGATTGTCCTTGCAAAGAAGATACTCAGAGTAGGTTACTATTGGCCTACCATGGAGCATGATTGTTGTCAACATGTAAAGAAGTGTTTGGATTGTCAAAAGTACGGAAATTTGATACATGCGCTTGCACAATCCTTATAACCAATCACAACACCCTGGTTGTTCTCAAAGTGGGGTCTCGATCTAATAGGGAAACTCAATCCTTTATCCTTGGATGGCCACAAATTTATTATAATAGCCACTGAATACTTTACAAAATGGGTAGAGGCAGTTCCTCTTACTTATACAGAAGGTCCCCAAATTTCAAATTTTATAATGAATCATATCATATGCAAATATGGTATCCCTTCTTCCATTATCATTGATAATGGTAAGTTGTTCAAAAATAAAAATGTGAAAGCACTCTGCAAACGATTTCAAATTTCCCTTAAGTTTTCAACCCCTTATTGCCCTCAAGGTAATGGGCAGGCCAAAGCTTCCAACAAAACCTTAATCCACATTATGGAAAAAATGGTGAATACCACAAGTTGTAACTGGCATATGCAAATTCACCCTACCCTCTGGGCATTCATAACTTCTATTCGCACCCCTACATGTGCAACTCCATATTCTTTAGTATTTGGTTCCGAATCCATCTTGCCTTTAGAGATCGAGATCCCTTCTTTGCGTATCGAGCTAAGGGATTACTTGAATGAAGAGGAGGACTATAGAGTAGCTCACTGAAAGAGTTGGAGCTATTAGATGAGAAACACCTTCATACCATCAATCACCTAAAAGTGTATCATGATCGAGTACGGTGGAGCTACAACAAGAAGGTCATACCTCGTCAGTTCGAGGTAGGAGACATGGTGTTGAAAGAAAATCAGAAAAACACCAATAAAGATCGAGAAAAGAAAGGGAAATTTGAGCCCAACTAGCTAGGACCATACATTGTGGTTGCCAAGTTTGGTTCAGGTGCATATAAGTTGGCTTATTCAAATGGCCAAGAGCTTCAAGAACCCATGAACACAATGCATCTTAAGTGCTTTTATGCTTAAGTATGGGGTCTCTGCAGAATACCAAGAAAAGTAAAACAAAAAAGTATAAAAATAGAAAAAGAAAAAGATAAATAAACAGGTACATCCAATAGTGAAAACCATGCAATGGTGGCACTTTGGACAAGTCCTTTGGTGAAAACTAGCTTCTAGTGCCAAGGGAGGGTCCGTCGTTCATAAGCAATCTAGGTTTAAGGAGTTTGGAAACTTTTCCCTAAGTTAGTCTTCGCCGTTGTCTGAGCCCCTTGTGAGCCTATCCTTCTTTTCCTTGATCCGGCTAATCTAACCTTCTGAGTGTGGAGAAGTTAACATTGAATGAACCCATTTCACACTAGGGGAATCTTCGTAGCATCACTTCTAGAAAATAACAAGTGGCATTCTGCCATTTTACATCCCATCTAATGCTGGGGGCATCCACGTTTCTTTATTTCCTTCGCGTTTGCTTTGGAAAACTATTGAGAAAATGTCAAAACATTCGTATAACTTTTGAAAATCCCAAAACATATAGATATATCCTTTGGAAAAATCAAAACATTCAAATACGTTTCTTAGAAAACTCCAAAAAATAGAAAATTATCTTAGAAATAAAATAAAAACAACGAAAAACGTCCCATAACTATCCCACAAAAACAAAGTAGTGGTTCACTTACTTTTAGTTGTTAGTTTGTATGGTTGGTTGTATTACTTTTTTGTATTATATGCTTTACATTGGATTCACTTGCTTACTTAGATTAAATATCACTTTAGTCTGTAGTGTATTGCATTGAGTCCATTTTGTATTGCATACTTGTAAATAAGTGTGTTGCTTTGATTAGATTTGTTTAAGCTTGTGCTTGTTAATTTTTACTTGTACATTGTGTTATCATTTCATCATCATATCACACATATCCATCACATCTATACATCATATATAAAAAAATGCTAAGTCTACATCACGCATGTATACTAAAAGCTAATCATCAAATACCGTATCACCAATGGGGTCATCAAATACCGTATCACCAATGGGGCAAGAGGGGTTGCGCATGATCACAAATCTATCCCCCCCACACCAATATCAAAAATATAAACATGTTTCTCAAAGGTATCTCATCAAACATACAAGTATGGAAATTTAAAAAGAAAAAGTAAAAACAATAAAAAAACCAAACAAAAAAATTGTAAAAAATCAAAATTTTACAAAAATTGGTAAACAACATATACGCAGCTAAAGCCTATGTCAATTACAACATTCTCAAACTTTGAAATTTGTCTTACAAAAGTGTCTTTCTACGGTTCTTTCTTGTTCTGGTCTCAAATGACTTGTGGATCATCATGATCTACCTCCATTAACAAAATCTTGGCTACATACTACGTCGGTACTCCCATGCAACAATGAGTTATCAGAGACTATGTCGTAGTGCACGAATTTTTTTCCATAGGACTACTTGTGTCCTCCGTTTTTCCCTCGCATGTGTTATTGCTTGGGGCATCATTTTTAACCCTTGTTGTTACAACATGAACATTTGGGAACTATAGCTTGATAACAAAAACATGGGTGTAACAAATTATTTTCTTGAATGGGTGTGATTGTATTGGTCTCTCTGTTAGGTTAGCTGGTTTACTTTCTCATATTGCATTGCATAATGTATGTTGCATGGAACTAAATATCATTTTACTTTCTCATGGTGCATTGCATAATGTATGTTGCATGGAGTTATGTATTTTTAGTAGTAAACACTTGTTAGTAATTTAAATTTTCATGTTATCTTACACTTTTTTATTTTTAATAAAGGCCAATGATGTAGACCTAGGGGAAAAATGATATAAACAGGTTTCTTATTGAAAGGTTGGATGCAAAGATTGGGCTTGTCCTATATTCTCCATTAATCATTTCTTCTTCATTATAATTTATTACCATTACTAATTTTTCTTCCAAATCAACTGGGCAATAAACAACCACATTTATCCCTATCCTTATTTCTTTTCAATCTTGAAGGGCTTCGTGTCTGTTCGACCTATTTTCTTCTATCTATTTCGATCATATTTTTGATCGTCGATTGAATTCTTCTATCACCCCATCAACACTCGAGGGGTCATCCTTCATCTTGCTAAAGTTTCTTCAAAAATTTACTGCTTATTCTTGTCTACTATATTTGAAGTGAAGTTACTAAAATCACCTCAAACAGGGGCAAATGTAGACACCTAAATTCAGCTTTTGCAATCTTATTGCCAAAACAAATGCAAATCACTCTCATTCTTGCCAAATTCATTATAATTAGTAGTTTTCACCAATTAATTAATATTTGTTACCACTTTAGCCAATTAATAACTCTTTATTGATTGCGTAATCCCTTTCACACTCGTGGATGCCACTTTACGGAAAATCTTAAGTCAAAATCCTCTTCAAAACAAACAATTTGTGTTTATTAGCTAATTATGCCTATTTTGCCCTTATTTTGGTCAATATACCCTTGTATTGACTCAAACCCCTCTTTTAACCACTAAAAATCATGTCATTCACCTCTACAACGTCTCAACAAGCTTCAAAATCTTATCCTAGCCTCCTAGTTAACCCTAAGAGGTTGATTAAGGCTTCACACCTCTTAGTCACTTGGTAATTCACTAATTATGATTAGCGAGCCTAAACATGATTAGCGGTTCTAATCTAATTTGGGGATTTTTAGTCCCACATGCACCAAAATACAAGTTTCTCCCAAAAGGAAAACTATAAAAAAGGGTGCACCTCATTCCTTTATACTATACACCATGCTTTGATTTGTATCTCATATAACAAATATGATATATAGCCAAGTTCAATCCTTTCTTAAAGCCTTCAATGGGGTTAGTAGATGCATATCCAAAATGACCAAGTAGTCATTGGGAGAGACCATTTTACCTTGTTTGGAGAAGCAACCATAACCATTTGATTGTCCTCTTAGGTCTAGTTAGGCCCATGTTAGGTAATTCAAGCATATTAGTAGGCATGTTTAGTTAGATTTTGTATTATTTTCATACTAGTTAGGCATTATTTTAAGCTTATATCTTAATTTTACATTCCTATATTTTGAACCCTTGGATAGATGGATGGAAAATGGTGTTAGCTTTCCTTGTTTAGTCATGTAATTTACTTTGTAAAGTTTAGGTGTCATCACACACATACAAAATAAGAGACGAAAAGAGTTACCTACACCATGTGTGTGGATGGTGATGCATAATCCTCCCCAGAGACAACATCACCAAGAGAGAATCATTGTGGGTGGAGAAGGGGAAAGATTAACGAGAAGATATCCATTCCTAACTCACTATTGGTGATCCAAATGCAAAAGAGGTAAGCTCCAAGACTCCAAAATCAGCTAAGAAGTGTGAAATAGTGTAAGCGAGAGAATATCATACGCAATTCAAATGTAAGTGTTTGCAAAGTGGTGGTTCTCCTAAGAGAAAGGTCAGACATATATACTTGATGTCATCACACAAGATGTCATCAGCCATGACAAATCAAAAATAGATACCATTTCCCTAGGTGATGGCGTCAACCTTGGGGAAACCCTAATGTCAAGAGATAAAATCATGAGGAATGGAGGTCAAGGAATAAATGGTGATGAATGTTGGAGGTCTAGGATGACCAAAAATGAGGATAACAATGTGTAATAAGAAGAAACAAGTTGACATGACAAGATAAGTGGACATAATGAGTGCAATGTGTGAACAAAGGGAGGAAGTGAGGCAAGAAGGGTGACTAAGGCTAATAACGACATCTATTAGACGTTGTGATCTAGCCCACATGACTAAGTTTGATCATACCCTAATCCTAGTAGACTCGTTAAGGTACCCACTTAGGAGGAGAATGCATTAACAACCCCTACACAAAATAAATGGTTAGCAAGTGATCGTAAACAAGTAGTTTTATTCTACTCGAAATATTTTTACTTGCAGATCCTTACAAGTCGTTTAATTTTTAATGCTGAATTTACTCCACAATTATAATCAACTTAAAGCATAAAAATGTAATGCAAGTAAGAATGAAACTACACACAAGTTGATAATGGTGTTTGGTAGATGCCTATGTCTCCGGGTTTGTTAAATGATGAACCGATTCATTATAAAATTATGTTTGCAAGTACAAAGAAACTTACAACACTATAATGAATCTCTGGTCCCCCACAAACTCGGTGCTAATTGGTCTTGCAGAACCCGGACTAGTCTTGGAAGGCTTGCGCAATGTTCGACATGACCTCCCAACTTCACACTTCTGTTGAATTCTCCTATGTTGCACAACCTCTAACCTTTACATAGAGCTAAGTTGAAATAATGTCGATAAACAAATTTAACCCTTCATGTTGAATTCTACTGTTGCATGACCTCCAACCTCTACACAGAGCTAAGTAGGATATGGTGTTAGTCATTGCATTATGTAAATAATTCTCCTTTATGACCTCTAACTAGCATTATTTTCTCGATACTCAACTTTATCACGTCTCTCGAAGAATCAAAATCACCAAAGTGCGATCTTCGTACTCGTTCTCCTCTATTTTCTTCAAGAAACCTTTCCAATCTAGGATTCAAAATAATCAACAATAGAATAAGGCTTTATAAACCTTTTTAAAATTTAAATGCCTTTAATTAAGGCCTTATATGCCTTTGAATAATTTCCTAAAGGCTTGTTAATTCCTCTCAAGCTTCGAATTAAGCTTGTGTTCTTGCTTGTGTGTCGACATGGCCCTCGACCCCCTTTTATACTTGGTTTGAGACCAATATTGTGGATATATATTATATTCATTGTTTTATAACCGATAACATGGCTAAGTGAATTGGTGAGGACCTAGATTGGGTTGCGGCAGTATGAGGTTCAAAACTCGCCCACCACATTTTTTTCCCACTGTTGCGTTGTCCACTAACTTGCTTTGAGTTGTCACCGTCACCGTCGATGTTAACTCCACACTTGACTCATCTATTTTCCACATCGAGGATATCACCGCCATTTTCCACGTCGACAAGGTTGCTACCGCTTCCTCCCACAAGCTCGCCATGTGATCACCTACCCCAACTTGACCATGGAGCTCTCCGTCGGGATGTGTGTGTGTTTTTAGCGGGGTGTGGGATTAATCCCACATTTCTTGTGGGGATAGTTAGTGAGGGCTTGAAATATCCCATGTAGTCACTTTTACTCCCATCACAAAAGGAAGGAACCCCATGTGTGCCGACCTATCACCCAACAAGCTAAGCGTTCACTCGAGGCACGCACGGGTATCAAGTCTCTCTTTTATGTGAGTTTAGTGGGAAGCATCAATTATGATTAGTGTAAGATTTTTAATGAGGGAGGTTGAAACATACAAGGACCATAGGGCTCAGAACGACCTCTAGATCCTTACAGTCACCTTAGACTGAGTACTTTAACAGAACCTAGAACATGCATTATGATAGAAATAATTATACAAGAATTCATACGTAGCATGAAAGGAAAGATAACTTATATGAGAGAATTATGCATTAAAACCATTGATATCCATGTCTATATATAACAGGTAACCTCATTATATTCATTGATTCATTATAGAGAGTCACAGAGAGTAGACCACAATCATGCATATCTCTGGATGTATGTAACTAAGCTAATAGAAAAAGAAAAATTAAAACTCCATGCTTATTGAATTCTTTTCTGAATACAAATATCCACTTGCAGTAATTCAACAGAGCTCTACTCACTCTCTAACCCACTATAACTCGTACTTCTTCTCTGCTTTTTACTCCGCAAGTATTTGTATTTATAATTTTCCTACATTACCAACTCACCTTCCAGCATCCTCAGATCTGGTGCCAAGTGTCAAATGTGGTCCATGCGAGCATGCTTCTTCAGGCCTGAGCTTTCCACTTTACCTCATGATGTTCTTCTAGAAGATTCCATCTGGGGCATGCTCTTTCCTAGGCCACCTATCACCAGCCGAGATCTTATCCACGTGCACAGATCACGCTTTTCACTTATTCTACCCTGGGCACTCAAATTGACTAAGTCTCGAGCCTCCTTTCATGAGTCGCGCGTGCTATGTGCTTCCCTAAGCCTTTCTATCGCGTGCTTTTGCCTTGCACACCTTTTCATAACTGGGACCCTACGCGCCCATGCAACTTCATACTTGGTTAAAATTACGAGGGTCTAACATCACCCCACACTACGCCTATTCTCCATCCTCGAAAACATTTCATTTGACCAAGATGCATGCTGTCCAGGGAACCAATGAATCATCTTACACTTTACAAAAATAATAAGGAATTAAAGAATCGGGACAAATAATGAAGAATGGGGGGAGCATCAACCCAACAAGCTAGGGAAATATTTCCGGAGGTCTGCCTCTAGCTTATTCCATACTTCGACCTCACCCTGTGCCTTCTGGCAGAGGTCTCCCACTAGGGTGCTCACCTCATAAAAAATCAGGACAACTCCTTGGGTGCCCAAAATGTCCACAATCTGCTCCATCTCTTTTCCCAGGTCCTCAAGTTTATCCATCCTTCTAGTGATCTAGGGGTATAATTCCTTTAGCCGGGCCTTAATTGAGCTCCTTAAAGCTTCAATTGCCTCTAATTTCTTCTCTACTTCGGCCAGGACCCTATCTCTCTCTGCCCTGTTCCCCTTGTTCTTTTCTTGGAACTCTTTTAGCTCTACTTCAAGCGTGGTGACCAAGGAGCTCGCCACCTTATCTCTGTCCACGCATGTATCATATGCAGCTTCTGCAGATTGGGCAGTGACCTTAACCTCTGTGAGTACTTAGCTGTACTCTGCAACAAGTGCTACCACCTTCAATCGGTCCTCCTCTTTCAAGTGTGTGGCCACTTCTTTAGTAGATTCTAGGGCCAAGGGTCATCTCTCCATAGTGAGGATGCGCGTTAGGTCTTCCATACACTCCAGGGTACTTTTTTGCGGGTGGCACTAAGTCCGGGTGCTTTAGGAGGATGACACTATTGATAGACTCCATTTTCTTATATACTTCCTACACCTTTACTTTTTCTTCCTTTAACTCGTGCCTTAACGTGCGCCTGATCGCCTTCCTCTTGCTTCAAGCTCTTGGCCTTTTCCACCAGTTCTTCCTCCTTCCCTAACTTCACCTCCAACATTCTAATCCTATTGTTGTGCGCAAATAATCTAGCCTCGGTCTCAACCGTGACCTTGTTCAGTGCATTGTAGACCTACTCGTCTCGAGCTCCCGAGCATTCACCAAAGGGATTGACCCCCTTAGACTCTGAATGTGATGAGTGCTTCTTGCGACTTGAAGTTTGGCTCATCAACGTGGGACTCAAACACCTAAGAGAGCATCTTCTTGGTTACGGGGTACATGTTGTTCTTCTCTAAAGACCCCATGGCTATGATCCTTTCTCGTGGGTATGGTGCTGAATCGTGCACGTAACACCTTCCTTGTGTCATCAACATAGCCCATTACTGTCTCTCGTTTTGCATATAGATTTCTTACGCTCAAGCACGCACCTTTGGGGAAGTTTCTTTGTCAGTGGGGCCTCCTAGGATGTCATGCTCTTTTTCAATGTTCTCCTCCTTCCCCTCCTTTAGCACTATGTCCGTCTTTGCGCTCCAACTCTTGGTCTACCAATACCTTGAGCATTCTCTATGCTTCTCTCTCTGCCACCTCTATGATTTGTTCCTTTGTAAAACTTATGGCTCCCTCCTTTTCCCTGACAACCTCCTCATCCTCCATGTATTTATTGTCTTCCTCATCCTGTGTGCCCTTGCACCGCATGAATACAAACTCTTTCTTCTCATCTCCACTCTCCTCTCTTGAGTTGTAGACGCTAAACACATGTGGATCTTGGTCTTTCTCTATCTCTTCTTCCTTGCCGCCATCTTCTTCACTTTCATCCCCTCTTCCGCCCATGTATTTCTCTAAGTTGTCGGTTGCCTCCGAGTCAGCTTCTTCATCAACCCTCTACTTTTTCCTGAGAGGTGGCTCCTGATCAGGGGATTCGGCCTTATCTTCTTCCTTAGGTGATTCTTCCTTGGAGATGGGTTGCCTAGGCGCCTCTACCTCTAGTGTCTTCTCCTTTACCAGAGACTTCTTTCTTCACATGTAAGTGCTTGGCTTAGCGCTCATGGATGGCATCAACTCGGTGCTTCTTCTTCTCCCCTCCCTCTTTTCCTGGATGTTGGCTTCTTCTTCCCCAAGGGGTCTTCAAGTATGGAGAATTCATTCTCTAGATACACACCCTTCTCAAACTTCGGCCTTATGCACAAGTACATGTGTGTCCCCTGATCCTCTAGCCATGGGTAGTGTCATTGGTATTGTCATTTGAATCTTGTGCAACACGTACTTTTCCACATGCGCGCACTTGCTACCGGGTAATTCAGCTTCTTGCTCATCTCCTGTGTTCCCGGTCTAGCCTACCTCATTCTAGTCTTAGCTTCTTTGACTCTTTAAACTGTTCACTCCTGCTTGGAAGTATTGGGTAGTAAATGAGAAGGGGAGCTTGCACCAAGGGTTCCATGATTCGTCTATCAGCTTGAACCTACCCGGGCGGTAGTGTTGGTAGACCACGAATTTAGCTTCTCCCTCGGTGGCTGCTTTGTGAGTTGTTAGGGGATTCTCCAATCTAGCTTTGAATGCATTCCTTATGCGCGTATACCATTTTCTAGCTGCACCTTATGGGGTGTTATCATTGTATCACGGGCATATTTTTCAAACCTCTTTGTGGCGAGGATCCTCAACGAGGTACTCCCATAAAATTTGTCTGCAGTGCGTTAGGCACCCCAATCTTTGTGAATACAATGGCGAGTAAGATGTTGCCGAAGAGGATTATGTCCCCTTCCTTCATGCAATTGACAATTTCCTCTACAATGTACACGAGATAGGTTATATATAGTTCCTCTTCAATCTTTACGTAGACATGTAGCCAAGGTTTATTGACTGTTTCCATCTTTCTGGCCATTCAACTTAGTCACTAGATGCACGGCCATTTTCATTACGGGGGTCCTTGATGTCCGAAATGTCATAGTACCGTGACCCTTTCTTGCACGCATACTCGGTGATGGTCTCTTAAATAGATTGCTTGTCACCAAGGTCATCTTTTAGGCTATCTCCCTCACATATGAGGCCTATAAACTATGAAATCAGCTAGGGGGTCACGCCCATCTTGCACCCTGCAAAGTGGAAGTAGTATTCATGCACCCGTGACATCAACCACTAGTAAAGGAATTCTGGCTTTCCAAAATAAGGCAATTCATAGAGTTACAACAACCCTGCTTTCTCCATTTTAACCTTAATGTCATCATCGTATATAGGAAAATCCTCAGGTGTTTGTTTGTTGGTGGGGCGTACTAATTCCAACACCATTTCCTTTTCTATTGTGTTCGTGTGGTGATTATAGTCACTAACAGGTACACTTCTCAAGTGGGATTCCCATTCCTTCCCCATCATCACCCCATCTGGGTATTGCATATATGCATACCATTCTTCAAAGTGTCTACCATGGGTTATAATTTTTTAACCTTGGATTTTCCCTTTCCTTTCTTGGGTGCCATGGTCGAGGTATTTTTATCACTCCTACCCTCTCCCTGTTATTCTATCTTACTTCTTCCAATCCTCCGATCTCAGATTCATGATACAACTCTTCTAAACTGTGCCCTAGTTTGTCAAACCCTAACTGGGATAAAATCTTCACAAGAAAACATTTCTTCACTCTCTCCACACCCGTGTAACCCCTTCTGGTTTGTGAATTCAAACTGGCCGCTTCAATCTCACAGATCTTCCTTCACTTGATCGAATCTAAAAGCCCTAGTTTATGGAACTCGCTTATATCTCAAACTCTTCTATTTCACAAGGTAAAAATGAGAGTGCCCCGACCCTTTACTTATAGTTTTTCTCTTTTCTAAACATTAAATGCTACTTCACCTACCACTATACTTTGTTCATTTAATGCAGTTTTTTCAAACAAAGCCCATCTTCAATGCCTTCCCTTATGCACCCAACCTACGTGAAAAATCCTCCAACCTTCTTGACGCAACCAATCCAACTTGACAGGAGACTCTTACGCATGCGTAACCCGTGCCAAAGGCACTTCTTCTGTCCTGATCCTTACTCTCACCTACCTCATGTTGCTTTCAAATGTGCTTTCTCCTCCTTAGTACATGGGATATACAAGTAGCTTTACCCTGACACCAACAATTCTTCCATCTTCCTCTTTATATACCTCTTTCAACCCGTCTACTTAACAAGGCTTTTCAAAACAACTTCCTTGGTACTTTGATCATGCACTTCTTTACCTTTCTCCACCCACATTTAAAGTGATGCGTGGTCCTCTGCGCACTCAAAAATTCTCCAAAACTAATAATAAGGTTACCGGCACCCAAGGTGCAAAACAAAACAACAACGCGAAAGGGAAACACAAGAAAGGAAAATGCATAAAGGAAACTTCTAAACTAACTGGAAATACTACCTTATTTACAAACACCAAGAAGACTTATTTATAGTAGGGCTTCAGCTTTGCCATTGAAGTGTCCATGCAACTTCATCCCATCCAACGCTTATAACTGGCACACGCCCAAATCAAGGATGCACGAGATTGTGTAAGGACCCAAGCAATGGAATTTCAACTTCCCAGGATGGTGCAAAAACTTAGAATCATATAATAACACCATCTACCCAACCTCAAACTTCTTGTTTCTAATATGGCGATCATGCCAAGCCTTTTGCTTTCCCTTTTCCGTTGTTTGGATCCATCAGATGAGTGATTGTCTCTCATCTAGTTTCATTAACTCATCAATTCTTTCTTCCAACGCTTGTTCATTGGCTAACCCTCTTACGCGCACTATTCGCAAAGAGGGCAACATGAATTCAACCGGAAAAATAGCTTCCGCGCCAAACACCAATTGAAAAGGTGTGGCTTTGTTTAGTCTTTTATACGTTGTCCTATAAGCCCATAGTACTGCTGATACCTTGTCATCGCAATCAAGTCTTCCGACATCACAAATCTTGGTCAAGGTATGACTCGGATATTGTTGAATGCTTCCAGCTTCTATTTGCTTGTGGGTGATAGGGTGTAGTCTTGTGATGAGCTACCATGAACTCTGATAACAGGATCATGATGGTCTCATTCAAGAAATGCGTACCCCTATCACTGGTCAAACTCAATGGACATCCATACCTAGTGATAATGTTTTCCCATAAGAACCTTGCCGTTGTTGTTGCCATGCAATCTTTACTTGGGGCTGCCTCTTGCCCACCTTGTGAGATAATCTGTGTAAGTGATGACATAATGTGACCCGAGTCCTACGTCTTTGTCGGTGCAATAGGTCCTACAAAGTCTATCGCCCATTTTTCAAAAGGCTCCACACTAGGAATAGGGTGCAAAGGAATTTCATCTCTCCTTCCTGGTTTTCCAATGTGCTGACAATGGTCACATGCTTTACAATAATCTCTATAATCCTTGTACAAGGTTTCCCACCATAAAACTGCCATTAATATCTTGCATGCAAAGTGGCATCACCTGCATAATGCCCACCCACACTTCCTCTGTGTGCTTCCTCCATGATGGCCAGTGCTCATGCTCTAAGACACACCTGCGTAAAACTTCATCACGTCCAAATTTGTATAAGTTTCCATTGATTAACATGTAGGGCGTGGCGTGTATGACCAACTTCTTCTTTTCCAATGTCTTCATTCCATCCGGTGCCACACCTTCCTTTAAGAATACTGTAATCTCCTCTAAATCCGAGGGCGTGTGTCACAACCTAAATAGTTGCATGTATGGCATTTCTTCCTCAATACTCTACACGTCCTCCTTTGAATCAATTCTTGACAGATGATCAGGCCCACAATTGATTTTTCTAGGTTTTACTATAACGGTGAATTCAAACTCTTGAAACAACAACACCCATCGACATATGTGTCATTGTAGAACAGGCTTGTTCACTAAATACTTCAATGACATGTGGTCGGTGTAGAACACAAAGGGTGTTGCCAACAGATACTACCTAAAATTGAAGAGTGCGTAGATCATTGAGAATGCCTCGCGCTCGGTTGTGGTATAATTCTACTCCACTGGTGTCAGCTTCCTGCTTGTAAAATAGAGAGGATGATCAACAATCCCTTCACATGGCTGTGCAAGCACTGCTCCAATGGCGGTCCTTGAGGCATCTACATGAACATGAAAGGGCTTGTCCCAAGAGGTAAACTCAGAAAATAAGTGTAGTAATAAGCCTATCTTTTAATGTATCAAACACCCTCTCTTTAGCCTCTCCCCCGATGGAAGGAACTTTTATGTCTAAGTAGCTCCTCTAACGGCGTGGCAATCTTGCATATCCCTTAATGAATTTTCACGGTTTTTATAAAAGTTGAGTACAAGAATACATAAAAATCCATAATTCCTCATTCACCCATTAATCGTTTTAAAAACCAGTTCGAGTTCACACTTGAGATCACAGTATAATAATACAGTCCCAAAAGGGGAGTATTTAAACTTTCAATAAAATGAGATATAAAATAGATGGGTATTATTTTACCTTCAAAGAAAACAATCAAAGGCATCTAGTTTAAACAAGTAGATTTACACAGTACAGTCAAAACACGTTACCCATTCCTTACTTCCATACAAGTTTGAACTTATCCATCACATAGCAAAGCATTTATAAGATGAATATACACAAAAGCTACAATACTTTGTCATAACAGAGAATCAACAGAAAAGGATGAAGTTCTTGTTATCTACCGACCCAAAAACAACTCTGTTGTTACCTTATCAACTTCATAACTATAAACCATTTTGGGAAGACAAGTTGAATCACACAATTTCAACGTAACTCATTCAAAAAGAGTTTCATGGCATGATTTACATTAACCCACTCAGGGAGACAACCCATTCACAATATTTTAAGTAAGATTCACTAATCAAAAAAAAATATAGAAAAAATATTCAAGCAAGAATCCCAATATCAATCACAAACAACTACCCATTTTTACAAGAGCAGAGTTGTTTTAATGAGACATTTAGAGAAAAGAAAGCAATCTTAATGGATAGAGGTTATTATTCATGATAGTTCTTCTGTCGGTTTGAAGAATATTTCCATCCGAGCCTCCAAAAATTCTTCTTCTCCAAACGAGATCAACAACCAAATACCTCTTTCTCAATTGTCTCAAATACTTCCCTTGAATCGAAAATAGACCAAGGGAGTCAAAAATAGCCACAAATTGAAAGTACAATTGCTGGTTCAAAGAACTAGATAGCTCCATACGAGATCAAAAATCGGAGAGCATGAATGACCAAATAACCTCCAAAAAATCCACCAAGTATGGTTTCCAAGGCAGTTGCTCACAAAAATGAGGTTCATAAATGCCATTAATTCTCAAACTCCCACCTATCTCTCCATGCCACTTGCCATCCAAAATTGACAAATCCTAATTCAAATTCTACATGCATACTAAATTTTAGTGATGACTCCACGTAGACTTCTGCTAATTTACATGCCTCTCGCCTAAAATGGCGATGAAACTATCCCTTTATTTCAAAAATCAAATCAAATTAATAACTTAGGAATAGTCACAAAGCTTCCACTTTTCCATATGACCCTTAGGTCCCTTTCTAATACTTCATTAGTTTAGGATAGATACCATTAGCTTAGGATATGACCATAGGATAGTTTAGAAGTATTTACCATAGGTTTTCAACATTACAATAGGTAAATTTCCATCCTAGGATAGGTCATACTTCACAACAATTTAGTATTAGGTATAAGGTTAGAAATAGACCTAGCATCACCTTAGGTTATTCCCCACATCCCAACTTAGAACAAGCAACTTAAGATAGGATGCTATCCCGAATAAAGTAGACATAGATAGAAAATAGGTACCTTTACCTTAGTTTAGAATCCCGTTAGGATAGATCTCATAGGTCTAGGACTTAGATTTTTCCTCAATAGTCCTGAAGCAGGTCTCGTTCCACTTAACACCGTTAAGCATCTTGAAGAGATCAATCAAAAATATCTCGAGCACATAACATACAACATAATGTAGGCACGATCTTTCAAGAAGATAAAAGAATTTGTAAACATACAAGAGTTCACCCATTATGTCCTCCAACCTCTCGAATGCTAGTTTACCATTCATATCGGGTAAGAAGATTTAAAACATACCTTGGATCAATGGAATTGATCCAAGGATTTGTTAATAAGAAGAGATACATTTTCAAACTTCATTACCAGATTACAACTTATCTATCAGAAGCAAAAATGGATTCTTTGCAAGCAACATCATTTCAATCCAATGAATCCAAGAGAAGAAATGACTCATCCATGAAAAACATGATTTCCAACAATCAAAGAAACACCTTATCAACAAAAATCACATGTCAATGTTTGCAATGAAAAAGGGGAAAGATAACAGTTTGTCAAAGATGTTACATGCTTCCCTCTAAAAGAATCATCATCCCGATGATTATCTCTTTAAAACAATTTGCATCAAGGACAATCAATTTATTAACTTTCTTTTCATATGTTCAAAACATATCAAAATTTTAAAATTCCAAAAAAATCAACATTTACTTAGTTGTTTAATTTAAACAATGAAATATCTGCCCAAAACTGGCAGGTTTATTGTCATAAAAGAATAAAATCACAAATTTTATCAGTCATCAGAATCAATTCTATTCAAATAAATATGGAAAAGTAGTTTTCATATCTTCCAAATTTTCCTAAGTTGCACTTTCTTCATTAAATTGGTCCCACTGGACCTTACATTGACTTATTTCATGATTTCTTAAGTGCAACTGGTGAGTTTCAACACTTTCGCAAGGGTTTAATCACGATTGTTCCTAGATCTTGGACTCGCAAGGAATTCTAATTTAACACATGTGATAAATTTGAAACATATTTCTTAAGAACATAAATATGAAAAACATAATGCATTTGTGAAAAAGTAGTAGGTAATGCTAAACGATAAGCTACAAGGTTGATTACTTCAACTATTTCAAAAGGTCCCACATAATGAGGTGATAACTTGGCAGCTTTGCCAAATGTTATAGAACTCTTTTTTGGTTTAACCCAAAGAAATACCTTCTTACAAAGTTCAAACTTCCTATCAACCCGCTTCAAGTTAGCATAACTCTTTTATCTATCTCTTCTACTTCTTTCAAGCATTCATGAATCATTTTAACTTGCTGTTCCATTTCTGTAAGGATTTTAGGTCCAATTACCTCTCTATCCTCAATGCTGTCCCAACTAACGGGGTGCTGCATTTTATTCCATATAATGCTTCGAAAGGTGCCATCTTAAGAGAGGAATGATATGTGTTATTGTATGCAAACTCAACTAATGGAAGGTACTCTTCCCATTTATACTAATGATCCATACAATACATTCGTAACATATCTTCTAAAACTTGATTAACTCTTTCAGTCTGTCCATCCGTTTCCTGGATGATATGCAAAACTAAAATTTAGCTTAGTTCCTAGAGTTGTGTTAAGTGTTTGCCAAAATCTTGAAGTCATTCTAGGATCTCTATCAGATATGATTAATTCAAGTACTCCATGTAATCTGAAAATCTCATGTACAAACCTTTTTGCTAAAATAGGTGAATCATCTTTAAGATTACCAACAATAAAATGTGCCACTTTTGTTAGTTTATCCACAACAACCAAAATAACATCATGTTTATTTCTTGACATAGGCAACCCTTGTACAAAATCCATGCTTATTACTTGCCATTTGTACTTTGCGGTATGCTGTGAGGATACAATAAACCGATTGGATGCATATGTTCAGCTTTAACACGTTGACATTCTAAGCAATGTGTCACAAAATCAATAACGTCCTTTTTCATCCCTTTCTAGAAATATTGTTGTTTTATATTAGAAAGCATCTTTGTAATACCAAGGTGTCTAGAAAAGGTGAATTGTGAAATTCTATAACAATTTTTTTCTTAAATCATTTAGCGAAGGTATGTATACTTTGTTTTCAAACTGTAAGATTCCTTTGTTATCAAAGTGAAAACATTTATATCTCACATCATTTGGTTTTGCAGCAAGTGTTGTTTTTACTTGCTGAAAATAAGAATTAGATTCCATAACACTTTTTACTTTATCCTTAAACTGAGTTCTTAATGTTATAAGAGCAAAAATGTGCTTCCTACGAATTAGACCATTAGCTACCCTATTTTCCTTGCCTTTAATGTAACTTATG
Source organism: Taxus wallichiana var. yunnanensis (assembly GCA_018340775.1). NCBI lineage: Eukaryota > Viridiplantae > Streptophyta > Pinopsida > Cupressales > Taxaceae > Taxus > Taxus wallichiana. The sequence continues at coordinate 777,421,827 of CM031242.1, read as the reverse complement.
TCAAAATCGTATTGAGACAAAAAATCTAACCATCTTCGTTGTATTGCATTCAAATTTGGTTGAGTGAAAATATACTTCAATCCAAGATGATTAGTTTTTAATTCAAAAGGTTTACCAAGCAGATAATGCCTCCAAAATTGAAGTGCATGAACAATGGCAGCAAGCTCTAGATCATATGGAGCATAATTCAACTCATGTAACTTAAGTTTTCTACTTTCATAAGCTATGACATAATCATTTTGTAACAAAATACCTCCAAAACCTTCCCTGGATGCATCCGTTATAATATTAAAGTCTCCATTAGGGTCAGGTATAGCTAAAATAGGTGCTGAAGTTAACTGATTCTTCAAAGTTTTAAATGTAGATTCACATTTCTTGTTCCAAACAAATTTCTTATCGTTTTTCTGCAATGAAGTTATTGGTGCGGTAAATTTGGAAAAATCCTTTACAAATTTCCTATAGTAACCAGCAAGACCCATGAAAATTCTAACTTCATGTACATTCTTTGGTGCAGGCCACTCAGTTCTAACTACTATTTTAGAAGGATCTACAACAATTCCATTCTTACTTATAACATGACCCAAATAGTGCACTTCTACGTATCATAGAAAGAACGTTTAGATAGCTTATCATATAACCGTCTCTTTCTCAAAATTTCTAAAACTATCTTCAAATGCTCATGGTGTTCCTTAATACTTTTAGAATATATGAGAATGTCATCCAAGAATACAAGCAAAAATTTGTCCAAGTATTCTTGAAAAATATTGTTCATTAAATTCATAAAATCTATAGGTGCATTTATTAATCCAAAGGGTAAAAATGTGAATTCATAATGTCCATACCTTGTTCTAAAAGCTATTTTATGAATGTCCTCATCCTTAATCCATAATTGATGATATCTAGATCAAAGATCTATCTTAGAATATATCGATGCTCCATGCATCTGATCAAATAGATCATCAATTCTAGGGAGTGGATATATGTTCTTAATTGTTTCTTTGTTTAACATTCTATAATCAATACACAATCTAAGTGTTCCATCTTTCTTTTTCACAAAGATTACCGGTGCTCCCTAAGGTGAAACACTCGGTCTAATCAAAACCTTAGAAAAATTTATTGCAACTGTGCCTTAAGCTCTACCAATTTAATAGTAGTCATTCAGTATGGTGCCTTAGAAATAGGCTTGGTCCCGGGCTTGATTTCAATTGTGAAATCAAATTCTTTTTTGAGTGGAAGACATGGTAACTCTTTCGGAAACACATCACTGTAGTTTCGTAACAACAGATAACGTTCCATGAAATTGCTATTTTCCTCAGAAACTTATGAAATTTTTACTGCATATAAGGTATAACCTTTATTTTTGGCCTTTTTAAGTTGCATAGCTGACAGTTTTCTAACTAAAATTTCATGTTTTACACCCTGAATCTCTGTATTTTCTATAGATCATTTAAACAACTAATATGTTTTTCAAAACAGTCCACTTTTGCTTTATGCTTAGCTAACCAATTAACACCTATGATTACATCATAAGACCCCAAAGGAGCAACATAAAGATCAACTTCGGTGGAAAAACTAGGTAAGTCAAGGAATTCCCCAAAAAGACACATACTAACTGTATGAACAAAATTATTTCCATAATGTACAGTCCATGTTTTATCCATTTTTCCAACTTTTATTTTTATTTTCGATGTTAATTTACTAGAAATAAAACATTTTGTAGCTCCTGTATCAAAAATAATAGTTACAGGTATGCCGAATAACTTACCTAAAAATTTTATGGGTGTGACATGCTTTTTCATCTTGTTTGTTAGCTACCGTAGCGTGTATCTTGTGCTGCTGATTACGATCATCCTTTTTAATAGATATTGGTTTGTGTAATGATCTTTGCCACAGTTATAACAGCCTCCTACATGTCCCTTTTTAGGCTTAGATTTATTTCTAGCCTTAAAGTTATCATTCTGACCTCCATAGGACTTCTATCCGTTATTATTATTCTTGACAAAGTTGTTTCATGCATTTCCTAAAGACTTATTTGTTACTTATTTTCTTATTATTATCAGCTGAAAACTTACTTTTCATACCAAAATTCTTCCATGGTCCTTTCTTAGGTGCAAGAGATGATGAAGAGGAGTTTGGAAATTTCTTTCTTACTTCTTCCTTGTGAGCAAAAATTACATTTAATTTCTATTCCTGCCTTATGGATTTTTCAACAACCCCTTTCATAGTGGTTGGGATGTGAACATCCACCTCTCCTCCTATAATGGGATTCAATCCCATGATGAATTTCCGTATCTTGAACTTCTCGTCAGTTTGATGCTGGGGTACATACTTAAGAAGTTTAGTAAACCGCTCCCAAGACTCGATTACTGCTTAACATTCCTTGGGCTAAGTTTTAAAATTTAATCATTTTTGATCATAATAAAGTTGTGGCAGCCATCGTTGCTTAAAATAAATTTTAAATTGATCCCAAGTATTATTAGTTTCATCAATATTTAGCTCACCTTACGGTCTGTCCCACCATGAAGATGCTTCATGGGAAAACTGATATGCTCCCCATATTGCCTTTGTTTCTTCCAAGAAATTCCTTAGTGAAAAGTAATTCTCTATTTCACCGAGCCAATTCTCGCCCATATCCTAATGTGGTGCCATCAAAATTAGGTGGAATTATCCTTTTTATATCATTAGTGAGTTCTCCTGCCATCCTAGTCTTTTTATTTTCCGGGTGATCATGTATGTTCACATTATTATTATCAACACCCAAATTGACATTTTCCTTAGGAGGTGACTAATTATTATTACCAACATCTTCTTCCTCCTCATTTCCCATTACTTGTTGTTTAAGTACAACCAAATGATCTCTTGTGGTCAACATGGAAGCAAGGATCTCATCAAGTTTTTGGGCAGTTTCTACTTCTCCACTTGGTGGTGGGTTGTTTGCAACATTTCCTCTTATTCTAACCATTTTCTGTTAACAAGAAATTTAAGTTTTATCATATTATGGACACAATAGGTCCAAGATCTACAACCTTCAGCTTTGATACCAAGATGTAACATTCCCATTTTAAGACTTTAGAAACAAGGGAATTTTTTTACATAATGTTCTCTGTTCTAAATAAAACATAATTTAGGACACACATTCCATGCCAATCAATCTCATAATAGATAACCATATGTAGTTGTAAATGACTCGGTAAACTATCGATCTCTCATTTCATGACTCAATTTCTAACCGATCTCTCATGTTTGTCTTTAAGTATTGAATACTTTAAGTATACTACATATACTTGGTCTTCTTACCCTATTATGGGTACTTGAGTGATCTATTCAAAGAACCTAGCTGAATATTTGTTACCAATATTCATCTGAAATCACGTTCCTTAAACTAGGTGACATAAGACAACGTAACCAACAACTTGCGATACTTTGGCCAAATATTTCCAACATATTGTTCATGTTACTATTCCTAGACGACATACTCGTCTAATTGAAATATGTCCTTCACCTCACTCATCTGTTATCTAGAATGGTCTTTACTTGACTTCTGTCAGTCCACTTATCCAAGGTTTGACCCTAGCCCATATTAGTGACATAATTTGGTATAGGGAGCCACTCACGATGACTTAGGGTATATGGGCATACTCATTCAACCTAAGTGAATGAATGTGCCTAGTTACCCTAAGTCATAGTGTGTTACTTCCTATGCTAAATCATATTGCTAATCCTGACCTAGAGGGAAACTAAGTTCAAGTCCAGATTTGAGTAGATCTAGATGAACCAATGCTGAAGGGTGTTGTAACATGTCAACTGCAACATCGTATCCTCGTGAAGACCCAAGTCTTCACAAAGGTATAATTCTACAATTGGCATGTGCCAACATCTGTTAGAACCACTTCATCATGATGTACACACCTCAAGAAGGTCATTTCCCTTAATTAACTTAGAATTAATTATATTTGGGTTGTTTATCAATATTCCTTAAGTTCTTTATCCATATTTGGGTTGTTTATATATTAAATAACTTCAATATCTCATGATTTCCTTAATGTTCATTAACTTTAGCTTATCAAGCAGTTATTCAAAACTAAACAACATACATCATAAGGTTTATTTAATGTAATTCAATCGTTCGAAGGAGGTGTATGAACCAAAACAGGTTCTATTAAAATAGACCTCATAGGAATGAAGTCTAAATGGTTTACGACACACACACCATTCATTTGTCTTACATTCTTTTGAGAGGAGAATAATCTTCCTCTTTACATTTAAGTGTTAGGGTTCATATACCCTCTTTCCTTTCACACTCCTTATAACTTTTAAATGCATGCTCATTTAACATCCCTTAATAAACCATACTAGTTTAGGAAAAGAACATCAATACCTACAACTTATCAAGTTGCATTCTAGTAAGGGAAATTGCACTATTTCCCATTCATTCATTTCATTAAATGAAAAAGAATAAGGATCCAATCAGTTAAGAACAATAACAACAAGATAGGATTACAAATTTCCTTCTAGTAATGAACAAGAGAATTTACACAACAAGTCGAAGTAACTTCCAGACTTTCAATTCATCATGATTAAATACACCTTTTACAAGACTATGCATTTTAGACATATTACATGTCAAAAACATCAAGATCAATAAGGAATACAACTTTTCCTCTTTCAATACATCTAAACAATGAATCAGAATTCCCTATCAAAGATCCAGACTTTTAAGCAACCAATACATCATATTAGTCATTGCCTTCCTTTATCACTTATGAAGTCCATCTCAAAAATTGCTAAGACGGGCAGTCATTAACTGAGCATGATAAGCACTAAGCATTAAAACAAAGTGCCTTCAAATAATTGTTTCATTAAAACAACTCTGCTTTTATGAAACAACAAGAGTAAGCAGAAAATCCTTCATAAGTAATAACAATTATAAAAGAAGCACAATTACTCAATCTGAATTAAATTATAAGAAAAGATCTTAGCATAATCAACAAACTACAACATCATATCAGATAAGTAATATCCCATACAATTACTTATCTATGCCAAATAAAATTTCCTACCAATTAATTCTTTCATAATTCTATCTGAATTTGAAATTCAGAGTTAACTTCATTATATAAACAAAGAGAGTTAATTTCAAAGTAAGGACCTTCTATCTCTACTTACCAAGTTTCATGAAAAGACATGTACAATCAAGTTTGTTACAACATCGTAAAGGCTTTAGGATGATTCATCTAATATCTTAAACAATAAGAGAATCACATTTCAGATGTGGCATCCTAATTCTAGGTCCGATACATTGCCTAGGTTCACAGATAGGCCTCATGTTAACATTAGACAAGTATTCACTTAGTAATAGTGTATCACTTCAATCAACTATAACAATATTTAATTCCTTAAATACAAGATAAGCGGAGAAGTAAGTAGTAACAACTACTACCCATTTACTTTAATAAAAGTAATACATTTGAGTCAATGGAACCTACAACAAGGTTTATATAAAGGAAGGAAGAACAACTGAAATAAACTGTCTAAAACTTCCTTTACCTTTTGGTTAACCCGCATTCCCTTATTCATCTCAGAAAAGAAGAATCAACACCTAACTCCTACAGTTTCCAAAAAGGACAATGGAGAAACTTACCTCTGAGAGTGATAGAGGAAGGAGTTATGCATTAGAAGGGATTTCCAATATTCATTCCAAAATATAAAGGTAGTAAAAGGACCAGTACAGACCATTCACAATACCCACAATTCTTTCAAGAGATAGAAATCATGTACAGAAGATACATAACCAAATACATATATAACTGTATCATTCAAGTCATCCTACAAAGTGATTCACCTTTCAAGAAACAACAACATCGAGATGCTTAATTCATTCCAAGAAGGATGCATGAAACAAGCATAGAATGAACCTTTATCAAAACTAACAATCCAAGAGTCGATTATCCATTCAATGAATCTCCATGAAGTTACAACAGTCAGATCATAACATGTTATACTAACAATTTACCAAGTAGTTTCCCAGCTCGAGAGTGAGTAGGTTTACATCAACCAACCCAGTCCTAAAAGTGACAAGGATAGAAAGATTGACCTTAAGAAATTCAAATAGAGCTAAGAAAGATGGTCACAATATCGACTTGGAGAAAGCCAACTTCCAATGTATTTTCAAACAACATAACTTCAAATATATACCAACAACTCAACTTCCAAAATCTCATAGGAAGGTTCAAAACAAAGTGATCAAAAGAGAAGACTTCATCTAATACTTGTTTCCACAATAACATTCCAAAACCCAACAACCCATAAGTCATTTCACAGAGTTTTGGAAGAGAGAGAGAAAACCATTACCAAACGACAGGGTTTAAGTCAAACTTTCCTTCTTGTTTCCTCACGAGCTCAAACCGTAAACAGTAAGCCCAAACACCATTACCTACTCAGCTTCATTAAATACAAGGTTCAAGCAGTGGAGGTTTATATAGTTCAAAACAAGAACAAGTTATTCCTTCACGGTTTTTATACAAGTTGAGTACAAGAATACGAAAAATCCATAATTCCTCATTCACCCATTAACCGTTTTTAAAAACCATTCGAGTTCACACTTGAAATCACAGTATACTAATACAGTCCCAAAAGGGGAGTATTTAAACTTTCAACAAAATGAGATACAACATAGAAGGGTATTCTTTTACCTTTAAAGAAAATAATCAAAGGCATCCAGTTTGAACAAGTAGATGTACAATCAAAACACGTTACCCATTCCTTACTTCCATACAAGTTTGAACTTATCCATCACATAGAAAAAGAATTTATCACATGAATATGCACAGAAGCTACAATACTTTGTCATAACAGAGAATCAATAGAAAAGGATGAAGTTCTTGTTATCTACCGACCAAAAATAACAACTCTGTTGCTACCTTATCAACTTCATAACTATAAACCATTCTGAAGTAGACAAGCATGAATCACACAAGTTCAACTTGACTCATTCACAAAGAGTTTCATGGCATGATTTACCATTAACCCACTTAGGGAGACAACCCATTGACAATATTTTAAGCAAGATTCACCAATCATAAAAAAAAATACGAAAAGTATTCAAGCAAGAATCCCAATATCCATCACAAACAGCTACCCATTTTTACAAGAGCAGAGTTATTTTAATGAGACATTTAGAGAAAAGCAAGCAATCTTAATGGATAGAGCCTATCATGCCTGATAGTGCTTTTGTTGGTTTGAAGAAGATTTCCAGCCGAGCCTCCAAAACTTCTTCTTCTCCAAACGAGATCAACAACCAAATACCTCTTTCTCAATTGTCTCAAATACTTCCCTTGAATCGAAAATAGACCAAGGGAATCAAAAATAGCCACAAATTGAAAGTAGAACTGCTGGTTCAAAGAACCAGATAGCTCCATGCAGAGAAAAAATTAGAGAGCATGAATGACTAAACAACCTCCAACAAATCCACCCGCATGGTTTCCAAGGTAGTTTGCTCACAAAAACAAGGTTCATAAATGCCATTAATTCTCAAACTCCCACCTATCTCTCCATGCCACCGCCATCCAAAATTGGCGAATCCTAATTCAACTTCTACATGCATAATAAATTTTAGTGATGACTCCACGTAGACTTCTACTAATTTACATGCCTCTACCTAAATTGGTAGTACATTGTCCCTTTATTTCAAAAATCAAATCAAATTAATAACTTAGGAACCATCACCAAGCTTCCACTTTTCCATACGACCCTTAGGTCCCTTTCTAATACTTCATTAGTTTAGGATAGATACCATTATCTTAGGATATGACCATAGGATAGTTTAGAAGTATTTACCATAGGTTTTCAACATTACAATAGGTAAATTACCATCCTAGGATAGGTCATACTTCACAATAATTTAGTATTAGGTATAAGGTTAGAAATAGACCTAGCATCACCTTAGGTTATTCCCCACATCCCAACTTAGAATAAGCAACTTAAGATAGGATTCTATCCCAAAAAAAAGTAGACATAGATAGAAAATAATTACCTTTACCTTAGTTTAGAATCCCATTAGGATAGATCTCATAGGTCTAGGACTTAGATTTTTCCTCAATAGTCCTGAAGTAGGCCTCGTTCCACTTAACGCCATTAAGTTTCTGAAGAGATACATAAAAAGATCCTAGCACATAACATACAATAGAATACATGCATGATATTTCAAGAAGATAAAAGAGCTTGTAAACATACAAGAGTTCAGTCCATTATGTCCTCCAACCTCTCGAATGTCAGTTTTCCATTCAGATCAAGTAAGAAGATTTAAAACATACCTTGGATCAATGGAATTGATCTAAGGATTTGTTAATAAGAAGAGATAAGTTTGCAAAATTCATTACCAGATTACAACTTATCTATCAAAAGCAAAAATGGATTCTTTGCAAGCAACATCATTTCAGCCTAATTAATCCAAGAGCAGAAATGACTCATCCATGGCAAGCATGATTTCCAACAATCAAAGGAACACACCTTATAAAGAAAAATCACATGTCAATGCTTGCAATGAAAAGGGGAAAGATAACAGTTTTTCAAAGATGTTATAAGGGGAGATTATTTTTGGGGAGGAAAAATAGAGGCAACATCTCGCATCTTCTCTTATGCTCAACTTGTGATACGAACCTCCTTAGTTCACATCACTTGTTACCATATGATCCTCTTATTTTTGATTTAGATCCATTACATGGTGGTGCGAGGGTTATAACTACTTGAAGAAAGGGGAAGGGTGGAATGAATGGTTTGGATATGGAGAAGGGAATGATCCTTGGTGGTAATGAAATCATGATTGCATGAATCCATAGTATTAAGAGAAATGGAAGACGTGGAAAGAAAGAAGAGTGGAAATGGATGAGAGGGAGGTCTATGAGCCATAATGATTTGTTTTGGACCATGTTGATTCATTAGATGTGCTCCGCAACTATCTCCATTAAAGTTTGAAATTTACCAGGAACAAACTGAGTTGATGCAATGATCAAATACCACTCTAAGTTATCCAAACGGGTGTTCCAAGAAAATTGTTGACGATCATCCTTGGCGGATGGACCGCTAGAATCGTAGGAAACCTTAGGTTAGTGGGATGTGCACCCTAAGAAGACCTCTAGATTTTAAAGAATCTGTTCTTCTCTCAGTAGTGCGAGATGAAGGTCGAAAAAGTGAAACAAAATATAAAAGCTAACGGGGCAATGCGCTGTAGACACTAAAATTAGGTCACACTCCCCTTTGGTCCCTCGACAAATAAGCACCCTTTATTACATTTACCTAGCCATGACCCCCTTCACCCCACTAATATTAATTTAATTAATCTAATTAAATTAATTCATTATCCTCACTATATTTATTATTTAAATATCTTATTTAAATAATATCCACACATACACTTCACTTAGACACCTCACCAAGCCAACTCAACCTAAGACCTATTCTTAGTAAGATGTCATAACTAACTAAGACTTACCCAGACCCTAAAAATCAATGCCTACATTCCCGCATGCTCACAAGAGGCTCTCGGTCTAATCCATGGGATAACAACATGAGATCCTAGGAAATTAGGAGGATCTTCCTAGTTTAGTAAACCTAGAAATCCCGCCTTGACCGACGCTCTGCTACCCCCTAACCATCGCGCTAAGCTGACCACCATCTGTTACCCCTTTTAACCCCTAAACTACCTTATTCTCAAGGTTGGAAAACATTGGGAGAAAGGTTGAGGAACAAGAACACATCTCGTGGAGATAACGCATCTTCGTGAGAGAAAATTCCAAGAAAACCCACATGCAAGGAAGGAGATTGAGCATCTTCTCCTGCACAGCCATCCCAACCATGATCTGATCCATCCAAGCAAAGAGGAGTGTATATGCAGCCCATGTAGAATATTTTCTTCAGTTGGTGATCACTTGTAGCCTTCAAGCCCTCACCAAAGACCTCCATCCCTCATACACAGAATTCAGGACCGGAATCCAAGTAAGTATAACATCATACTTTCTTGGTTTATTTCATTTTATCATCATTTTATCATCTATTGTTTACTTTTCCCCTATTGACCTTCTCCAACGTTTTCACCTCCATATACCCATTAAAACCTCACCAAATCTTACTCCATTCACCTAATACCTCATCTCGACCCAGTAAAGTGCTTTGTGTAATCACAAAGGATACCGAAGCTTGTTCTATGATATTTCCAGATCTCACAATAACCGGTATCGGTTACACCTAACCGCCATCGGTCACCCCTGACCAACACCGGTCTCTGTATTTTCCCACATAGCCTAGAATAGAGACCTACCCACCAAATTTCATCTTACCCTCATTCACCTACGATCTATCTGTGACCTCTGTCAAAACCCAGAACCCAAAACCAATCATTTGACCTTTGGATTCTATTCTAGCTTAGCCTTGTTCAATTAGATCTATTTCTTATTGTGTTTTTAAGTGAGATACCTAAATCATTTTAAAATAACAATAGGATTTACTTTTTTTACAACATTAAATTGTTTAAAACAATGGATTGACAACCATCTAGGAAGTATCATACTTCCTGGATCTAGCATATGCTAGGTAGTTCACTACCCATATTGTTTAATTCCTTCTGGTGGTCTTGTTTTCATTACAGGTAGTTCCTCCTAGCCAAAAGGAAGCTCTTATGATCAACTGTGGATTCAGAAGTCATATGTGTGCAACAACCCATCAACCAACATTTGAATAGGTATTCCTCCTATGCATGTTACCCTATTTGTTTCGTCAACGCTTCAAAGAAACAATCTAAGAAACAAATGAAACATTTTGGCATGCCCGATAGGACCCATCCGAGGTTCCTTGCATTTCATTCATTCCTTGGAAAAAATTGTGTGTTTGTTTCCCTTCTGAAAGCATACACACTAATTTTCTTCCCCAAGAATCCACTTTTTCTTTCTATTTTCTCTAAAGGAAACTTTTCTTTTGGTGTAATTAAAAAGAACCATTTCTTCATGTTTTCTACATCAGTAGTGAAAGAGCATCCCTCTTCCTCTTCATCTTAGTGTGTCATCCAATTTCACATTTTACATTTGGGTTTAAAAATAAGTGCATTCCATTCTCGATTTATTGCATTAGCTCACATTAATTGAGGGCAACCTATACTACTGCTGAAGTCATGACCACCGATGGTTGACAAATGAATCATAGAAAAGCACTTCTATCCTTTTCTTTCTCTCGAGTCTTATCAAACCACACAAAAATTCAAAATACATACATTCTTAAACAACATCTTACCCGGAAGAAGGTGTAGGTGATCACACGATCATGGCACAATGGGCACCCACTGCCGCTTTGTCGAGTCATACTTCGACATCAAGTCCGCCCCCACCATAACATACCAAACCTCACCTTTTAGATCTCCTTCTTTGTAGGAAGCCATCCTCACCAAAAACTCTATTTCACAATTCATGTGTCAGTCCCTAAATAGCATAAGCTAAACAAACATAATAGAAAAGGCACTCCTAGGATTGCATTTTCTTAGTGTTTTTCTCGGCTTATGTTTTGAGGTGAGAGATCATGTTCATCACTTTTTTGTTCATCCTTGCATGCTCCTCATCGTAGCTGGTGTATTCTGGCTTCACTTGAGTGTGCCTGGGCCATATCATCATCATTCTCATAATTCTCGGGTCCGATTCTACATCGATTTTGATTAACAACCACTTTCTTTCATCATTGTTTCAATTTACCAAGAACTATTGTGCCACCTCGACCACCATCGGTTACACCCACCGACGCCGATTTTACCCAACCGATGTCGGTTTTAGGTCCCTTTACTAACCTACTCAAAAGGACATTTTTATTCACTTTCTTCCACTTTTCACAGGTCCTCGCCACATGCTATTATTCTCATTGACATTTTAAACATCCTCGATTTGGCATACCATTAGATTTTACCTTCTACCTCGTTGTTTACTCACTGTCATTTTCTATAGTAACCGGCAAAGTAGCTACCCTCATTGGTTTCAGCTTTTCCCTAACCAAAGATCGCTTAGCCTATTTCACATTTCAACCACCATTTTGTACTTAATCTACTTTTTGTCGCCAGATTCACCTATTCCTCGCTTGTTCTTTGTCTCATTTACAGAGAAGCAGCCCTACCCGATTAAGATCGGTTCATATGGTGTCGACTAGAAGACAAACAAGCACCCTCATATTTCATGCCGCCATGTTAACCACTCCCACCTAGTCCTTCACCACCTTCTATTTTATAACCAAATATGGATCCCATCCAAATTTATTACTATTGCTACGGAGATGAGAATTTTGCATGACTCCTTGACTGTAACCCTTCCGCCTTGCATTTACCTTTCCCAATCATCCACTCGAGATGCCTCGGGTCAGTTGATATATGACATGCCCATATCTATCCCTCCGACTCTCGCACCCACTTCTACATCGGCCCCATCTAGGCTCCATGCTACCCACATCCACCTTACCCCTAGTCGTTTCGCAAGTTAGGTCCTATACCCGCTATGATTGCCACATCTGTTACCTCTGTGGCCCTCGTTACATCCACCGTACCCTCAACAACTACCCCACACACAACCTCATCTACCCTTAATGTCTCACACATACCCATAGCTACATTACCACCTCTAGTGTCGGTGACCCCTACCCCATTTCAGAACGTGGTTCTTTCCATTCCACAATCATTAACCCCTATTGCCACTAGGGTTACCATGACCCTTCCACCCCCATATACATACTACCAACAACCTCCTGTTTCATCCATTATTCATTCCAGGTACGTACCCCCTATTTCACTGCCTTCTTCTCCACCACCCTACATAGCAGCCCCATACACCGGAGTGCCACCTTGTTATATTCCCAAAACCAACCTTCTCACGCTACGGAGGCATCCAATCATCATAACCCACCAATGACCTAATTAAATTAATGTTGGACAAGTCAAGACATTGGAGGCATCAATTTCCGGCTCCGTAACACTCTCACCTACGACGAGATTCGCAATGAGCCTATTCACCCATCCATTCCTATCCGCTCATACCTGTGCATTGCGAAATGCCTAAATTCAATCGTTTCAATAACAAAAAAGACCCATAACAACATTTGCGGTCATTTAAACATGGGTGTTACCTGATCGCCCATGGGGCTACCTGATTGAATGAGAATATAGAGTGTTTAGGTAACCCACTATACCAATCTAATGCAGGTCTAATGAGAGACATGGGAAAGGTTCTCGATCATTTCTCTATCAATATTGTCAAGAAGGTTACCATGACCGATCTATATTCCACATGTCAATATGAGGATGAATCTATCACATATTTTGTTACTTGTTAGCGCATGAACTGATCAATCAACTTACCTTCCAACCGCCACAAAATGTAACTTATTGAGCTCTTCACACGGGCTTGCACTAGACATATCTCCCCGACTTGCGCATGTCCAAACCTTCCGAACATTTGATGAGGCATTCACTATGGCACAAAACTTAGAGATTTGGGCCATTGAAGAGAAGAAAATCCAATTACGTAATAAGAATTCAGCATTCAAGTTGAATGATACCTCTTCTTCTTCCAAACCACAAACCAATTATTCAAAATACAAGGGCACCACTAACGTAGTGGTACTCAAGGCCGGCCTAGCTCATCTAGAAAATTAGGCTACCCCATCATCTAAGCTCTCACCTGTCCAAACTTTTCACTTCAGACGAGAGTAGCGAAAATATACCCAAATTGGGGAAACTTACTCTTCTATCTTAGAAAATCTTATCAAAGTGAAGCCATCACCCTTCCACCTATAAAAACACACACTGGTTTTGAATTTGCTCGCCCCATGCCCACATGGTATAAAGAACATGATTTCTATAACTATCATCGAGTAAAGGGTCATAGTGATGGAAATTGCATCACTTTCAAAAATATTGTCCAAGAAATGCTCGAGAAAGGCAAGTTAACTGTGGATAATCCCAACACCACCCCCAACCAAAATCTACAAATCTTCAAAAACTATTTTCCAACCACGCCCCTTCATCTAATCAAACCGCGAGACATCAACTCATGATACCCATACCCGTGAGGTTCACGCTATCTTTAACGAGGTACCTGTTGCCTCCCAATTACCCCATATTCCTTCCATAGAGGATATCCTAGCCCAAAATCCTCCTTCCACATTAAAACCAACCTCCCATGTTCCTTCACCAATAGAGGAACACCTTTCATCTCCTTCATCACCAACGGAGGGGTCTTCTGCTAACATTGAGCCCATCTCACCCCTAGCTTCACCACTTAGAGAACCTTTACCTACAGTACCTCCTCCACCCATAGAGGAGCTCCCATTATCCCCTCCACCCACAAAGGAGCACCCATTTCCTCCTCCACCCATAGGGGAGTGCCCATTTGTTCCTCCACTTATAGAGGAGCTCCCATCATCTCCTCCACCTATCATAGACCCAGTTGACATATCTTTGCCTCTTGGCGAGCATTCTCCATCAGCTACCTAGAATCCCATAGACCTACTTTCGAATCTCTTACCGATGGAGGCTGAAGCTAGCCAATTCCTTGTATCTAAGGCACATTTTATAGGAATTCCCATTAGGTCCTCACCAACTCCATCCACAGACATGTCATTCTCATGTTTGGCCGATCACTTAGATTATGTGGATAGGGCTTTACTATGGGGGAACCTCTTACTCCCCGTATCAACACAGATGCAGAGATCCCTCACTGATACCTCCACTATCTACCCAAACACATTTCGAGCAATCAAACCAAATATAGCCATACTGCCGCAACCCCTTCCACGATACTGTTAGCGCTCAAACCACACTTTACCCATAACCCGACCTACATCTAAACCCAAACCCACACCTACAACATTCACCTCAACTAAACCTATTACCACTTTAGGGGTCACCCCGACCACAAGCCTTACTCATCCACCTATTAAACTGGATTTAGCTACATCCTCCAATGTCAATACCACACCTACTTCGACACTCGAACCAAAGAAACAAACTCATCGACCTCATACCCCGACCACACCAATCACACCCGCACTAGTCTCGTCTATCTTAAGACCTCAGCTGTCCAACATGGTCAAGAAACCTTCACCCATCCATAAATTAATAACACAACAACCCATTCCTTCCTCACAAACCTCTAACCTACCTAGGCACACAACATGACGTACACCCACACCTGTAGTCTCTTTACCATTAATACCTCCAATACCCTCGCTATTGCTTCACTACCCACTACAAGTCAGGCCATTGTCCTCACACCCCAAGCACAACCCACGCCATCTACCTTCATAGCACCTCCGTTATCCTCGTGGTAACTCACCCTCTTGCTCCACCAGCTTTTCCCTTCTAGACCTCGTACACTCACATAACCTTTACCCAAGAAGGTGTAACCCAAAACAAAACCCCACTACCCCACAATAAGGTAGTCAAACAACCACACACCCTCCTACCCGTCCATCTACTATATCTCTACCCAAACAAACACGACCGATACCTAAAACCACACCGGCACTTAAAATCATAACTTGATCCATTCCTACTCTTTCAAAAATAGTTCCTTGACAATAAACCACACCTGCACCTAAACCCATGTTCACTTCCCATTGTGATCTCACTAGCGGGTCCTATGCCAAAATTTTAACCAACCTCCTCGAAACTTCTGTTATCACATTACCGCCACTCTGACCTTACGACCCCCTCAAACCCAAGCCAAAAGAGTTTGATGATACTAAAATTTATGCATACCATCATGTGCTAGGGCATGACGTGGAGAAATGCAAGGCCTTGAAAACCATCCTTGGTTTTCAATTGTGTCCACCAGAAACCAACTTTGATGATGATGACCTTCTTGACGAGGATCCTATTTCACCGACACCCATTCCCACACTACCCACTCAACAACCACAACCTCCACCCTCACAGATCCTAGAGCCACCCTCAAAATTTGAAATTAACATGGTTCACATAAGAGAACTTGCCACGCCACCACCCCAATGTCGTTGCACCCAGCTCACCTCATAAGGCTTTTCTCCTCCAGTAGGTTTTTTCCCTTCATGTTGTTATACCACTCATCCTACACCTTCTCCATTTTCCAACTCCCCTCAAATCAACATGATACACGTCACTACACATGCGTAGAAGGGAAAAGAAAAGGCAATTGACCTACCAACCAATCCTATACCCAACATACCATCTTGCACCCATACCTAAAATAACTATTCATGCCCCACGTACCCCATTTCTAATGGCGTCACACATTGCACCATGCTCAAAAAGTACACCGATATCCCCTCAAAATGTCCTTATATGACCTCATCCAAACCTCGGAATCCCATCGTCAAGCCCTCATGGAGGTTCTTCAATCTATTGAGGTTTTACCCAATGACCCTACACCCATAGCCTCCATTATCACACCCCATCATATAGCCTCTCTCACCAAATTACTACCTTCATCTTCACCCCACCTTGTTCAACAAGTGGCCTCCCTTAGCTTCTTAGAGAACGAGATCGCACCACACCAAAATGATGACCTAGACCTAGCCCTCTTCATCTCTATCCACATTGATGACATACGGGTATGCTATGTGATGATTGATGGAGGCGCTAGCATTAACATCATTTCATCTCATGCATTTTCTCAACCGCACATACCGACAATTACATACATAAACATCCGGTCATGTTGCGTTCATTCAACGATGATATCACCTCCACACTAGTCACCGCTCATCCTCCATGTTCACGTGGGCCCCCACACTGTTCCAGAATTGTTTTATGTTTTGGAGGGGGAATTCCAATATAAATTGTTGCTTAGTAGACCATAGATCCATGTCATGGGTTACATTCCTTCCACTTTGCATCATCAGGTAAAGTTTGAATAGGAAGGACACACTTATACCATTCCGGCTGACCCATCACCTTTCAAAACATGCAACATGCTTTATCGACCCAATGATGTGCTCATACCGCAAGCCATCTACCTCCACAACCACTACCACTTCACCTACACCTCCACCTACCAATACAGCCGCTGCTTTCACTGCACATACCTCCTCCATTCCTACCGCTGCTATAACCTCCACGGCTAACCCATTAGCTTCCCAATCCGTTAACTCCACCTCTGCATCGACCTATGACACATCATCCATTCTAGCTACCTACATACCAACCACTGATCCCTTGGAAGGTGTTTTTCAATGCCTCACTCTAGGGAGTACTTGCTATATAGTGTTAAGACATTGCTTACTCCACGGAGTATGGAAGCCTTCACCAACACCCTCATTATGATCATCGTATAGGAGAATGCCTCCTTTATGGTCCTCCTCATCTTCGTACTAGTCTCACCTATGGGGGACTTGATACTACCACTTACACACCTGAACCACCATCACAAACCCGCCCATTTTCCACTGACTTCCAATCACTTACCAATCACCATTTCACCCACACCTTCCTGCACCACTGTGCGTGGAAGGGTTTTGGTTTTGGCTTTTACGAGCAAGGCCACCATACTGTTATTCCATGTACCACCCAAAAACATAACGACCGTAGTGGTATCGGCTTCCCCAAACCTCCTACCAAATAGGCCCGCATTGAACTCATTGAGGACCCTAGCCCTTCTCCACCTTCATCTTCATCACCACCTTCACCCGCTCCACCTTCATCACCACCCTCACCGACAGAGTCGATGGATCCTGAATCTATCCCCCCTAACTTTTTTTTTTTTCATAAACACCATTTCCTTGGGGCCTTTGACTTATCAACACGAAGGCGAGGCCCCTTCCACTCTTCCATTCCTGTATCCTGAGATGATCGATGATGACACACCTACAATTAACATCGTTCAATGTCAGGATGATGAATCCATACTCACCTACCTTGGTGTAGAAGACTCATATATTCATTGGTCGTTACCCTCTGAGACACAAACCATGTTGAATGAATTGACTATCGAGATCAACATTCATACTCAGGATGACCCGCACATCCTAAAGATCAGACAATCTTTAGATGTTACTAAACAGAAGCCATCACTTCTTTTCTTTGAGATCATAACCATGCTTTCACTTGGTCTTACACAGACATGCCCGGTATTGACCCCACCATAGTGGTCCACAATATTGTAACTGTTCCTAATGCCAAACCTATCAAACAAAAGTTGAGGAAAATGCACCCTCGCATTGCTCTTCTCATCAAAGAAGAACTTCAGTGCCTTATTTCTATTTCCTTCATCTTACCCATTGATTATCCTTATTGATTTCTAACATTGTCCCTATTACTATAAAGAACAGGAGACTCCACATTTACACAAACTTCCATGACCTCAACCCAACCTGCCCAAAAGATGACTTTCCTTGCTTGGTATTGATCAACCGGGTCATGAGATGCTCTCACTCATGGATGGCTTCTCGGGTTATAACCAAATTTTTCTTACCCCGCAGGATCAACACAAGACTCGCATTCATCACCCATTGGGAACCTTTTACTATCGAGTCATGCCTTTTGGCCTTAAAAACGCTGGTGCTACATATCAACATGCTATGACTTACATCTTCCATGATATCATGCATCGCATATTGGAAGATTACATGGATGATCTCTTGGCCAAATCTAAATGTTGCTCTGAGCACCTCGCCGTCCTTAAAACCATCTTTGACCACCTCATTAAATATTGTGTCTGCCTTCATCCTAAGAAGTGTGTTTTCATGGTTCTCTCAAGAAAGCTCCTAGGCTTTATTATTTCCCTCCATGGTATAGAAGTTGACCCTGCTAAAGTCAAGGCCATTCTGGAAATGCCTTCGCCCACTAACCTTAAACAAATCCGTAGCTTGCAAGGTAAATTGCAGTCCATTCACTATTTCATTTCACAATTATCTAGATCGTGTCAACCATTTCATCATCTGCTTAGGAAGGATGTCTCCTTTAAATGGGATGATGACTGTCACAAAATTTTGAGGCCCTAAAACAATACCTTCTCCAACCACCTGTACTCATTCCACCTAAAGATGATCAACCTTTTTACCTATACATATCAGCTACCGATCATTCCTTGGGAGCCATGCTTGCTCATCGTGATGAACAACACAGGGAGTAGGCGGTTTATTACATAAGCCATACTCTTTTGGACTATGAAACTCGATACAACCATCCAGAAAAACTTTTCTTAGCCTTATTTTTCATTGCCACCAAACTCCGCCATTACCTACTCAACCACAAAACCTATGTCGTGACCAACACCAATCCCTTACACTTCATGTATGCCAAATCTTATCAAAATCAGCATACCGCGTGATGGATTATGCTTTTAGTTGATCTTGACCTCAAATTCATTCATTAAAATTCCATCAAGGGCCAAGATATTGCTGACCAATTGGCCGATGCACCTATTTCTAGGGATCAACCCTCTAATTTTGACTTTCCCGATGAGTCAATTACTACTCTTTCCCTAGATGAACCCCTTACCAAATGACACTTTTCTTTAATGGTTCCAAGTGTTAGCGTGGGGGCAGGGCTGGTATTATCCTCATTCCTCTAGATGGAGAACCCATACCTTTGTCTTTCAAAATATACTTTGAATGCACCAACAATATTGCCAAGTACGAAGCGCTCATATTAGGTCTCCAAGCCGCATATGCCTAGACGTCAAATCAATCCACATATTTGGTGATTCATAATTGGTCATCAACTAAGTCAATGGTATGTACCAATGTTGTATTGAGATAATTCAAAAGTATAAACATCATGTAGATATACTTTTGACGACCTTTGATTGTTACACCCTTCAAACCATCCCACGTTCAACCAACAAATTTTCTCGATACCATGGCCTCGCTTCACTTCCCAAATGCCCGCTTCCCATACCGATTCCAAAATATTTATCACCAAACAACACTACCATTCACATTCTTATTTATGTCATGATGTTTACTCAATTGAAACTGATACCCCTGACCCGAGTGACCTTTGGTATAAACAATACTCCGACTACCTTTCTCTCTCCATCTTACCTCCTGATCTCACCTCGTAACGGAAAACACACCTTCCTTAAAAAGGTCTCTCATATTGTCATTATGGGGGACTCTGTTAGTGCAAAATTATAGCACCCTTGGATGCTGGTCAGGTTTCTAGGTTGACCATATTGTCATCCAGTGTGATTGTATAACATCGAATCCTTTTTCCAAGTGTGGGACTTGAAAAAGTGAGAAAGGATTCTCCAGAGAAGGCTGGTTCCTATTCCTCTGCTTCGGATGCACATGAAATATGCAAAGGGTTTGCTCAAAACCTAATCTAATCTACCAAGGAGACAGGTAAGAAAATGCATAAAAATAAATCTAAGCTAATAGAGGTGATGCACCGAGGAATGAAGAACACCTATCTTGCCAGGTAAACACAGTACCATTCAAATGTGATATAAGATCATGCATGATAAACATAACTTGTAGTGAAAGACCAGAGGATGAAAAATGAACATAGAGAGGGTTGAGTATCATCCATAGACATGTATTACTTGCTCCAGAGATTGATACAATACACTCGAGAATGCCAAGAGGCGTAATCATATTACAGCTTCAAATGAGAGGTTCGAACTCCACAAATTCACCCGATAGGGGAAGAAGGGAGGAGTAAAACAAAAATGTTCGACCTTCTTTAAGAAGCCCCTCTTTACCATATATAGAAAGAATGAGAGAGGGAAGAGAGAGGAAATCCAGAATCTGCCTCAACTACTTCTAGGTCACATTTAAAATCATCCCATTATGGCGGAAAGCGGTGGATCTCTGCAAAAAATGGGTGCCTAATGTAAAGCAGTGAATCGTCTGTCCGCATTAAAGTTGGTTGTTGAAGCATTACTTCTATCCATTATTTCGTGCCAGAGGCGTTTCTCAATTTTCTCTCTCCAAATTGAACCAAAATGCTAGATTGACCCCGGAATCGTGCAGAGAATTTCACCAGCTTTCCATTGATATAAAAAACTTAAAAATCTAAGCTCTGATCAAAAGTTATGGCGATCTGAAGATTTAGGGCAAAAACAGGCAAAAATAGGTCGGCGGGAAAAATATTTGAACTTTCCCCGCGCTCTGCCACTTGGATGACACGTGGCAGGCTCTGATTCGTTGAGCAATTCTCTCTCCTCCACCTTTCCGCGGGCTTTCCTTTGAAATTTCCTTGTGGGCCCTTAACCTTGGACACGTGGCACTATTTCATTGGTTCGGCCGCTTGAACCTTGCCTTTTGAATTTTGGACTTTCTCCGTGTGGCACATGTCATGATTTGATTGGTCCGCGGGTCTGCCGGCTTTTCACGCCCTTCGCATCTTCATGTCCCGGATGTCCCAAACTATTTGGGACAAAAACTCCCGATCCGCCCGAAATGGGCTTCCTTGTCCCTCATTCGGCCGATGACACGTGGCGTTGCTTGATTGTCTTTCGGCTCCTTTGGCTATCCGCGTCCCACGCGTCCCTTTGTCCCAACTGTCCCAGTGCTGAAGTTCCCCATTTCGGCCGAACCCAACCTGGTTCGCGTCTCTTCGCGCCCATTTGTTCCAACTGCCCTGGGTATCGCTCGGGACAAATTCTTCCGAACTCGCTTGAAATGGGCTTCCTTGTCTCTCGGCCGCTTCGCCTTTTTATGTCCTTCGCGTCCTCACGGCCCAGATGTCCCAACTACTTAGTGCGAAAGTTCTCCTTTTTAGCCGAACAGGGGCGGTTCGCGTCTCTTCGCGTCTTCATGTCCCAAATGTCCTGCAGCAGTTAGTCGATTTTCTTCTCTTCACCAACCGGCTTTCGCGTCCCCATGTGTCCCGATGTCCCCGATGTCCCTTTGCTTCATGGGCCACCTGGAGGCTTTTCGGGCCGATCTCTGCGTCTCGATGTCCCAACTGTTCCAACTTTTGTGAGGACTAGGACTTAGCCAATTTTCATGATTTTTTCCTGTTCCAAGCTGTTTTTACCACTTTTTTTTTCATCTTTCCTCAGAGCTTGCTCTTTCCTTCTTCGGCCAGGGGAGTTAGAAAAAATATGAGGGGACCCTAGAAACATGATTTTTGCCCTGAATCAATCCATTTTCCTGGGACTTGAGAATTCTGATGCATGTTATCAAATTAACCCTGGGGGGTGAATTTTAGATAACAATTTGGTGACTTTTCGGGGTCACTTGCCTGCTAGGTAGAAGATCAGTGGCCTTTTAGCAATCCATTGGGCATGGAGTCATAAGCAATAACCTGAAACGAGCCTGATTCTGCAACTCCCTCTACGAGAGCACGCTGAACTATAAAACTCAACTTAGGAGCAACAAAACCTGCGCTAAAGCACTTAGGGAAACTAAAACCTAACTACAACAAGACAATGTGCAAAGCACTTGGAGGAATGAAAATCTGATTAATATTTACAAGGTAGTGAACTTCCCTCTAGAAGCAACGCTTGAGATAGATTCCATTGACTGGAATCTGCAGTTCTTCACCATCCAATGAGGCCAATTGGAAAGCATTGCTGCTTTCTTGCACCTCGTGACCATGTATGGGCCACTCCAAATAGCATCAAATTTTGAATGCCTTCTGGTTTTGCTCTATCCACATCCCATTTCAACACTAGATCTCCAACCTGAAACGATCTATCCTTGGCCTTCCTATCAAAGGTCCTTTTGATCAAAGCTTGATCCTTTTCCATTGCTTGGGATGCCTAATTTCTAATCTCTTGCAGCTCCATCAACTCTGCATACCTTACCTCCATGGGCCCAAACTCTAGCAACTCCAGCTGCTTCATGAGTTCCAATGTTGGCAACTCAAGTGACATGGGCAAGATTGCTTCTCTTCCATAGACAAGCCTAAATGGAGAGTTACCTGTGGATCTCTTGGGAGTTATCCTATCAGCCCATAAGGCTGATTTCAGTTTGGTATGCCAAGCCCTCTGATTCTCATCAAGAGTCCTCCTAATGATCCTCAACAAGTTCTTGTTTGTAGACTCGGCCTGGCCATTACCTTGAGGGTAATAGTTTGATGAAGTGCTTAGGTAGATCCCGTTCTTGACAGCCCACTCAGTCACCTTAGATCCAATGAATGCCAATGCATTATCAGAGATTATTGTAGCAGGTATGCCAAATCTGGTAGTTATCCCCTCATAAAAGTCTAAGATGCTAGACTCATTTACCTCTTTGAGTGCTACTACTTCTGTCCATTTGGTGAAGTAGTCCGTGGTTGTCAAAATCCATTTGTGCCCTTGGCTTGAATTGGGATTAATGAATCCAATGAAGTCCAAACCCCATTGCATGAATGGCTGGTCAACTGAGATTGGATGTAATGGAAGGGTAGCAAGTCTTTCTTTTCCTGTGAAGAATGCACAATTCTTACACCTCTTGATCCATGCATAGCAATCACCGAAGATTTTAGGCCAATAATAACCAGCCTTCATGATTTTTAGAGCTATCACTCTTGGTGCAAAATGACCACCAGCTAGTCCACCATGAAACTCTTCCAACACCCTTTGAATCTAATTTGTGCTAATGCATCTCAGCAACGCACTCCATTCACATCTTTCTTGAACAAAACTCCATCAACAATGGCATATGGAACAGCCTGCAACCTGAAGTATCTCCTCTTCGCTTTGCTCATTTCTGGAGGGCATAGGCCTGTCTGTAGGAAGTGTATCATACTCTGAGTCCAACAGGGAGTGGGCACATTATCATTTTCCTATTCTTGACCATCCTGTAGTACCAAGACAACATTTTCTTCATTACCTGCTTCAACTTGTTGACTCAAGGCTAGTTGTTCACATAGTCCCTTCCCACGTACTAGTTTGGTGACCTTGATCTCGATGTCATATTCCATGACACGAGTTATCCATCCTGCACATTTCTCATTCAGATCCTTGTTTAGAAGGAAGTCCCTGACTCCCGCATGAGAGACCAATAATTGGATCTTGTTGTTTGAGACTAGGTGCTTGAATTTCTTTAAACTCCTGATCACTGCAAGTACATGCTTTTCAATGAAAGAGTACCTAGTTTCGTATTCCTCCAAGCCTTGACTGAAGAAAGCAACTGGTTGTTCTAATCCTTCTTTGTTTTGTTGTGCCAAGATTGCAGAAATTGTATCTCCACCACCAAAGGCGTATAGCATGAAATCCTTGGAGAAGTTTGGATTGACGAGAGTTGGAGCTTGAGATATAGCCTCTTTTATTGCCTCAAAACTTGCCTTGCCTTCAGATGTCCACTTAAATGCCATGCTCTTCTTCAACATCAGTGTTATTGGCTTTACGAGAGCTACAAAGTTTGGAATAAACCCATGGGACAAAATTGATCCTTCCTAAGAAGCTTTGAAGAGCCTTCTTATGACTTGGCAATGGCAATGCTCGAATTGCTTCAACTCTTTCCGGGTCAATCATCAATCCCTCCTTTGAAACAATATGGCCAAGAAGTTTTCCCTCATGAGCCAAGAATATGCATTTTTTGGGATTCAATGATACCCCAAATCTTCTACACCTCTGAAATACCTACCTCAGATGAAAGAGGTGATCCACTGCATTTTTGGAGAATACAATGATGTCATCAAGGTATATCAAAACTATTTTATTGATCAACCCCTTGAATGCCATATCCATTGCCCTTTGGAAAGTTGCTCCAAAGATTTGATAGCCCAAATGGCATCTTCTTGTAGGCATAGGTCCCCCATTTGGTGGTGAAAGCCGTCTTGAACTGGTCATCTTCCTTCACCATTACCTGATTATACCCTAAGTAGCCATCTAGGAGAGAGAATCTCTCCGAACCGATACTACTTGCAATATTTGTTCCATTGAAGGAAGTGGGTAATGGTCTTGGAGAGATGCCCTATTTAGGTCCCGAAATCTACACACAACTTGATTTCTCCACTCTTCTTCCTGACCGGAACCAAGTTTGTGACCCAGCTTGAGTGTTTGATCGGGAATATAATGCTTGCCTCTATTAGCTTATTTAGCTCTTTCTTCATTAGAGGCTCAATGTGAGGATTGACTGGTCTCGCCGCTTCGCCGATGGGCTTAGCATATGGATCCACCTCTATGGTATGCTTGAGCCGTTGGGATTGAAACCTTTCAAGTCTTCATAGCTCCAAAGACATCTGGAAATTCTTGGAAAAGTTGTATGAAATCTGATTTCTCCTGCTCAAAGCTGACTACCTTGCCAATTTGAAGTGTTTTGTTTTCCCAACCGGAATTGGCTCAATCTTCTCTTTTGACTCAGTATGTAAGCCTTTTCCTTACGGAACTAGTCATTAGGGTTGAAGATAGACTCCAATGTTAATAAACCCCTAGGAAGCTTGTTTGTTCGTAGCTACACTACTTGATCCCCATACTGCTGCTCTAATCTGTCCTGATTCCTAGCTGAGAATTCAGCCTCTTCTTGTAAGAAATTGACGATCTGTTGATCGTTCTCAAACACCTGCCAGCTGGTGTTATTATCTGGAACTGCTGGCCTCACAATCACATGGACATGTGGCTATGTTTTTTCCCTTTTGATGTTGTCAACCACATCAAACATTGCTCCAACAGCTGTGAGCCTATCCGCGGCTTCATTTTTCTTCCTAGGTATGGACACGATATTGAAAGCTTCGAAATCCTCAACGAGGTCCCATACCCTGTTCTTGTAGTTCTTTAGCAGTTCATTCTTTGTAGCATGTTGTCCCCTGACTTGATTGACGATTAGTTCACTGTCACCAAAGACTTGCAAGTTCTTTATTTTCTTCTTGATTGCCCAATGTATCCCTTGCACCAAGGCTTCATATTCAGCAGTGTTATTTGAACAGGAAAACTGAAACGGAAGGCTGAGTAATACCTTATACCTTGTGGTGAAACGAGCATAGCTCCTCCTCCTGCACCTTGCTTGCTCCTTGATCCATCAAAGAACAACTGCCATACTTCATTCTTGTCCTTATGATCTCGGCTTGGTGATGCTTTGGGCGAGGTTGATCCTCTTCATGTAAACAATAAACCCCTAGCTCAGATTCTTTTACTTCTTGATAAGGATCAAAAGCATGCACCTTGCTTACCCATTCATCAAGAGTCAAATCTAGGATACTTCCAACCTTGGTGTCAGCCTCGTCAGTGCTAGGGTGATCTTCTTGATCAAATGCTGAGCAATTGGCATTAATCTAACTTGGAGTGTAAGGCTCAATATGGAAGTTTGCAATAGGTTCAGACCTAATTGTAGCCTTAGTTCCATACCTTGTTCTAAACAACATGTGAGACCAATCTGCCGAAAGATAGCCTCCAATTTTAGCAGTGAAGTCTCTTGACAAGCACAATGCAAAGAGCGGTGGAAGGTCTATGACTGATACATCTTGTAAAACAACAACATTTGGACATGCATGCAAGGTAAGACTCAAATTTCTAATCACTCCAACTGTTGCTATTGCTGTCCCATCTAGCTGCACTACCCCTTTAGATGTTATTTCATACTGGAGCCCTAGCTGATCAGCTATCTGTTTAGGCATTACTGAGCTACTTGCCCCAGAGTCTATCATGTAATTATGTACTAGCTGATTTCCAATGATTAACGAAACATAGAAAGGGGGCTTTAACATCTTACCTTGTTGTGCTCCATGACTTCCTTCAGGCTGGGCAGCATTTGTAAGCACTTTGTCTTGCATCTGAACCTGCTGATTTGAAGTTGGCCAATCCTTCATGGCAGCTTGCAGCAGATCTCTTTGGCCTGGGATGGATAGGGATTCCCACATAGATATATTGACGTTTTCTTCTTCATCTGATCAATGATACTGAATGGTGATGAAGGATCTCTCTTGCTGTCCCTTGGTTTGCACATTTACTCCTTGTACGTGGGCAGCAATAGCTGGCATTTGAGTTGGCCTAGGGGCTGTTCTTGGCTGCCCTTGTGCATTTGAAACGGGACTTTGCTTGCCAATCATTTCTGGAGTCATAGAAGGTTGTGGGCTGGTTGGAGCTAGTGGCTGCTCCTCACCCAAATTTCTCCTTTTTGACCTTGTGTTGGCTGCAACACCTTGAGAAACTACTTGATTCATGCCACAGAAATCCTCTGCTTGCCAGTTCACCAATGTGGTGTCATTTGGGGCTGATTGCTGTTGGAATGTTTCTTTGTTGATCGCTTTTCCTTGACTGCCCTTGCCCTCCACTCCGGTAGTTGTCACCATCAATGCTTGATTGAGAGCACCATTGAAACACATGGATTGGTTATGAGGCTCGTTGCATGGAAAGCACCAATCATATTCCTGAGCAATGTTGTTCTGTGTTGGCACTAATGCCTTAGAGGTAGATATGGCATTTGGATTATAGGGCTGGAATGGTCTATTGGCAGGAGGCCTTGTTTGATTCATGTTTGCAACTGGATTAGGGGGCCTTTGTGGTTGGTATGGCTGCCTATTAGGTTGAGCTTGGGGTTGATAAGAAGGTCTGAAACTTTGGGCTTGTTGCCTTTTGAGAGTAACCAGCTCATTGCCTAGATTTTGCAATTGCTTCATGACCTCTTGAAGCTCATTTGGGGCACTTGGAGATGAAGTGGAAGCTTCATTTGAACTCTGATTTCTAGGAGTGGGAGAAGGAGTCAAATTAGGTGCTTGACTAGTGTTTGGACTCTCTAAACTTGGAAACAATGGCATGGGAGGCCTAGGGGCAAGTTTGCCAGCTTGAATCAAACAATTTTCAGCCCTAATGGCAATGCTATAAGCCATAGGGATTGTTGTGCCTCCCATGGACTGAATTAACATAGAAATATCAGAGTTTAGAGCTTTGAGATAGTAGAGAAAAGCACCTTCCGTCATTGGCTTTGACCGCCACCGAAATTCTCTCCCAAGTCTTTTGAAATCTGAAGTTGAAATCGGTCAGCTGCTCATTGGGAGCTCTCTTGATAGTTGTCAGCTGCTCCAAAAGAGACAAGTTGTCTCCCTTCTCTCCAAATTTCTCGTGAAGTGCTATACACAGTTGATTCCAATTTGTGATAGAACCAGCTCCAAGGCTCCTAAACCATTGCAATGCTTTACCCTTGAATGAAGATGCCAGTAACTTGACAGCCACTTGCATTTCATTGATTTCATGGATTGCACAAAGGTTAGCAATATATTTAACATGATCACCTGGAGTAGTCTGATTTTCTCCAGTGAAGTAGGGAATGTTCTTCAAGGCTGCAATAGGAACTGGATGTTGTGCATTGAGAGCAAGTGGGCTGCTGCCTGTGAAGTTGACGTAGGGGTTGTTCTGAGCCATTCTAATTGGTCTTAAAACCCTTGTATACTGAATGAAAGGCCTATCAGGTGGAGGAGTTGAGAGAGTTCTATTTGGTGGAGATGGAGACCTTTGAATCCTTCTTCCTCTTTTCCTTCTTCTCGGAGATAATTGCAGGTATTCAAACAACACTTCTTCTTCTCCGACTCTTGACCTTGTGATTCTTCTCATAAGTTTTCAGGCCTGCACTGCTGAAACCAGTTGATTTTTCCCCTTGGAGTCACCAGATATGCAAATAATAGCTCTTTTTAAGCAAGAAAAATGCAGCAGATGCACATCAACCCTGCTACAATAAAAATGAGACCTCTAGGTCCCACCGGGCGTGCCAAAACTGTTAGTGCAAAATCACAGCACCCCTGGATGCTGGTCAGGTTTCTAGGTTGACCATATTGTCATCCAGTGTGATTGCATAACATCGAATCCTTTCTCCAAGTGTGGGACTTGAAAAAGTGAGAAAGGATTCTCCAGAGAAGGCTGGTTCCTATTCCTCTGTTCAGATGCACACGAAATATGCAGAGGGTTTGCTTGAAACCTAATCTAATCTACCAAGGAGACAGGGTAAGAAGATGCATAAAAATAAATCTAAGCTAATAGAGGTGATGCACCAAGGAATGAAGAACACCTATCTTGCCAGTAAACACAGACCATTCAAATGTGATATAAGATCATGCACATATAACATAACTTGTAGTGAAAGACCAGGAGGATGCAAAATGAACACAGAGAGGGTTGAGTATCATCCACAGACATGTATTAATTGCTCCAGAGATTGATACAATACACTACAGAATGCCAAGAGGTAGAATCATATTGCAGTTCAAATGAGAGGTTCGAACTCCACAAATTCGCCTGATAGGAGAAGAAGGGAGGAGCAAAACAGAAAATGTTTGACCTTCTTTAAGAAGCCCCTCTTTACCATATATAGAAAGAATGAGAGAGGGAAGAGAGAGGAAATCTAGAATCTACCTCAACCACTTCTAGGTCACATTTAAAATCATCCCATTATGGCAGAAGCGGCGGATCCTGGCAAAACAATGGGTTGTCTAACGAAACGCGAATCGTCCGCCGTATTGCATTAAAGTTGGTTGTTGAAGCATTACTTCTGTCCATTATTTCATGCCAGAGGCATTTCTCAAATTTCTCTCTCCAAACTGAACCAAAATTCTAGATTGACCCTGGAATCGTGTAGAGAATTTCACCAGCTTTCCATTGATATAAAAAACGTGAAAATCTGAGCTCTGGATCGAAAGTTATGGCGATCTGAAGATTTAGGGCAAAAACAGGTCGGCGGGAAAAATATTTGAACTTTCCCCACGCTCTGCCACTTGGATGACACGTGGCAGGCTCTGATTCACTAAGAAATTCTCTCTCCTCCACCTTTCTCGGGATTTCCTTTGAAATTTCCTCAGTGGGCCCTTAACCTCTAACACATGGCACTATTTCATTGGTTCGGCCGCAGTCTTGAACCTCGCCTTTTGACTTTTGGACTTTCTCCCGTGTGACACGTGTCGTGATTTGATTGGTCTCAAGGGTCTACCAGCCTTTTCACACCCTTCACATCTTCATGTCCCGGATGTCCCAAACTATTTGGGACAAAAACTCCCAATCCGCCCGAAATGGGCTTCCTTGTCCCTCATTCGGCCGATGACACTTGGCATTGCTTGATTGGCTTTCGGCTCCTTTGGCTATCCGCGTCCCATGCGTCCTTTTGTCCTAACTTGCCCTAGTGCTTTGAAGTTCTCTGCTTCGCCAAACCGCGGTCGGTTCGCATCCTTCACGCCTCACGGCCCGGATGTCCCAACCGCTAGTGCGAAAGTTCTCCTTTTCTACCGAACCGGGTGTTTCGTGTCCTTCACGCCTTCATGTCCCAAATGTACCAGAGCAGCTTAGTCAATTTTCTTCTCTTGACCAAACCGGCTTTCCATGTCCCACGCATCCCGATGTCCCCGATGTCCCTTTCTTCGCGGCCACCTCGGAGGCTTTTCGGTCGATCTGCGCCCTCGATGTCCCAACTGTTCCAACTTTTGCGAGGACTAGGACTTAGCCAATTTTCGAGATTTTTTCCTGTTCCAAGCTGTTTTTGCCGCTTTTTTTTCATCTTTCCTCAAAGCTTGCTCTTTCCTTCTTCAGCCAGGGGAGTTAGAAAAAATCTGAGGGGACCCTAGAAACATGATTTTTGCCCTGAATCAATCCATTTGCCTGGGACTTGAGAATTTCGATGCACGTTATCAAATTAACCCAGGGGGTGAATTTTGGATAACAACTCCTCTATAAGCGACTTTGATAGCATTCTCTTACGATGCCTCAAAAGTTTTGAAATTCCTTATACCATTAAGGAGGTCCATGATGGCATATGTGAGGGTAGTGGCCTTCACTGTTACTAAGCGTATTATTCACCTAGGCTATTATCTTGCTAACCCTTAATCATGATTGTTGCGACTATGTCGATGTTGTGTAACATGTCAACAACATTCCAAACTTCATCATGCACCCAGTCATGCCTTACAGGTTGCTCGTGACCTTTGGCCTTTCTCTCAATGGGGTTTGGATCTTGTTGACAAAATCAATCCTCATTCTTCCCAATGCCATCAATGGATCATAACTGCTACCAAATACTACACAAAATGGGTGGAAGCCATACCACTCATCTCCACGAAAGCCAAGAAGATATGTGAGTTCATTAACCATCACATCACTTGTCACTTTGGTGTTCCTCATTGCCTCATCACTGATAATGGAAAATAATTCAAAAACAAAACATTGCAAAAAACTTTGTGACGCCTTCGACATTCAACTTAGTTTCTCATCACCTTATTACCCACAAACCAATGGCCAAGCCGAATCCACTAACAAAACCCTCAACAAAATTCTCATGAAATTGGTTGATGATACTGGGAAGGATTAGCATACGCACATTCCTTTTGCCCTATGGGCATACCGCACTAGTATTCACACTTCCACTGTGGCCACACCCTTTTCACTGGTCTATGGTATAGAGGTTGTTCTGCCTCTCGAAGTCTAGATCCCCTCACTCCACATTTCTCTCCATGACATGCTTACTGATGATGACTTTCGTCAGATCGCTTAGCACAACTAGAGTTATTAGATGAATGTCATCTTAACACTCTGGATCACCTTCAAGTTTACCAACAACGTATCAAACGTGCTTATGAAAAACATGTTCATGAATGAACCTTCCAAGTTGGTGACCTTGTCTTGAAATAAAATCAACATGTAACCAAAGTAGAAAAAGTAAATGGGGAAAATTTTCTCCTAATTGGCTTGGACCATACATCGTAACTCATACCTATGGATCAAGTGCCTATCATTTATCCTCACTTGATGGTAAACCTAAACCTGAGCCCCTTAACGCATTGCATCTTTGACCATTCTATTGTTGAATTATTGTCCTACCTCACCCTTTGTCTCTTTACAGTTCGTCCCTTGAGCGCCATCCACTCTATACACCTCCCTAACGATTAAACAAGAATCATGTGAGTACCCGTCACTTGTTATCGTCTCTTGAATATGTGTACCATGGCACTACACATAACATTATTCTCATGGATACTTTTTGTCTACCTTTAGATGAGATCCCATGGTTGTTCCACCTTACCTTTTGAACAAGAGTCCTATCCTCCACCTTGGTCTAGCCCATGACTTCAACAACCTCACACGGGACCAAAATCCTTGAGTCAAACTTCTAATAAAAGATGACTCCCTCAAAAGGACATCTTCCTCTCGACCAAAATTGCTGCTATAAATAGACTCTCCCTCGAAGGAAAACTATGTGAAGATTTCAAAAAGAGAGAGAGAGAGAAACCGAAGCTTCCTACATCAATCAGCTTCACGAAGACCTCAAGGAGTACCATATTCATAATCCCATATAGACTTCCCGCATCGATCAGTCTATCAAAACAAAAACTTTTTAGTCATGGACTTGCCCACTGTGACCTAGGACCCCTTGCCTAAGGGCCCTGTCACTCAAAACATATAAAATTAGCTACCTTTCACCCACCTTACCATTTCCACTCTCATTTCCTCCATTGCCTCAAGGGACATCTTGGAATTTAGACATTTGGTGATCCTGTGACTACCGTCATCGTAGAACATGTCAATCGTGTAATGTCTTTAGGGTCTTATGTTCCTCACCTCCTCCAAGGTATGATCTACTCGGTATGATCCTACCCAATCAGTGGCTTTATTGCCCCCTCTTATCTTTTAACCATCTTTGTTTACATTTTTATTACCTTATACAGGACTTGGTCCTCGATGCTTACCTTTGAGGCAATCCTCCCTTTTTCCATAATTGCCATCACCTACATCCTTTTCCCTATAATCTACCTACACTATTAAACCTAAACCCACAACATGCCCAAAACCTACCAACTCATTTTCATATTCTTCCCTAGCTCATGGGAGAACTACATAGGCCCGAGGTCCCTTTTCGTCGGGACTATGTAGGCAAAGCACTCGAGGGCATGGGGCCCTTAGAGGTTAGCTCACCCATTCCTACAACAATTCATCAACCATGCCTAACTCACCATTTACTTTACATTTCACTTAGTTCCCTTTTCTAACAAAATTGGAAATTAAGCCACATACATAACAAATTGCTTACCACAACATACATTTATTACACCTACCATCTCTCTATCATCACTATGCATATATTATACAACATTTCAAATATGACCCATAGTATCGGTCATTGCCAACATAATGAATCATAACTAAACCTAACCTAACTCAACCATGCCTATAA
Source organism: Taxus wallichiana var. yunnanensis (assembly GCA_018340775.1). Classification (NCBI taxonomy): domain Eukaryota; kingdom Viridiplantae; phylum Streptophyta; class Pinopsida; order Cupressales; family Taxaceae; genus Taxus; species Taxus wallichiana. The sequence goes on along the minus strand of CM031242.1, from coordinate 777,388,815 downwards.
CCTAACTCAACCATGCCTATAACCTAACTCAATCCATGCCTATAACCTAACTCAACCATGCCTAAACCAACCTGACTCAACCATGCCTAAACCACCCTCGACTCGATCCATGCCTAACCAAACTTGACTCGGTCCATGCCTAACCATAACCTCGACTCAATCCATGCCTATAACCAACCTAACTCCCTCTTTCCTAAAACACCTAATTTCAATGTACATCATAGTAACAAATCCATATCTCATCTAACACAAACCATAAACCAATGTCTCATACACACATCAAAAATCACAAAATACCATGAATCTCATCATACAAATAAATAAATATGTATCTCAATATACATGTCTACCTCATCATGTCTATCATCTCAAAAATGTAGGCACGCAGCCGATATACAAAAACAAAATGTCATTGGCATACGTGCCAATCTCATATATACAAAAAGAATGAATGAATCAATACATAATATCTTTGGCACGCAGGCCGGTATATGCTCAAAATATACAAAAATCACTCGTACATCCTCACTATCTTCGGCATGCAGGATGGTATGTGATAAAAATTACAACTACCTTTGACATGCAACTCAGACATATATATCTAAAAATCACTAATATACATCAACCCTCGGGCATCTCACCGATGTCCTCCATCTTTGGTGACCGATATTGGTTCTACCTAATTGACACTCGACTGCTTAACTAACGCCGGTCACTTTGCATGGAAAATTCCATGACTTTCCAAAACCCCTCTCTTCTATAAACCTCCCCGCCCCTTTTACCCCACCTACAATGACCTAAACTCCCCTTAGACCCCTACCCACCCCACCTATACAATTTACTACCCTCCCCCTCTTTTTGTCCATTATTCCCCCATACCCACATTTTATTTTTAACCACCCACAAAAACCCAAAACCCTCAAAACCCTCTCGAATAACACATATCGCAACCTCTAATCTATCTAATCACCAATCTAGAGTTAGGCACTTACCTTGTCACGCTGCCGCTGGTCCGCTCGATCCCTCTCCCCGCCTCTGCATCAAAAATATCTAGTCGCAAACTCGACCAATAAACTCTCTCACCTTGATCCCATGGACCCGCTACTCACCAACCCAACCCTCGTCTAATCGATTGCACCACTCGTCTCGCTTTCCTCTAGACACTTTTCTCTCTTTTCTCTCTTTTTGTCATTTCTTCACTTCACAAATAACAAATGAATAATCCAAACATGGATTTTTTTTTTATAACCCACCCGACCTAACCAACATCGATTACCATTGACCGCATCGGTTGTGTGCCCTACCTAACCGTCGCGGTTTTCCTATACCAACATCGGTTGTCCTTGATTGCCATCAGTCACCCTTACCTACACATTGCCCTTACTTTTCCATTTTACCCCACCCTTTACCTTTCTCCTTTACCCCATCCAACCTTTACCCAACCCATTACCTTACCTTTCTTAACCTTGTCACTTCCTACCTCCATTTGTCCTCCTTTGGGAATTCTTATTCTTCTACCCCTACCTTAGCGTTACTCGTGCCGTGACCTAGATATTTGGACCTGGACCATCGCTAGTGACCTTTGACCTCATGTGTTTGCTATACCTTGTGGTATTGTTACTTGTGTTGATTGACCTAATGACCTTACCTAGCCTATTGTTGTGACCGTTTATCTCGACCTTACCTTTGGCATACTGGAACATACCTAAACATTCCTACACCTAACCTACGTTGTGTTTCCTGACCATATCCTATACCTTGGATATCGATTCACTTCAACCTTGTTTGGATAAACTTATCGACCTTAGACGATGTAGAGTTTGCCTACTCTTCAACCTGGTAGCATGCTTTGCAGTTTATACGTGTGTGTGCATTTGATTGTTGCTACCTTTAACCCTGACCCATTACCTAGATTGCCCGAGTAGACCTTTTATCTTTTTTTTTCCCCATGCCCACCTACCTTTTCTTCACATTTTCCTTTTATCAAACCACTCACCGCTTCAGCCTGCTGCCTCATCAGTTCTTGGTTTGAGGGGGATCACCTTCACCCACACATGGGGCAACCACATCTTATTTTTGTTAGTGTCACTTACCAATACAAGCTACGCAAAAAAAAGGGAAAAAATGTAGACACTAAAATTAGGTCACACTCCCCTTTGGTCCCTCGACAAATAAGCACCCTTTATTACATTTACCTAGCCATGACCCCCTTCACCCCACTAATATTAATTTAATTAATCTAATTAAATTAATTCATTATCCTCACTATATTTATTATTTAAATACTATCCACACATACACTTCACTTAGACACCTCACCAAGCCAACTCAACCTAAGACCTATTCTTCGTAAGATGTCATAACTAACTAAGACTTACCCAAACCCTAAAAATCAATGCCTACATTACCTCAAACCACATTCTTGCATGCTCACAAGAGGATCTCAGTCTAATCCATAAGATAACAACATGAGATATGAGGAAATCGGGAGGATCTCCCTAGTTTAGTAAACCTAGGAAATCCCGCCTTGACTAATGTCGATTACCCCTAACAAATCACCGGTTAAGCCGGACCACCGCGCTACCCTTTTAACCCCTAAAATACCTTATTCACAAGGTTGGAAAACATTGGGATAAAGGTTGACAAAAAGAACACATATCAAGGAGATAACACATCTTTAGAGAGCAAATTCCAAAGTAAAAACACGCATGTAAGGAAGGAGATTGAGCATCTTCCTCCGTACATCCATCCCAAACCATGATCTAATCCATCCAAGCAAAGAGGAGTATGCATGCAGCCCATACGAAGCTTTTCTTTAATTGGTGATCACTTTCACCCTTCAAGCCCCTCACCAAAGACCTCCATCCCTCACACACAAGCATTCAGACTGAAATCCAAGTAAGTATAACATCATACTTTCTTGGTTTATTTCATTTTATCATCATTTTATCATCTATTGTTTAATTTTCCCCTTATTGACCTTCTCCAACGTTTTCACCTCTATATACCCATTAAAACCTCACCAAAGCCTACTCCATTCACCCAATACCTCATCTCGACCCACCAAAGTCCTTTGTGTAATCACAAAAGAGACCAAATCTTGTTCTGTGATATTTCCAGATCTCACAAGAATCGGCACCGCCACACCTAATCGCTGCTTCGGTCACCCCGACCAACACCGGTTTTTGTATTTGGCCACATAGCCTAGAATAGAGACCTACCCACCAAATTTCATCTTACCCTCATTCACCTGCGATCTATCCATGACCTCTGTGAAACCTGCATAACCCAAATCCAATCATTTGACCTTTGGATTCTATTCTAGATTAGCCTATTAAATTAGATCTATTTCTTATTGTGTTTTTAAGTGAGATACCTAAATCATTTTAAAATAACAATAGGATTTACTTTGTTTACAACATTTAATTGTTTAAAATAGTGGACTGACAGCCATCTAGGAAGTATCATACTTCTCGGATCTAGCATACGCTAGGTAGTTCACTACCCATATTGTTTAATTCCTTTTGGTGGTCTTGTTTTCATTACAGGTAGTTCCTGTTAGCCAAAAGGAAGCTCTCATGATCAGCTATGGATTCGGAAGTCATATGCATGCAACAACCCATCAACCAACATTTGAATAGGTATTCCTCCTATGCTCGTTACTCCTATCTCTGCTTTGTCAACGATTCAAAGAAACAATCTAAGAAACAGTGAAACAATGCCGAACAAGCCTTTTAAGAGATCAACCGAGAATGACACTTTCTCAAGAAGGGAAATGGTGAACGATCAAAAGGGTGGATGAAACTACACCATAGACCGTAGTGGATCACACATAACACTACCTCAAACTACTTTAAGCATAACTTCAAAGATAATAATAACATTACAGATATGCATAGTTTCTATGTGAAAATAAAGGTGATCAACGAGAACAAAGATATGCAAAGGATGGAAAAAATGCACCACAGGAATATTATATTACTCTAAAAATTGTGCACAATTTTACAATAAAAAAGAGACAAGATTGCTATTACAAAACCCAAAAAGAATGCTAGAGCTCCAGTGCCCCGCCTTTTACGAAAAAGGGATTGAGACATAAAATAAAACCGATCGACTACCGATGATGATAGTTTGAAGACCCTTGATTACAATATATATGAGGAGGAGGAGGTAAGAAGCCATCCTTTAACTCCTTTCCAACTACCTTTTAATTATGATAAATGGAGCAAAGTGACATGAACATATTTTTGAGATATTTCTCACACTTTCCCATTATCTGCCCTTTCTAAAGAGTGAGAGCCATGCCTATTTAATGCATCTTTAATTATCATGTGACTAAATATTTTGAGATGGACTCACCTTTTGAGGAACATCCCTTTAGCTCTTTAATACATAGCTATATATTTCGATCTCTCGTGTATTAGTTCTTGAGCTTATGATTTAAGCGATACATGTTTTGTCATTCTATTTAGAACAAACCTTTGAATGCAGGTGAACCAATTGAGTATTCGTAGGTTCACACTCTTCACACGGACTATGCATTAACTCAGTTACTGAAGTGACAAGCCAAATGACCCTTCTGATCTTTTGAAAAATATCCTGAGCATTTAAAACTTGTAGATAAGTTTCATAACTACTCATACATGATACATGGATTGTCACCTTTGTTACCTACTTCAAACTTGGAGTTCATTTATCGCAAGATCCACATGGAAGGCCCGTGCATCCTTAAGATTTCTACTTTTCTTCAAGGTTTTTAGGAATGCGATGTGCTAACACTTGGTATCATCTGCGCGAACACACCATTTTATTCCTTTGGGAAAGTAAAGGACCTTGCTGCATATAATGTGAAAACCCCCTTTCAGTGGGACCCTTATAGTTGGATCCATGTGGAAATGAGACTTCATTCCCTCCTTTGAATTTTGAAGTTTGTGCTGCTGGACACTTGACATCGTCAGAGCCTACTAATTTATTTGTAATTTGGCCTAGTCTTTTCCATTGGTGAAGACTCGACTCCAAATGGGCTTCAAAATGCAACAATCTTCCTGGCTATGGAATTTAGATAATAGATATCATCCTCATCTCGTTCCTTTTTTCCTTCCACTTCTCCTCTTGAGGTTTACACCATCTCACATAATCATCATCACAACAAGCCATTTCCTTTTTTCTTACTACCAAAACTATCGAGGTGATAATTTCAAGTGGAATATCTACCACTGCAGTACACCCCAATATTATTTTAAAAGTTTGTTTATCAAAATTTATTATTAAGATATTCCACAAAGATCTTTCACATTTAAGAGTGAAGTGAATCAAATGATTCACCCACCCTATTGATTAGGGTGATCCCTCTTGGGATTGGATATGAGCAACAAATAGATTAGTACCAGATTGATATCTAGATAGAGATATCGAATGGGAATGATATTTTCATGAGTATTGTATTGAAAGAGAGTAAAACATAGCTCTGTAATCATTATGTGAAAGAATAAGGAGTGAAGTGGAAGTGCTTGGTTAAAATTCTTGTGAATTCTTAATACAGACGGTGTTTTATTTAGTGGGGTTTTTCTTTCAAGTTTCCCCACTTAAATATGGTGTTGCCATCTCTTAACTTGTCTTCTATTTTATTTCATCTCATGTTATTACATTATGTAATTTTCATACTGTAATCTATAATCTTTGGCATTTATTTTTGGACCAATAATTTGTTAATTATACATTCCTTATAAATCCTATCATGGTATCGAGCTACCTCGAGGGGAGTGTGCATGATAATGCCACCTCTTAACGTCATGGTGAAAACTTCCAATACTTATTTAATTTTATAATAATTAAATGTGCCACATTATGTGAAGTTACTTGTAAATCCAAGTAAAGAATTAGTTATCATCTCAAGATATATTGCATCCTAAGATTCCTAAATGGGCTTTGTTATCCAAAATGAGCCCCCTGCTTATTTTGGCTAACTTGCCTTCATTCTTCCCTTCCTTGTGCTTCAACTTCAATTTTCACACATTTCAAACACTCAAGGGTTTTTGTAAATGGATCCATTAGATAGGATTTTTCTTCCCCTTTCTAGAAAGGTAAAAGTTTCCTCCTAACTCCAAATATTTCGAAAGTTATGGCCCGACAAAGTTTTTTAGGAAAAGTTTCCCTTGATAGGCCTGTGACCAATGAGAAGGTGCCACGTGGCAGTGGAGGTCAGGCCAAAAGAGGTAAGTTGGAAAATTTTCCAAAGAGAGAAAAGGGCGCAAAGGGAAAATTTTGGCCCGCAGGCCTGTGGAGGAGGATGGAGGAAAATTTGCGAAGGCCCACAACCAATGAGGAAGCGACATGTGTCCATGATAGTGGCGGGAGTTGGAGGCATGGAGGAAACTTTGGTTTTTGCCAAAGTGACAAAAAAAAATGGAGAAAAAGAAGCATGCCCATGCCAAGCAACTAGAAGCCGACACGTGTCACCGGAGCAACGGAGCGCAAGGAAAATTTGGGAATGTTTCCCGATAAAAAAATCAAAGGGGAAAAGTGAGGTTTGAGCCCGTGTTTCCATCAGTGAATGGGAAATCACCATGTGGCAGAGGAGTGGCAGGGGTGCACGGAATTTTTGGGACATTTTCCCAAATTCAAAAAATGGAAAATTTTCAAGTTTCAGCCCGCCAACCCGATTTTTGCCCTAAAATTGCTATTTTTGCCCTAAATCTTCAGAGGGGCATAACTTTCGATCCCGAGCTCATATTTTCATGTTCTTTATATCATTGGAAATATGTTGAAATCCTCTACATGATGGAGGGTTCAATTTTTATTTTTGATGGAGATTTGTGGGAGAAAAATAGGAAAACATCTCTAGCATGCAAAAAATGTAGAAAACGCCCCCAACCACCAAAATTAATGAAGTATGGGCCTCTTTCTTGCTCTGTAGAGCAATGTACTTTGGTGTATGGGTTTTTCCATGAAGCCCATCACTTTGCAGGAGAGATTGGAGGGATTTTTTGGTGGTTGGAGTTTCAATTTGATTTGCCCGCATTTTCCACATTTCTTTCATTCTGTTCGATGGTTAAAAGCTAGATTTGGCTCATTTGTAAAAGTTATTCATCATTCTTCTCTGCCTCTCCCTTCTTTTCTTCCCCAGGGTCGAAAATGGATTTTAAACCTCCTCCCTTGCTTTGTAATGGTGTTTTTTTCCTCTTACCAGTAAAATGATGTTTTTGAAAACTTTTGGAGCAATAAAAAATGTGTTTTGTGATGCATTTGTCCATCCTTGCTTGTTTTGCTTGTCTTCTTCTTGCCTCTCTTCGTTGCAGGTATTTGTGCATGTTTGAATGTTCATTTTAGCTTTTTGAGCTGTGTTCATGGAGTTTTGGAACATTTTTGTGTGAAATTTATCCTTGGTTTTGTGATGCACTTGTCCATCCTTTCCATTTCTCACCTCTTCTTGTTCCATGGCGCTTTGATAGATGTTAAACATTTTCCTTCTCTCGGTGTATCACCGCTTTTGAGTGAAGACTCTGTTTTCCCTCTTTTCTCTCTCTCTCTCTCTCTCTCTCTCTCTCCTTGGCATAGTTAGATTAGGATTATATTAGCTTTCCCTGCACTGGAATAACTTATGGCGGGTAGTTTAGGAAGAGGAACCAGCCTTCTCTGGAGATATTTCCCCATTTACAAAGGTCCCACACTTTGGGAAAGCTCAATGTTGTGCATTCACACCAAACGAAATTGCCTTAGAAAAGTAGATCCATAGGTCATTTTGGGGGTGCTGTGAATTTTCACTAACAGTGCTCAAAATCTGGTCAAAGAGTTTAATCCTATTAGTCTTAGAAAGGTAACTCATAGTCATCATGCTTATCATGCCTTGATGACTCTCTATGAGGTCTGAACCATAATCTTTTGAAGAATTATGTCAAGATCATAGATGGATTCATGCTATGAAAGATGAATATAATGCTTTGATTAAAAATGCATTTCTTAATAGTGATCTAAAAGAAGAACTTTACATGCATTAACCTAAAGGTTTTGAAAACTCAGTAAGGAGCTATATGTCTATACGATCAAGAAGTAATCGTATGGTCTTAAACAAGCTCCTAGAGCTTGGTATTCTAAAATTAATAGTTTATTTCAAGAGTTTGGTATTTATAACTACTGCTCGATAATGATTTATTTTTCAAATTCAAAAAAATCTTATTGTCATTATTGTTTTGTATTTGGATGATCTTTTGATTACTAGCAGTGATAGAAATTTAATTGTTAGAATCAAAGAAAGATTAAAACAATGTTTTGAAATGTATGATTTAGGTTTGCTAAATCATTTTCTTAGCATGGTTATATTTCAAGATCATAAGTCTATTGTTGCATCTCAATCTCAATATGCTATGAATTTTATTAGAAGATTTAACATGATTGACTGTAAGCTTGTATCCATTCCTATTGAAGTTGGTGTCAAATTAGATCCTAAACCAACTTGTGCTAAATGTGATCCTACTTTGTATAGACAACTAGTTAGTATGGTATGCCCTTAACCTATTGCTTGTATTAGGATATCATTGCCAATTGTGGCTTACCATATCATTTTATTATATCATTTATACTTTTACATTCTTAGTAGGTTGGCCTTGGTGATGGCCATAACATATGAATAGTATATATACGGGATTGTAGGTAGTAGTTCATCATCATTTTGAACATTTTAGTCTTATTCTATGGTTTGGAGGTTGCCCCCTCGAAGTGGCGAAGCTATTATAATTACATATTGAGATCATTATTCTGAAATATTGTGTTATTTGGTGTTCTATTGTTGCTCATAATCTGAATTATACAAGTAATTTCATTACAAGTGGTATTAGAGTTACGATCCGGGCCAAAATTAGGCAAAAACCCTAATTTTTTTGTTTCTTCTCTATCTTACGAACCACATTGAATTTGTGGGTGATTTTTTTACCAGAGTTGTGAATCAGTTCAAGTAAAAATATCTAAAAATTTTAGACCTTTTTTGATATCATTTGCAAAAGTTATTGCAAATTTAGGGTTTTTGATAAAAATGCTCCCTAGACTGAAATTTGTGGAATTATTTAGATTTCTTTACATTTTTAGAAATATATCAAAAGAATAGTATTAGTATATTCTCTGTGTTTATTCTTGTTTGACTGAATTTTTATCAAAACGTAAACCCTAAGGTTTGACATCATGGCGGGGCCTTCCATAAGAGAAAAAAAGAATCTGGTCACTTAAGGTAAAACCCCAGATAAAGATGGTGTAGTGATTGAAGAGTTGGAGTCAGAAGGGATAAGTACTGATTCCTCAAAGACTAGGGTTTACCTCAGCTTGATCATAAGGTGAGCCAACTTGAGTATGAGCTACGAAATGTACAATCTGAGATGGCCTCTAAAAGAGACATAGACCAAATCAATCAGTAGTTGGATGATATCATGCAACATGTAAAGGGTAAATAATATGGCCCAAATCCACCCCATATCAACCAAGGAGGATCTTCTACCAAAATGATTGAAAAAAAAAAATGTTGGATCAATTTTCCATCCCAATCAAAATCCAATTTATTCACAACCACAGAACATGATGTTGAAAGTGGATATGCACAAATTTGATGGTAAGGATCCCCTGAATTGGATAAATCAAATGGAGAACTTATTTGAGTTACATCAAAAACCATCAGGACAAAAGGTGACATTAGCATCCCTGTATCTTGAACTAGACCAATTCATTTGGTATTGATGGTTATGTGCTCAGAGGAAGAAGAATGGTCTCAGTGTCACTTGGACAGCTTTTAACTAGGATTTGTAATTACACTATAGTTTTAGTGTTTCGAGAACTACTTTAGTTAATTAGTAAAGTTACTGAGAAAATAGGATCACCAAATATTATGTGCATCAATTCCATAACCTATCCTTAAGGGTGGAGAATATTCCAAAAGAGAATCTAAATGACCTATTTCTTGGGGGTCTTAAGGACCATATCGAGCATGAGGTACATATGCTTAATCCACTCAAGCTTTTTGATTTTATTATCATGGCATGTCGAGTAGAGGAAAAATTTATTTGTAGTAGGAGGCCACCTTTCATTAACACCAGAGACCGTAGTATCTCTTCCCCTTCATTTTCTAGGCCAATTAGATTGAATCCTCAACAAATGGAAGAAAAGAGAGAAAAAGGATTATGTTTTAACTGTGACAACAAATATGGACCGGGACACAAATGTGCTAAGAAAAAGTTGTTCTATATTGATGGGGGCAATGAGGATAATGAGGAAGCTGAAATTATAGGAGAGGCTGAGGAACCAGTAGAATATGAAGTAGAGGATCACCAACCTACAATTTCTTGCCATGCATTTTCAGGTATCAGTACTCCTCAAACATTCAAGGTTATTGGCTATCTCAAAAAATAGAAGGTGACGGTGTTGATTGACTCAAGGAGTACTCATAACTTCATAAATAGTAAGTCGACTTCCCACCTCAATTGTTTTATTTACCCAGCTCTAGAAACACAACTTATGATTTCGAATGGTGGGATAGTCAAGTGCACAAGAAACTACCATAGTATCAAGATTTCCATGGGAGACTACATGTTAGACTCACCTATGTTTTCTATTTCTATGGGAGGGGCAGATATTGTTTTACGTGTCTAATGGCTCACAACCTTAGGTACTATAGAGATGAATTTCCAAGAACTTTTCATGTGATTTCATTCAGATGGAAGGACAATAAAATTAAATGGGATGGTAGCTAAGTCTCCATAGATTATTAGCTCTCATCAGATGCAGATGGTTCTTAGAAAAGGAGTAGATGGATTTATAACAAAGTTATTTTCCATAGAAGTATAAAATACAGAGTCTTCAATGCCACCCAATCTTTAGAAGATTTTTGATGCTCACATGTGTTTTTGATGCAATTCCAAAGGGACTACCACCAATTAGGGATCATGATCATGCCATTCAGTTGATTCCATGGAGCTAAACACCTAACATTAGACCATACAGATACCCATATTCCCATAAAAGTGAGATCAAGAAAATGGTACAGGAAATGTTGAAGGTAGGTATCATCAAGCATAGCCAGAGTGCATATTCTTTAATAGTGTTCATGGTACGTAAAAGGATGAAACATGGAGGATGTGTCCAAATTACCAAGAAATTAACTTGTACACCATCAAAGATAAGTTTCCTATTCCATTAATTGATGATTTACTTGATGAATTGCATGGTGCTATTTATTTTACAAAATTAGATCTTCATTCAAGGTACCATCAAATTAGAATGAAAGAGGAAGATTTTCATAAAATGGCTTTCAGAACTCATGAGGGCCATTATGAGTTTTTGGTAATGCCTTTTTGTCTTACAAATGTGCCCTCAACCTTTCAAAGCTTGATGAACACTATTTTTAGGCCAATTTAAAGAAATTTTATATTAGTTTTCTTTGATGGCATTATGATTTACAAGAAGACATGGGAAGAACACTTACAACATGTAAATAAAGTGTTGGAAGTTTTGGAGAAACGTACTCTCTATGAAAAGCCATCCAAATTTTCTTTTGGTGTACAAGAGGTAGAGTACTTGAGTCACATTGTATCCCATGAAGGTGTCAAATTTGATCCTCAGAAGATCAAAGCTATGGTGGAATGGCCAAGGCCCAAAACTCTCAAAAATATTCGTGGGTTCCTAGGACTAACAAGGTACTACAGAAGATTTGTGCAAGGATATGGTAGAATAACAAATCCACTAACTACATTGCTAAAGAAAGATGCCTTCCATTAGGAAAACGTGAGCCACTAAATCCTTTGAGCAGCTGAAGGAAGCCATGTGTAGCACCCTAGTTTTGGCTACTCCCAACTTCTCAAAAACCTTCATTGTTGAATGTGACACTTCAGGATCAGGATTGGGAGCAATTATAATGTAGGAAGGAAGACCAATTGCATTTGAGAGTCACCAATTCAAAGGAAAATATCTGCTCAAACCTGTCTATGAGAAATAAATGATGGCTATTCTTCATGCGGTCAAGCAATGGAGGCCCTATCTCATGGGTAGACACTTCAAGGTAAAAATTGATCATGATAGTCTCAAATAATTTTTGGAGCAAATGTTATCATATGAGGAACAACAAAATTGGGTAAAAAATGTTGGGTTATGATTTTGAAATCATATACAAAAAGGGTAAAGAAAATGTAGTAGCTGATGCGTTGTCTAGAAGGGATACATCCACATATGTCTTAATATGTGGAATGTCCATGTTAATGGTCGATTGGGTGGATGAAGCAAGATTGGAATGGGATCAAGACAAGGATACAAAATCTCTAATATAGAATATCAACCAAGGATCTATGAAATATAAAAATTTGAGTGGAAAGGTAATGCGCTATGGTACAAGGACATGTTATACTTGAGTAAAGATTCTGAGTTGAAGCATAAGATTCTTGCAGAGCTACATGCCTCACATGTTGGAGGAAACTCTGGGTTTTTGAAGACATATCATAGAATAAAAAGATAATTATTTTGGGAAGGAATCAAGGGGGATGTACAAAATTTTGTATCAGAGTGTTTAGTGTGCCAACAAAACAAAGGGGAAACAATTAAGACACTAGGTTTGTTGCAACCCTTACCAATTCCTAGCTAGAGATGGGAGGAGGTCTCCATGGATTTCATCACCGGATTGCCTTATTCAGAGGGTAAGAATGTTATTTTTGTGATTGTGGATAGGCTCACAAAATATGCCCATTTTTGTGCCCTATCACATCCATTTGTATCAAGTACGATGCAAGAGCAACTATTGTTTTGGAGACACCAAAGGCTACAGTAACCCCAAAGATAATTGTCAAAGATCATGATCCTATTTTCACAAGTAATTTTTGATGGAATTATTTTCATGTTTGGGTACTCAACTAGCTCACAATTCATCTTATCATCCTCAAACTGATGGGAAAACATAAGTGGTCAACAAATTCTTAGAGGGGTATCTACGTTGTTTTGTATTAGATAAGTAGGAAAGGTGGATTAAATGGCTACCACTTGTAGAATGGTGGTATAACACATATTTTCATACCTCTTCTCAAATGACCCCATTTTTAGCATTATATGGTTACCATCCACCTTCTATCACTTCTTCCTTGAGGGTGCAAACTAAGGTCAGATATGTTGAGTAACACATTCAACATCAACAACAAGTTTTTGCTAGTTTGAAGGAGAATTTAACATTGGCACAAAACATGATGAAACAACAAGCAAATCAACACTATAGTGAAATACATTTTGAAATTGGTGACTGGGTTTTTGTACGTCTCCATCCTTACAAGAAAATGTCCCTAAAGCAACAGAAAAGGACAACAAACTTGCTCCTAAATATTATGGCCCTTATCAGGTTCTATAGAAAATTGGCAGTGTTGCTTATAAACTAGATTTGCCTCCATCTTCATGCATACACCTAGTATTCCATGTTTCCTACTTGAAGAAGGTTATTGGAAAAAAATTTGAAGCCCAGAAAGAGTTACCAAAACTTGATGAGGAAGGAAGAATCATTTTGGATCCAGAGAAGATTCTCAAACATGTACTAAGAGGCTAAGAACTAGAGACATTAAGGAATATCTGATCAAGTGGAAGAATCTAAGTATAGAAGATGCAACCTGGGAGGATGAAGGTTTTCTGATAGAAATATCTAGGATTATTCAATGTTGAGGACAACATATTTTTAAGGGGAACGGCATGCTACGCCCTTAACCTATTGCTTGTATTAGAATATGATTAGCCAAGTTGTGGCTTACCATATCATTTTATTATATCATTTATAATTTCTCATGCTTATTAGGTTGGCCTTGGTGATGGCCATAACATATGAATAGTATATATACGGGATTATAGGTAGTAGTTCATCATCATTTTGAACATTTTAGTCTTATTCTATGGTTTGGAGGTTTCCCCCTCGAAGTGGCAAAGCTATTCTAATTGCATATTGAGATAATTATTCTGAAATATTGTGTTATTTGGTGTTCTATTGTTGCTCATAATATGAATTATACAAGTAATTTCATTACAAGTGGTATTAGAGCTGCGATCCGGGCCAAAATTAGGGCAAAAACCTTAATTTTTTTGTTTCTTATCTATCTTACAAATCACACCAAATTTGTGGGTGATTTTTTTACCAGAGTTGTGAATCAGTTCAAGTAAAAATATTTGAAAATTTTAGACCTTTTTGATATTGTTTGCAAAAGTTATTGCAAATTTAGGGTTTTGATAAAAACACTCCCTAGACCAAAATTTGTGGAATTGTTTAGATTTCTTTACATTTTCAGAAATCTATCAAAAGAATAGTATTAGTATCTTCTTTGTGTTTTTCTTGTTTGACTAAATTCGTATCAAAACCTTAAACCCTAAGGTTTGACATCATGGTGGGGCCTTCCACAAGAGAAAAAAGAATCCGGTCACTTTGGGTAAAACCCTAGATAAAGATGGGGTAGTGATTGAAGAGTTGGAGTCGAAGGGATAAATACAACTTCTTCAAAGACTAGGTTTACCTCAGTTGATCATAAGGTGAGCCAACTTGAGTATGAGCTATGAAATGTACAATTTGAGATGACCTCTAAAGGAGACATAGACCAAATCAATAAGTGGTTAGATGATATCATGCAACATGTAAAGGGTAAACAATATGGCCCAAATCTTCCCCATATCAACCAAGGAGGATCTTCAGTTCAAAATCAGTTCCAAACAAAGCATTAGTTATGGGAATGCCTTTTTTATAAAAGGCTCCATAATCTAATATAAGTTTTCATATGTAAAGCACTTGTCCTTATAATTTCTTTTTTATATGTTCCTTTATATCACAACTTTTATAGGATCCTTGGAACACTGTTTTGAACTATGGAAAATATGTCTCATGGTATTGATAAAATTTGCAATACATTTTAGTTATTTGTGGCTTGCACAAGTCCGCGGGACACTGTGGTATTATACCACGGAATTGAAAAATCTGCGGGACTATACTTTAGTGCACCATGAAAATACAAACCCATAGAAAAATTATGCAAAGCTTGTATAAGTCCACGAGACACTATGGTAGTATACTTTGTAGAGTTGAAAAACCCACAAAATCTAATTTAGTACACCGCGAAACTACAAACATGTTGGTAGTATACCGTGGACTTGAAAACCGAACACATGTGTTTTTGGATGCCAACCATCTTGGCATAAGGAAAAAATGTCAACATGTTTTTTTCATGTTCTTCCCACTTAACATTAAGGGGGAGTGTTGGGGTGATAATGTCAAGTGGGATATTTACCACTACAATATGCCCCAATATTATTTTAAAGTTTTTCTATCAAAATTTATTATGAAGATCTTCCACAAAGATCTTCCACATTTAAGAGTGAAGTAGATTGATTGATTCACCCACCCTATTGATTAGGGTGATCCCTCTCGGGATTGGTTATGAGCAATGAATATATTAGTACCAGATTGATATCCGACAAATATATTAGACCGGGAATGATATTTTCATGAGTATTGTATTGAATGAGTGCAAGACATAGTGTATAATCATTCTCTTGAAAGACTAAGGAGTGAAGTGGAAGTGTTGTATTAAAATTCTTGTGAATTATTAATAAAGACAATGCTTTATTTAGTGGGGTTTTCCTTCAGGTTTCCCCACTTAAATATGGTGTTACCGTCTCTCTTCACTTGTCTACTATTTACTTTTAGCTCATGTTATTACATTTTGTAATCTACATATTATCATCTATAGTCTTCGGTATTTGTTTTATGGGTCTATAATTTGTTAATTATACATTCCTTATAAATCCTAACAAAAATTCCTTTTGACGCTAACTACTCCTAAAACGCTTGCCACATCCACCACTATGGCATGATTTTTCTTCCATGCATGGATAGATCTCCATCTCTTATGCATTTGGGGGAATCAACCTTACTCTTCCCCTCGTCTAGCATCATCAATTGGCTATCATGCCATACTATTATGATTTTTGCTTTATATTTCATATCTTTGAGTGATGTTACACACCTTAATACACTATTATATCATCATTACCCAATGACACACTCTTGTGCTTCGGTTCACACTTAACTGTTGAGGGCATCCTATACACATGAATCTCACACATTGCACAATAAACACTATGCACTACGCATCTTCACACATCCTAAATTTTTTTACATAAACATCATCTCAAATTTTACATCCTATATCTTACATCGTACACACATATCCACATCATGCATTACATACTATACATCCTACATTACACACTACACATTACGAGATCACATGACCTTTCCTCATCGCTACATATATTATACATATTACACATCTTAATTATATAATTATACATGTTGCACTCACTACAATATGACGTACTCTAGTCTCATGGTCCATACTAGACTGTTGAGGGTATATATCTCCAATGGACCACATCACACTCTCACATTTAACTATTCAAGCTTTTTCTCATGTGACATTCCTAGATTAGTGATATACACTTTAGGATAAATCATCACTTCTCCTAGCATCATTTAGTGGTATAATTCATAGGCTAACATCACTCTTTTTGATCATCTTGTAGTGATATACGCTATGGACTACATCATCACTTCCACTTACATCATTTAGTGATACATGCTGTAGACAAAAATTTGTGTCTTACGACCCCCTGTGACCCGCATCTCATTTCGCAACCTAACCCCATCACCTAAACCTTACACAATTATTTATTAATTACTTTATAATTAATAAATCCACGTCGCCTTACCTGCCACCTCATTTTGCCACCTCATCATGACCTAGCCCTAACCCTAAACTAACCTAATTAAGACCTAAAACTTGGTTTACATCCACACCCATGACTAATGCCTCCTTACTCACACCCAAAAATGACCTTGTAGCTACTTGACCAAGCCCGCAACTAATCCCTCGGGAAAAGCGGGAAAGTTGGCTATTTTAGTAAAAATAGCCTACTTTTTCCTAATCGATACCGGTTCTACTCGACCGCCGTGTTACGTAACCGCCATCGGTTCCTGTAAATGACCTTCCCTAATCGAAACAAAGGTCAAGGATTTTGGATCAATCAGGATCATCAGAAGCGATCAAGAGAAGCCGGATCTTTACTTGGCTGAAAGCAGAGACAAGTGAAGAAACAAGAAGAGTTTGCAGCAAAAGGAGATCAAGCCCAAGACTGCCACTGAACAGCCAGAGCCCTGTGACACTCATCTGATCATTGGGAGGGAGACATCTCATCTTCTGGGTATCAGGCCATACTACTTGAGTTCTGCCTTTGTCATCACAGCTTGACTCCGCATCCTCGCGATAACCAAATGAGTGCATCTTGTGTGTTCTCATTTTAATATTTCTTAGACTTTTTAATCACAGCCGTCATAAATCTATTCCTAGATCTACTACCCAGCAACACATTTTACCTAACTATCATCCACTTACCTCTCATCACCCCATTACCTAATCCCATTCATATACCAGCCTTACAAACAACACAACCACCTTACAACCCCCTTTACAAACATAGCCCCTACCGATATCGGTTAGCAGAAACCGGTATCGGTTATCCTGACTACAACCAAAAACCAGCCTTTCCCCCTACTTGTTTCAACGAGGTAATTAAACTGTTATTTTACAATCTTCTGTGTTAATTCATATTAGCAGGGGAACTGACCACCTTCGAAAGGAAGTTTTATATTTCCTGGGCCCAAGGCAGTTCCCTCATTTATTGTCTAATCAAAATCTTGTGGTCTTGTGTTCTTATTTGCAGGTAGTCCTTCCAAGACAAAAAGGGGTTCTTTGCAATTGACCTGATCTCTCTCTACGGTACATGCACACCATCTCGACATTCAACAGGTATTCCTCCTAGCCCTAATCCTTATCTCTGCTTCTAAAAGGAATGAAAGGATAGAAGCAACTCTATTCCCAAAAGCTGAAACATTCCGAGCGAAACACATGCCATAGGCTAAATCCTCATTCCTTCATTATCTTGTTGTGATATACGCTTTAGGATAAATCGTCACACATTCTCATCTCTATATGTTGTGCATCATCATTACACATCATCACAAAACGTTGCATACAACACATATTTTGACCATTTCCTGATGACACACTCTAATTTACAGTTCATTCTTAACTTTTTAGGGGGCATAAACAAATGAACCTCACCGCATACGACTCCATTAAATCGAGGGAACATGGATCCTATCATTCACATTGAATCTAATTTCATCCATCCACCGTAGTCACAAAATCATGCACTTTAGAAATTATTTAGTCCTAGTCTCATACTACTATTCATATGGTTTTTGAGTGAAAAAATAACCCATGTCCTTTGGTCATTTTACTTTGCTTGTTGTCATCACTACCAACCTCCCGCATCTACTCACCTCTCTAGTTCTGCCATTTGGCATTGTTTTATCCTTGAATGGGGCACCCTAAATGCCCTAGTCCCATTTAGGGTACCACCGAGCCTTGTTACACTTTCATGTCACTTTTTGGGAACTTTCTAGCCATTTGAGCTTTCTATCTTTTTGGTGGTTGGCCTTTTTGAGGTTAATTACAAAATTAGAACAAGAGAACCATATAAATATAAATTTATGAGACCATAATGAGGGACCAAGAACTAAAAATACTATCATCACCTAAGGTTGCATCCATTTACATCCATCTAGCTCCATCACAAGGCACAAGGTTAGTTCATCTCAGTATCACACTTTGCATAGGAGGGAAGTTTATTCTATTTCATCCACCATTTTATTACATTTTACACATATTTATTACCCTCCACTTTCACAAAGTGTGACTGACACAAGAGCACATATGATATGATTACACACACACACACAAAACTACATTGGGTATGAGATGTAGTGCAATGCTCAGTTAGTAAGTCCACCATTGTGGCCACTAAGGACAATCCAATCCCTTCATATGCATCTTTCTTTTTAGGGGTTTGATACTTGTCTTAGGGTTTTACGCTTCTATCCTTCATCACCAATCTCCGGTGACATACTACATAATCTAGAAATGCTAGCATGATAGGAAGTGAAGGTAGGAGAACATCTAGTGACACCTCGGAGGAGGTTTACAAACCTTTTTCACAGACCAGGGCACCCATATCTCAGACTAGGGTGCCCATAGGCACCCCTGTACTTCTCTAGGCATCCCAGTCAAAATTACTATTCTAGATCTTTGCTTTCTAGAGATTCTATGTGTTCGTTCCTGAATTCTATTCATCCAGTTTATTTCGTGACATAGTTTAGTGCCTTCATCGAATCAACTAAGTTATTTTTAACTCTCCTTATACATTAAGGTTTTACATTTGAACTTTATTGGTTTCTTGGGTCATTTCTTCTATACAATTATCAACTATTTATTGTTGTTATTTATATTAGATTAACTTATAATAAATCCCACATTTTAGTTAATCATTTTGGTGAACCCGATTTCAATCATCACGCCTTTTAGGATCCTTATTTCCATAAGATTCTTGCATCATGAATGTTTCCATCCATACTTATTTACTGAGAATCATCTTGATTGTATTAGGAATATCAAACAATACTTATCCATCACCAAGGTGTTCTATATGATGTTTCGACCGATCCATCACCTTTTGAGTATTGCAACTCCATTGAACAATCTAATGATACTCCTATTTCCTTTGATACCGCTCAAGAATTTTCTAAATATGGGTTAGGATATGAATACTTGCACCATTATGGTTTTCTTGATTCGAAAGAACACAAGGTCACATCACTTTGGGATCTCCCTACGCAGTCACACAAGTTTGGATTGGGATATCAACCCCCCTCTTCACCTTTTACATATGCTTACACCACCTTTCATACTTCCTCACTTCCCCTAGCACACCTTAACTCACCGGTCTTTGATGCATATACCACTTGGGATACTTTAAATGTTTTTCCTACCAATGATGCTCTACTCAAATCTTTGGGTGTCTATGACCATATTCCTTCTTTTCACCATAAAAAGAATACCCCATCATCTCTCAATGCTACGTATTACTTTAGATAATCTGATATATCCCTTGACAACACTAATCTTCCAAATAATATTCCTATTGATCCATACATTGAAGATCACTCGACCCTTCTCAATGAAGAGACAATACCATACAACTTGGGTACATCTAAGAACCCGCGTGTAGTTTTGATAGATTCCTCCCTCCTACTAAACAAAAAAATATTAAACAAGTATTGCATGATTTATCTGATATTTTTGCATGGTCCTATAGTGATATGCTAGGAATTGATCCATCTGTTGTGATGCATAATATTTTGCTAAACCTAGGTACTAAACTTGTCCAACAGAAAAAATGCATCCGAAGGTAGCACTCTTAGTCAAAGAAGAAATCCAAAGACTCCTTGATGTTGGTTTTATTTGTGTTATCAACTATCCTAAATGGGTATCTAATATTGTGTCACCATGAAACTAGATTGCCAAGTGCGTTGCTGCATTGATTTCTGTGATTTAAATAAAGCTTGTCCTAAGGATAGTTTTCCTTTTCCGCACATCGACGTAATTGTCGATTCTACAACTGGATACAATATTCTCTCTTTCATGGATGGATTTGTGGGTTACAATCAAATTAAAATCAACCCCGTTGACCAAGAAAAGGCCTCTTTTACAACACCATGGGAAACATTTTGTTACACCATCATGCCCTATGGAGCTACTTATCAATGCGAAATGACACATATATTTCATGATTACATCTACAAGATCATCGAATCCTATGTTGACAATATTTTAGCTAAATCTCGATGACGTTATTCCCATGCATAGGATCTACGAACACTATTTGAACATTTACGACAATATTGTGTGTGCTTAAATACCAAAAATGTGTTTTTGGGGTCACAACAGTCAAAATCCTTGGATATATTATTTCCCAATGTGGCATTGAAAATCATCCTAAAAAATAAAAGCCATTTTCGATATGCCTACACCCAAAAATTTACATCAATTATGATCACTACAGGGAAAAATTAAAGCTATATGGTGATTCATTGCACAAATCACTAATAAAACTCAACCTTTTACATGCCTCATGATGAAGGACACTACATTCATTTGGGATGAGCAATTTCAACAAGAATATGATGATATAAAAGATTATTTATTACACCCATCTCGTCCTAGTCTCTCCCTTAGCCGATTGACCTTTCTTATTATATATTTCCTCCACATTTCATGCATTAGGCACTCTCATCGGCATAACATGACAATTCTTGGCATGAAAGGGAAATATACTACATCAGTCATACATTACTCTCTTATGAATGTAACTATAGCTATATTGAAAAGCTATTTCTTGGCCTTGTCTTCATTGGGGATAAGTTTGACACTATATTCTTCATAATGAAGTGCATATCATCACCAAAGTTTATCCCTTATGATACCTCATATCCCGCACACATATGTCGAGATGCTTGACATGTTGGGTCATACTACTCACTAAATTTGATTTCAAGTTCATACCACAAAAAGAAATCAAAGGACAATTCATAATTGATCAATTAGTTGCGACACCTCTCTTAGATGCATTTACCATCTCTGATTATTTTTGTGAGGATTTCACTACCTATACCATGGGGCCACACACATGGAAAATATATTTCAATGGCTCTCGTTGTCACTTTGGTGCTGGAGCTAGGATAATATTCATCACCCCACATTGTGACCCACTCCATTTTGCATATCATTTAGGTTTTTCCTACACAAATAATATCACTGAATACGAAGCCCTCATTTTAGGCCGTCTTACCTCTCAAAAATTCCTCATTCACAATCTATGCATTCACAAAGATTCTCAGTTAGTCATAAATCATGTAAACAATACATATAACACAAAGGAGGAACATTTAATTCCATACAACATGCTTGTAAAATATCTCTAGGCTACATTTGAGTCCTACTCCATCACTACCATTCCTCACAAAGATAATCATCATGTAGATGCTATGGCTAGCACTGCATCACTCATCCTACAAGATATCACCGATGACCAAACTACATTCATAATCATGTACTTACAAAATCCATATATCTCTACACTACCTCTTATGGCTTGCACTATAATGCATAGTGAAGATAACTCCGAATGGTTTACACCCATTTATAATTATTTATATAAGCAAACTATGCCTGATAATTTATAGCCTCATGAGGCTCAACGATTACAACGTGAGGCTTCTCGCTACGTAATTTTTGGGAAAAAAATATTTAAACGTGTAATTGATGGTTATATCTTATGTTGCTTAACACTCACATATATCCCTACTTCCATCTCGTAAATACATGATAACATGTATGGTGGCCATTTTTCTGGTAAAGCTATGTCACAATTTTTTTATGAAAAGGATATTATTGGCCTACAATGGAACAAGATTGCCTTGAATATGATACTTTGTAAAAATTACAAAAACATGTTAACTTACACCATGCACTGCATATGACCTCTAGCCCATTGTGCTAACTTGGCCTTTCTCCCTTTGGGGATTCAACCTCATTGGTATGATCAACCCTGATTCTATCAAAGAACATGAATTCATTATCACTTCTACTGAGTACTTTACTAAGTGGGCTGAGGCATCTCCCCTACGAATAGTCAAACCACACGTACATTGGTAGTTTTCTCACCACCCATATTATTACGTGTTTTGGTGTGCCTTCTACTATAATTTATGATAATGGATCTTCCTTGAACAATTTCAAAATAAAACAATAATTTTCCACACCTTATTATCCACAAGGAAATGGCCAAGTTGAGGCCACCAATAAAACCATTGTCAAGATTTTACGCAAAACAATTGACTTTAGTGGTACCGATTAACATAACCAAATTTTCTACGCATTATGGGATTATCATATTAGTGTTCATACACCTACTAATGCCACCCCATTCACCTTGGTTTACGATGTTGAGGTTGTCATTCCTCTTGAGCTCGAGATCCCTTCTTTGTGAATTTCTCTCAAAGGCATCCTCAAAGACAATGAATATCATGAAAACCACCTACATGAGTTAGAAATGTTTGACTCACATCATTTCAAAACACTTGAACATATTCACACATATCAATCCCACATTACACATGCATATAATCATAAAATTCATTCTCGAGAATTCAATGTTGGCGACCTAGTCTTAAAAGAGAATTATAAGAATACAAATGTTGAAGTTCCTATTAAAGAAAAATTCAATCCTAATTGGCTTGGTCCATACATTATCACTGAAAATATCGGTGGTGGAGTTTATTGCCTCGCCACCCTTTTATAAAAACCACTCAAAAGTCCACTCAATGTAATGTACCTTAAACAATACTATGTTTAAACATGACATTCATTTCCTATGATACACTTTAGTTCCTCGGTCCATACTTGATCGCCAAGGGTTTACAAATTAAATGGACCTTATCATAAACATAAGTTCATCATTCAACCTTCTCTCATGCAGCAATACTAGGCTAGTGACATGCACTATAGGCTAAATGGTCATATATTCCTTCATTTTGTAGTGGTACATGCTTTGCTCTACATCACCACTCCCTCTATTTGTCTCATTGTGATATACACTTTAGGATACATAATTAAACACTTAATAATTAGGTCACATAACATCACTACACATACACACTCATCACAATGCGTTAGACACATGACACACACAATTTGACTATTTTCCGATGATGCACTCTCATTTGTGGTTCATTCTTGACTGTTGAGGGGGAAAAATAAATGAACCTCATTGCATACACTTCCATTCACTCAGGGGGCATGTGAATCCTATCATCCATCTTGTATTCCATTTCATCCATCCACAACATATTACATATCTTGGTTTCTTTTACTTTTGCTTACATTTTCTTGTTTATGTTCACTTATTACACATGTTAGATAGATCTCTTGTATATCATTATCTTTATCAAACACACATCCATGTTCACACCCTTTCCTAAGTTGTGATCACAGATACAGTCTCCCCACACATGTATGCTCACCTCCTACCTCTTCTATAATCGGTCGCTGGGAATCCACATTCATCTCTTACATGTGTTATTGTTTCATTATGTACTTAGCACTTTACATCACTTTCTTATACACACTTTTTCCATATGAGTTATCTTTCTAACATGCTAACGGTGCTTCATGTGTAACATTTTTTTGTAGGATTATTTTCTTCCATGGCTATCTATTTTGTTTGTCTACTATTATTTGTCTCTTGTTTGTTATCAGTATGCTAACCTCGCCCTATGTTTAGTGTGCATACTTGTTTTCTATATACAACCATTGCGGCCTTGAGTGTCTTGCGACATCATGAGTGATGTCCCATGTTTTCAACCCAATTTGGTGGTCTATGATTGTATTCTTATGTTCTTACTTGCATTATAGTTCCTACATTGTTTGTGTAGCATACACTTGTCTTCTATATGCATGCTTGTTCGTACTAAAACTTGTTTCTAGCCACTTGTTTGTGTGCACCTTGGTTTATACCAAGTGCATTCCCTTACCCATGTAGAGCACAATTTATGTGGTTGGTCATATTTTCAGCCACATTATCCTATCGGTGACATCACATGTGCCTCTAAACAGGGGGTATCATTTGCGCTTTACACACTACCCAATGCTTTCTATCAAGACAGCCTTCGCTTTAGTTTTCTGTCCTCGACATTATGGGTTATATAGTGAGTGGGTTCAAACTAGTCTATGAACCCCCTGTTGGTCCCATTATTGAGTTTTCATAATGTGCCTTGATTTTTCATGACCAAATTTACTCACAAACATTTCATTTTTTGATTTCGTGGTCTACAGTTCATATTCCCCCAATTGAATACCTTCGAGAATGCCTAAGTTCTTGTCATTTTGCCCGATTTGAAACAAAATCCATGTTTTCCCCATTTGTGCACTAATTTCTCCATTTTTTTATGGGCTAAATCATTTCTCCTTTGTCAAATCATGTAGGAAAATTAGACTTCATCAAATTCCATTTATGTGCAAGAGAAATCTCAATCTCCTAGTCGAAATTAATGTAAAATCATGTTTCATTTGAGTTAAAACCAAGAAATCTGCCCTCGTGAAATTTTCTGATTTCTAGGGCATCCCCCGCATTTTTTGTGTTTTGACTGCATACAGTGTCATTTTCCCATCAAATTCATCCTTGCATCCTTCGATGATGTGGTAGGTTTCTATTGGCCTCGGGCAATCGGAAAAATGTTATAAGTTGTTATTTTTTGAAAAATTGACAAAGGAAAATTTTTCTCCGTTGGCCCACATTTGCTACATAAGAAAGTGCCTACGTGGCACAATGTGATTGGTTGGTGGTTTGGTCAGTGGCAGGTCATACTTGGAAATTTCACCTTCACTTTTGCAAAATTCTCAAAATCAAATTTTTCCCGAAGGCCCGTAACGAATGGGAAGGAGAAACGTGGCACAGAAGCATGCGGATGGCGAAGGACTTGGAAAATTTTTGTTGTTTTTTGGCTCAAGGCGTCAAGGGAAAATTTTGACTCAAAGGCCCGCCTCCAATAAGAAATGGACACGTGTCCAAGAAAGTTATCATGGAGGGTGAGGGATTTGAGGATTTTGAGGTTTTTAATCTCAAAATGTCAAAGTGCAAATTTGGCCCGAGAGCCCGCGAATAGTAGGAGGAAGACACATATCTAGGAGAGCCAAGGGAGAAGCAGGGGTTGCTATGTTTTCTAGATTTTTTGCCTTTGGAGGAAAAATCTCAAAGTTAAAATTTGAGCCAAATCTCCATAACAAATCATGAAGCAACACGTGTCCACAAGGGACACGTGTTCAAAAAGAGGTAGAGGTTTGGAGTGTGGAGGAAAGTGGAAAACTTTGCAAAATTTTGACGAAAGGTCTCGAGGTAAAAATGGACCCGCAAAAAGGAGGGGTCAACGCAGTGAATGGGAGACCGCCATGCGGCGAGGAAGCAAGCAGGCATTCGGGCCTGAGAGGTTGTCAAGGAAATTTTCCTTTTTTCACAAAAGGAGATTTTTTTTTTTAATTTTGGCCCACGGATCTTGGTAGAGTCCACCTAGGGACACGTGGCGTGTCTAGGGGGCATGAGGGAAAATTTTCAAAATTTTCCCAAGGCCAGAAAAGGTTCCAAATGCATTTTTAAGGTTGGAGGTCCGGTCCAATGGTATTTAGACACGTGTCCACCTTATCTAGAAGTCAAAGAAGATATTTTTGAGCCCACATGTCGAATCTCATCAAAACACATGGAGGGTGGAAATTTAAAGTTGATTTTAAATCAACGGTTGCTGAGTGTTTTCATTTCTTGCCGCCATTGGAGCTCCAAGATGCTTGGAATCATCATTTTTACACCAAATTGCATGAAATTTTATATGAAATCACATCCCCTTGACCTTTTGGATGTAATGGCATCATTCATTTGAGCTATTTTGGTGCCCTATAGTGATTTTCATGAAATATTTTTCTCAGCCCGTGTAAAAACATGAAAAGTGAAAAATTAAAGTTGCAGAGTTAAAAATGATGAGGGAAAAAGGTGGAAAATGATTGCAAACACATGCTGGCATGGTGGAATGACAAAAACATGACCCTAGGATGGATAAGGATCCAAGCTCATGTAATATTTTATTATTTTTGTGCATCCTGGCATTTTTGCAAGTGTTTCACAGTTTAATATCATTTTTCATCAAATGGATAGGGTTTTGTAACAAATTTGATCCTTTGAGCATATTATTTGCTTGGGATGCAAGGATCCAAGTTGGCATAGGGTATATTATGTAATTTGGAGGCATTTTGAAAATTCTGTTGAAAATTTTGGAGAAAGAGAGAAGAATTTTCACGAGGAAAACTGGAAGAAGTCCATTTTCTTTTGGAGAAACTACCTGAGAGCCATTTTTGATTCCTGTTTGCATCAAATGTTCATCATGTTGAGTTGGTTTCAGCTGTAAAGCCATCAAAAAGCTTTGAGATTATCTAAATAACATTCCCTTGCTTGATATATTTGATCAAATTCTTGGATTAACTGGTTTTATCTCTTGGAAAAGCTTACATACACTTGTATTTCAGTATGTTTTCAATTTGTGTTTCATGCTCATGTTGCAATCTTGTGTTTGGAATATTTATGGGTCATACATGGTCTCATTTCTTGTAGAGGGTTTGAAGGTATCTGCAATATTTCATCTAGAGGAGCATTCATTTGAGTGAAGATAAATAGATTTAAATTCATCTTACCTTCCTTGTAAATCGAGGTTGTTTGTAAACCTTTGGGTGTACCTTAGGTCATGATCTAACAAGGTTTTCTAAATGCTTCATTGATATTTTGTTTCAAGCCTTTGTGGCAGGTTATCAAAGTTTGTATGGAATAGTGTAGATTTGGGCATCCATGTGTACACACATCCTGGTTGAAAGAGTACTTCAAATTCATTGAAACATCTCTACTGTTTAGGTGTTGTAATTCATTTACAAAGCTTCCCAAAGAAGGTGATGATTTCTAGCTACTCTTGTCCCAACATCTCTCATCAGAATTTCATTTTAAACTAAATCATCCTACCTACAATACCCCTGCATTTGCATTGTGTGTCCACAAAAGAATTCAATCCTTTCACTAAAATGCACAAATTTGATCAGGGTTTTATCATGTCTTTAGCAACTCTAGCTTTGTTTTGAAAACATTTCCATCATTTAGTAGTGACAACTCCTTTGAGTTTGGATAATGGATACTTGATCATGTTTTCACAAAGCCTCTTCCATATCATATGCAAAACATAAGGATATCTCCATCTCCTTACCATATAAGGGCTGCAATATAGGTTCTCTTGCCTTGGTTGATAGGCACAACCTAAAATAGTGAGGGTTAGATCAAAACCCTCTTGAAGGTGCTATCCAATCCCTCAATTCTTGAATGCAAACAAGCAGATATAAGTGCTTCCTTGGCTACAAATGGCATACAAAACATCTATCTATCCTTAAGTGTCTTGTGAAAATTCATGATGTTGTTCATGTTTTGAAGGAGAGTAAAATTGGATACCAACACCAGAGTGGCAAACTTGCTGGGACTTCTTGCAATTTCTTGGTGGTTTTGAAGTGTTTGAAAGGTTTGAGCATTTGTGTGATCAATTATTTGAGCTGTTACATTCTTGAGATATCATTTCATACTTCAGATCTGCATGTTTTGGGTAAAAGGATTTCAAACTCAGCCTGCTCTTCTCATTTACCAGCAGTTTATATGATTTGGATGCATTGTTTTTGGTTGAATTAAGAAGAAGAAGATCTGAATTGTAAACCCTTGCAAAGTTTTTAGTCATAACATACATTTGACAGAATATTTTAGTGCTTTCTTACACAACTAAGGTGGAAATCCTTAGTGGCGACTCCATGTTGTTTGGATCTTGAAATACCAGTTGTTTTACAGATTTTTGTCATTTGAAACTTGTTGTTTAAATCTATCAAGTTGGAGGGAAGGAGATCCCTCTTCATCAAGGAATCTTCTAAGAACTTACTCACCGATCAAGAAGCTAAGAACTAGAAGTATGAAGAGTGTGGAAAGTGGTTGGTGACTTGGTTGCAAGAAAAGAAATCCCCATAGTTGAATTTGAAGGAGAGCAACCTATTATTGAAGATTATAATTCTTCTTCAAGTAGATCTGATTCAGGTAATCTTCTTGCTGATTTGCATTCTCTATCAGGTTAGGGACCTTCTTGTGTATTTAAAAAACTTACTCCTAGATCTGCTCTTGTGGTTTCTAAGTTTGCTAAAGTTTATAAAGAGAGAGAAAGAGCCTTTGGGGGGTTGTCATTTTAGAGATCATTCATCTATTCTAATCAGACCCATTACTACTCCTCATCAGCTTATTTCACCTCCAAGATCACCCCCACCAAACAATATGGCTCAACCTAGACCCCCATTTGTTGTTAACACCTTTGGTCCTATAAATTTTGGAGGAATGGATGGTTATCCAAATGATGTCCCAAAAGATGTGAGAAATAGGTTATCAAAGTTCCAAGGTAACAATGCCATTATCTGGGAGATCAACATCTCAAACTCTTTGTTAACATGATGGAGGAATTTGAGATAGAGATTGAAGATGTGTATATTAAGTTGTTTATTCATACACTTGAGGAAGATACAAGGAATTGGTACAAAGATCTACTTGATAACTCTATTGACTCATGGGTAGAGATGAGTAATGCATTCAAATTACAATATGGAGACAAAACAGATCCAAGGTTCCTTCTATGTGAGTTTGAGAACATCAAGAAGAACCCTAATGAGACCATTCTTGATTTTAGTACAAGATTTAATAAAACATTGAGAAGGATACCTATCATTTTGAGGCCTTTTGATGAATCTTGCTTGATCAAATATGTAGATGCATTTGATAAAAAGGTAGCCTATTACGTGAAAGACAAAAATACTACAAACTTGAGACAAGCTTTCACCATGGCACTTCAAATTGAAATTAATATTAAAGCTATTAGTAAACCACTTAAGAGGGATGCAGTGAAGTTGATAAACCATGAGAAGCCTCAAGCCAAGCAAGGGTGCTGATTTAGAAGATGTTGTCAAGACTTTGGCAGGGGCATCAAAGAAATTTCTTACAAGCTCACTTGGGCCGAGAAAGGAATTGGGAAAAGTTCACAAGGAAAACAAAGAACTCAAAACCATGATAGATTTGGCAATCATCCTAGGGGTGATCAAAGACAAGATGATAGAGGTAAAGGGCCTGTTGGATCTACAAGTAGACAACCCCAAGCACGTGAAAATAGAGTGGTGCCTGACCCTTTGACTGCAAGAGTTACTGCTATTCAAGAAATTGCTGATATGGATTGGTGTGATAGATGTTTTCTTCCTCATCCTCCATGTGAAATGGACCAACAAGTTATTGATGATGATAATGAGAATGAAATGGATGATGACATTTGTATGATGGGTAGATCTTCAGGCTCATAACAAGCAACAACATCAACAGATGTGATAAGTGCAAGGACTGCTGCAACCTTTTGGGATTGCATAAAGAGGGTACCATTTCTTTCTCTTTCTCAAACTCATGATGTAGATGTAATTCAGGCCTTTGAAATTCCTAATAACGACTTTGAATATCTAAGGGCTTTAATGATCAAGAAGTATGATGGTGGTATTCCTTCGGAGGACGATAGACAATTGTTAATGAATGCTGTGATTGGTAAAGAGAAAGAGTACAATACTAGAAGTAAAGTTGTTAAAGGAGTTGGTCCTCAAGCCAAGCCAAAGACACCCTTGCTCACAAGCATTCCCAAAGATAATCCTAGAAAAGAAACAATTGCCAAGAACCCTGCTATCCCATGCAAAAATATCAGTCCTTTTCATGCCCAGTGCTGCCAAGAATACTTCTCCATTTGATGAACCTTCTTGTTTCCCCTCAATGTTGTTTTACCAAAGAATATTCCATATGATATTGCCCAAGTTTTGAGCCAAATTGAAGTGAGTGTTCCTATCATCGAGTTTCTTAGAATACCTTTGCATAAGAAGAGAGCATTCGAGTACTTGGGATTAAAAGAAGAAAAGATTACCCCAAGAAGAAATGTAAATGTTGTTGAGAATCCTCTTCAAAGCATTGCTGGCCTTGAAACACCACCACCAATGGAAGATTTTGGAGAGGCACCTGAAGTATATTTGGGGACATCCTTGGTTGACTCCCAATTGAATGTTGATCCATTTTTCATAACTTTGCTCATAAAAGATAGGTTGCTTCACAATTGCATGTTTGATTCCGGTGCGTCATGTAATGTCATGCCTCTAGAAGTCATGAATGAGTTGGATATCAAGGTGAAAACAACATACGCGAAGTGTAAAACCATGGATTCAAGGTAAGTGCTATTTGTTGGCTGTGTGAAGGGTTTAGTAGTGTAACTTGCAGCCTATCCGGGTAAGAATTTAAAGCTTGATGTTGCAATTGTTGTTTGCCCTGCCAAATGGGGTATGATTTTTTCAAGAAAATGGGCTGCAAGTGTTGGTGGTAGTGTTCAAATGGACATGTATTTTTCCACCATTCCCATTGAGGGCAGCCTTGTCAAAATCTATGGTGAAAAGAAGATGTTGCACTTGATTGAAGATCCCAACAATGCTTCTTATGAAGTGTTGTTTGCTGATGTGGATGTTGACAACTTCATTGGTTTTGCTGATGGAAAAGAGAACAAGATGGATAAATCAGAATGCCTTGATATGATAGGTTCTCCTTGGACCTTGCTATTTGATGGAGCTTGCTCCAAAGTTGGAAATGGTGCTGG
The DNA here is from genome assembly GCA_018340775.1 of Taxus wallichiana var. yunnanensis. NCBI lineage: Eukaryota > Viridiplantae > Streptophyta > Pinopsida > Cupressales > Taxaceae > Taxus > Taxus wallichiana. Next base: position 777,357,551 of record CM031242.1, on the reverse strand, counting down.
TATAGTGTTGGTTTCTCCTAGTTTGGAAGAGTTTCCTTTCTCCTTCAAGCTCAATTTTGAATGCACTAACAACATTGCTGAGTATGAGGCATTATTATTGGGATTAAGGATTGCATGGAAGTATGGAGTGAAGGATATTGTTGCCAAGGGGGATTCAGAGCTAGTTGTCAAGCAAGTAAGAAAGTTGTATGCTACAAAAAATCAGCATATGAAACAATATAAGCATGCTATTTGGGACTTGATTGAAGTGTTTGATTCCTTTAACATTGTTTACCATGATAGAAGTATTAATGCTGCTGCTGATAAGCTATCTGTCCTTGGTTCTAGATTTGAAAATTGCACCGTTTCACCTTTTTGTGAATATGACATTGAGGTGCTAACAAGGCCAACTGTCCCGGATAATGTGAAACATTGGCAGATTTTTGATGATGATGCAAAAATGTTGAGATTCTTACAATGCCAAGGTGAGTTTGCTGGTCAGAATATTGATTGGGAACCAATGGTATGCATGAATGAAGGTAGAGAAACTTTGTTTGACAAGGATATTATACAATTGAAAACAAACACCATTCCTAAGGGTCTTGTTGCACTTGAATCCAATTTTAACAATGCTGATTGCATCATAAATAGAAACATGTTTGCTTCAAGGGATGTGGAAGAGCAAAACTTGGGAACTAAGGACAAACCAAGAAAGATTTGGTTGGGCAGAAATCTCAACAAAGAAGAAAAATAGTCCTATGCCCAACTTTTAAAGAAATATCAAGACTGCCTTGCTTGGTCTTATTTAGAGCTAAAGGAATACAAAGAAGATTTATTTCATCATGAAATTCCTATTGAGGCTAAGACTAAGCCATTTAGACAAAAAAAAAGGCCTATTAACCCATTTATTTCCATGAAGATGCAAGAAGAGTTGAAGAAATTGAGAGATGGTGGCATCATTCAACCTACTAGATACTCATCTTGGGTGGCAAACCTTGTCCCAGTTAGAAAGAAGAACGAAGATATTAGACTTTGTGTGGATTTTAGGAATTTAAACAAAGCATATATGAATCAAAATTACCCCTTGCCAAACATGGAGAATATGTTGTAGCTTGTAACAGTCAGAGATGCTTTCTTCTTTGGATGGTTTCTCCGGATACAATCAAGTAGTTGTCAAAGAATCAGAAAGACTTAAGACAACCTTCACTACTCCTTGGGGGACTTATGTTTTTGTAAGGATGCCTTTTGGATTGATGAATGCTGGTGCTACTTTTCAAAGGGCAATGGATGTTTCCATTGCTAGTTATATAAATGAATTTATTGCATTTTACCAAGATGATGTGACTATTTTTTCAAGGCAAATGAAAGACCATTTGCACCACCTAGAAAAGATGCTGATTAGATGTAGAGAGTATGGCATTTCACTCAATCCAAAGAAGTGTCACTTTGGCATGCAAAAGGCCAAGCATTTGGGGCATATTGTGTCCAAAGAAGGTGTTATGATAGACCCGAGAGAGTAGAAGCAATCAGCAAGGTGCCTATTCTAATAACCAAGAAAGGTATCCAATCTTTCTTTGGCCAAATCAATTTCATTAGAACGTTTGTTTCTAATTTTGTTGAGCTAACTCTTACAATCACAAGCATACTAAGAAAGGATCAATTTTTCAAGTGGGAAGAGGCTGCCATTCATGCTTTTGAAGGAATAAAGGATGCACTTAAGCATGCACTGCTTTGGCACTCTAAACTACAAGAGACCTTTCCAAATCTTCTCTTTTGCATCTGAATTTACTATTGCTTAAGTTTTGTTATAAAAGGATGAGAATGGAGCTGAAAGTCCTATTGCCTTATTTAGAAAGGCTTTACAAGCAATTGAGTTGAAGTACACAATTATGGAGAAACAAGCGTTTGCTTTGGTAAAGGCAACAAATATTTTTAGACCTTACATTTTGAGTTCAAAGGTTGTTGCCTATGTTCCTCATACAATGGTTAAAGACATCTTATCTGACATGGAAATATCAAGCAAGAGATGTAGATGGGTCAACAAATTACAAGAATATGATATGGATATCCAAACAACAAAGCTAGTAACAAGCTTGGGTCTTGCTAGGCTCATGGCTGAGAGTAATTTGCAAAATGTAGAAGTGAATCAGCTAGAGGAAGAAAGGGCAGGTCTACTTGACAAATTGATGAATTTTGAATGGTACAAGGATGTGGTCTTCTACCTCAAGCACCTATGCTATCCTAGTCACTTGAATAAAAATCAGAAAAGAGCCCTCAAGATGGTTTCTCAGAAATATATGATAACAAACTTTGGGCTGGCTTGGAGGAACCCTGAAGGTGTCCTCTTGAAATGCATAACTGAAGATGAAGCTCCCAAGTTGATTGCTGATTTCCATGGGGGATTTTGTGGAGGACATTTTTCTAGTAGAGTGACAGCACACAAGATTTTGAGAGCTGGTTATTGGTGGCCAACTCTTTTTAAAGATGCAAACCAACTAGTTAGAAGATGTGATAGTTGCCAATGCTTCTCAGGAAGATTGAAAGCTTCAGGCTCCCTTCCTTTGCAGCCTATATCAATTGAAGCTCCTTTCAAACAATGGGGAATGGATTTCATTGGTGAGATTTTAGATCCTTCTAGTGCTGGTCATAAATGGATCCTTGTAGCAACTGATTATTTTACAAAATGGGTTGAAGCAATTCCATCTAGAAAAGCAACACACCAAGTGGTGATGGATTTCTTGCTGAATCATATCATATGCAGATTTGGGGTTCTAGTTAAGATTGTATCTGATAATTCCATGTGTTTTAGAGCCAAGCCTTTGATGGTAATGTGTAATGAATATGGAATAAATCTAACTTATTCTTCAAACTAAAATCCATAAGGCAACGGAAAAGCTGAGTCCAATAATAAGAACTTGCTCAAGATTATTAGGACTTTGGAAATCAAAAAGAAGAAGTGGGGAGAGCAATTTAAATTTGTAGTTTGGGCTGATAGAATAAATCCAAAAAGAGTAACTGGTAAAAGTCCATTTGAATTGGTCTATGGAACACAAGCATTGCTGCCCTTATACCTGTAATTATCCACTTTGCAGTTTTCCCAACAGTTAGAGGATAAAGAACATGGTCCATATGAATCAAGGATCAATCAAATCATTGAGTTGGATGAAGAAAGAAGGGCTTCTCACCAAAGGCATGTCAGATTTAGAGAGAAGTTGAAGAAGTTGTTTGATAAGAAGGTCACCCTAGAGCCTTTAGTGTTGGAGATCTGGTTTTCCTGTAGGATAGTAGGCATGAAGACAAGGGAAAGCATGGAAAGTTTGATTCTCTATGGATGAACCCTTATGCCATTGATATCAAAATTGGAGAGCATACATTTTTTCTCAAGGATTTGGATGGGGATTTGCTGGAGCTTCCTATTAAGGGTAGACATTTAAAACATTTCTTGGATTAAATCCCCATGCGAGGTATGCACAAGTTGTATATTTTTATAGCACTTGTTTTTGCTTTGTTTTTGCTTTGTCCTTGATGCTATTGGCTCATGGTTTGCCCTTTTGTCCTTGGAAACCATTTTTGGTCTAGTTTTCTCGGCTTGTTTTTGGTAAAATTTCTAGTTTTTGGGTTACAAATGTGTTTTTGACTCCTTGCCTAATGGGTTTCTGGCACTTGGTCTATGTTTTGTTCTTGTGGCACTCACTGGGAGTGCCCATCCCTAAGCAAGAGCCAATGTTGGTCCCATTATTGAGTTTTCATAATGTGCCTTGATTTTTCATGACCAAATTTGCTCACAAACGTTTCATTTTTTGATTTTGTGGACTACAGTTCGTATTCCCTCAATTGAATACCTTCGAGAATGCCTAAGTTCTTGTCATTTTGCCCTGATTTGAAACAAAATCCATGTTTTCCCCCATTTGTGCCCTAATTTCTCCATTTTTACAGTTGAATCATTTCTCCTTTGTCAAATTGTGTAGAAACTTAGACTTCATCAAATTCCATTTATGTGCAAGAGAAATCTCAATCCCCGGTTGAAATTAATGTAAAATCATGTTTCATTTGAGTTAAAACCAAGAAATCTACCCTCCTTGTGAAATTTTCTCGATTTCTAGGGCATCCCCTGCATTTTTGCATTTTGATGGGCATACGGATGTCATTTGCCGTCAAATTGATCCTTTCATCCTTCGATGATGTGGCAGGTTTCTATTGGTCAGGGCGCATCAAAAAATGTTATAAGTTGTTATTTTTTGAAAAATTGACAAAGGAAAATTTTTCTCCCGCCCCGCATTCACATGCAAAAGTGCCTACGTGGCACGATGTGATTGGTTGGTGGTTTGGTCACATGGCGGGTCATACTTGGAAAATTTTCCTTCACTTTTGCAAAATCCTCAAAATCATTTTTTCCTGAAGGCTCGCAACTAATTGGAAGGAGACACGTGACACATGAAGCATGGGGTTGGCGAAGGACTTGGAAATTTTTTGTTGTTTTTTGGCTCAAGGTGTTAAGGGAAAATTTAGACTCAAAGGCCCACCTCTAATAAGAAATGGACACGTGTCCAAGAAAGTTAGCATGGAGGGCGGGGATTTAAGGATTTTGAGGTTTTTAATCTCAAAATGTCAAAGTGAAAATTTGGCCCGAGAGCCCACGACTAGTAGGGAGGAAGACACATGTCTAGGAGAGCTAAGGGAGAATCGGAGTTATGCATGTTTTCTAGATTTTTTTGCCTTTGGAGGCAAAATCTCAAAATTAAATTTGAGCTGAATCTCTGTAATGAATCATGAAGCAACACGCATCCACAAGGGACACGTGTCCAAAAAGAGGTAGATGTTTGGAGCGAGGAGGAAAGTGGAAAACTTTGCAAAATTTTGGTGAAAGGTCTCGAGGTAAAAATGGACCCGCGAAAAAAAGGAGGGGTTGGCTCTACAGCGAATGGGAGACCACCATGTGGTGGAGGAAGCAGTGAGCGTTCGAGCCCGCGGAGGTTCTCAGGGAAATTTTCCTTTTTTTCACAAATGGAGTAAAATTTTTTATTTTGCTCCGTGGATCTTGGTAGGGTCCACCTAGGGACATGTGGCGTGTCCAGGGGGCATGCGGGGAAAATTTTCAAAATTTTCCCGAGGTCAGAAAAGGTTCGAAATGCATTTTTAAGGTTGGAGGCCTGGTCCAATGGTATTTGGACATGTGTCCACCTTATCCAAGTCAAAGAAGATATTTTTGAGCCTATGTGTCGAATCTCATCAAGACACGTGGATGGCAGAAATTTAAAGTTGGTTTTAAATCAACGGTTCTTTGAGTGTTTTCGCTTTGTCACCATCAAGCTCCAAGATGCTTGGAATCGTCATTTTTGCACGCAATGCAAGAAATTTTAAATGAAATCACATCTCCTTGACCTTTTGGATGCAATGGCATCATTCATTTGAGCTATTTCAAAGTGCCTATAGTGATTTTCATGAAATATTTTTCCTAGCCTTTGTGTAAAAAAGTGAAAAGTGAAAAATTAAAATTGTAGAGTTAAAAATGATGAGGGAAAAAGTTGGAAAATGATTGCAAATGCATGCTTTGGCATGGTGGAATGACAAAAATGTGACCCTAAGATGGATAAGGATCTGAGCTCATGTAATATTTTATTCTTTTTGTGCATCCTCGCATTTTTGCAAGTGTTTCACGCTTTAATATCATTTTTCATCAAATGGATAGGGTTTTGTAACAAATTTGATCCTTTGAACATATTATTTGCTTGGGATGCAAGGATCTAAGCTTGCATAAGGTATATTATGTAATTTTGGAGGCATTTTGAAAATTCTCGTTGAAAATTTTGGAGAAAAAGAGAAGAATTTTCACGAGGAAAACTCTGAAGAAGTCCATTTTCTTTTAGAGAAATTGTCTAAGAGCCATTTTTGATTCTTGTTTGCATCAAATGTTCATCATGTTGAGTTGGTTTCAGCTATAAAGCCATAAAAAGCTTTGAGATTGTCTAAATAACATTCCTTGCTAATATATTTGTTCAAATTCTTGGATTAATCGGTTTTATCTCTTGGCAAAGCTTGCACACACTTGTATTTCAATATGTTTTCAATTTATGTTTCATGCTCATTTTACAATCTTGTGTTTGGGATCTTTATGGGTCATACATGGTCTCATTTCTTGTAGAGGGTTTGAAGGTATCTACAATCTTTCATCCAGAAAGAGCATTCATTTGAGTGAAGATAAACAAATTTAAATTCATCTTACCTTCCTTGTTAATCGAGGTTATTTATTACCCTCGAAGGAAGATATGTGACTATACCTCAAAAGCATCTAATTTTTCTGAATCATTTTCGTAGAAATAACATTATCAGCTTTCCTCACTATCTGATTAACTCTCTGGAGAAATCTATAAGGGAAGTTCAAAGCCACTCTAGGGCTATCCCTTTGCACCAAGGTCTTATCCTCTTGATTCACCGCCATTATTCCAGCTACCCTCCCGTGAATCCTATACCACCTCCCTCCTCCATACCTCCACCTGCCCACCCTGCTTCCACTCCCCACTACTAAAAAGAAAGAATGAAGATGCTGTCTCCAGCAAGAAAAGCAAGAGCCTCAAAGCTAAAATCCCTGCTTCCCAATGAGTCCTAAGGAGCCACAAAGACTTGGAACTAGCTGAAAACCTCCTGCATATTAGCAAGCCGGTGGAGGAGCCCAAAGAGGAGGAATTGCTGGATAGGGTGGACAGATTAGAAAAGGAGATACAAGAGCTCAAAGGGGCTATAAAAAACATGGAAAGAGCTAAGGGTAAAAGGATCCTTCAAAGTGAGGAGGAAGAGGGGGTTATTGCTGAAGTCTTCAAGAAACTACAGTCCTTAGATGGCAGATTGGGGAATGCTAAAAGCCGCAATGACTGCATATTGTCTGCCCTCAAAAGCATTTATAATTTCATTGAACAACATGTCCACAGTGTTTGCAGTTTAAGTGGGATTAATGAGGACATATGGGGCCCTAAAGAGAAAAGGGACATTGCAATTGCCCAAGCAGATTTGCAAGACTCCTCTTAGGCCACTTCCATTGCCTTCTTCATGTCACTGCAGGCTATCAAGACCAAGATTGACAGAGCAATCAAGTAATGGGTTGTTGTGATGCTATTTTTTGGCTACGATGTGGCTGTCATCTGGCGGTTATGGAGCTGTTTTTTGGCAGAGCTCTTTATGCTGTTTCTCTTTTGGTTCCTTTTTGATCTTTCCTTCTCATTTCTGGATCTTTGTACGTTTAGATCCTTTTTTCAATTATATTGTAATATTTGGCTATTGAGCCTTCCTTGGTTGACTGTTTTGGCCTTCTCTGGGCTGCTTCTCTCATCTTTACTATCTGGCTTTTGAGCCCTTTTGTATACAGGGTATAGTCCCTTCAAAACTATTTTCCCTTAATAAAAAAATTGATGTTATTTGTAAACCTTTGGGTGTACCTTAGGTCATGATCTAACAAGGGTTTCTAAATGCTTCATTGATATTTTGCTTCAAGCCTTTGTGGCAGGTTATCAAAGTTTTTATGGAATAGTGTAGATTTGGGCATCCATGTGTGCACACATCCTGGTTGAAAGAGCACTTCAAATTCATTGAAACATCTCTACTGTTTAGGTGTTGTAATTCATTTGCAAAGCTTCCCAAAGAAGGTGATGATTTCTAGCTACTCTTGTCCCAACATCTCTCATCAGAATTTCATTTTAAACTAACTCATCCTACCTACAATACCCCTACATTTTCATTGTGTGTCCACAAAAGAATTCAATCCTTTCACTAAAATGCACAAAGTTGATCAGGGTTTTATCATGTCTTTAGCAGCTCTAGCTTTGTTTTGAAAACATTTCCATCATTTAGTAGTGACAACTCCTTTGAGTTTGGATAATGGATACTTGATCATGTTTTCACAAATCCTCTTCCATATCATATGCAAAACATAAGGATATCTCCATCTCCTTACCATATAAGGGCTGCAATATAGGTTCTCTTGCCTTGGTTGATAGGCACAACCTAAAATAGTGAGGGTTAGATCAAAACCCTCTTGAAGGTGCTATCCACTCCCTCAATTCTTGAATGCAAACAAGCATATAGGTGTGCTTCCCTAGCTACAAACGACATACAAAACATCTATCTATCCTTGAGTGTCTTGTGCAAATTCATGATGCTGTTCAAGTTGTGAAGGAGAGTAAAATTGGATACCAACACCATACACATGTGATTTTAAAGGACATGGTTGTCCTTAGAATGCTAGGGAGAAGTTATAGGTTAGAGGATACATAAAATTTCCTCTCGACACTACTTTAGCCAAAGTGGTGTCGATCACCCAAAAACCGATAAGACAAAGATATTTTCATAAATCTTCAAAGAGGAAGTTACAGAGTTGGAGGATAATGCAAATTTCTCCCTACACTTTTTCAGCTAGGGTTGCGTGAGATGACCCAAAAACTTGTAGTTCAAGATATCATTTCTTCACTACTTCTCTCATCACAGATCAGTGCACATGTTCCTTTTACATTTTTCATTTACATTACATTCTTCTTACTATATACATGCATTTTTACATACATTTTTAACATATATACATGTGTATTTGACTACTTACTCTTATTCTCTTTACAGTGTCCGACCGTATGAGAAGTAAGAAATCAACAACAACTACAAAAAGGAGTCAACAAAAACAACACCATTATGCGGAAGCTCACCCCTCACACTAACATGTAGGTACATCACACACATCTTAAACTACACATGCATTTCCATCCTAGGTTCAATCTCACCACTTTTTGCACTTTTACATCTTTAGTTTCCACACTCCACTATTTTCTCATTCCATGCTTTGTCTAATCGGCACACTTTCTACATCACTCTACATGGATCATCAGGTACGCATCTCTATCTACTTTATGTTACCAAGATTTCTGCTCACTAATATAAAGTGGGGAAAATGTCCTCACAAAATCATGCACTTTAGACATTATTTAGTCCCGGTCTCATACTACTATTCATATGGTTTTTGAGTGAAGAAAGTACTAATTAACCCATGTCTGTTGGCCATTTTAATTTTCTTTCTATCATCACTATCAACCTCCCACATCTTCTCACCCATCTAGTTCTATCATTTGGCATCGTTTTATCTTTGAATGGGAAGCCCAACCTCGTATTAGGGTGACCTAGGCACCCTAGTCCCATTTGGCATCGTTTTATCTTTGAATGGGAAGCCCAACATCATATTAGGGAACCCTAGGCACCCTAGTCCCATTTAGGGCACCTTAAGCCTTCTTACACTTTCTCGCCACTTTTTGGGCACTTTCTATATGTTTAAGCTTTTTATCTTTTTAGTGGTTGGTGTGTTCAATGAAATATTTTGCAAAGAGCTATGGATATGGGGCAAGACCCCAAAGCTTTGTGCAAAAGACCCTCAATGGACCATATGATAAGAAATGAGCAAGGAATCCTATTTTCATGTGTTTAAAACTTGAAATAAGCAAGAAATCTAACAAATAACATTAACCTCTATTCTTGAAAGCTTAACAAAATATGCCTACTAAAGACTTAAGCAATCGTTTTGTTGTTTACTCCATGAGGGTGAATGAATCTCACTAAATGGCTACATGGCCAAGTTTAGCTATTTCATTACTAACCTATCATGGGTGCAAGATGAAGCTCTTTTAATGGAGGATAGCCAAGATCAAATGCCTATTAGCTTAGCTAATGCAAATGAGGTCTAATGCCAATATCTCCAAATGTGAGAGAGAAGGACTTGTGAGTGAAGTTGTGTATTTGAGAGGGAGGGGTGACCCTTCTATTTATAGTTTTCCAAATGGAAGAGTTTGGAATTTGGGTGCATGTGGGACTAAAGCTTTTAGATTAGATTAGGATAAACATGCTTTAGGCTTAGTTAAGTTTGGTTTAGGCTAGTTAACTAGGGTTTAGGATAGTTAAACTTGATTAACAAGTGATTAGAAACTCACCGAGAGTTGAGAGGGGTCCGGATAACCAATTGTGACTCGATAGATAGCCTACAAAGCCAATAAAAGTGGTCTAGAGAGAACTAAGGAGGTTCTTAATGGTCGAAAGGAGGAATGTTTAGGCGATAAGAGAGATATTAGCCAAATAAGCTGATTATAGGAGGAATATGACTGGAAGAGTGTCGTATATGGGCATCCGAGAGTGGAAAAAGAAGGGTTGATTAACGAAATGTTGTCAATTGGTTGAATTGGATGAAATGCTAAGTGTAAGCATATTTTAGCTATCTACATTCACCTCTTTGAGGTGGCGTAAGCGATGTCACTTGAAAGAAAGTAGACAAGCATAGACAAGTATAAATTTTTGAAGGGATAGAATAAAAATAATGAGTAGAATGGAGGATGCCCCATCGATTGTTGAAGGGGTGATAGAAGAACTTGATTAATGATTGAAAAGATGACCAAAAGAGAACAGAAGAAAGAACAGTGTGAAGAAGTCAAAAAGAAAGGAGATATAGAAGAAAATAAGTACGAGGAAGGGGGAATGAGATAACATCCATCCAATGCCTTTTAAACAACTTTATTTTTCATCATATTTCTAGTGATCTTCATCATCGGTCCTTATTAAAAATAATGAACAAAAGGGTAGTATGACATGAAAAGCCATATACAAACAAATGTCTATTGCTAAATACACAAACTCCATGCAACATACAAAATGAAATGCAATATGAGAAAGTAAAAGATGAAATGCAATATGAGAAAGTAAAAGATGCCTAACTCCAAGCAACATACATAATGCAATGCCTGAATAAGAGAAAGTAAACAAGCTAACTTAACAGAGAAACAAGATGTAATGTTTTGGTTATCGAACTTCAATTCCAACCTATTCGAGTTAATGAAAAGGGTTAAAAATGGTTCCCAAGCAAGGATACATGAAAGGGGAATAGCAAAGGACACTTGGGTCTCGATGAAAAAACAATGTGCACTACGAAACAAGATTTCAGGGAAAATCGTTGTGCCCTAGAGTATAGATGAAGTAAGCAACTTAGCTTTTGTTGATGGAGGTGGATTAAGATGATCCGTGAGTTGCACACATGAATAAGTGAGAACTAAAGAGTAATGTTTTTTAGGATGATTTTCAATTTTTATAAGTTTCCTAAAACATATTTGAATGTTTTTATTTTTCTAACATATTTGAATGTTTTGATTTTTCTAACATATTTGAATGTTTTAATTTTTCTAACATATTTGAATGCTTTTTATTTTATCTAACATATTTGAATGTTTTGATTTTATTTTTGAAAGTTTTTCAAACTATGTACAGAAAGACGAGGAAGCATGGATGCCCCTCAGGATAGATGGGATGTACAAGGGAAAAAGGCCACGTGTGTATGAGAAAGATGAAGATGCAAAAATGCCCCAGCAATTAGGTGGGAGTATTCAAAGGAAAAATCTTCAAAGGTAGAAGTGGGACCCAAGGTCATTATGGATAGGTTCAACATGATGATGAACGTAAACCAATGAAGTGCTAGGAAGGAGAAAGGATGCCCCTAGCATAAGTTGGCCTAAAAGCACATGATAGAAAGGAAGGAGAAGATTGTTTTTGTGAAAGGTGACAAAGGTATTTGAAAACATGGAAAAAAATTAATATTATACACATGGATGTTTTGAATGAAGTATAAGAATGATGTGAATGATATGAATGTAGCTTAGAAGCCTCGCGATGAAGAAGTGATTAGCCAAAGGCACAAATTGTGAGACAAGATAAGGACTAAAGTAAGAGTTTGAACAAGGTCCAAAAAGACACTTGGTAACATACTAATCCTACCTACTCATAGAGATCCAATGTGTGCACATGGAATTTATTACCTCTTGAAGGGAAGATTTAATAGACAACAAGTGAAGACACCCTAGCCAATGTGTAGGAATGATTGATTTTTATAGGTGATAGGTGATTTGTGAATGAAAGGTGGAAGTATAGTCATACATTGCTCCACTTCCACCAGACGCGTCGATAGCCCTACCGACGGAGATGTATTTGATTCTAATCACAACATTTCTCTACTGCCAGTCAAGCATTCATAGCCCCGATAGAGATTATTAGAAATACCCCAAGAGAGAGTTATTTATCAATTTACTTTTGATTTTAGCTTTTACCTTTTGATTTTTGATTGATTTTGATTCTTTTTCTTTTTGAAAACTTATTTCAGCTCTCTTGTTTGACAAGTGGTTAAGAACCACTGATGGATTGATGGAAGGAGGTGGAAGTGATTGTGATGATGACATTGGCTAGTGTCAACAAATATGTCCAAAATTTCTTCATAAAAACTTTATTAGATGTTGATTGTGATAGGATCTCTAAGAGGTCAGTCATTCTTTAATTTACCAAGGTGATATAAGACTAGGGTTAAATGGATACCATAGAGATAAATGTTGCAAAATGCGTATAAATAGCCTAACCAAAAATATCACTTTGAAGGGATGAAAATGGTGGGAAGACTTATAGAATTAAGAGTAAGAAAGGGAATAAATAACATCCATGTGTACTCTCATCAAAAGTACTCTCCAAAATCTGCCAATTTATATCATGTCGCTATACAAGATCCCCTCTTCTTTCAGGGATAAGATTGAAAGGATCCAATTTTTTTTTTTATGGCAAGGCATGGATGAGAAATTCAAATTTCACTTAGTGGCTTGGGATAAGGTTTGCACCCCGAAGTTTATGGGAGGTTTGGGTATAAAAGATATTGAGAAAATGAATGAGGCCCTCATTGCTAAAATGGGCTGGAGAATGCTGACTGAGAAACAACCCTCGATAGATTTAATTAAAGAAAAATATCTTAAACATCAATCTATGTACTCCTTTCTACATGATGAACAACTCCCCAATGGTTCCATTTTTTGGAACAATTTGGTTAAAAGCAGAAATTTCATCAGGTAGGGCAGTAAATGGAAAGTGGGGGATGGTAGGGACATAAACTTCTGGGAGGATAATTGGTTTAATAGAAACCTCATGGAGAGTTTTGGGATGGCCAAGGACAGTCTTATAAACAAGTATGGCATCAAAATCAAGGGCTATATTGAGGAAAATGGTACCAGAAAGAAGTGGAAAAAGTTCTTGTGGAGAGAAATGGTCTAAAACAAATCACTTCCTCCCTTCAAGATCAATTAGATCTTATTCCATTAATTTAGATGGATTCCAAGGATGAGCTGGTATGGAATAACTCCAATGATGGGAATTACTCTTTCAAAACTGGTTACTATAACTTCTTTCATAGTAATCAAACTGAGTTCAATTGGAACAGGATTTGGATGTCTGATTTAACTCCCAAAATAAATTTTTTCCTTTGGTTGGCTATCAGAGGTAGGATTCTTACCAATGACAATCTGATGAGAAGAGGATTAATGATCCCTAATAGGTGCCATCTTTGTAAGAAAGAATCTGAGGATATCAGCCACCTGTTCATACATTGTGAGTATGCCACTAGAATATGGAGTTTTGCCCTTTCTAAATTTGAAGCTCTCTGGGTGATGCCGAAGGATCTCAATTAGCTTTGGACTCAATGGAACCCACCCTTTAGGTATTGTGTTGTCAAAAGGATCTAGAAGCTGGTTATCCCTCATTTAATCTGGAGAATATGGAAGGATAGAAATGATATTATCTTCAGAAATAAAAAGCAAAACTACAAGATTAGTATTGGTAAAATTTCTAATGGTATCAAAGAGAATATTGCTGGATTTAAACCCCCCAAGAACATGAGATATCCAGAAAATGAAGAATATATTCTATCCAACTGGCAGATAGGATCAATTAATAGTTAGAACAATCCCAGGAATAGCATTGATAGATCTTTGATTAAATGGCATCCTCCTGATCTAAATTGGTATAAGTTGAACTTTGATGGGGCTTCTAAAGGAAACCCTAGGATTGTGGTAGGGGGAGGAGTGATACGGGATCATAAAGGCAATCTGATAGCTGCGTATGCTGGTAAAATGGGAATTCAAACTAATCATTTTTCCAAAGCTCTATCTGCTCTTTGGGGTCTGAGAATTGCCCAGACACAAAATATTCAGAACCTCATTATTGAAGGAGACTCCCTAAATATCATTAATCTTCTTAAACAGTGCTCATCTCCAAGTTGGAGCATCAAGGATTTTATTGCAGAGTCCATAAGTATTAGTCATACTTTCAGTAACATCAAGATCACGCATACCTACAGGGAGGGTAATAAATTGGCGGATGTGCTAGAAAATTATGGCATTAATGTTAACCTTACAGTTTGGGACAATAATAGCATCCCCAAATAGCTTCAAAACAGCATTCAGGTGGATCTCCATACGCAAGCAATATCTAGAAATGAGTTATGATTTTTGGGCATGGATCAACTTCAAAAATACTCCCACACGTGTTGATTTAAAGTATTGGTTTATGCAAATCACGTCTAATAATCATGATAGTGTGATTTATATGGGGAATTTCAAGTGGAGATACACGGTTTTGAAAATCGTGCATGCGGGCTGCATTGAGACTGTTAAAAGGTGGATTCAAACCTCCACGGAAACCGAAGGCGGTGATAAAGTGATTGATGACAGGGAGCGGGCTATTCTCACATGTGCTTTTCAGCAGGCTCAGATCAGCAGACACGCAGCCGATCGTGGGAAAAGCAACGGCTCTCATTTCCATTATTATGCAGATTACTATAGCAAAAAGTGGACTGGCTTTAGAGATCAGTTAGGAATTTGTTGCAATCAGATCAGAGCAAAGAAGATGGGGGGTCCTCCTTGTCAAATTGAGCCTAGTGTGGACCCAGACTGGAAAGAGAATATTGAGCTGTGGAACATTCTTAGCAAGGGTGGCATAACAAACTTCATGGAAAAGGTTCAGGGACATGATCAGAGCATCTCTGTGCATTTTGCAAAGGATTGGAAGGAGAGGACAGTGGAATATGGGGGGCAGAAGGTCTTAATCAATGAAGATCTTATTGCTGAAGTGACCGGCCTTGGCTTGGAGGGCTTCCGATTCTTCAACAAAAGGGTCGATAAAGATGCTGAAGAGAGGAGATTTGTTGAGGGAGAGGAGAAGCTGACCTACATAACAGTGGCCTGCTTGTTAGCTCAATCCCTCCGCCTTATGATGAAGTAACCCGCATGATGATACGGTTCATCTCCTTGGAGGGAAGGTTTGTCACTGTTCCTGCGAAACACCTTATTTTTCTTAATCACTTTCGTAGGGATCGTTTGGTTTGCTTCCCCCATTACTTGCTGAAATCTCTTGAACGCTCCATTTTCGAGTTTCAAAAGCATTCCTGGTAGTTTCGTTGCACCAAGGGCTCATTTTGTTGCTGCACAAATGCTGTCTCCTCAAGTTTCCCGGTCTCCCATCCTCCCCTAGCTTGATTCCCAGCTGCCAGCTTTGCTTTGCCACCCTGCTTTCTCCTTTCTCTTGCCCCCCGCCACCGCTACTCACACCCCCCGCCGGCCGTGCATCTTCTCCCATTCCCCCTTCTGTTGCTCCCGCCCCCACTTAGCCTCTTCCTCGCGGAGACCGGTTACCAGGGCTTCTAGGAAGCTTAACCTTGAGACTCTTGCTGTGGAGAAGGGTTCTCAGGAATTTGAAATTGCTCATGACCTCCTGAATATCAGCAGTGCCAGCCCCCAGGAAGTGCAATTGGAAAGCCCTTCAAGAAGGCTGGAAGCCCTAGAGGCTGATATGAAATTGTTGAAGGATGAAGTTAAAAACTTGGCAAAACAGAAAGGAAAGAGGAAGAAGGAGGAGGAGGAGGATGTTGACAGCAGCCAAATTGAAGATATTTACAAGAAGCTGCACTCCTTAGACTCCCGCTTAGGGAAGGCCAAAACTCGACATGATTACAACATTGCCATCTTTAGGGTGATTGAGGAGTTCATTGAGCAACACGTCAAAAGTGTCTCCAACCTAAGCGGAGTTCCGAAACTCTTTGGGGTAATGATAAGGAAAGTAAGAAGACCGTGGAGCAGCTGGATTATAATGACGCTGCCCACATGACAACTTTGGGAATGTTCAAATCCTGAGAAGAATATCAAAACCATCATTGAAAAAGCTACTAAAAAGTAGTTGTAGATGCTTCTGCTGTCCTTGTATGTTTTTTTGCGGACCCTTTACTACTTTTTTGCAGTAATTTTGCTGTTTTGTTTCGTCTTGGTAGCTATTTTTTGGCTACTTTGAAATTCATTGTAACATTTGGATTCTGATCCTTTTCTCTCTGGTTCTCTTGCTTATTCTAGCTTCTAGGCCTTCTTTTGTAAACAAGGGTATAGTCCCTTTCAAAAAACTATTTGCCAATAATAAAAAAACATCCATGTGTACGCAATACCTGATTGCAATGTCCGACCTTTGTACCTTTTATTTTTCTTGTGTTTTCTCATGTTTTTGTATTTTGAATTGTTTTTTTTTTAGATTTTGATAGCTTTTGGAAAGTTGGGACCAAAAATGTCACTCCATATGATAGGATCCAACAACGATGTTTGCGACTTCCTTGATAAGGGAGACTAGATGCATTTGTTTATCAAGAGTTATGTTATCCTCGATCTTGATGATTGTGGTGAGATCATACTCAACAAATGACTACGATTTATCTTGAAACATTGATTTCATATGTGGGATCTTGAGTTACCTATCCAAAGGTTTATGCACTTTATGCCATACTTGATGGTTACATTGATGTGCATTCTTGAATCACGTTTGATTTACAATTTTGAGATTGTTCGAGTTGTTGGGGATTTCAAGCTCTTAGAAGTTTTGACCTGAGCTTGATTAAGAAATTGTTTGGGTTTCTTATAAGCTGATGTGTGACTTGTTTGATCTCGAGAAGGAGAAGAAAGAGAATGTGGACATTTATGATTGATGGTAGGAATGAAAGAAATGATAGTGGGCTTGCCCCGGTCATTAGTAGAGGGATGGAGAGGATATGGTCCAAGAATTGAAGAGGATGGGCTACGAGGAGGTGAGCCACTGATAGAAGATGATGAAGGGTTGCTAGAATATGGCCCTAAGATGGAAGAAGTTGGGCTATGAGGACATGGCCCAAGAATAGAAGAATATGATGAAGGGCTGCTAGGGTGTGGCCCAAGTATAGATGAGGAGGGACTACTTGAGGTATCCCATAGATAGAAGAGGATGAAGGGCTACTAGGATGTGGCCCAAGAATAGAAGGGAATGGGCTATCGGAGGTGACCCACAAGTAGAAAATGGAGGGCTACCTAGGGGTGGCTCTAAGATAGAAGAAGATGATGGGTTACTCAACAGTGACCCAAGACAAGATTTTTATTAAGGAATGATGATAGATAAAGAATGAGTTGGTAACGATAAGATAGGCCATGGGTCAATGCTAAACCCTGACATCTCATCATGGTCAGAGGAAGGTGAAGATGGAATAATAGAAGAAGAATCAAGTTCCATGACTTTAGGATCTTCCTTTATGTTCTGTCGAAAAGGATCAATTTATTTTCCCCAATACGTGAGCGTATCAAGTTCTAGAAAGAATCCTTGTTTGTAATCCTCTAGAGGGATATCATTGTGTACTCTAATTATTCCTTCATTATGAGATAAATCAATCAAGAGAGGTTGTTTTTCTTTGGCCATAAAAGGTTGACTATAAGAAATGGGTTCAAAAAGTGGGGAAGATTGATTAAAAGAAGAAGATGACTCAAGAGAAGAAGTAGGATTGGTGGTAGGCATCTCATGAATGGACGATTTGGATTTAGACCTATGTCATTTTTATAGAAGACAACGTAATGAAGTTTGGAAAGTAGGATCACATAGCCATCTATTAAGTTGTGACGTAGGAGTCGAATTAGATGATTGACTAGAGGGAATCTAATTCATGGGACTCTTCGATGGAGGAAGAGGTCATTGAGATGATTGATGAAGGAGGTCCTGCGAAGAAAGGGAGGACCGTGAATCAAGATCCGAATTAGATGTTCACTCGATAGAACTTGGAGTCACATGAGTCTTCAAAGGAGGAAGACATCATAGAGGTGATTTAGAATAAAGGTCATATGAAGGAAGGGAGGATTGTGATTCAAGATTTGAGCTAGGGGTATCCAAACAATAGTTGGGATCCGAGTCTTCAAAAGAAGAGTGGGATTCCAAATGGTAGTTTGGATCTGAATCAAAAGAAGAGTGGGGGGAACCCGAATAATAATTTGGATTAGAAGCATCCAAACCATACCACCAACTATGAGCTGAAGGTGGGGAATAGGGTACCCATATGGGTCCTCTAGCACGAAGAACCAAATGAGGTTTAGTTATAATGGGAATCTCTTGATTTGAATTCCTAAACCTAGGTTCCATATTTTTGTAAATGTGAGAACTCGTGATAATTAGTCATTATTGGCGTCGTTTAAGCACAAATTTTTAGATCTAGATAGTGTAATGGAACTCCTTCAAAGGGAAGGAAGTGACATGTTGATTCAGGAATCATAATGATAACCAACTAGACATTGCGTAAGTATGGAGACGTGTGCATGATTTTCTGAAGAAGGTCTAAGGAAAATAGACATCGTGATGACACAATCTTGATGAGATCAAAAAGATTGTCCTAGAAAACAATTTTTAGATGAATGATCACAAGGAATAATCATGCAAGGTGTGAAACACAAAGCTAATCAACAAGGAAATACACCCTATGTAAATGCGTGTGCAAAGTGAGTTTGATGCAAAGATGATCAACATAATGTCAATATTTATGTCAAGCTCAAAATGAAAAATGCGTAAATATTAACAAAGGGTAGATGTGACTCCCGATCAAAGGATACCACGACAAGCTCAACAACCAAAAAGGCCAAAATATTAAAGGGTGGGGTTTATAAATGTAAGCCACATAACCACACCAATTGGACACGTCTGTCAAGCTTTGTGGAGAAGTGAGATATTAGTGTCAAAGTGCTATCAAAATGACGAAAACAAAGTAAGCGACACTCTTCAATATTTTGGATAATGTTTAAAGAAAAACTAAGTCAAAGTATACTAAGGATGTGTTAAAACGTGAGCAGCATAATGTCACAATATGGGCACTTAAATCACGTTTACGAGAAACATGACGTAAGTATCTTAATTGTGTCGAGACAATGCAAACGAGGTAACACATGAAAGGGAGATCAAATGATGAATCAATTTGAACTATGATGATGATCTTGAAATCAAGATCAAGTGGCCATCAAAGATATAAGGACACATCCACACACTTTAGATGTTTAATAACTCAGCCGCAAACATGGATGAGTGTAAAAAGACAAAAAAGTGGTGAACACTATCTATAAAAACACTCCCGAAACATGCCTTTTGTTGTCCCAAATGGGAAACAAGAATGCAAAGGTATAGATCAAAAGATGAAAAATAAACTAAGCACCACTTGGGCAGAGCTTCACCTCGTTCGAAGGTGAGAAAGAATCTAAGCTAAGTGAAACGTCATCTAATTTCTATGATGAAAGGCACTTAGATCCAACTTAAGTGGATTCTTTTCCTTGTTAAAAAATAAGGTTCTGAATCCAAACAAGTTATCACTTCATGATGGCCAAGACATGATAAAGGACTAGTAAAGTGGGCCTCAAGACAAAATGGCCTCCTTAATAAGATCTCTCAACTAGGTGTTACAAAGTCGTCTAAGAGCGGGCACGATTTACCCAAAAAGTCACACTGACTAATTTGGGAGTATCTCAGCTTTTCCCCCTTCAAGTACAATGGGCACTAATTACATCCATCATGTAATCTTGCTAGGGTCACAATACGGAAAACTTTGTAATGCTAACTCATAAGGAAAACTAGTCAAGTGGGTAAGCGAGGTGCTTCTTGTTTCATCCACGAGGTTACACAGTGGTGGATTACTTTAGGGTTCTTGAAACACCCCCATTGTTGTAGCTTAAGGTTTTTATTTCAAAGGGGTTATGTTCCAGTTAAGCAGATATGGATGTACCCTTTTCTGAAACCTGCAATATAGTGTGATGAAAGTGGTGTGTTTTTTTATCTTGCTTAGCTTAATGTGGTTTTAAGTAGCACACCATTTGGCAACCTGCATGTAAACACATGTATTAGAAGGTTTGTATTGTTTGGTTTTGATGTCTTTCTTTGACAAGCAATTTTGGTCCTACATACCAAGGTTAGTAATTTTCCAAAATGTCATACAAAGGAGATAAGATGTTGTTTTTGATTTCCCAGATCATCCTAAGATGCAAGGAAAGAGCATACACAACAAGGTATCTCACTCAAATTTGTAATAAATGGAAAATTCCTAAGTACAATATAAAAATAAGTTCCTTTTAACTAACTTTGAAAGCTAATTAAATCGTTTTGCAAGTATGAAGAAAGTGGTGAAACGTTTCTGATTCCCAAGATCACCTAGAAAGGCGTGAGGGAAGAGCATACATGTTTCAAACTTTCACAAATAAAGATGTAAATGTTTTTGATTAAGTTAGTCTAAAAAACTTAATGCAAAGGAAACCTAGTAAACCATTGTTAGAACCCTGTAAGAGTTAGAAAACCAAGAAAATCAAAAAATTCTAGAAATCCAATTTTTGCACTTTTTAATAGTTTTTAGTAATTTGCATTTTTGGAGGTCTCCGAGGCATTTTGGGAGTTTTGTGATAGAAGTAGGTATACTAAAGGTATCTTACTTTTATAAGTTCCCTCATAAATTTTGCTTCATTATCTTTCCGATGCCTATTCAAACTCTGAAAACAAGTTAACGAGTCAAAAGATATGATCAAAACAAGGAGCACTAAAAATAAAATGGATGAATCCAGACTACACAGAGACACATGTGTGCCCAAAATGATGCATGCACACCCTAAGCAATGGATATGCACCCTAGCCAATGCAGAAATGTGTAAGATAAAAATGAAAAATGGGGTAACACCTACGTGGGATATTCCGGCAGTGCACGCTAGGGTTCTGACGCGGACGTGCCTAACTCAACGGATACGCCTACAAAACAAAATTAGTGAAATCCATAGTATACTAAAAAAATAGATGCGTCTAGATAGAAAAATATGCTCACAACCCGATGCGATGCTTAGGGTTCAATGGAGATGTGTCCAAGCATAAAACAAAAAGTTTCAATTTTTTACACAATGGGGTTATTTACATAGACGCGGCTAGAGAGACAGAGATGTGGACCATTGTGACAGAGATGCAGACCAGCCAACGGAGATGCGTGCGTGTCCCTCGCAGAGATAAATTTTTCTAATGATGAACACAACTAGATAAGTGTGCACCTATTTTGATGGGGACGCCGGGGTTTTGATGGATACATAACCTCGTTTAAATTTGGTGTTGACTATGTAATAGGCCCGATAGTACGCCTCAACTCAACACTTGCGCTAGGGTTTTGATGGAGACGCACCCCGTGAAGACCCCTACACGCACCCCTTGAAAAACCTCGTAAAAAACATGGAAATGGAATTTTTCAAAATCCAACAGGTTAGTTTTTAGTCAAAGAAACCTATTTCTAAACCAAACCCACAAAATATATGCAAATGAAGGTTATTTACCTAGTATTAGAAATATAAATGAGGAAATAACAAGCTATTTAACCAAAAAAAGTTTGTAAATGAACTTTGAAGAACTCAAAAGACCTCCATTAATGGAGGATGGACATAAGGTCCCACCGGGCGTGCCAAATGTGCTCAATGAAATATTTTGCAAAGAGCTATGGATATGGGGCAAGACCCCAAATCTTTGTACAAAAGACCCTCAATGGACCATATGATAATAAATGAGCAAGGAATCCTATTTACATGTGTTTAAAACTTGAAATAAGCAAGAAATCTAACAAAAACATTAACCTCTATTCTTGAAAGCTTAACAAAATATGCCTACTAAAGACTTAAGCAATTAATTTTGTTGTTTACTCCATGAGGGTGAATGAATCTCACTAAATGGCTACATGGCCAAGTTTAGCTATTTCATTACTAACTTATCATGGGTGCAAGATGAAGCTCTTTTAATGTAGGATAGCCAAGATCAAATGCCTATTAGCTTAGCTAATGCAAATGAGGTCTAATGCCAATATCTCCAAATGTGATAGAGAAGGACTTGTGAGTGATTTTGTGTATTTGAGAGGGAGGGGTGACCTTTCTATTTATAGTTTTCCAAATGGAAGAGTTTGGAATTTGGGTGCATGTGGGACTAAAGCTTTTAGATTAGATTAGGCTAAACATGCTTTAGGCTTAGTTAATCTTGGTTTAGGCTAGTTAAAATTGATTAGTAAGTGATTAGAGACTCATTGAGATTTGAGAGGGGTTTGATAACCAATCGTGATTGAAAAATAGCATACGAAGCCAATAAAAGTGGTCTAGAGAGAACTAGGGAGGTTTTGAATGGTTGAAAGGAGGAATGTTTAACTAATAAGAGAGATATTAGCCTAATAAGCTGATTATAAGAGGAATACGACCAGGAAGAGTGTCGTATATGGGCATCCAAGAGTGGAACAAAGAAGGGTTGATTAATGAAATGTCATCAATTGGTTGAATTGGATGAAATTCTAAGTGTAAGCATATTTTAGTTGTCTATAGTTGGCCATTTCAGGGTTAATTACAAAATTAGAACAAGAAAACCATATAAATATAAAGTTATGAGAATGTAATGAGGGAAAAACACTAAGCACTACTATCATCACCTAAGGTTGCATCCATCAAAGGCTCAATTTGCATCCATCTAGCTCCATCACAAGGCACAAGGTTGGTTCATTTGCATCACACTACATAGGAGGGAATTTTATTCTATTACATCCACCATTTTATTACATTTCTACACATAGTTATTTCTCGCTACTTTCACAAAGTGTGACTGGAACAAGAGCACCTAGGGCATGATTGCACACACACATAGAACTACATTGGGTATGATATGTAGTGTAATGCTCAGTTAGTAAGTCCACCGTTGGGCCCCTAAAGTAACTAAGTACCTAAGGCATGCGGAAGCGGGGTGTGAAGGCACTCACGATGTAATTCTTGGAGAGGTGTGAAGGATCCCGCATGGGCAGGAAGGATTTAGAACTTAGTGAGTTTTGGACAATAGGAAAAGACATGTGTAGGGAGAAAATAGAAAAGTGACCAGATACGATGTGGATAAGCCATGGAGACTTGTGGCTCAAGGAAAGGATATTCTAGGGCATCAATACAATTATCATGAAAGGATAAGGATTCAAGGTTATTAAGGATTAACTGACACATGCATACTAAAGGCACTCGATTGAGGGAAACACATGGTAACATCTAGCATATTCCTAGGTAGTGGTAGAGAAATCATAAACTGATTCCTTCAGGATTTCGTAGGTAATAATGATGAGCGGTTAAGAGGGAAGGTTGATGATTATTCTAAAGGAATGGATGGTTTTCATAGAGGAGAAGGAGAGATAAGTAAGGATGGATGTAGAAGTAAGAAAGGATAGGGAGTGAGAGATATAATGATATTGTGTAATGTGTAATGATGAGCTCTGTGATGTAAAGAAATATCTACTAGTGTGAACATTTCCATGAATGAGACTCTTTTGATGTAATCTTGGCTACCATATTTTGGCTAATAAATATAATGAAGTGATTCTGAAACACTCATGTGATGGATCTTGATCATGCATTTTCCTTATGTTCATATGCATGTTATGGGGTTTTGGGACACCAAAATATTGGCTAAGTACAAAAAGGCGCGTAGGCACGTAAGGCCTAGTTGAAGAAGGGCGTGCATGGAGAAGGCAAACATGATAGGGTTTAAGGAAGGGTTTAAGAAAACCTGTGGCACACACATGGATAGAGCTAAGGTTTCAGGAATTATCCATATTGGGAATTTTGGGTAGGACATGAGAAAAGTGTGACTTGAATGCACATGCGGAGTGGATAAGGTGCCATCTTGGCAACGTGGTGCCCACGAAAGGAATATGCTTAGTGATGGAGGATTCCAAAAGACCATCATTACAAGGAGTGGAGAGCTCGGATCTGAAGGAGCATGCTTCTATGGAGGACCACTTGGACACTTGGACACTTGGTGATGGACTCCTGTAGCCCCGAAAGTGTAGTACCCACATTTTTATAGCCTCGATTATTTGTTGTTCTCTTTACTCATGACATTTTCCTATAGGATTTGATATATTTTGGACATTATATTAGGATATTTAACCTTCTTAGACATGTATGGAGATTTAGGCGTATAGTACCAATTTAGCTTGATTACTATGTTGACACCTTATCTTATGATGTCACGGATACTAACTGATATGATGTTGTTTGAACCGTAATTATATTGATGGATACTTAGTTAGTTGCATGTTTGGATTCTATGGATGTATGTCACTTTATCGTTATGTCTAACTCATGGTGAATTTGTTATAATTATTCTTGTTGTCACATTTTTGATTCTAGGATGATGATATGCTAGCATAGAATTCATTGATTTATTATTGAGTAGTTGATTCACCTTTTATCGGACATGTGCGTTTAATGTGTGCAATGAGTGTACAGGTGACAGTCACAGGAGAACATGGGATTCAGGCTAGCTACATAATTTTGCACAAGCAACCCATGGGGCTAAGTCCTAACCGTGTTTATTGTATGAGGCCTTAGTATTAGAGTTTATTGTTTTGGGCACCATGAGTGACCCTCATTTGTAATGTAATATGTCTTGTAATATTAATCTTGCTTAGGATGTTTAGTTTGCTTTGTAAACTTGATTTGGGGACTTAATGGCCCCACTTGCATTAAGTTTTGAGTTTGAATAATGATGTATTTAATTAGAGGGGATTAGGGTCACATGTGAACCCTTGGGTGGGCCCCACATCCTCTACACTTGTGCCCAAATGTGCCAAACCCGAAATTGGGCTATTTTAGGCATTTTAAGTGACCCCTTTTTAGCTTGGGAGTTCACTTAGCATGAAAATGGGCCCTTGGACCCTACCTCATAGGTAAAGCGGCTTAATTCCAAGGCATTGAGGGAGTTTCCCCCCCATTTTCCCTCCCTTTGGTCACATCCATGTAAGGTGGATAGGTATGTGTGTTTTATTAAAAGTTGCACAAGTTTGTTTTGTTTTCATTTTGGGTAATTTGGGAGAAGAGTGTTAAAAGAAATTTTATCATTTCTCTCTTTTATTTTGAGAATATTTGAACTTTAGGGAAGAGAGGGGTGACACCCCTCATTTGTGAGGATTTTTTTGCTCCTCTTTAAATTCTCCCTCATGGGGAAAGAAGAGGACTTTTTTTTGGGAGCTTTTGCTTGGAGGCTTGTGGATTTTGGAGCTAAAGCTTGCTTGGATAAAGAAGTGGAAAGAGTATTGAGAGAGATTTTGGAGGTAGGCTCCTTGAGCCCATTCTATGTTTTATAATATGTTATATCTTAGTTTAGTTTTGTTTAAAAATGTGTGTTGCTTTTGGGTGTGACTATTTGTTGTTATGCTTGTTGCTTTATTTTTCTCCATCCATAATATGACATGATGGATTTTTGGAGTTTGTGGGGGAAGAGAGAGGGATTTTTCCCTCTTAATCATCATGGCTTGATGGGCAAGCCTTGTAGGATTTTTGTTACTCCCCTCAAATGGATTGAGGTGGGGAAGGTGGTTCATATGGTTTGAACCCCCTTCCTCATTCTTGGAGAGGAAACCCTTTGGGTTTGAAAATCCTCCTAAGAATGATTTTGGTGAAGGGATGGAGAAATAAGAAGGGTTTGATGAATTTGGAGAAATAAGGAGGTTGTGGAGATTATTGTTTATGTGAAACCCATGTTGGCTACACTTTTGGCACTTGGAGATTTCGTTCTTCTCTTCCCCATTTTGGAGGTAGAATATGGTTTCTCCTCTTTTCCCTTATTTGCAATATTTGGTGTTTGTTTCAATACAGTTATCATGAAAGGATAAGGAGTCAAGTTTATTAAGGATTTAACTAACATATGGATGATAAAGGAACTTGATTGAGGGAAACACATGGAAACATCTAGCATATTCCTGGCTAGTGGTAGAGAAATCATAAACTCATTCCTTCAGATTTCGCAGGTAATAATGATGAGCGGTTAAGAGGGAAGGTTGATGATTATTCTAAAGGAATGGATGGTTTTCATAGAGGAGAAGGAGAGATAAGTAATGATGGATGTAGAAGTAAGAAAGGATAGGAAGTGAGAGATATAATGATATTGTGTAATGTGTAATGATGAACTCGTGATGTAAAGAAATATCTACTAATGTGAACATTTCCATGAATGAGACTCTTTTGATGTAATCTTGGCTACCATATTTTGGCTAATAAATATAATGAAGTGATTTTGAAACACTCATGTGATGGATTTTTATTTGTGTATTTTCCTTTTGTTCATATGCATGTTATGGCGTTTTGGGACCCCAAAATATTGGCTAAGTACAAAAAGGTGCGTAGGCGCGCAAGGCCTAGTTGAAGAAGGGCGTGCAAGGAGAAGGCACACATGATAGGGTTTAAGGAAGGGTTTAAGAAAACCCATGGCATGCACGTGGACAAAGAAAAGGTTTCAAAATTAGCCATATTGGGTATTTTGGGTAGGACATGAGAAAAGTGTGACCCGAATGTGCATGAAGAGTGGATAAGGTGCCATCCTGGCAACGTGGTGCCCATGAAAGGAATATGCTTAGTGATGGAGGATTCCAGAAGACCATCATTAGAAGGAGTGGAGAGCTCGGATCTAAAGGAGCATGCTTCTATGGAGGACCACTTGGACACTTGGTTATGGATCTGTAGCCCTTGAAAGTGTAGTGCCCACATTTTTATAGCTTCAGTTATTTGTTGTTCTCTTTACTCATAGACATTTTTCGGTAGGGATTTGATATATTTTGGACATTACATTAGGATATTTAACCTTCTTAGACATGTATGGATATTTAGTTGTATAGCACCAATTTAGCTTGATTACTATGTTGACACCTTATCTTATGATGTCACGGATACTAACTAATATGATGTTGTTTGAACCACAATTATATTGATGGATAGTTATGTTTGGATTCTATGGATGTATGTCACTTTATCGTTATGTCTAACTCATGGTGAATTGTGTATAATTATGTATGTTGTCACATTTTCAATTCTAGGATGATGATATGCTAGCACATAATTCATTTATTTATTATTGAGTAGTTGATTCACCTTTTATCGGACATGTGCGTTTAATGTGTGTAATGAGTGTGCAGGTGACAGGTCACAGGAGAACGTGGGATTCAGGGCAGCTACACAATTTTGCACAAGCAGCCCACAGGGCTAAGTCCTAACCGTGTTTATTGTATGAGGCCTTAGTATTAGAGTTTATTGTTTTGGGCACCATGAGTGACCCTCATTGTAATGTAATATGTCTTGTAATATTAATCTTGCTTAGGATGTTTAGTTTGCTTTGTAAACTTGATTTGGGGACTTAATGTCCCCCACTTGCATTAAGTTTTGAGTTTGAATAATGATTTATTTAATTAGAGGAGATTAGGATCACATGTGAACCCTTGGGTGTGCCCCACATCCTCTACACTTGTTCCCAAATGTGCCAAACCCGAAATTGGGCTATTTTAGGCATTTTAAGTGACCCCTTTAGCTTAGGAGTTCCTCAACATGAAAATGGGCCCTTGGATCCTACCTAATAGGTAAGGGGATTAATTCCAAGGCATCAAGGAGTTTCCTCCCATTTTTCGTCCCTTTGGTCACGCCATGTAAGGTGGATAGGTATGTGTGTTTTATTAAAAGTTGCACAAAGTCTGTTTTGTTTTCATTTTAGGTAATTTGGGAGAAGTGGGTTAAAAGCAATTTTATCATTTCTCTCTTTTATTTTGAGAATCTTTGACCTTGAGGAAAGAGAGGGGTGACACATGTCACCCCCTCATTTGTGAGGATTTTTTTTGGCTCCTCTTTAAATTCTTCCTCGTGGGGAAAGAAGAGGACTTTTTTTTGGAGCTTTTGCTTGGAGGCTTGTGGATTTTGGAGCTAGAGCTTGCTTCGATAAAAAGTGGAAAAGTTAGAGTATTGGAGAGATTTTGGAGGTAGGCTCCTTGAGCCCATTCTATGTTTTATAATATTTTAGATCTTAGTTTAGTTTTTTAAAAAATATGTGTTGCTTTTGGGTGTGGCTATTTGTTGTTATGCTTGTTACTTTATTTTCTCCATCCATCATATGACATGATGGATTTTGGAGTTTGTGGGGGAAGAGAGAGGTGTTTTTCCCTTTCAATCCTCATGGCTTGATGGGAAAGACCTATAGGATTTTTTTTTACTCCCCTCAAATGGATTGAGGTGGGGAAGGTGGTTCATATGGTTTGAACTCCCTTCCTCATTCTTGGAGAGGAAACCCTTTGGGTTTGAAAAGACTCCCAAGAAGGATTTTGGTCAAGGGATGGAGAAATAAGGAGGGTTTGATGAATTTGGAGAAATAAGGAGGTTGTGGAGATTATGGTTTATGTGTAACCCATGTTGGCTACACTTTTGGCACTTGGAGATTTCATTCTTCTTTTCCCAATTTGGAGGTAGAATATGGTTTCTCCTCTTTTCCCTTATTTGCAATATTTGGTGTTTGTTTCTTAGTGCATGGTCTTAGCTTGTATGTGAAAATAATGTTGGATTGTCTCCCTTACTCTTGTGCAAAGTTGTGGAAACTAGTCCTCTTTCCCATGGGCTTGGGGGAGGCTAGCATGCCTTCCAACCTTGGAAAGGCATGTAATGATGCCTAAAGGTTGGGTGGTTAAACAAGCCTTGTTCTCTTGGAGTTGGATTCTTGTAAAGTATTCGAGTTTGGAGCTCAAGTATAGAGATGGTTGGAGTTTGTGGCATTTTGGTCTCTCCTTGTCCTCTCAAATTTTTGTGAAGCATCACTCTCATTGTATCTCTAAGAACATGGCTATGAGGAAACTTTCATGTTCTTGTAAATCCCTCCTTTTTGTATTTGAAATTACTTGTAAAATTGAGTCATTTTTGTTTGAGAAATATCTTTTTATCCTTGTAAAGAAGCTTGGGATGGGATTTATTTTGAATAGTTGTGTATTTTGGAAATATATGACACATTGAGTTTGAGCTTCTTGAGATGAAATATTGTAAATAAATGTTCCTTTAATAAGAACTTGTTATAACCCTTATTTGAGAAGGAATTGTTGATTTATTGAGAATATTAAATAACCTTGTAGTACTTACCTTCTTGCAAAATTTGGTGGCTTAATACAAAGTGAAAAAAATTAGCTTATACTCTCTTGTCCAAGTGAAATCTTAATAGGTGCTTGCATTTGAAATCCTATTTTAAAATGTGAAGTATTTTTTTAGCAAACTCTTTTTACATGTTTCTAGTTTCTTCACTTGAATGAAATACAACACTACAGCCTTTTTGTTCACATAAAAAAAAAAAAGTTTTAACCTAGATTTATTCAAAAACAAAAATAACTTATTAAGTCTCATAGTCCATGTGGACAACAACCCAAGTTTATTATAATTTCTTTTAAAATTGTGGCATTATCCTTTCTTAGAGTATTATATAAAATATATAGGTAATGCCATTTATCCATATTTCAGAAAATAACTACCTTATGATTCTTACATAGTAGTTTGTTATTCAACATCTATTACTATAGAGACCACTCTATTGTAATATTAAAAATATGAAACATCATATAATATTTTATTGTAATACACACACACACACACACACACACACACACCTTAGGGTTATAATACAAAATGTATAAAAAAATTAATATAACTGTTATACCACTATATAACTCACAAGAAGCAAGATGGATTGATGAAATATTATAAAATATAATATATTATATATATATATATATATATATATACATAATATTCCATACTATATATATATATGTATCTAATATATTTTACTACTACGTAATGATATTTTAATCCCTTTAATGATTATACAAAAAAAAATATATATTATTTGAAATTATGGTGAAAGGTTTTTATATGGGAATCACTACAAAATAGAATAAAGGGAGGGTCGAACCCCTCCCCATCCTCCTTCCACCCAAACGCATCCCGTCCCCAACCCATGCCCTTCCCGCAACTCTCCCATTCCCACGTAGCCATGCCACTCCACCACCACACACCCCTAAACCTCCATATCCTCTCCCCACACAGCCTCCCTTCCCCATCCCCACATGGGTACCGACCTCTCCCTTCATGCAGTTATCCCCTCTAAACCACCGCTTGCACCCTCCGTGGCCTTCCTTCTATGCCATCCCATATTTCTTCCTCCTCCTTGGGGATCCACACCCCCTCTCCACATAGGTATTTCCCCTCTCCAATGATTCACCACATACCTTCTTTTCAATGGCTCGGATGCATCTCAGTAGATTTATAATTTTAGGGCATCAATACATGTGTTTTTATTTTAAGGTTATATACATATATCTCGTGCTCACTCACTCGTAGTAGTTTTGCTTTCAAAATGAGTATGTAAATACATCTAATATGAGAATAAATATGGAAATGAAATGTTACAAATTAATAATAATAATAATAACAATAATAACCAGGCATGAGCAACCCCAAGAAAGTCTCAACGAACTCTATAGATCCTCAACATACTCCTACAAATGGTAAACAAGGAAAAATGAGATGAGAAAATAGAAAATAAATGAGCATAAAGATGCATTAGGGAAACTTTAGGGAAAACTCAAAATCTAGGGTCTAGATTTGATTTCATCCTAAGGCTCACATTTAACCCTACACCTTTTAAGTCATGAACTATTTATGGGAATGGGAAATAAATTTTGTGGTGGGTGTGGAAATACAAATAAACAAAAGAGAAAATTAATTAATCTCAAAGGGTGTGTAGTCTTTTTAAGATGACCCTAGTAAGCTCAATAAAATAAATAATTGAATTACTTTGAGAAAATGATCTATTTAATTTTGAGCAAATTTATAAATTGATATAAAATAAAATTTAAGGGGTTTATGGATTAAACATATACATTAAGTAATCATCATTGATCACACAAAAAAAATATTTATGAAATTTTTTATTCATGTTTTGCGTGTTTTCGTGTCTCGAGGATGGGCATTACATTTGGTATTAGAGCAGAGGTTCACACACGCGAATCTCTGGGTAATTATTAAACTAGTCGACTATATTTTAATAACATTAATATAAATAAATAAATAAATAAAAATAATGGATTAAAAAAAAAAAAAAAAAAATTCAATCGTTATAATTTAATAATCTCTTTTCTCACCTCGTTCATAGGATGACACCCATGAGGCGACGATCGGTTAGGGGTTTGGGATGTAGTTCACCTATGCCCAAACCGCAGGTACCCAAGTTAGGGCCTCAGATCTTAGAGGCTCTTCAGCAGTTGATCGGTGTGGTGCAATAATGCCTTCCACCACCACAGGAGGTGAGAGAGGAGGATATTCCATTAGGAGATGAGGAGCCGATAGGCAAGGACGCACACTCAGAGCCGCCAGAGCATGATACCCTAAGGTAGGAGAGGTCACGTAGCCCTTCCGTCCATCGTGAGAGGGTGGCCTCTTACCGTCGGATCCATTCTCATAGTCTTGAGGGACCATTTGGGGATAGGTGACCCCACTCACCTATTGGAATGCATCGCCAAGACTAGGATACATGCAATGTGATTAGAGATCTTTTCACTTGCAATCACCTACTTACACTGGATCTACAGATGGCTTTGGGGCCGAGTCATGGCTCCTTAGCCTAGATAGCTACTTTGGCTTGCACTCTTATGAGAGAAAATTCAAGGCCAGGTTTCCATACACATCCTTTGAGATGCAATAGGAATTTGGTGGAGGAATGAGGATTGGAAGCTCCTTTTGACTCGAGAGACAAAGTGACTGGGAGTCGTTCAGGAGCATTTTAGGGTTCATTATATGTCAGAGAATTTTGTGTAGAAGAGGATTGATGAGTTTCATGACTCACGACAAGGATCTAGCACAGGGGCAAAGTATTAGAGTAGGTTCCTAGATCTTCTACAAAGATGTGGACTACCTTAAAAATGAAAAATTGTAGGTAAACAGTTTATTCGGGTCTGAATGTAGACATAGTAGGAGCAGTTAAGATGCTATCTCCTCCCACACTTGAGAAGGCCATTGAGAAGGCCTACTTAGCTGAGGAGAACAAGACCAAGGAATAGGAGCACCGAGATAGAAACAAGAGAAATTTTCAGGATAGGATTCAGGCCTTTCAGAGTCAGAGGTCATGGGGTAAAACACCACCCCCTAGAGGAGGATTCTAGCCTTCACTAGTAGCTACAAGGGCTCCACTACATCCATAGCAACATGACCACCAACAATAGAGGGTGAGACAGAACTAGAGCTTTTAGAGAGGTGGTATTAGAGGAGGTTTTGGTGGAGCCAGGGATAGGAGACAGGGTACGACTCAAAGCAAGTGCAGCAAGAAGATTGCATGCGATGTAATCTGCTAGGGTTGGGCTAGTAGGATTAGTTCACCAGAGTACAGGAGGGATCCCTTCTCAGAAGGGGTACAGGAGGATGTTTTATTTTGGGTCTCCTGATCACTATGTGTATATGTGCCTACACAAACCCGCTACCATGGATATGTAAAGAGCTCCTAGATCCGAGTAGATGGTGGGTGATGTGGGATGCGCCCATCGTGTGTATGCAGTGGTTGACAACCACCAGGCCGAGCATCAGGCCACTATTATTGAGACGATAGGTACTATCAGGGGTATTTTTGTCTCAGTAATTTTTGATTCAGGTGCTTCAGATTCTTTTATATCTCCTACTGTAGTGGACCAGTGTGGGCTAGTGGTGGCTAGGTAACCAGATAGTTGGCAGGTTGAGTTGGCCTCTAGGGCCAAACTTGCATGTGGACTCGTATGTGGAGAGTTACATACTTGATTTAGGAGTCTTCTCCACTACTCTTGACCTTTGAGTTATTCCTCTAGGATCCTATCAGGTAGTTTTGGGTATGGATTGGCTCGAGGCTCATTAAGCTAAGGTAGATTGCAGAAATAAGGTCATTGAGTGTCAAGATGATCTTGGGAGTGCAATTGTGATTTCAGGGATGTAGAGGCCTATCTCTTTACGTATGATCTCGGCTAAGTAACTCAAGTGGAGCCTACGTAAAGGTTGTCAATTGTTTTCTATCACCATTAGTGATCGATCACAGAGTACCCCAAAGCATTCACCCTTAGATGATCATGCAGTTTTGAGGGAGTATGCATCTGTGTTTCCAGACAAGCTTCCAGGGTTACCACCCCATAGAGAGGTGGATTTCACCATCGATTTAGTGCCAAGATCCACACCAGTTTCTAGGGCACCCTATTAGATTATGACTCCAGAGCTTCATGAGCTCAAGATTCAGTTAGAGGAGTTGTTAGAGAAAGGTCTCATTCATCCTAGTGTATCTCCTTGGGGAGTGCCAATCACCTTTGTGAAGAAGAAGGATAGTTCTCTTAGACTTTGTGTAGACTTCAGGAAGCTCAACAAATTCACAATAAAGAGCCGTTATCCTCTCCCCAGGATTGATGACTTATTTGATCAGATGCGGGGAGCTAGAGTGTTCTCCAAAATTTATCTCAAGTCAGGGTATCATCAGTTTCACATTTCAGATGCAGACATTCATAAGACAACTTTTTGCACACGTTATGGGCATTATGAGTTCACAGTTGTTCCATTTGGTTTGACTAATGCCCAAATTGTTTTCATGAGCCTCATGAATGGAGTATTCAAAACCTTTCTGGATCGCTTTTGCCTTAGTGTTCCTAGATGATATATTGATATATTCTCATTCTGAGGAGGAACATGAGGAGCATTTGAGATAGGTACTATAGGTTTTGAGAGAGTAGAAGTTATATGGGAACTTGGAAAAATGTAGCTTCTTTCAGACAGAGATTCAATACTTGGGTCACATCATATCAGGAGAGGGTATCTCAATGGATCCCTCTAAGATATAAGCTATCATGGATTGGCCAGCACCCACATCAATCACTGAGGTGAGGAGTTTTATGGGCTTAGCAGGTTACTACTACAAGTTTTTTTAGGATTTATCCAGGATTGCTCACCCTATTACTTCTCTTCAGAGAAAAGGGAAGAAGTTTGATTGGTCAGAAAAGTGTGAGCAGAGACATTTCAGTTTCTTAAGGAAAGGTTAACGATGGCGCCCATCTTAGTAGTTCCAGACCTGATAGAGGACTTTGTTGTTTGTACTGATGCATCACTAGAGGGTTTGGGAGCTATTCTTATGTAGGAGCATCGGTGATTGCCTTTAAGTCACATAAGCTCAAAGACTACGAGCTTAACTATCCTACCCATGATTTAGAGCTTGCAGCAGTCATTCATGTGCTTGTGCATTGGCATCATTTCCTTTTGGGTAGACCTTTCATTTTGAGGACTGACCACCGTAGTTTATAACATATCTTCTCATAGCCAAACCTTATGCTCGACAATGGCGTTGGATGGATTTCCTATGTGAGTACGACATGGAAGCACATTACATCAAAGGAAAGGAAAATGTCATTGTAGATGCACTTAGTAGGCAATAACATGTTCTTGCATCTTTGACCACTATGATTAGATTTAGAGGTAGAATTCTTGAGCATCTTCTAGAGGACAGTTTTATGAGGGTGCTAGATAGATGTTGGAGTCATAGGGTTCGTTAGAGATAGATGATTTACTTTAGTTCCATAGGTGTATCTATATGCCTAAGGATCAAGATCTGTGTATCTTCATCCTTACAGAAGCTCATCGAGCTCCATACGTAGCACACCCAGGAGTAAAGAAAATGCACGCCCATATGAGAGAGTTATATTATTAGCCCGGTCTATGATGAGACATAGTGGATTTTGTTGCACGTTGCCTTGAGTGTCGAGGGTCAAGGTAGAGAACTATCATCCCACATGACTTCTACATCCTCATGATATTCCCGAGTGAAATGGGATGTGATCTCCATGGATTTCATAGTCGACTCCTATGTCTTCATATCACCACGATGCCATTATAGTCACCATAGATAAGTTGACCAAGGTAGCACATTTTTCGTCAACCAAAGTCACCTATAATGCTTAGGCTATCACCAAAGTATTTATGGAGGACATTGTTAGATTGCATGGGATTTCGAAGACCATCATCAATGACAGGGATACCATTTACACTTCAGTTTTTTGGACTTCCTTTCAGGCCACTCTTGGTACTCAGATTAATTTCAGATCAACATATCATCCAAATACGATGGACAGACCGAGAGGGCTAATCAGTCTTGGAGGACATGTTGAGGATGTATGTGATGGATCAGAAAAATAAGTGGGAAGATTATCTTCATTTAGTTGAGTTTGCATATAACAATAGCTATCATAGTTCCATTGGTATGGATCCATACCAAGCTTTGTATGGACAACCTTATAGGACACCTCTAAGTTGGGACAGACTAGATGACAGATTATTCTGGGACCAGCTTATCTACAGGACTTAGAGCAACAGGTGGTTCTAATTTGATAGCATCTTGAGTAGGCTAGAGCATGCCAAGGTGTATGCAAACACCAAGAGGACTGATCGTCACTTCTTAGTGGGTGAAAAAGTCTTCTTGAGATTTCATCCTCATAAGATCCCAATCCGTTATGGAAAGGGTTTTAAGCTATCACCTTGTTTTGTGGGGCCTTTTGATATTTTAGAGGTCATCGGTCTAGTTGCCTATCACCTAGCTTTTCCACCACGCCTTGCATGGGCCCATGATGTATTTCATGTTTTTGTACTACATAGATATGTACCAAATGTTTCTCATATTTTGGATTAGTCGGCATTACAGGTAGAGGATGGAGGGAAGTGGAGGCTAGAGCCCATATGCATACTAGAGCACCGAGGTTGGACCTTTGAGGTTGATACTTGGACCAGGTTAGAGTGCAATGGGATAGATATGATGAGACAATAGCTACCTGGGAGGATGCTACACCATTGAGGGCCAGATATCCCTATCTCTTTCAATGACTTCTAGGAGGAAGTCTAATTTTAGTAGAGGGGGATGTAGTGCCCACATTTTTATAGCCTCAATTATTTATTTTTCTCTTTACTCATAGACATTTTTCGGCAGGTATTTAATATATTTTGGACATTATATTAGGATATTTGACCTTCTTAGACATGTATGGAGATTTAGGTGTATAACGCCAATTTATCTTGATTACTATGTTGACACCTTATCTTATGATGTCATGGATACTAACTGATATGATGTTTTTTTGAACCATAATTATATTGATGGATATTCAGTTAGTTGCATGTTTGGATTCTATGGATGTATGTCACTTTATCATTATGTCTAACTCATGGTGAATTGTGTATAATTATGCATGTTGTCGCATTTTCAATTCTAGAATGATGATATGCTAGCATAGAATTCATTGATTTCTTATTGAGTAGTTGATTCACATTTTATCGGACATGTGTGTTTAATGTGTGCAATGAGTGTGCAAGTGACAGGTCACAGGAGAATGTGGGATTCAGGGTAGCTACACAATTTTGCACAAGCAACCCATGGGGCTAAGTCCTAACTGTGTTTATTGTATGAGGCCTTAATATTAGAGTTTATTGTTTTGGGCACCATGAGTGACCCTCATTTGTAATGTAATATGTCTTGTAATATTAATTTTGCTTAGGATGTTTAGTTTACTTTGTAAACTTGATTTAGGGACTTAATGGCCCCCACTTGCATTAAGTTTTGAGTTTGAATATTTATGTATTTAATTAGAGGGGATTAGGGTCACATGTGAACCCTTGGGTGGGCCCCACATTCTCTACACTTGTTCCTAAAAGTGCTAAACCCGAAATTGGGCTATTTTAAGCATTTTAAGTGACCCCCTTTTAGCTTGGGAGTTTACTTAGCATGAAAATGGTCCCTTGGACCCTACCTAATAGGAAGGGGGCTTCATTCCAAGGCATAGAGGGAGTTTCCCTCCCATTTTACCTCCCTTTGGTCACATCCATGTAAGGTGGATGGGTATGTGTGTTTTGTTAAAAGTTGCACAAGTCTGTTTTGTTTTCATTTTGGGTAATTTGGGAGAAGAGGGTTAAAAGAAATTTTATCGATTCTCTCTTTTATTTTGAGAATCTTTGACCTTGAGGGAAGAGAGGGTGACACATGTCACCCCCTCATTTGTGAGGATTTTTTTGGCTCCTCTTCAAATTCTCCCTCATGGTGAAAGAAGAGGAATTTTTTTGGGGAGCTTTTTCTTGGAGGCTTGTGGATTTTGTAGCTAGAGCTTGCTTGGATAAAGAAGTGGAAAATTTAGAGTATTGGAGAGATTTTGGAGGTAGGCTCCTTGAGCTCATTCTATATTTTATAATATGTTAGATCTTAGTTTAGTTTTTTTAAAAATGTGTGTTTCTTTTGGGTGTGGCTATTTGTTGTTATGCTTGTTGTTTTATTTTCTCCATGCATCATAGGGCATGATGGATTTTTGGAGTTTGTGGGGGAAGAGAGAGGGATTTTTCCCTCTCAATCCTTATGGCTTGATGGGCAAGCCTTGTAGGATTTTTCTTACTCCCCTTAAATGGATTGAGGTGGGGAAGGTGGTTCATATGGTTTGAACCCCCTTCCCCATTCTTGGAGAGGAAACCCTTTGGATTTTAAAATCCTCCCATGAAGAATTTTGGTCAAGGGATACAAAAATCAGGAGGGTTTAATGAATTTGGAGAAATAAGGAGGTTGTGGAGATTATTGTTTATCCGTAACCCATGTTGGCTACACTTTTGGCACTTGGAGATTTCTTTCTTCTCTTCCCCATTTTGGAGGTAGAATATGGTTTCTCCTCTTTTCCCTTATTTGCAATATTTGGTGTTTGTTTCTTAGTGCATGGTCTTAGCTTGTATGTGAAAATAATGTTGGATTGTCTCCCTTACTCTTGTGTAAAGTTGTGGAAACTAGTCCTCTTTCCCATGGGCTTGGGGGAGGCTAGCATGCCTTCCAACCTTGGAAAGACATGTAATGATGCCTAAAGGTTGGGTGGTTAAACAAGCCTTGTTCTCTTGGATTTGGATTCTTGTAAAGTATTCAAGTTTGGAGCTCAAGTATAGAGATGGTTGGAGTTTGTGGTATTTTGGTCTTTCCTTGTCCTCTCAAATTTTTGTGAAGCATCACTCTCATTGTATCTCTAAGAACATGGCTATGAGGAAACTTTCATGTTCTTGTAAATCCCTCCTTTTTGTATTTGAACTTACTTGTAAACTTGAGTTATTTTTGTTTAAGCAATCTCTTTTTATCCTTGTAAAGAAGCTTGGGATGGGATTTATTTTGAGTAGTTGTGTATTTTGGAAATATATGGCACATTGAGTTTGAGCTTCTTGGAGATGAAATATTGTAACAAATGTTCCTTTAATAAGAAATTTTGTAACCCTTATTTGAGAAGGAATTGTTGATTTATTGAGAATATTGAATAACCTTGTAATACTTACCTTCTTGCAAAATTTGGTGGCTTTATACAAATGGAATAAAGTTAGCTTATACTCTCTTGTCCAAGTGAAATCTTAATAGGTGCTTGCATTTGAAATCCTATTTTAAAATGTGAAGTATTTTTTTAGCAAAATCTTTTGGCATGTTTCTAGTTTCTTCTCTTGAATGAAATACAACACTATATGCCTTTGTTTCACATATAGAAATAAATAGTTTTAACCTAGATTTTATTTCAAAACAAAAATAACTTATTAAGTCTCATAGTCCATGTGGACAACAACCCAAGTTTATTATAATTTTTTTAAAATTGTGGCATTATCTTTTTCTTAGAGTATTATATAAAATATTTAGGTAAATGCCATTTATCCATATTTCAGAAAACAACTACCTTATGACTCTTACATAGTAGTTTGTTATTCAACATCTATTACTATGGAGGCCACTCTATTGTAATATTCAAAATATGAAACATCACATAATAATTTATTGATATATATATATGGTTATAATACAAAATGTATAAAAATTTAATATAACTGTTATACTATTATATAACTCATAAGGAGCAAGATGTATTGATGAAATATTATAAAATTCCATATTATATATATATATATATATATCTAATATATTTTACTACGTAATGATATTTTAATCCCTTTAATGATTATACAACAACCAAAAATATATTATTTGAAATTAGGGTGAAAGGTTTTTGTATGGGAATCTCTACAAAATAGAACAAAGGGAGGGTCAAACCCCTCCCCATCCTCCTTACACACAGCGAAGACTGTCTCCAACCCGTGCGCTTCCTACGACTCCCATTCCTATGCAGCTGTGCCACTCCACCACCACACACCCCACACCTACATCTCCTCTCCCCACATCGTCTCCTTTCCCCATCCCCACGTGGGTACCACCCTCTCCCTTCACGCAGACCCATTATCACTCCAAACCACCGCTTCCACCCTCCGCGGTCTTCCTTCTATGCCATCCCATATTTCTTCCTCCTCCAGTGCATCCACACCCCCTCTCCACATAGGTCTTTCCCTCTCCAATGTGTCGATGCATACCTTCTTTGAATAGCACCGATGTATCTCGTAGATTTGTAGTTTTTGGGCATCAATACATGTGTTTTTATTTTACGGTTATATACATATATTTGTGCTCACTCACTCATATAATTTTGCTATCAAAAGGGGTATGTAAATACATCTAATATGAGGAGAATCCTAGAAATGAAATGTTGCAACAAAATAATAATAATAATAATAACAACAATAATAAACATGCATGAGAAACCCCAAGAAAGTCTCAGCAACTTGATAGATCCTCAACATACTCTTGCAAATGGTAAACAAGGAAAAATGAGATGAGAAAATAGAAAAGAAATGAGCATAACGATGCATTAGGGAAACTTTAGGGAAAACTCAAAATCTAGGGTCCAGATTTGATTTCATCCTAGGGCTCACATTTAACCCTACACCTTTTAAGTCATGAACTGCTTATGGGAATGGGAAATAACTTTTGTGGTGGGTGTGGAAATACAAATAAACAAAACAAAAAATTAATTAATCTCAAAGGGTGTGTATTATTTTTAAGATGACCCTAGTAAGCTAAAAATAAATAAATAATTAAATTACTTTGAGAAAATGATCTATTTAATTTTGAGCAAATTTATAAATTGATATAAAATAAATTTTAAGGGTTTACTGGATTAAACATATACATTAAGTAATCATCATTTATCACACACACAAAATATTTACGTAGATGTTTAGTCACGTTTTGGTGTGTTTTCGGTGTCCCAAGGATGGGAGTTATAAAAAGAAAGTCGGTGGTTAAAGAAACATATATATATATATATATATATATATATATATATACAAGCAGCACAGAGAAAAATATATAGATTAGATAGATATGAGAGGAGAATGTAAAGAGTGGAGCTCAGTAGAAATACTCTGCGAGAACTCGTGGGATTGGGTAGAGGCTATATAAGTGAGTAATGTGTTAAGGGGATGAGATATAAATTTTTCTTTGTATGGATGAAACACATGATCCTTGCTATGATGTATGACTTTAATTTGATCAAGCTATGGTAGTCTAATGGGTCCATTGAATGTAATGAGGTTACAAACATGAATGAGTATGAATGTAATTGATTTAATTCATATCTATATCTTTTCATTTATGTTCATGGATGTTATGGAGTAGATGTAAACCCTTATGTATTTTACTTTCTGCTTTGTAGTTCTATCTCATATCTATAAGTACCCTCTATTTGGAATGGATACATTTTTCTAGAGGCCGTTAAGCCCTATGATGATTGTGTGTCTCATTTCCACCTTTATTCATTAAGTTCATGACATAGATGATGGTTTCCCACTTAACTCACATAAAAGAGAGACTTGGCACCTACACGTGCCTTGGGTGAATGCCCAATGCCCGCTAGGTGATAGGCCGGTAAGGATGGGATTCCCTTGTTCTTATGGTAGGTGTAAAAATGACTACATCTTGGTTCTGCTGCCAGACATCTTTTCAAAGTTGTAGTGGGAAATGGCATACATATTGATCAGTGTAATAAGTGATGACAGAGCGTTTGACCTTGGAGAGTGTTGAATCATGGTTTAAAAGCATGGAGGATGAATTTTATCAAAGATTCAACACCGGATTTTAAGTTTGATGCATGTAGATGGGTAGAAGAGAACCTCTACCATGATTTGTATGAAACATTTTTCTCGTTGCTTCCCAAGAGAGTTGTATAAATGGATCTCAAAGATATGTGTCTAGATCAAGTGGTATTATAGATCACATGCATAGACCCAAGAATAATACCCAAGGTTGCGGGATTCGATATGACGTGGACTTGTGCTGTGGATCATTGGTGGAAAGGAGAAGTAGCTAGCTACACTTTGGAGTATGCTATTTCTACATATTCTTGTCCGTAAGTTTCGAGTTTGAGTTTTTGTGGGATCGCAGAGGATCATTTCTATGTTTTATCCCTCTAGAATTGAATATCTTGATTGTTACCTTGAGTTTAGAGAAATTTCTAATGGCGGATAAACCATTCTGTGTTGGGCGAGGAAGCTAGGGTGGAGGAAGATGGTGCATATTACGACGAGAGAAAGAAAGGGAGGAGAGATGGCTCAAGTATAATGAAGCACATGAAATTGAGATTGTTAGACAACATGAGATTATAGGTGTGATGGATCTATGGAGGCTGATGTTGTGGGAAGGAGTTGAGGTTCATGCATAGGATGTGGAACCTGAGCAGTCTATGCTACCCCATCTTGACAAGTGCGTAAGAGAGACCCCTTCAGCTTCTGATGATAGTTCATCATGTGGAGAGAGAAGATTCATTGGCATGTATGTAAACCCACCTAGTGACCAAAGTTTGGTGCTTGGTTTTATAGATCAAGGAAGGACTATCATTGACCCAGTTGGTATTAGTGAAAGTGACAGATCTACGCCTAGGAGATACAATTTTTCATTTCCCACTTCTATGGCTATGCATACTATTCCAGTATTTGGAGGAATTTTTAGACAAGAAGAAAGTACGTAAGACTTCGGTCTTACATCCGGAGTGACGTGGGGTACACTATTGGTAGTGGGGCATTATCACAGACCATAAATGCATAGTTTAGTGGAACTTTAGGGACCCTTGGCATGACCACTACAGGACCTGGTGGATCTGGTGAGTCAAGAGGAATAGGACCTAGTGGATCTGGTGTATCTAATGGGTCGGGAGGAATAGGACCCGTGGATCTCGGTGGGTTAGGAGGCACAAGACCCGTGGATCTCAAGGCGGTAGAGGAAACACCAGAGGAAACCAATCCTCTAGCTCAAGAGGACAAGGACCCCAGCAACCCCCTCAAGTCTTCTTTGAGATGTATTTATAGTTTCAGACACGAGAGGTATTAAAGATGCTTTGCAAAACATGTTCACAAGTGTGAGCTGCTATGGCACATGAAGGGGATCAAAAACCCCGGAGCATAAGGCTAGTCAATTTGTAATGACGTTAAAAGGGCACACACATAGTTGGTATAAGAAATATGACCCTCATCAAACGATGGTGGATTATACTAATTTAAAGAATGCCTTTTGGCATAATTCCACATCTTTGAGTTTGAACATAAGAGCATCAATTCCCTAAAGGAGATTCAAAAAGGAATGGTGGAGAGTGTGTGGGAGTACGATGCATGGTTCAAAACCCTCCCGTAAAAATTATCATATGACATTCACCCTTCAAAGCATGCTCAATGGTTTGTTAGGGGGTTGATAAAACCTTTTATAAGAGCTCTATCTCATAAAAATTTTATAGATCCATGTGAGGTGTAAGAAGCTAACTGTGTCTGTGAAGCTATTGGAAGTGTTGATACTGGTGTTAACCCATTTCTGGAGGCTCAAATCCTTCCTATGGCTAACTAGCTAGAGAAGTTGTCTGAAAACTCAACCCATGAGACTCGTAGTGGTATATGGTGTAAAAATTGTGAAGTAGAGGGGCATGTCAAGGATAACTACCCTGAGGATAGTACATGCCGTAACAAAGGATCAGAAATGTCATCATGGGGACCATGATGTAAGTAGATGCCCCCTTTACAACATGTAATTCAGAAGAATGTGTCTTGCTACAATAAGATCTGCACCTCTACAACCCATGATACTAAGGATTGTAGGCTTATTGACTAGATCCATAAGGCCATTGATCATGGGGTGCACCAAACCATCACTACCAAGAGCTATAAAGGTGATGATCATTGTTATGAGGAGCACACAGATGGAGGCATGTTTGGAAGGGGATTTTGTGGAGGATTCCATGGTTGTGGTAACCAAAGAGGAGGAAGAAGTGAGATTCCATATGGAACCTATTTTAATTGTGGGTCTATAGAGCATTACAAATGAGAATGCCTAGACCTATTGTAGTGCTCATGGTGTAGGAAGAAGCACAAGTATGAGGAGTGCTCTGAGTTGTTTGAGCATATGAATCAATAGCACCGGAAAGACAAGAGTGCTGCAATGGTAAGAATTAAGAAGATGGTCATATAATGGATGCCATGAGTGACACGTGATGTAGGCTTGGAACTTGTTATGGTAACAAAAAGAGCAGAGGCCGCACGTGTAAAGGAAATACCAAGGTAGAAGAACTTGGTTTCAAGGGAAGAAGTGGTACATGGGAAGTACCTAGACCCTACGCATCAAAAGGAGGTATATCAAGAAACCATGGATGTCATTCAAAGTTTACAAGGAGAAATCCAATGTCTAAAGGAGAAGTCTAGGAGGGAGGAGAAAATAAGGAGGTTAAGGCACCAAAAGATGACCTAGTTGAGGTCGTGGAATTATATAAAATGCTAAGGCAAGATAGTATTATTATCTTGCTAGGAGCATGGTTGAGAGAGAGAAGGTACCATGTGCCGAGAAGAGTGCGAGAGGTAGGTCTTGCATGTAAACCTTCCCCCTCAAATCCTTGACTACGATAGGGAGATCATGTTAAATGTGGTCATGGATGGATGGCTCCTAAGTAATATCCTCATTGACATAGATGTGGAGGTTAATGTTCTTACCTTAGATGCATGACATTAGATGGGAAGACCTGCATTATAACCATCTTCTAATGTTCTATATATGGAAAACAAAATGAAGGTAATTCCCATTGGTATCTTAAATGATGTAGCTATCACAATTCAAGGGGCTAAGTTTATCGGGAACTTCAAAGTCTTGGTGCTCACCGAGGTAGACAATTACCCAACACTACTTGGGTGCCTATGGTGCTATAAGAACAATGCAGATCTTCAGTTCAACAAGGGATACATAAGCTTTGAAAATGAGGAGGAACGAGTCATCATACCCCAGCTAATGGGAAGTCAACACCCTATACTAAACCTTTGGGAGAAGAGGTCCTGGATAGAATATATGTGTGCTCAATTAGGGATCCAAAGATAATCCATCCTACCGATAGAGTTATGTAATTTGAGGATGTAAGTGACACAACTAGTCTAGCATGTGATAATTGGGCATATGGAACCTATGATTTAATCATATGACATTTGAGAGGATCAGTGATAAAGGTGACAAAGGTGCGTATGGTCTGACACCTAGGGGGAAAGGAGCTACCTAAGCACTCGGAAGGATCCTTCCCTGAGGTATTTTTGTAGAAGATGGAAGCTTAGTGGAAGGAGGAAAATGAATGAAGGGGGATGCTAAGTTACATCCTACTAGGAACTATTGCACGCTGGTGGGAAATGCATCAGGATAATCTCTTAGAATGGCACGAGGTTAGAATTGCCTTATTTATAAGGATTTGTAGGAGTAATGTGCCCATGGCTATAAAATATTACCATGGTAAAGAGATCGCTTCCTTCCATATCCAAGCATGTGAGATAGCCTGGATGGGAAGCATAGAAGCATTTCCACCTTCATTATGGGTTCACAAGTTATATTCCACCCTACAAGGTTGTGCACATGCATGGTATATTCATTTTGAGACATGTTGCTAGAAAGGGAATTAATGTCTCGGCT
The DNA here is from genome assembly GCA_018340775.1 of Taxus wallichiana var. yunnanensis. Classification (NCBI taxonomy): domain Eukaryota; kingdom Viridiplantae; phylum Streptophyta; class Pinopsida; order Cupressales; family Taxaceae; genus Taxus; species Taxus wallichiana. The sequence goes on along the minus strand of CM031242.1, from coordinate 777,312,716 downwards.
CTGCGGAATAGACTTGCTTCTATCCTTTCATTCCTTTGAGAAACAGATAAGGGTTAGGGCTAGGAGGAATACATGTTGAATGTTGAGATGGTGGGAGCGTCTTTGAGAAAGATCGATCGACCGCGAAGAACTCCTTTTTGTCTCGGAAGGACTACCTACAAGTAAGAATACAAGACCACCAGATTTTAATTAGACAATAAATGAGGGAGCTGCCTTAGGCCCAGGAAATATAAAACTTCCTTTCGAAGGTGGTCAGTTCCCCTTTTAATACGAATTAACACAAATGATAACAAAGAAAGCTATTGCAAAATCACGATTTAGGTATCTCACACAAAGCAATAGAAGCTAAACTATCAATAATAAAGCGCCACGTTGTTTGTTCGTTATCGGTCGCTGATACATTCAGTTGAGTTATAGGGATAAACCAGATCGATCTGAGGTTGTTAGGTGACAAATAGGTGAGAAAGGGTTTTGGGGTATAAGTCACAAAGACCGACACGGCCACTGGATAACCGACCGCGGTTAGAGAACCACCGCCGGTGGGGGATAAACGACACCGATAGGGTCAGCAATCTAAGTGCTTCTCGGATAGAGGTTGGTCAGAAGGTGATCGTGGGGTTATTAAGATTGGTGGATGGCTGAGGGGAATAATGGGAGGACAGGAAGGTTCGTGAGTGTGATAAAATGGTCTTCCGGGAAATACAAAGATGTATGGATGAAGGTTCAAGGCAGGGTGCCGGTAAGTGGTAGATCTAGGAATGAGCTTATAATTACTATCAATCCACAAGCTCAAGAAATGGTGCTTAGAAACATACAAGACACTACTTACTCATTCCTGATGAAGATGTAGGTTCCAGGACTCTGATGACGAAGACATGGCTCAAGTGGGATGATCTGACAATCCAAGATGAGCTATCTCCTCTCTCGATGCTCGAATGAGTGTCACTGGGCTCGTTATTCCCATGCGATCTTGGGCTTGATGTCCTTCTCTGCAAACTTATCTATTTTCTTCACTTGTCTCTCGCTCGCCAAGCAAATCCGATCCTTTCAATGATTTCTCCTCTTTTCGATCAAATGAAAATCCGATCCTTTGTTTTTGGTCGAAGTGGTCATTTACAGGAACCGATGGCGCTTACAAAACCGACGGCGGTCGAGTAGAACCGCATTTCGGCCATGTCAAAGTGGGCTATTTTTGGTAAAATAGCCAACTTTCCTCTCTCTTTTTCTCCCGAGGGATTAGTTGTGGGCTTGGTCAAGTCATTATGAGGTCAGTTTTAAAAGTGCGGGTGAGGAGTAATTAATCATAGGTGTGGATGTGAACCAAGTTATAGGTCTTAATTAGGTTAGTTTAGGGTTAAGACTAGGTCATGATGAGGTGGCGAAATGAGGTGGCAGGTATGGCGATGTGGATTTATTAATTATAAGGTAATTAATAAATAATTGTGTAAGGTTTAGGTGATGAGGTTAGGTCACAAATGAGATGCGGGCACAGGTGTCGTAATGACACAAATTTGGTGTCTACATTAGCCCTCTTGTTGTTGTGTGGCTTGTCTTGTTAAAGCTCACGCAGACAATAATAAGAAGTGGTTACCCTGTTAAGGGTATAGGTAATCCCCTCAAATCTATCACAGATTGAGGTAGCGTGAAATCGTGATAGGGTTGATAAAGGGTAAATGGTGTTTAGATGATGGTAAGATGGTGGGGTAGGTCCAAGGAAGCGACGCACGTTGAAATGTAGTAGTGCGACCAGTGGTACATGATTCAAGAGAAAACAAGCAATTCATAGCAAAGGTCGATAGTTTATCCAAACAAGGGTGATATAATCCTAATATCCAAGGCATAGGAAGTAGCTCCAGGGGATATAACGGGTAAGGTACAGAACGTTTAGGCATGTTCGGCAAGACTAAAATGGTTGGTTTGGTTGAGATAAACGTCACGGTCTTGGTCTAGGAAAAGTTGGTCGACTGATCAAGTCAAGGACCCTAATCATGCTAAAACACGAACATGTGAGCTCGATTGAACAAAAAGTGACATGATGGGTGGATAAAAGTGTATTGTGTTGATGTTGGGTGAGGTATTTAATTGGTGCGGCCTTAGGTCGGGCCAAATGGTTGGGTGTGGTCTTGGGTCGGGCCAAATGGTGGGTACGGCCTTGGGTCGGGCCAAATGGTTGGTTACGGCCTTGGGTCAGGCCAAATGGTTGGTTACGGCCTTGGGTCGGGCCAAATGGTTGGTTACGGCCTTAGGTCGGGCCAAATGGTGGGTTACGGCCTTGGGTCGGGCCAAATGGTTGGTTATGGCCTTGGGTCGGGCCAAATGGTGGGTTACGGCCTTGGGTCGGGCCAAATGGTGGGTTACGACCTTGGTCCAAATGGGCCTCGATGGTCAGTGGTGATGACCTTGAGTCGGGCCACGGGCCTCTGGGTCGCCAAAAGTTAACAAAGGGTTTTCAACCAAGGTGGATATAGGCGATGTTGGTAGAAAGGGCGATTAGTAAATAAGGGCAGAAATTGGGGTAGAGGTGGGATAAAACCGATATCGATTGTGTATGACCGATATCGGTTAGGTGACCGATACGGTTCCTTAGGGCACAATATAACCGATATCGGTTATAGGTCAAAACCTATAAAAAGAAAAAAAAAAAAAAATACGGCCTCATTATTCATATTGTCAATTTGAAACCCAATTTGAGTTGTCTGAGGTGTATTGTTGAGATTGGAGCATTTGTTGGTTGAGGTGGCACTATTTGAGTGGAGAAGTGAGTGTTGGTGGACCCTAGTGAGTAGGAGGCAGCATTTGATTGGTGGAGGACCCAAAGAGGAGAGTTTATAGCCATGGCTCAGCCAGGAGGAGCAGGAGGTGCTGGACTAGCTGGACCACCACCACCCATCCCACCACGACGACGTGTCATCATACCGTAGGTTCAAACCCTTCATCAGTGTGAATTTGATTGTGTTGTCGATTTGGGGTTTGGGTAGGAATGTAAGGTTTTTAGAAAATAATTAATAAATGGAAATTATTTGAAAAAAGGAGAGGGTAGATGGGTGAAATAGGCCAAGGCGGCAGGGTGGGTAGGTTTTTAGGGTGTTTGGGTGGGTATATAGGGAGAAATAGGAAAAAAATTGAATGGGGTAGCCGCGTCGGGTTCGGCCTTGCTCGGGTATTTTCCAGCTGACCGATGCTTTGGCCACTAAGCAACCGCATCGGTCACGAAGTTTTGGGGTAGGTCGGGTTTGTGGTGACCGGTGTCGGTCTAACGTTGACCGGCGTCGGTGGAGAGGGGACCGGGATTGGTTATGGGTGACCGCACCGGGTCCCTAGGTAGGATTTGCTATTTTGTTGCGTGGTTTTGTGGTGGTTTTGGGTGTTAAGTTCTTGTTGGGGCTGGGGTTGGGGTTGTTGTTGTTTGATTGATTGGGTGTTGGGTGTGAAGATGGAGGGGGATATTGAGAAGATAGGTGGGTAGAGGTGTGTGTTAGAGAGTCGGGGTGTGGTCGGGGGTAAAAAAAAGGGGTATAGAGGGTATAAGTAGATGTTGTGATAAAGAGTAGGGCTAATGTAGTGAGTTGGTTTTTGCGCAGCACGCGCCAAATGATGATGCGGACAGATGCCCCACCGTTGAGACGGATGCAGCCACACGTCAGCGCAGCAGCAAAGGGGCATTATGCGCGAGGTGGGACTCGACGAGTCCAATGCAGACAGGGGATCGATAGGGATCACAGTTTGATGGTCGCCCTCATCGAGAGATGGGATCCGGCGACCAATGTGTTCCATCTCCCGACTGGAGAGATGACCATTACATTGAGGATGTGTATCGCATCCTTAGATTACCGATTGATGGAGAGGCAGTCTTCCAGGTGGACGCAGAGACAGCCATGGACAACATCTTACATGTATTCGGGATGCAACCGCTTATCGACGTATCACAAAGCTAGCATCGCGTATGGGGATATGTACCGTGCCCACCGACATGAGACACGGCTTCACTGTGTTGATGATGATCGGATTACATGCTTCACCTCCCGACTCGTAGGGAGGCCGCTTTCACGGGCGTTGATGGGGTGTTACACGAGATGGTCGAGGAGCATACATGTTATGCTTGGGCACCAAAGATACCCAAAAGCAGCTTATACCGAGAGCCGTGGGGCTATCGCCGATGAGGTGATTCAGATTTGCTCTACGTTTTGTTACACTCATTGGGCATATGAGCATATCATATGTATTAGACCAAGAGGGCTGCCCCAAGCAGCCTGGCCACAGTGATCTACGATATGGCTTTCGTGAGGTGGTCAGGGTCGTGGGCCACCCACGAGCCATTCTCACCGGACGAGATGTGGCATATTACCGCATGTATTAGAGGGCTTGACAACGTTAGATATTGTATGGAGACCTTATAGAGGTCATCACCCCCGCGGAGGAGCCCGAGCACAATGGCATGCAGTGGATCCAAAGATACATTCTAGATAATGACGGAGGCCGGGGAGCATGAGTGGATTCCCCTGAGAGGGTACGCCAAAGAGATGGGGCTACGACAGATGAGCCACCTCCCTTCCCCGCACTCGGAGGGATGATGTAGAGGCTCCACTGCCTGCACCACATACCCCGTGGACCCAGATTGGGCAGCAGAGAGGCAGTAGACGATACAGTGGACGACGCCGGCTGCACGGATCATTTTTAGTATGGTGGGCAGGAGAGAGAGCCGCGAGGAGAGCACAGCCCGCACAAATGACTTCAAGGGCTGTTAGAGTAGAGAGGGACCAGCTCAGGGGCTGTATAATTATTACAGGGCAACTTCACGCCGCACAGTGCACATATAGGTGTCTTACAGGGGCAGCTAGCCCAGCTCAGGCATAGCACAGTATAGAGCTACAGCACACAGCACACCAAGGGCACCACCAAAGGCACCAAAAGCACAGTGCACACACACAGTGTACCATCACCATGCACCACAAGTGCACCACCACCACCATGACACCAAAGACACACAGGGGCACTGGTATTAGGAGTCAGGGGACCAGCCCCAGCAGCTATGGTGGCACGGGACCGTTATATGGAGGCGAGAGCGAGGCCCTGACTATCATCAGATGTTCTCGATGGTACACGGGCTGACTATCACCATATGCGGCACATGAGCAGTAGAGACCTCGCAGAGTCGAGATCCTGGGGTGGCGCAACATGCACACCGGGGATCTCAAAGGAGGAGGAGAGGCGAGGCAAGTGGACCCGCAGGAGAGGTGCCGAGGGTGGTGGGAGAGCCGAGACATCCCCTGGTCGAGATTTTTATTTGTACATATTGATATAGGCACCGGTCCTCACAACCGGTTATGTTTATAGAGGCCTGCGTGCCCACATATGATTTATTCATTCATTTATTGATTCATTTATTGTATATACCAGCCTGCGAGCCGAGTACAGTTGTCAGATAATGATACCGCCCCCTCGAGCCGAGTATTTTTTTTTTGATATGAGAGACCGCCTACGACCGAGTCGAGATTATGATGACATTATTGTGGCTCATGTGGCTTTGTAGTATTATGAGATCACAGAGGCCCCTATGCAGGGCAAATTGTATATTTGAAACTGTATATATATATATATATGATGATTTTGACCGACATGCTGTGTTTAAAATGTTTTAAGTGTTTTGTCGATGGTTTGTGATATTTAATGTATGATGAGTTTGATTCACATGGTTTATGATGTTGATGTCTTTCGTTGATGGGATGTATGTATATATAGATGATGAGTTTAATTGACATGTTGTGTTATGAAATGTTGTATGTTTTGTCACTGGTTTGTGAAATTGAATGTATGTAGCTGCTGAGTCGATCCAAATGGTGTATAGATTGATGGTTTTGATATCGTTTATTGATGGCTTGTTTGTTTTGTAATATAGAGAAATGATGTTGATGAAATTGTGATGAGAGATAGATTTGATGAAAAATATGGATAATGGTGTTGTTTATGCAGGAAAAAGAGACGGGCGCCACAAAAATTAGGTAAAAATGAAGAAAAGGCTTAGGTTAAAAAAAAGGGGGATATGACCGATATCGGTTAGATAACCGATGTCGGTAGACAATAGACCGATATCGGTTAGGTAACCGATATCGGTTATTCAATATGAGCTTTTCCTAAAAATAGAAAAGCTTTGGTGGCAACTTAAGTTCTTATTTTTAGATTCTTATTTTTAGAGTCATGCAGTTAAATATGTGAATGCGATTACTGCTTGACAATCGAGACAAGTAATCGTATGAAAGAATTTTGAGTGATAAGGAGGAAAGAGACAGGTGAAGTGAGCGTGGGCTGAGATTCAAAAGGCAGAAAGACAAGTTATATTTAAAAGGGTGGTGAACATGGCTGAACGAGGAGAAGCATCCAACAGTAGGGACGAGGGGGAAGACATGTTCCGCCCCAAGCTGCTACATCCCGAGAGGTAAACTGTTTGGTTGTAATTTGATTCTTGTATGTTTTGTGAATAGGATGAAAGAAGTGTAAGTGGGTAAAGATGAGAAAGAAAAGGTGATAGGAAGGGTTGGGGATGGGGTGAGTGCTATGGGGTAGGTAAACAGGGTGGTCACATATGTTTTTAGGTATAAAATAGGAGTAAACGGGCAAAATAATTATCGTAGGTGTATGTTTTAAGCAGGGTAGGTATATTTTTTTGACAAAGGACCGGTATCGTTTAGAAGTAACCGGTATCGGTTAGCAAACCGGTATCGGTTATTCATAACCGATATCGGTCACTGTAAGAGTTTCCAGAATTTGAGAAAAAACCCGTGGAGATTTGTTCTTTTGAATAATTATGTGTCGTTTTGATGTATGCAGTGTAAGGTGGTTAAGGATGAATGATACTCAGCGTTGTTGCATGCACTTAATCCGAGCGGATGTAACACCAGCTGAATGGGCATTGATAAATCGTTTGGGGTTAAGTGGAATCCGCTATTATTCAAGAATCACGTGTAACCATGCTATGTTACAGGCGTTGATTGAGAGATGGAATCCAGAAAAGAATACCTTCTATCTGCCAACAGGGGAGATGACAGTGACTTTGGAAGATGTGTTCCATATTTTGAGACTCCCAATGATAGGAAAAATAGTGTATCAAGCGTTGCCTAGCGCGGGGCGGGCAGCGATAACAAAGATTTGGTTCAAATTTGCACGAGATTTGACACAACGAGGTTTATCATTTACGTATGGTACAATGTATGCAACACACCCCGAGGAGAACAAGGTCACCGTGTATTAATGATAGCGGTGGGGGTATTATGCATTACCGAGGGCGGAAGGTGGAAGATTTCCCAAAGCATTGATGAGTGTTATTTGGGAAATGATAGAAATGAGCGTGACTTTCGCATGGGCACCCGCATATCTGGCAGAGTTATATAGGGGTTTATGGGCCTGCAAGCGAAAACACAGATGACACTGATTGTTCGTCGCTTATTATTACATTGTTGGCCTATGAGCATATTGTTTGTGTGTGTCAATAATAGCCGACCCATCGAGTCGGGAGAGGCAGGAGTGCAAAGGTTGGGATTCATGATGGGTCCAGATGTAATGAAAAGAAGCTTGAGATCCCAGCCGTGATAGATGACATCGAGTATTATAGATGTATGGGAGATGGTGACAATTGCGGATATTTGTTGAGGCCTTACGGAACTATATGGTGACGGAGCACATAGCTGAGGAGTTGAGGGGTGTAGAGCGATTGAGATGGATCGCAGGGCACAGGCCAGGTGAGTACGAGAGAATTCCTCTAGATCGCGTGTGGCGACAATTTGGGTTCGTTCAGGATATACCGATGACATATAGACCATACATGAGGATCGATGCCGAGGCAAACATTCTCACCTCCCCGGCCTACACCTCCAGAAGGGCCAGAAGAGATAGCAGCCGATCGTAGGGTAATGGATGCGGGAACGACAGAGGCCTATAGAGTATGGTGGGTAGCAGAGCTGCGAGGTGCACGTGAGCGCCCAGACATAGCTGTGATTACAGTGGAGAGAGATCATCTATAGGAGTTGGCTCACCAGCTTCAAACACAGGTGAATGAGACAATGGGATTGTTAGAGGTTTCTCAGTTACGAGTGGAGAGACTGGAGGCAAGATTCCTCCACGCGAGAGGACGTATTCGTATGTTACAGGAGATGTTGGCGGATCAATGGGAGGAACCAATGGCAGTGGCACCTTTGAGGATGGAGAGGCCAACTGAGGGGCATCGACGATCACGATCACCACCTGATTCGGGAGGAGGTGCAAGGGTCTAAGTGAATTTCATAGGAATATAAGAATAAATAAGGATGCCGACCTACGAGTCGATGATAGAGAAGATGCATTTGTTTAACATCTAAAATAAAACTAAAGATGTATGTGGTTTTGAGTGATGATAATAATAAGAATGGTTGTGTTTTGAATGTTGTTTTTGTTTTGTTTGAAAAGGATAAAGATGAATGTTGGCAAATAGAAATACACAAAAAATATTTATATTTACAACACATGATAGGGTATGGTAGGGGATGGTCGAGCTAACCTTGGGAGACCCCATGTCTCCTAAGTGCTGCCTACATAGCCCATCGACAAAGCAAGGAGGGGCCTCGATCGATGTAGTTCTCCTTAGACCAGGAGAGGTGAATTCAGGCAATTTGGTTATGGTTAGGCAATTTGTTGGTTGGTAAAAAATTTGATGTTGGTAGGGTAATGTTGTTGGTGTTGGTAAGGTATTGGTGGTGTAGGTATAGGTGAAGTGAAAGTTAGCATACCCAAGTAGTAGGGAATCGTGTCCTGATTAAGGTCAACACACAATCCTAGAGTCGAGCAAAAGAGGCCAGAGTGTCCCGTAGTTGAGAAGAGCTAAACAAACCACATATTAATGTAGGATGAGCTTGAATCCCTAGGTACCTTGCATAGGCGAGAAGTCGATAGGTGAAAAGAGTGGTATAATCACAATATATCGGATATACGTCACGTCCCTTGAGTTTTGTTGTTTTGAAAAATGGTGAGGTGAGGTGGTTGATGTGGGCGAGGGTGCAGAGAACTTATTATAAGATGATTATTCTGACAAAAGAGAACCAAACCTAAATAGACAAGTCCATGACTCAAAAGTGTTTTGAAGTACTGCTTTTATTTTTATTTTATTTTTCTGGATATAGACTGATCGATGCGGGAAGTCTACATGGGATATGTATTTTGTTGTTCTTGAGGTCTTCACGAAGCTGATCAATGCGAGAAGCTTCTGATAAAGGCTGACTGTGTATAGTTGTCCTTCAAGGGAGCAGTCTATTTATAGTAGCAGATGCGGTGTTTATGTATAGCTGTCCTTCGGGGGAGCAGTCTATATATAATAGCAGCAATAGTTTGGCATATAGCTGTCCTTCAAGGGAGCAGTCTATTGTATAATTTAGAGGTCTAGATGTCCGTTGGGCATAAAGCATCTAGTTTTGTAGGAAGTTTGACTCAAGAAAATCCCATAAGTGTTTTAATTAAGAATGTGTCATTTTGATACTTTGAAGTCATGGACTAGACTAAAAAGGGGAAGGCATCTTTTAAGGGGAGGTGATAATCAAACCATGTGAGCTTGATTTGATTTTGAGATGTAAGAAACAAAGTGTATGTGGTGGTAAATGAGCTCAAGGGACGAGCGTAAGGTAGATAAGAAGTGATATAACACTAATTTCAATAAAGAGAATGGTCGAAGATGCAAGGCATTAAGGGCTCAGCTCAGTTTACCATTAAGCTTAAGCTAAACGATAAGTGCCTGATCCATAAGTGTGAGTGATAATGTAAGGCCCAATCCAATTAGGAGCAAATTTTCCACGTTTGCTCTTTTCTAGTTTGGTTACATGTTGATTCTCTTTGAGGACAAGATCACCAACCTTAAAGGTACGCTCATGAAGTCATTTATCATAAGCACGCTTGATGCATTTTTGGTAGATTTGAAGGTGATCAAGAGCCGTAAGACGACGCTCGTCAAGAAGCTCTAATTGGGCTAACCGCTCTTGGTGGAAATCATCATTGGTGAGAATATCCTGAAGAGATATTCTGAGGGAGGGTATTTGTATTTCGAGAGGCAAGACCACCTCGGTACCATATACCAAAGAAAATGGTGTGGCATTAGTGGAAGTACGAATGCTAGTACGATAAGCCCAAAGGGCAAAGGGAATGTGATCATGCCAATTTCTTCCGGACTCATTGACAACTTTCATGAGGATTTTGGTTAGGGTTTTATTAGAAGATTCAGCTTGACCATTGGCCTGTGGATAGTAAGGTGATGAGAAACTAAGTTTGATACCAAAGTTGTCACAAAGGTCTTGTAACAACTTATTTTTAAAAGATTTACCATTATCTGTTATTAGGCGATGAGGAATACCAAAACGACAGATAATGTGATGGTTAACGAATTCGACAATTTTTTCTTTTTTGATTGAAATGAGTGGAATGGCCTCCACCCATTTTGTGTAATATTCGGTTGCTGTGATTATCCAACGGTGACGTTGTGAAGAGGGTGGGTGGATCTCACCAATAAGGTCTAAACCCCATTGTGAGAAAGGCCAAAGATCTCGTGGCGACTCAGTAGCGATGGCTAGGAGTATGTTGAAGGTTGGCATGTTGTCGACACATAACACAACGCTTAACATATTCAGTAGTAGTGCTATTATTAAGAGTAGGCCAATAATAACCTAGGCGAAGGATTCATTTAGCCACGGGCAAGGCCACTAAAATGTCCGCCACAAATACCGCCATGGACTCGTTGGATGGTATAGGTGACCTCTCGCTGCTTAGACATCGAAGGAGGATACCATCAAAGCCACGTTTATAAAGGAGTCCCCCATGATGACATAATAAGAAACATGTTTAAGAAAAGTGCGTTTTCCGGTACTAGTTAGGTCAGGTGGGAGAACAAAGAGGTTAGTAAGGTAGTCGTGAAATTGGTGGTACTGTATCCTCGCGAATTAGCATACACATTATTTATCATACAAACAACCTAGTGAAGTAAGATGGGGCAAAGAGTTGTTGGACCAAGACGAATATGTCAGAGTCAGTTGGTGAGGTAGGAATTTGTGAGGCTAAGCAAGCCATAGTATCCGCAAATTTGTTAGTGGAGCGGGGAATGGTCTGGATAGAATAACGAGTAAATGAGGTCAAAAGTGAATCCACGTAATGTTTGTACTTTTGAAGTTCCTCATTCTTACATTGGTAGATGCCCATAACTTGATTGACTACCAATTGAGAGTCACCAAAAATATTAATAGATTTGACACCTAAGTGTAACGCAACCTGGAGACCCAAAACAAGGGCCTCGTATTCCGCTGTATTATTAGTGCAGGGAAATCGAGCTTAATGAAAGAGGCATAGGCTCAAAGGCATCAAGAGGAATGAGAACAACGCCGGCCCTCCGCCACGCTACCGCATTTGGATCCATCAAGAAGAGGGTCATTGATACGACTCTTCCCCGAGTGAAAGAGTGGCGATGAGTTCGCTTGGGAAATTAAAATTGGTAAATTGTTCCCGTGCAAAGGGGCCTCCGCAAGTTGGTCCGCAATAGTTTGTCCTTTGATTGACTTCTGTTGTACAAACTCAAGGTCGAGGTCAGCGAGGAGCATAAGCCATCGGGCGATGCATTGGTTTAGATGTGGTTTGGCATACATATAATGAATGGGGTCCGTGTTGGTGATGACAAAAGTTTTGTGATTCAGGAGGTAATGTCGGAGTTTGGTGGCTACGAATGATAGGGCTAGGCACAATTTTTCTACATGTGTATACCTAGTCTCGTAATCCACGAGAGTACGACTTATATAATAAACGGCTTGTTCTCGACGTGCCGAGTCCCGATGTGCGAGCATGGCTCCTATAGCATGGTCAATGGCAGAAAGGTAAAGGTAGAAAGGGCGATCATCCTGAGGTGGAATAAGCACGGGTGGTTGCAAGAGATAGGCTTTGAGAGCTTCAAAGGCTTGGTGACACTCTTCACCCTTCAAAGGCAATGTCCTTTTTAAGAAGGTGATGGAAAGGTTGACATCGATCCGAGAGTCGGGAGATGAAACGCCGGATGGATCAAAGTTTACCCCGCAAACTACGCAATTGTTTGAGGTTTTGGGTGGGGGCATTTCTAGGATAGCTTTGACTTTAGATGGATCGACCTCAATGCCACGCAAAGAGACGATAAAGCCAAGAAGTTTTCCTCAAAAGAACACCAAAGACACATTTCTTTGTCAAGCCGACCGAATATTGTAACAAAGATCGAAAATAATGGTTAAAACATCGAGATGTTCACCGCGATGTTTAGATTTGCCAAGAAGATCATCGACATAATCCTCAAGGATAGTGTGCATAATGTCATGAAAATGTAAGTCATAGCCCACCGATAGGTGGCACCAAAGATTCTTAAGGCCAAATGGCATGACACGATAATGTAAGGTTCCCAAGGAGTTATGAAGGTAGTTTTATGTTGATCGGCCGGGCTACCAAAATTTGATTATATCCCGAAAAGCCATCCATGAGAGAAAGCATTTCATGGCCCGCAGTGAGATCAACAAGTTGATCAATACTTGGGAGGGGGAAGTCATCCTTGGGGCAAGCGAGGTTAAGGTCTCGGAAATCCGTGCATATCCGAAGTCCCCCCGTCGCTTTAGTGATAGGTACGATGTTAGAAATCCATTGAGGATAGTCAATAGGCAAGATGAAGGAAACAAAAAGAAGTCGTTGAAGCTCTTCTTTGACCAAGAGGGCAATGCGTGGATGCATTTTTCTCAGTTTTTGTTTGACTGGTTTGGAATCGGGTTTAGGGTGATGTTATGGACAGCAATGGTAGGATCAATTCCTGGCATGTCATAACAGTAGAGACCAAGCGAAAGCTTGGTTGTGGGTACGGAGAAAGGTAGTAAAGGCGGCTTGTTCTGATGTGTTAAGGGATTGTCCGATCTTCACAACGTGAGGATCCTCCTCTGTGTGGATGTTGATTTCTATAGTCGACTCATTCAACATGGTTTGAGTTTCAGACGGTAAGGCGCGTTGAATATAGGAGTCGTCCGCCCCAAGGTAAGTGAGGATGGAGTCGTCATCCTGGCACTCAACAACATTAATCGAAGGTGAATCCTCTTCGATCATGTCTGGATACAGAAGGGGAAGAGAAGATGGGTCCTCATTATCGCGTTGATAAGTGAGAGGACCTATGAAGATAGCATTTATGAAAAAAAAAGTTAGGAGGGATAGATTCAGGGTCTATCGACTCTGTGGGTGATGATGGCAAAATGGGTGATGATGGTTTGGTAGGGGTGACATCGTCATCCTCCGTGATACAATCGACACGAGGTTTCTCCGGTGTAAGTGTTTCAGAAAACCGAGACCACTACGATCATTGTGTTTGCGTAGTCACGGGAATGAGTGTATGTCGGCCTTGTTCATAAAGACCAAAACCAAAGCCTTTCCAAGACAAATGAGTCAAGAAGGTGAGGGATGAAACGACGATTTGTCAAGTATTGAAAATCGATCGAAGGGAACCACACCAAGAGGAGGTTCAGGGGTAACGAGGATGCGCAACACCCCCATACGTTAGGTTGGTGCGGCAATGGGGTGGTCCGTAAGAGATTACCTCCCCACGCGACGGCCATAGGTGGATGTGCATGTAATCGTCCGTACTCCCGCGGGGTATGGAAAGAGCTAACGTTATATAGGTGGTATTCCCAAAAAGTAAGGCATTGAAAACATCTACTAAGGGGTCGAGGTTGGGATGTTATCTCATGGGAAAGGAAGTGATATTTGAATGGCGGTTTCATTGGTCAAGGTGTAGGTGCGCTGAAGTGGATGGTCAAGGTTGATGAATGGGTGTCTTGACCGGTACAAGCACATCATTAGGGCGATACAACATATTGCAAGTTTTGAAGGGGGAGGATCAGCTTTGTACGGTAGGACTTCCCTCGTACTCAAATTTTATGCATCTATGTAAGGTGGAGGGAACGCATCCCATAGCCCGATCCAAGGGCGGCCTAACAACATATTGTATCGAACTCTCCCTCAAGGACATAGAAGAGTTCGGTAAAGTGCGTGGTCCTACACGAATGTTAAGGATCACGGTGCCTAAGGTAGAAGTAATAGCATCATCAATGACCGCAACATGATGGGGTTGGCACACATGCAACTAGAAGGGATATTCATTTGTTGGAAGGCTTTTGAAGAGATGATGTTTAGGCTAAGACCCCGCCAATCATAACACGACGTACCCAATGTCCCGAACGTAAGCTTTCGAGATGAAAAGAGCAGGTCGTGGATCTTCAAAGCACCAAAGTCGATAATTTCATCTTCGTGAGAAACCGACAAAGAGCTTGCTCACAGCAGAGACAGAGACGTAAGTGGTTGGGGAGATAGATTGTTTGGTGAGCGAAGCAACGTGATCGGGTGTTAGAATAGAGGTAACAGAAAGGTTTCATTAGGTAAGACCTCTATCCTCAAGGATTTCAACGAGAGCTTGTCGATGAGATTCAGAAGTCCAATGAGATCATACAAAGGTCATTTTTACAGTGATCGGTGAAGTCGTTTGATCATGGTTCGGTGGGCAAATTCCATTAGAGACGGGGTAGTAGGTCCACGAATAACCACTTTAGGTGGTGGTGCACCGGGATGGTGGACGGAGAAAGAGATGCCGCAGGTGTGTTTTCTTTCACTTTCCCATTGTTTTTCTGCCCTCGAGTAGCAACACTAATCATATTGATCTCATGAATACGAGAGGAGGAAGACGGTAGGGATAGGTCATGGTCTTCGAGAGGTGGGGCTGTAATAATGATAGATCTTGGTGAGGCGGGACAGGTGGTATAGGAGAGGGAATTGAAGCTAAAGGTCTCTCTCTTCGTAAGTTGTCTTTCTTAACTTTTCTATCTGAGAGAGGTGACTGACGAAGTATGGCTTTCAACGCTTTGCATCCCTCTACGTCATGTCCTGGTGTGCGGTGGTAAGCGCAGATTTTAGACTCATCATAACCTATAGGTCGAGGTTTAGATGGATCATAAGGTCTAAGTGGGGGTAGGGAAATGGTCGCATTCTCTACCAACATAGCAAGGATTTTGGCGTAAGACCCTTTGAGTGGGTCAAAGTCAGAGGAAGAGGAGGCTATTGACTGGGTCGATTCTGGTGATGACGTGGTATGGTTGGTTTGTATGGGTGGTGGTTTAGCCAAGGAGTTTTGATAATGGGTTTTAACTAAACGTGGTTTTTTGACGCAGAGCTATGTTTAGCTGGTTAGATGATGAGGCCACGATGATGTGGTATCGTAAAACAACCACGAGAAATAGGAGTGACAAAAAACAATCTTTTGATGATGGAATTTGTTTAGGGTTGATAGGTGGACAGATCCACGGGGGTGACGATGTTGCTATACCCTTGATTTCTCGTATGGGTGCGTAAGGCGAGGTCGCTTTAAAGAAAATGCAGGAGGTATGATATATTGATGCAAGGTAGAGGGATGGGGTCCCAATATGGAAGGTAGGTGTGACGACGAGGGTTTTAGTTGTGATAGCGGCATAGATTGAGGAGATTGAGTCTGTCTCCTAATGGGATGGATGGCTTTATTTTTAGATAAATCAAGCCGCTTAGGTGGGTGTGTTAGACTAGGTATTGGTGAGGTCCCAAGCGTAGGGGAAGATTTGGTTAGGTTAATAGAAGTGGATGAGGTATTTGGTAGAGATGAGGGGGGTGAAGATGAGGACATAGGCATTTTAAGCTTCTGTAAACACTTCGGGTATATGGTAGAGGCATCCGGATCGGTCATCTGCATTTGAGTAGAATATGGCGTACTCAAACGTTCCCATAGGACTCTGTCTATCTTCTGGGGAATGACAGTCCTCACGTGTGAATAGGAACTTTTGTATGGAAGAAAGGTGGGTTGTGATTCCGGTCCACTGTGGGTGTGATACAGGGGGTAGATGAGGCACTGTATCAATGGGCGTTAAGAGGTCAACCGGTTGCTGAAAAGATTTAGGTGATGAAGGACTAATAGGTAGGAGGGCGTGTTTGAGAGGATCCGTCATGTTTAAAGAATGTGGTGATGTCGGTTCAAGAGGTTTCTCATCTAAGGATGACAAAAGAAGTGGCGAGCCTTCCTCTTATACAGCAAGAATGGTAGAAGGAGACGTTTGGGAAATAGATAAATTAGATAACATCCGCTCACAATCTTGCAAGGATGTGGTGTAAGAAGGCTCATTTGTGAGAAGGGAACTCTGGGCGGTTAATTCCTTGATGGGTAAAGGAACGGCAAGGATTTCAGTTTGTCTTGATGGCGAGGAAGGGGGTTCGGTTTCTTGCGTTAGTGAAGAGGCTTGATTCAGAATTTGTTCGATAGAGGTCTTTGGCTGGGAATCGAAGACTCGCATGGATCTCATGAACACTCTCCTCGCTAAGATATCTTGATTTATGTTACTGTTAGAAGAATGATTCGGGAATGGTTTGTTGAATATTTTCAAATTTCGGTTAGCAGGGGCGTTAGGATTATCGAGGGCTATATCCCCCACATCAACCATTTCCTGCACTATGTTTTTCAACATCTTGCAGTTTTCATGACTGTGTCCCTTCACGCGGGGAAGTTACAGTGTCATTTTCTTTATCAGACTGTACCAAGAAGGTATGGCGCGAGTGGAATCAAACCCGGAGTGAGGTTTAACAGGAGGTAAGGTAATGGCTCCTGCTTTAAGCAATTTTTCCAATATCACACCATATGTTTCTCCCAAGGGAGTGTAGTTGATGGGCTCTGCTTTATACTTATAGGTGGTTTTCAAGGGGTATTGACGGTGGTTGGGATTTGACCATCACCGCGTGCACGGCCCCCCCTTTGATTTCAAGCAATGATGGGTGAGGATTGGTGGTGTTAGGTTTGTTGGTGGAATCTTGGGTTCTGAAAGTGGGGTTTTTGTTGCAAGAACCGCAATTTCTCTTCCTCTAAGGCTCGAATCTCTAGTTTTCGAGCCATAGTAAAGGCCTCACAAATGTACGGAAAGTTTGAATTGGAGGGTAGGAGAGAGATGTGCTTAGCGCAGCCCGCGTAAACAGCTTCGATAAGTTGGTCCGAGGCAAGGCATACGTAAGTTGGTTGATAAGGCCTCGCCATCGTCCAACGAAATCTGCGATAGATTCGCCTTCAAATTGTCGATGGCATAGAGGTCGGTGATAGATACTTTCTTGCAATGTTAATGGAGAAATGATCCAAGAAAGATTGGGCTAGCTGGTTAAAAGAGAAGATTGAGTGTCAAGTTAAAGCACTCGACCACTCCAAGGCGGGTCCTGATAAGGACATGGGAAAGGTGCGGAGTAGTAAAGTAAAGCCGTCGTGAGCAATCGATAAAGCAGCATGTCTAAATGATCGCAAGTGTTGTTGAGGGTCCTCCTTACTATTAAAACGGGTAAATTTTGGTAATTCCCATTGAGGAGGATATGAATGAAGGGGGACTGAAGGGTGGATAGGCTCCCGACAAACTTGCTCGTATGTCAAGGCGCTACGACTTCCTGAAACAGAAGCCTCCAGATTTTGCATTTTGTCCATCATTTGTTTAATTAAATCAGTAGTTGGATGAGATGATGGTGTGGTTGTGGTAAACGGAGGCAAATTGGGCCAAGGGCCACCGCTAGACAATGGTGGGGTTAAATGTTGATAAGGTATGGAGGACGAATGTGTTGAGGCAACCGAATAGGGATGTCCTATATAAGCCGTTGAGGTTACCGGATATGTGTGTGGAAATGAAAAGGTGGGCGGAGCTTGAGAAGGAAAGCTCGTGTGGATAGGTGGCAGAGAGCAAGTCATGAACGGAACAGTCTGCAAGAGAGACGAGGTAGGAGCAGTCAGCGGTAATGACATGTTGGGCCCAAGATTAACCAAAGGAAAGCCAATCTGTGCCGTATGAACCCCTGAAGCTGCTGAGCTAGGAGACGGGACTAAGGATGCGGAAGGCAAAGCGAGTTATCAAAGAGAAGGAGCTAAATGAGCAGCTATACTATAGGCATGCCAACAAGGAGTCGACCATCGGTGTACGGTCAGTGGGCATGAGACAAATAGTATTGACAAACCACGCTAGGATTAGCAGATCCAAATTTGGCAAATTCTTTATCTCCTACAGAATTTTAGAACCTCACCGGTGTCCGTAGGATTCCCTGCATGCAATGTGAAGGGGGTGATTCAGTAAAGGCACAGAGCAAGCATGTGAAACCATGGCGGCGCTTGCTTTCGAGTGATAACAACCATGGACAGAGTACACATAGAGGGTTTCAATCTATCAGAATGTAAATGCACAACAAGATGTTTGAAATGGTAGGTCATTGGTTTGTCAGAATCAAAAGACAAGAATCGATATCGGTAGGATAACCGATGTCGGTCGAGATCATAGCCGCGCTCGTAAGCTAACCGATGTCGGTATAATAGAACTGGTGTAAGAAGCAGTAGGAAGTTGTTGATTTGGTGTTAACAGTGCTTAGTATGCCTACCAAACTGTTCTGTAGTGATCACAGAAAACAGTGTATGACAGAGAAACAGAACTGAAAACAAGCAAGAATGCACAAACAAATTAATAGACTAACCCTAGGGTTAATTTTAATCAATTTGGGCTTATGCCTTTAGACGTAGAATGATGTCAATCCTAAACAAAAGACTTAGGGGAAATGTCAAGTTTGTTTTGGCTTATAAGGTTACCTCAATCAAGGGCGAGGAATACCGCGAAAAGGGGGATGTTTTGAGTCATGTTGTGTTAATTATGAAGTGATTCGGTATGTGTTGTGCAGTGAAAGTAAGATTAATTTCCTGTCAATACCGTGGAAATCACCCCCACGTGTACGACCTGTTACTTAGTCTATGTTCACTAGAATTGAAAACAACAAGCAAGAATGTAATGCACGTGTTTTAAACCCAAATCGAAAATGATATTCATGAAGCAAATAAGATGACTTTCACTAATGCAAAACTAGGAAAGCAAGACAAATTCTTTTACTAAATATAACAAAACAAAATAGCAAAGTATGCTCCCCAAATGAAAGCAAGCAAGAGAAACAGAAACCCGAAATGGGTCCCACCGGGCGTGCCAAAATGTTTCACACGGAATGTTTCGGCTCTGTGGAATAGACTTGCTTCTATCCTTTCATTCCTTTGAGAAACAGATAAGGGTTAGGGCTAGGAGGAATACCCGTGAAATGTTGAGATGGTGTGCGCATACCGTAGAGAAAGATCGATCGATCGCGAAGAACTCCTTTTGTCTCGAAGGACTACCCGCAAGTAAGAATACAAGACCACCAGATTTTAATTAGACAATAAATGAGGGAGCTGCCTTAGGCCCAGAAATATAAAACTTCCTTTCAAGGTGGTCAATTCCCTTTTAATACGAATTAACACAAATGATAACAAAGAAAGCTATCAGCAAAATCACGATTTAGGTATCTCAAGTACAAAGCAATAAGAAGCTAAACTATCAATAATAAAGCGTCACGTTGTTTGTTCGGTTACATCGGTCGCTTGATACATTCAGGTTGAGTTATAGGGATAAACCAGATCGATCTCGAGGTCATTAGGTGACAAATAGGTGAGAAAAGGGTTTTGGGGTATAAGTCACAGTGACCGACGCCGGTCACTCGGATAACCGACCATGCGTTAGAGAACCGCCACGGTGGGGATAAACGACACCGGTAGGGTCAGCAATCTAGGTGCTTCTGGATAGAGGTTGGTCGTAGGGTGATTGTGGGGTTATTAAGATTGGTGGATGGCTGAGGGGAATAATGAGAGGACAGGGAAGACTCAGAGTGTGATAAAATGGTCTTCTGGGCAATACAAGGATGTATGGATGAAGGTTAAGTGCAGGGTGCTGGTAGGTGGTAGATCTAGGAATGAGCTTATAATTACTATCAATCCACAGGCTCAAGAAATGGTGCTTAGAAACATACAAGACACTACTTACTCGTTCCTGATGAAGATGCAGGTTCCAGGACTGTGATGATGAAGACAGGGCTCAAGTAGGATGATCTGACAATCCAAGATGAGCTATCTCCTCTTCTGATGCTCAGATGAGTGTCACTGGGCTCTAGTTATTCAGTTGCAGTCTTGGGCTTGATGTCCTTCTCTGCAAACTCTTCTTGTTTCTTCACTTGTCTCTGCTCGGCCAAGCAAATCCGGATCCTTTCAATGATTTCTCCTCTTCTCGATCAAATGAAAATCCGATCCCTTGTTTTTGGTCGAAGTGGTCATTTACAGGAACCGATGGTGGTCGAGTTACGCAACCGACGGGCTATCGAGTAGAACCGTATCGGTCAAATTATCAAAGTGGGCTATTTTTGGTAAAATAGCCAACTTTCCTCCTTTCTCCCGAGGGATTAGTCATGGGGCTTGGTCAAGTCATTATGAGGTCAGTTTTAAATAATTGTGTAAGGGTGAGGAGGAGTAATTAATCATGGGTGTGGATGTGACCAAGTTATAGGTCTTAATTAGGTTAGTTTAGGTTAAGACTAGGTCATGATGAGGTGGCGAAATGAGGTGGCAGGTATGATGATGTGGATTTATTAATTATAAGGTAATTAAAAGATAATTGAATAAATAATTGTGTAAGGTTTAGGTGATGAGGTTAGGTCATTGATCCTTTCCTAACCCCATTTACTGAAGAGATCCTAGAAGGAGTGGCAGGGCACAAGGTCTATTATTTCACAAATGGATTCTCGGGCTATCACCAAGTAAGGATCGCGAAGGAGGACCAAAGGAAGATAACTTTCTCCACGGAGTGGGGAAGTTTTTCCTATACGGTCATACCTTTTGGGTTGAAGAATGCACCTATTGTGTTCTCACGTATTATAGTGCAAGCCTTCCAAGACTTCATCCACAAGTTTCTCTAGGTGTACCTTGATGATTGGACCATGTATGGACTAGTCAAGGACCATTGTGACAATCTAAGATTGATGTTTGAAAGGTGTCGGCAGTTGAGGATATCCCTCAACATCAAGAAGTGTGTATTTTCTACCCCATTTGGGACCCTGTTGGGACACATCATATGCAAAGAAGGCCTGCTGGTGGATCCTACCAAAATTACAGTGATTGTGGGATTGGGGGAGCCAACTAGTCAAAGCACAGTGCGTGGGTTTCTTGGACACATGGGCTACTATCAGAAGTTCATCAAGGGGTATGCCAAGATCACCGTGCCTTTAGAAGAGTTTCTCAGACATAAAAGTTCCTTCCATTGGGGAGAGGCACAACAAAAGGCATTCAACACATTGAAGGATAGGCTTGTCACCGCACCTATATTACATTTTCCCTCTTGGGATAAGCCCTTCCATGTTCATGTGGATGCCTCCGGAACAACCATTGGGGCAGTGCTTGCACAACCTGGTGAGGGAATTTTTGATCACCCCCTATGCTTTGCAAGTAGGAAGTTGACACCAACAGAGCAAAATTATACTATGACTGAGCGTGAGGCATTTTCTATGATCTATGCGCTTCATAAGTTTAGGCGTGATTTACTGGAAACTCCATTTATCTTCTACACTCGACCTCGAGTGGCAATAAAATATTTGGTGAACAAGCCTGTCCTACAAGGTTACATATGTCGGTGGGTACTATTATTCCAAGAGTTCGATTTCACCATAGTTGTCAAACTAGGAAAGAGTAATTCTGAACCTAACCATTTGTCTAGAATTGATTCGAGGAGGACGCACAAAGCATTGAAGATACCATGCCAAATGCACAGATATTTAGGTTATGGCATGTGCCCTAAGACTTAGAGGATATTGCTATGTTCCTTAAAATGGGTATGGCACTAGAAGGGATGAAGACATTAGAGAGAAAATAACTAGCCATACGCATTATTCCCTACATGTTGATCAGTGGGGACTTATACAAACTAGGGCATGATGAAGTTTTACATAGGTGTGTACTAGAGCATGAGCACTTCGCCATCATAGAGGAAGCACACGGAGGAAGTGCAGGTGGACATTATGTAGGTGACGCCACCGCACGTAAAATATTAATGGCAGGATTGTGGTGGGAAACTCTATATAAGGATTACAAGGAGTATTGTAAAGCATGTGACCATTGTCAGCATGTTGGCAAGCCAAGATGGAGAGATGAAATGCCTTTGCACCCTATCCCTAGCGCTGAAACTTTTGAGAAATGGGCAATAGACTTTGTAGGCCCTATTACACCAGCAATGCATAGGACTAGATCATGCTATGTAATCACTTGCATGGACTATTTGACAAGGTGGGTAGAGGCAGCCCCAACTAAATATTGTATAACAACTACAACAACAAGATTTTTATGGGAGAACATTATCACGAGGTATGGATGCCCTTTAAGTTTAACCAATGATAGGGGTACACATTTCTTGAATGAGACCATGAGGATCCTATTAGTAGAGTTCATGGTGGCTCATCATAAAACTACACCTTATCACCCACAAGCAAATGGAACAGCAGAAGCATTTAATAAAATACTGAGTCATAACTTGAAAAATATTTGTGATGTCGGAAGACAAGATTGGGATGAAAAGGTATCAGTTATAGTATGGGCTTATAGGACAACTTATAAAAGGATGAACAAAGCCACACTATTTCAATTAGTGTTTGGCACAGAAGTTGTCCTACCGGTTGAGTTCATGTTACCTTCTTTGGGAATAATGTGCATATGAGGGCTGGCTGATGAGCAAGCACTGGAAGAAAGGATTGATAAATTAATGAAGCTGGATGAAAGATGATCACTCGCTAGGTGGAGCCAAATAGTAGAAAAAGCAAAGCAAAAAGCATGGCATGATTGCCACATTAAGAACAAGAAGTTTGAGGTTGGGCAGATGGTCTTACTGTATGATTCTAAGTTTTGCGCCATCTTGGGAAGTTAAAAGTGCATTGGTTGGGTCCCTACACCATCTTGTACATCCTTAATTCAGGTATGTTCCAGATTACAAGTGCTAGATGGGACGAGATTTCCAAGACACTTCAATGGGAGTAGGCTGAAGCCCTACTATAAATAAGTCTTCTTGGTGTTTGTAAATAAGGCAGTATTTCCAGTTAGTTTAGGATTTTCTTTAATGCATTTTCCTTTCTTGTGTTTCCCTTTCTCGTTGTTGTTTTGTGTTGCACCTTGGGCGCCGGTAATCTCATTACTTTTTGAAAGTTGTAATTGCGTAGAGGACTGCACATCATTTTAGTGTGGGGTGGAGTAAGGTGGAAGAAATTGAAGTATGAAGTGCCAGGAAGGATTGCATTGGAAATCCTGGTTGAGGACCCCGTGAAAAAGTACATGCAAGGAAAGGTGAAAAAGATGGTTGGTATCGGGATAAGGATACATTGGGGATCCACATCTAAAAGAGGAAGAAGTGAAAAACTAACATGAGGTAAGCGAGAGAAAAAATCATGACAGAAGAAGTTCCTTCGGTGATGGTTACACGTGTGCAAGAGTCTCTTGTCAAGATGGATTGGTTACGTGCTAGAAGGTTGGAGAATTGTCTGTGCAAGGTTGGGTGCATGAGTTAAAGTGCTAAAGTCGGGTTTGTTTGAAAAATCTGCATTAAGTGTTAAAGTATGGTGGTAGGTAAGGTAGTATTTAATGTTACAAAGTGGGAAAAACTATAAATAGAGGGTCAAGGCATTTCATTATTTACTTTGCGTATACGAAGAAAGAAGTGCTTTTGCATCATTACAAACTAGGGCTTCCGAACTGATCCGTGTGAAGAAAAATTTGAAGAGTTTGAGCATGAGTAACTAGTTTGGATTTGTAAACCAGAAGGAAGGGATTTCACGAGCGTAAGAGAAGTTGTGAGAAGGCACCGTCTTGTGAAAGAATTATCCCAGTTAGGGTTTGAAAAACTAGGGCATGGGTTTAAGAGGTTCTCTTCACAAGTTTGAGATCTAAGGTTGGAAGAAGTGGAAGAGCAGAGTAATAAGAAGAGATTGAAGTGATAAGAGGACCTAGACAATGGCACCCAAGAAACCAACCATGTCACCCAAGAAGCCAAAGGGAAAGGGCAAGGGAAAGGGCAGAGAGCTAACAATAACCACCACAAGCATGAATGAGGAGTGGTATATAGAAATGCAATACCTGGATGGGGTTTTGCTTGGGAAGGAGTGGGAATCCCATTTGAGAAAGATGGTGGTGAGTGATTATAACCATCGCACAAGCACAATAGAGAAGGAAATGGCATTGGAGTTAGTGCACCCGACAAACAAAAGGACACCAAAGGGTTTTCCCATCTATAGCAATGAGGTAAAAGTGAACTTGGAAAAGGCAGGGTTATTACAACTCTATAAGTTGCCTTACTTTGGAAATCCTGAGTGCCTCTATCGATGGCTGATGTCACACATGCATGAGGATCACTTTTACTTCATGGGGCACAAGATGCACATAACCCCTTAGCTGATTTTGAAGTTTACATGCCTCATCTTCATAGGAGATAGCATATATGATGACTTGAGTGACAAGGACACCATCAAAGCAACCGTTGCTGCATATGATTACAAGAAAGGGTCAAGATATTTTGATATTGTGGAAATCCTAGATCCCGTCATGAGAATGGCTATGTGCCTGGTCACAAAGTTAAATGATCAAGAAAGGTGGACGCAGGTGAATAAAGCCTTCCGGTTGAATGTATGCAAAAAAAAATATTAGAGGGCACAATCTACAATTTATTGGCCTTCATTGTAGATGAGATAATAAACAACGCATAGGAAGGAGACAAGATACTCTTTGGAAATATCCTCCTAACAATTGTATTTTTGGAGATAGGAGTGCCTAACATGGCAAAAAAGTTTGTTTGGGAGTATCTGGCTGAAAATCCCTTTCTGCGAAAAGATTTGCAAAGTATACATGTGAAACAATGACAACCTCCCACAAGGCGCACCTAGACAAGTGGTATAAGCACTTAAGGGATGCATTTGGGGTAGAGTGGAGAATCCCAGAGAAACTACCGGTGCTTACAAAGGAGAATTTGAGTTTACTATGTACAAGCACTTCTGTATAGGCATATTCAAGTTGGTGGATGAAACCATGAGCCCATAGTGTAAACTCCCATTCTCCTTCACCACCCAGTACTTCCAAGCAGGAGTTAACAGGTTCAAAGAAGCAAAGAGACTAAGGTTTGACCTTAGTGAAGTTGATCAGGACCACAGGGAGATGCGCAGACACTAGTCTACCCCAAGAAGTGCGTGTATGTGGAAAAGTACATAGCACATGAAATTAAAATGATGAAACCCCTAACTCTAAAAATTGTAGGAAATTCCACGGTACATTTATATCTCTGCATTAGGCCAAAGTTCAAGAAAGGCACATACCTAGAGAATGATGTCTCCATACCTGAAGATCCCATGGGTAGAAGAAATCCCGCGCTCAAGAAAAGGGAGAGAGAAGAAGAAAAAGCACCAAGTGTGTAGACTACCCAGCCAAAGTGGAGAGCGCCAAACCTAACACCTATACGCGCAAGAAGAAGACCCCAAAAGAAGAGGTACTAAAGCAACCCTCGCCAAGGAGAAGTCACTAGAGGAAGCAAAGAAGGATAGATCCCATGTGGAAGCAAAGAAGTAGAGGATAGAAGAGGAGGCCGATTTGGAAGAAATTGAGAGGTTGGAGAAATACATAGGCAAAAAGGATGATGACAATGAAGAAGATGATCCTGAAAAGATCAAGAGCCACTTGTCTTTAGCATGCCCAATTTAGAAGAAGAGGGTGGAGAAGAAGAACATGGGTTCCTTTTTATGTGGCGCAAGGGTAGATATGAGAAGAAAGGTGCCCAGGACATGGGAAGAAGTGAGGAGGTTGGTGCGCGCGGTAGAAAAAAATCCAATCCTTGTGTAGGAGCAAGTAAACGAGGTGGAAAAAGAGAAGCAATGAAAATAATCAAGGCCTTTGTAGAAAAATAATTAGAGCACAAAAATGACATAGTGATGGAAGAGGGTAAAGAGGAAAGTGTTGAGAAAGAACAAGTCAGTGTGGGAGGAGGTCCTAGTATAACAGTGAGTTTCCCCAAAGTTGCATGCTCGGGAAGGAAGAGCCTTGATACAGAATGAGGACAGTCATGGGCTATGTTGATGACCAAAGGAAGGTGCTACACGTGCACTTCTAGAGAACTATACCCATGGAAAAAATTCTAGCTATGGCATCATTTGATGAGGAGGGCATGTACCCCAGACAAGGAAGATGCTCTCTTGGGCATTTGAGTCCCATATTGATGAGCCAGAGTTTGAAGTATACCAAGGGGAAATCATGTCCAGTACTGGAGTCTAAGGGAGCCAACCCCTTGGTAAATACCCAGCAACTCTTAGATGAGCAGTTATGTAATGCACTCAATAAGGTCACGGTCAAGGCTGAGGCTAGGCTCTTTGGAAGAAATGACAGTAAGATTTCTAGAGGGAAATCTAGAAAAGAAGGAAGAGGAGCTGGCTGAGAAGACTAAGGGCTTAAAACAAGAAGAGTTGATCAAGACGCAAATGAGAGATGTAAACTAAGGGATGAGAAGGTGAAGGTGCACGAAGTATAAAAAAGGTAGAGTCTATCACAAACGCCATTATATTGAAGCATCCAAACCTAACGCCTCCCGCATAGAAGTACAAATCCATTCTTGAATGCTTAGAAGATTTGACCGCATCTTCACCATGGAGAGACAATCATGTTGGCCCTAGAGTCTGTAGAAAAGAAGTGGAAACATGTTTGGCGAGGAGGAAAAATTGAAAGTGGTAGCAATCATTGCTGAGTATAGCAAGGTACTTGTAGATGTTAAGATTGCTACCCAATCTACTGAGGCCACATATGATAATTGTACAGACATGGATAGAGTGGTGAGCATCTTGGTCACCACTCATGAAGAAAATCTGAAGGATTTTCAGGAGAAGAATAAGGGAAATAGGGTAGAAAGGGAAAAATCCTTTCCGAGGTTGAAAAGAAATCTGAGGCCATTGAAACCTTAAGGGGTTCAATCAAAAACCGGTTGAAGGAACTGTACCCACAAATTACTAGAAGGATGGACACACTTGAAGACATGAGCAAGGAGTTGGAGAAAATTTTTGACACTATAAATGCTTAAGGAGATGGATTGAGATTTAGGGAGGTAAGTGCCTAGTCGGAAACCTTTTTCGAGAGAGCACAAAACAAATTCGATGCCTGGAATAAGTTGGAGGCTGACTTGTAAAAAGATTTTCCGAGCTTGTTGCAATAATTCCATCACTTCCCCATTCTTTCTTCTTTCCCAAATTCTTCATCCCCTTATTCTTTTTCCAAGACGTAAATCTACTGTGATTCCTTATTCATTGGAGAAGTGTTCCCATGGACAGAGAACAGGTGAAGTGTGGGGTGATGTTGGGACCCCAAAATATTGGCTAAGTATAAAAATCCACGTAGGTGCACAAGGCCTAGTTGAAGAAGGGTGCACAAGGAGAAGGTGTGTAGGATAGGGTTTAAGGAAGGGTTTAAGAAAACCCATGGCATGCTTACGGACATAGATAAGGTTTCAAGACTTAGCCATACGGGTAGGACATGAGAAAGTGTGACCCGAATGCACATGTAGAGTGGATAAGGTGCTAGCTTTGGCAATGTGGTGCCCACGAAAGGAATATGCTTAGCGATGGATGATTCCGGAAGACTAGCATGCTTCTATGGAGGAAGACTTGGACACTTAGCGATCAATCATCCCCGAAAGAAAGTTGGTGGTTGAAGAAACCTATATATACAAGCACCCACAGGAGAAAAATATATAGATCGAGATAGATATGAGAGGAGAATATAGAGAGCGAAGCTCTGCAGAAATACTGTGAGAAATCTGTGGGATTGGGTAGAGGGTATATAAGGGAGTAATGTGTTAAGGGGTTGGGATATAAATTTTTCTTTGTATGGATGAAGGACATGATCCCTATTGTGCTATATGAATTTGGTCCGATCAAGTTGTGGTAGTCTAATGGATCCATTGAATGTAATGAGGTTACAAACATGAATGAGTATGCATGTAATTGATTCGGTTCATATCTATATCTTTTCATTTCTATTCATGGATGTTATGGAGTAGATGCAAACCCTTATGTATTTTCCTTTCTGCTTTGTAGTTCTATATGTTATCCGTAAGTACCACCTGTAAGTACCCTCTATTTGGAATGGATACATTTGTATAGAGGCCATTCTAAGCCCTATGATAATTGTATGTCTCATTTCCACCTTTATTCATTAAGTTCCTGACATAGATGATGGTTTCCCACTTAACTCACATAAAAGAGTTATTCGACACCCGTGCATGCCTCGGGTGAGTACCCAACACCTGCTAGGTGATAGGTTGACATGTATGGGATTCCCTTGTTCTTCTGGTGGGTGTAAAAATGGATACACAAGTTTTTTTTTTTTATTTCATGGTTGATTCTACTTTCATTGAGTTGATCATGTTGTTCTATGCTCAGGTGCATTAGGCTAGGATTTAATACTTATATCATAAATTCCATGAATGGATGCACTTATTTTCTAGTTGTATTAAATCCTCATGTTAAGAAAGAAAATTCTCACGAAGCTCTCATAAAGGACTGGCTCGGTGCCTATGTGTGCCTCGAGTGAGCTTCCAGCTAAACTAGATGATATGCCAACACATTTGGGAATGGTTGTTAAGGCAAGTAGTGATTAAAGACTACATTTTGGTTCTGTTGTTGGGATCTCTTTTCAAAGTTGTTGTGAGAATGGTACGTGATGACAAAGTGCTTGACATTAGATAGTGTTGAAGCATGGTTTAAAAGCATAGAGGATGAGTTTTCTTAGAGATTTAATAATGGACCTAATTTTGATGCACGTAAATGGGTAGAAGAGCACCTATATCATGAGTTATATGAGACCTTATTTTGTTTCTTTCCAATAGAGTTGTATGAATGGATTTCAACATACGTGTCTAGGTCAAGTTGGTACTATAGACCCCGTGCATGGACCCAAGATGAGTATCAAAATCTACCGATGCATATTATTGACCATTGGTAGAAAAGAGTGCTGACTAGTTATACCCTAGAATATGCCATTTCTATGTATTCTTGTTCAGAGGTTGTTGAGTTTGAGTTCTTGAGGGAGCTTAGAGGATCATTTTTGCATGCTATCCCCTTAGCCATCAAGATCATGGTCATTAATTTAAGTTTGGAGGATTTTCCCATGGCCAACTAAACTTCCTCTGAGTGCTAGGTGAGGAAGCTAGAGTGGAGAAAGATGGCGGACCTTGTGGCTGAAACAGAGAGGGAAGAGAGATGGCTCAAGTATAATGAATCTCATGAAAGGGAGTTAGGAAGACAACACAAAGTTGCATGAGCGATGGAACTATGGAGTAAGGCATTACAGGGAAGGAATTTAAGTTTATGCGAGAGGACGTGGAACCTTAGCGATCTGTGCTACCCCATTTTAGCAAGCGCGAGAGAGAAACTCCTTCACTTTCCGATGAGAGCACAACAATTGGAGGAAAAAGAGCCATTGGTGCACATTTGAATTCACATGGTGACCGTTGGTCCCGTTATTGAGTTTGCATAATGTGCCTTATTTTTCTTGATCAAATGTACTCACAAACATTTCATTTTTGGCCTCGTGGTTTGTAGTTCACATTTTCCAATTGAATGCCTTTGATATGCTCATAATGTTGTTATTATTCCATATTTTGAAACAAGATCCAAGTTTCCCCCATTTGTGTCCTAATATTTCATTTTTTGGGTTTTGCCATCTTTTCCATTGCCAAATCGTGCAAAAATTTTGGCTTGATCAAATCCCATTTATGTGCAAGTGGAATCCTAATCTCTAGTCAAAAAAATGTAAAATCATGCTTCACTGGAGTTAAAACCAAGAAATCCATCTTCCTTGTGAAAAAATTCAATTTCAGGGGCATCCCATGTGTTTTTACGTTTTGACGAGTGTACAAGTGTCACCCGCCCATCAATTTTATCATTGCAATGTTTATGCTGACGTGGCAAGCTCTCATTGGCTGGGTGTGGTCGGAAAAAATGTTATAACTTGTTGTTTTTGAGTTTTTTGTGAGGGGAAAAATTTTGACCATGGCCCCACAGTGCTATAGTGATGTGCCTACATGGCACGATCTGATTGGTTGATGGATTGGTGGGTGGCAGGCTGCACTTAGGAAATTTTATTCCATTATGGAAAATTTCTCAAAATCAAATTTTTTTCTAAAGGCCTGCAGTGAAATGCATGATGACACGTGGCACAAGAGGGCCAAGTGGATGGTGAAGGACTTGGGAAAATTTTGGTGTTTTTTGGCTCAGGGTGTCAGGGGAAAAATTTTCCCGTGAGCCAAAGACTCAAAGTGGGAAAGTGACATGTGGAACAGGAGGATCAAGCAAAGGCGGCGGTGGAGTTGAATTTTTTTTCAAATTTTTGGCTCAAAATGTCATGGAAAATTTTAACCTGGAGGCCCGCGCCCAATGGAAAGGTGACATGTGTCTAGGGAGGTAGACCGGAAAAGTGGGAACTTAGAAGAATTTGAAAGTTTTAGGTTTCAAAATGCAAAAGGAAAATATTTTCTCGGGTCTGCATCCAATAGGAAGAGGACACGTGTCCAGGGGAGCAAAGGAGAAGCGGGGTGGTGCATGTTGTTTTTGGATTTTACCTTTGGAGGAAAAATTTCAAAGTAACAATTTGAGCCAGATCTCCATGCAAATCATAGTGTGACACGTATGCACAGGGATGAAATGGAGGGGCGGAGGCTTGGAGGCATTTGAATTTTTTTAACTTCAAAAGGTAAGAAGGAAAATTTTGGCTCGAGGTCCCTCCACCAATGAACAATGGACACGTGTCCAACATTTGATGGAATTTCGGAGCGCGGAGGAAAGATGGAAAACCTTCCAAACTTTGGCGAAAAATCTCAACGTGAAAAGTGAACCCATGGAAAATTTGAAGTTGTCTCCCGGCAGCTAATCACGGGGAGACATGTGGCATGGTTTAAAATGGATAAAGGGAGAACTCGGGCCCACAGAGGATTTTGTGCTCATGGAGGAGTGAAGGAAAATTTGATGAGTCAGCTCTGCATCCAATGGGAGAGCGACACGTGGTAGAGAAGCAGCAGGTGTTCGGGGGCACCGAGCATTTTGAGAAAATTTTTCTTTTCTCAAAAAAGTGGCAAAATTCATCAAATTGGCCCGCAGTTTTGGTGGAGGCCCACATGAGGACACGAGGCATGTTCAGGGGGCATGCGGGGAAAATTTTCAAAATTTTCTCGGAGTTCAAAAGGGTTTAAAATGCATTTTAAGGATTAGGGGCCCACCCCAATCATGTTTGGAAATGTGTCCCACCTCATGTAAAGGCAAAAAGGTAATATTTGAGGATCTCATCAAGACACGTGGAGGGCGAAATTTAAAGTTGATTTTAATCAACGACAATTGTGCAATTTTGTTTTTTGGGTGCCATGGAAGCTCCAAGAAGTGTGGAATCATTATTTTTGCACCAAATCACATGAAATTTTATATTATTTCGCATCCTTTTGGCATTTTAAGTGCAATGGAATTATTTTTATGAGCTGATTCAGTTCCCTATAGTGTTTTTCATGAAATATTTTCTCAGCTTGTGAAAAACACGTGAAAAGTAAAAAATGAAAAGTTATAGAGTTAAAATGATGAAGTAAAAGGTGAAAAATTATTGCAAATGCATGCTGGCATGGTGGAATGCTAAAAACGTGACCCTGGGATGGATAAGGATCTGAGTTCATGTAATATTTTAAAATATTTTTGCATCTCTGGCATTTGGCGAGCTGTTTTACAATTTTATATCATTTTTCATCAAATGGATAGGGTTTTGTAACAAATTTGATCCCTTGAGCATATTATTTGCTTGGGATGCAAGGATCCAAGATGGAAGAGGATATATGATGTAATTTGGAGGCATTTTAGAGTTCTGTTGAGAATTTTGGAGGAGGAGAGAAGAATTTTCACAAGGAAAACTGGAAGAGGTCCATTTTCTTTTGGAGGAACTACCTGAGAGCCATTTTTGATTCTTGTTTGCATCAAATGTTCATCATGTTGAGTTGGTTTCAGCTGTAAATCCATCAACAAGCTTTGAGATTGTCTAAATAACATTCCCTTGCTGATATATCTGATCAAATTCTTGGATTAATTGGTTTTATCTCTTGGCAAAGTTTGCATACACTTGTGTTTCAGTATGTTTTCAATTTATGTTTTATGCTCATGTTGCAATCTTGTGTTTAGGATCTCTCTAATCATACAGGTCTCATTTCTGGTTGATGGTTTAATGGAATTTGCAATCTTGCATTCAGAAGAGCTCTCATCTAATAGAAGATAAACAGATTTAAAATCATCTTACTGTCCTTGATTAATGAGACTGTCTGTAAACCTTTGGGTGCACCTTAGGTCATGATTAAATAGGGATTCCTAGATGCTTCATTGGTATTTTGCTTCAAGCCTTTGTGGCAGGTTATCAAAGTTTGTATGGAATAGTGCAGATTTGGGCATCCATGTGTGCACACATCCTAGTTTAAAGAGCACTTCAGATTCATTGAAACATCTCTGCATTGTTTAGGTGTTGTAACTCATTTACAAAGTTTCCAATAGAAGGTGATGACTCCCAACTACTCTTGTCCCAACATCTCTCATCATAATTTCATTTTAAACTAACTCATCCTACCTACAATACCCCTACATTTGCATTGTGTGTCCACAAAAGAATTCAATCCTTTCACTAAAATGCACAAAGTTGATCAGGGTTTTGTCATGTCTTTACTAGCTCTAGCTTTGTTTTGAGAACATTTCCATCATTTAGTAATGAAAAATCCTTTGAGTTTGGATAATGGATACTTGATCATGTTTTCACAAGGCCTCTTCTATGTCATATGCAAAACATAAGGATATCTCCATATCCTTACCATATAAGGGCTGCAATATAGGTTCTCTTGCCTTGGTTGATAGGAACAACCTAAAATAGTGAGGGTTAGATCAAAACCCTCTTGAAGGTGCCATCAAATCCCTCAATTATTAAATGTAAACAAGCGAGATAGGTGTGCTTTCTCGGATACAAACGACATAAAAAACATCTATCTATCCTTGAGTGTCTTGTGAAAATTCATGATGTTGTTCAAGTTGTGAAGGAGATTAAATTTGGATACAAACACCCGAGTGGCACTATTGCGGGGACTTCTTGGAATTTCTTGGTTGTTTTGAATTATTTGAAAGGTTTGAGCATTTGTGTGATTAATTGTTTGAGCTATTACATTCTTGAGACATCATTTCATGCTTCAGATCTACATGTTTTGGGTAAAAAGGATTTCAAACTCAGCCTGCTCTTATCATTTACTAGTTGTTTATATGATTTGGATGTACTATTCTTAGTTGAATTAAGAAGAAGAAGATCTGATTTGTAAACCCTTGCAAAGTTTTATAGCATACATTTGACAGAATATTTTAGTGCTTTCTTACACAACTAAGGTGGAAATCCTTAGTGGTGACTCCATACTTGTTTGGTTCTTGAAATACCAGTTGTCTTACACATTTCTGTCATTTGAAACTTGTTGTTTAAATCTATCAAACTGGAGGGAAGGAGATCCCTCTTCATCAAGGACTCTTCTAAGAAGTTGCTCACCGAATCAAGAAGCTCAGAACTAGAGGGAAGAAGAGTGTGGAAAGTGGTTGGTGATTTGGTTGCAAGAAAAGAAATCCCCATAGTTGAATTTGAAGGAGAGCAACCTATTATTGAAGATTATAATTCTTCTTCAAGTAGATCTGATTCAGGAAATCTTCTTGCTGATTTCAATTCTCCATCAGGTGAGGGACCTTCTTGTGTATTTTAAAAACTTACTCCTAAATCTGCTCCTATGGTTTCTAAATTTGCTAAAGTTTATCAAGAGAAAGAGCCTTTGGGGGGTTGTCATTTTAGAGATCATTCATCTTTTCCAATCAGACCCATTACTACTCCTCATCAGCTTGCTTCACCTCCAAGATCACCCCCACCAAACAATATGGCTCAGCCTAGACCTCCATTTTTTGTTAACACCTTTGGTCCTATAAATTTTGGAGGAATGGATGGTTATCCAAATGTTGTTCCATAAGCTGTGATAAATAGGTTACCAAAATTCCAAGGTAACAATGCCATAACTGGAGATCAACATCTCAAACTCTTTGTTAACATGATGGAAGATTTTGAGATAGAATTTGAGGATGTGTATATTAAGTTGTTTATCCATACACTTGAGGAAGATGCAAGAGATTGGTACAAAGCTCTTCCTGATAACTCTATTGATTCATGGAATGAGATGAGTAATGCATTCAGATTACAATATGGAGACAAAACAGATCCAAGGTTCCTTCTATCCGAGTTTGAGAACATCAAGAAGAACCCTAATGAGACCGTTCATGACTTTAATACAAGATTTAATAAAACATTGAGAAGGCTTCCTATCATTTTGAGGCCTTGTGATGAATCTTGCTTGATCAAATATGTAGATGCATTTGATAAAAAGGCAGCCTATTACTTGAGAGACAAAAATCCTACAAACTTGAGACAAGCTTTCACCATGGCACTTCAAATTGACATTAATATTAAAGCTATTGGTAAACCACTTAAGAAGGATGGTGTGAAGCTGATAAACCCTGAGAAGCCTCAAGCCAGCAAGGGTGCTGATTTAGAAGATGTTGTCAAGACTTTGGCAGGGGCTGTTAAAGAAATTTCTTACAAGCTAGCCCAGGCTGAGAAAGGAATTGGGAAAAGTTCACAAGGACAACAAAGAACTCAAAACCATGATAGATTTGGAAATCATCCTAGGGGTTATCAAAGAAAATATGATAGAGGTAAAGGGCCTGTTGGATCTGCAAGTAGACAACCCCAAGCATGTGAAAATAGAGTGGTGCCTGACCCTCTGATTGCAAGAGTTGCTGCTGTTCAAGAAATTGCTGATATGGATTGGTGTGACAGATGTTTTCTTCCTCATCCACCATGTGAAATAGACCAGCAAGATGTTGTTGATGATAATGAGAATGAAATGGATGATAATATTTGTATGATGGGAAGCTCTTCAGGCTCACAACAAGCAACAACATCAATAGATGTGATAAGTGCAAGGACTGCTACAACCTTTTGGGATTGCATAAAGAGGGTACCATTTATTTCTCTTCCTCAAGTTCATGATGTAGATGTAGTTCAGGATTTTGAAATTCCTAATAATGACTTTGAATATCTAAGGGCTTTAATGATCAAGAGTTATGATGGTGGTATTCCTTTGGAGGAAGATAGATAATTGTTAATGAATGTTGTGGTTGGTAAAGAAAAGGAGTACAATACTAGAAGTAAATTTGTTAGGAAGCTGGTCCTCAAGCCAAACTAAAGACAACCTTGCTCACAAGTATTCCAAAAGATAATCCTAGAAGAGAAATAATTGCCAAGAACCCTACTGTCCCATGCAAAATATCAGTCCTCTCCATGACCAGGCCAAGAATACTTCTCCATCCGATGAACCTTCTTATTTCCCTTCCAATGCTGTTTTGCCAAGGAATGCTCCATATGATACAGCCTAGGTATTGAGCTGAATTAAAGTGAGTGTTCCCATCATTGAGTTTCTTAGAGTACCTAAGCACAAGGAAAGAGATTTTGAATACTTGGGATTGAAAGAAGAAAAGGTTACCCCAAGCAGAAATGTAAATGTTGTTGAGAATCCTCTTCAAAGAATTGCTAGCCTTGAAACACCACCACCAATGGAAGATCTTGGAGAGGCACCTGAAGAATATTTGGGGACATCCTTGGTTGATTCCAAATTGAATGTTGATCCATTCTTCACAACTTTGCTCATAAAAGGTAGGTTGCTTCACAATTACATGTTTGATTCTGGTGCATCATGTAATGTTATGCCTCTAGAAGTTATGAATGAGTTGGATATCAAAGTGACAATAGCATATGGGAAGTGTAGAGCCATGGATTCAAGGGAAGTGTAGGTTGTTGGTTGTGTGAAGGGGTTAGTAGTGTAACTTGTAGCCTATCCGGATAAGAATTTAAAACTTGATGTTGTAATTGTTGACTGCCCTGCCAAATGGGGTATGCTTTTGTTAAGAAAATGGCCTGCAAGTGTTGGTGGTAGTGTTCAAATGGACATGTCTTTTTCCACCATTCCCATTGAGGGAATCCTTGTCAAACTCTATGGTGAAAAGAAAATGTTACACATGATTTCAGCATGAGATCCCTCTTGAGGCCAAAACCAAGCCGTTTAGATAGAAACAAAGGCCTATTAACCCACTGCTTTCAATGAAAATGCAAGAAGAGTTGAAGAAATTGAGAGATGTTGGCATTATTCAGCCTACTAGATACTCTTCTTGGGTTGCTAACCTTGTGCCGCTTAGAAAGAAGAACAGAGATATCGAGACTTTGTGTAGATTTTAGGAATATAAACAAAGCATCTATGAAGGACAACTATAATTTTCCAAATGAGGAGAATATGCTGCAACTTATAATAGGGTCAGAAATGCTTTCTACTTTGGATGGTTTCTCTAAATACAATCAAGTAGTTGTCAAAAAATCATAAAGACTTAAGATAGCCTTCACTACTCCTTGGGGGACTTATGTTTTTGTAAGGATGCCTTTTGGATTGATGAATGCTCATGCTAATTTTCAAATGGAAATGGATGTTGCCTTTACTTGGTTATATCAATGAGTTTATTGTAGTTTACCAAGATGATGTGAGTATTTTTCAAGGCAGCGAAGGACCATTTGCAACACCTAGAGAAGATGCTTTGATCAGATGTAGAGAGTATGGCATTTCACTTAATCCAAAGAAGTGTCATTTTGGTGTGCCAAAGGCCAAGATGTTGGGGCATATTGTGTCCAAAGAAGGTGTTATGATAGACCCTGAGAGAGTGGAAGCAATCAACAAAGTGCCTATTCCAAGAACCAAGAAGGGTATTCAATATTTCTTTGGCCAAATCAATTTCATTAGAAGGTTTGTCTCTAATTTTGCTGAGCTAACTCTTCCAATCACAAGCATGCTAAGAAAGGATCAAGTTATTAAGTGGGAAGAGGTTGCCATCCAAGATTTTGAAGGAATAAAGGATGCACTCAAGCATGCACCTATTTTGGCAGCTCCAAACTATAAGATGCCTTTCCAAATCTTCTCTTTTGCATATGAATTTACTATTGCTTCAGTTTTGTTACAAAAGGATGAGAATGGAGCTGAGAGGCCTATTTCTTTCTTTAGAAAGGCTTTACAAGTAGCTGAACTAAAGTACACAATTATGGAGAAACAAGCATTTGCATTGGTAAAAGCAACAAAGATTTTCAGGCCCTACATTTTGAGTTCAAAGGTTGTTGCTTATGTTCCCCACACCATGGTTAAAGATATCTTATCTGACATGGAGATATCAAGCAAGAGATGTAGGTGGGTCAACAAATTACAAGAGTATGATATGGATATCCAAACTACAAAGTTGGTAAGAGGTTTGGGTCTTGCCAAGCTCATGGCTGAGAGTAATTTGCAAAACGTAGAAGTGAATCAGCTAGAGGAAGGAAGGGCAGACCTTCTTGACAAATTGATGAATTCTGAATGGTACAAGGATGTGATATTCTACCTCAAGCACCTATGCTATCCTAGTCACTTGAATAAAAATTAGAAAAGAGCCCTTAAGCTAGCTTCTCAAAAATATATCATAACAGACCTTGGGTTAGCTTGGAAGAACCCTGAGGGTGTCCTCTTGAAATGCATAATTGAAGATGAAGCTCCCAAGTTAATGGACTTGCTGAATCAAGTAACAAGAACTTTCTCAAGATCATTAGAAGAACCTTGGAAATCAACAAGAAGAAGTGGGGAGAATAGTTGAAATTTGTAGTTTGGGATGATAGAATAACTCCAAAAAGAGCAACTGGTAAAAGTCCATTTGAATTGGTGTATGGAACTCAGGATTTGCTGCCATTACACCTGTAATTATCCACTTTTTAGTTTTCCCAGCAGTTGGAAGATCAAGAACATGTCCCATATGAATCAAGAATCAATAAGATCATTGAGTTGGATGAGGAAAGGAGAGCTTCTCATCAAAGGCATGTCAGGTTTAGGGATAAATTGAAGAAGTTGTTTAATAAAAAGGTCACCCCTAGAGCTTTCAATGTTGGAGATACGGTTTTTCTGTGGGATAGTAGGATGAAGACAAGGGAAAGCATGAAAAGTTTGATGCTCTATGGATGGGCCCTTATGCCATTGATATCAAGATTGGAGAAAATACATTTTTTCTCAAGGATTTGGATGGGGATTTCTTTGGAGCTGCCTATTAATGGCGTACATTTAAAAAATTTCTTAGATTAAATCCCCATGTGAGGTATGTACAAGTTGTACATTTCTTATAACCCTTGTTGTTGTTCTATCTTTTCCTTGTTCTTGCTGTTGTTGGCTTGTGGTTTTCCCTTTTTCCTTGGAAACCATTGTTGGTGTGGTTTTCTCAGTCTATTTTTGGTGGAAATTCTAGTTTTTGGGCTACTCTACATGTTTTGACTCCTTACCCAATGGATTTTTGGCACTTGGTCTACGTTGTGATCTTGTGGCACTCACTGGGAGTGCCCATCCCCAAGCAGGAGCCAATGTTGGTCCCATTATTGAGTTTTCATAATGTGCCTTATTTTTCATGACCAAATGTACTCACAAACATTTCATTTTTTGGTCTCGTGGTTTACAGTTCACATTTTCCAATTGAATGCCTTTGATATGCTCATAATGTTATTATTCTACCCTATTTTGAAACAAGATCCAAGTTTCCCCCATTTTTGCCCTAATATTTCATTTTTTCGGGCTATGCCATCTTTTCCATTGCCAAATCGTGTAAGAAATTTGGGCTTGATCAAATCCCATTTATGTGCAAGTGGAATCCTAATCTTTGGTCGAAAAAATGTAAAATCATTTTTCACTTGAGTTAAAACAAAGAAATCCATCTTCTTGTGAAAAAATTTGATTTTAAGGGCATCCCATTTATTTTTATGTTTTGACGGGTGTATGGGTGTCACCCGCCCGTCAATTTTATCATTGCAATGTTTATGCTGATGTGGCAGGCTCTCATTGGCCGGGTGTGGTTAGAAAAAATGTTATAACTTGTTGTTTTTGAGTTTTTTGTGAGGGGAAAAATTTTGACCGTGGCCCCGCAGTGCTATAGTGATGTGCCTACGTGGCATTATCTGATTGGTTGATGGATCGATGGGTGGCAGGCCGCACATAGGAAATTTTCTTCCATTATGGAAAATTTCTCAAAATCAAATTTTTTCCCGAAGGCCCGTAGTGAATGGTAAGATGACATGTGGCATAGGAGAGCTAGGCGGATGGCGAAGGACTCGGGAAAATTTTGGTGTTTTTTGGTTCAGGGTGTTAGGGGAAAAATTTTGCCCACAAGCTAGCACCCAGTGGGAAAGTGACATGTGGAATAGGAGGATCAAGTGGGCGGTGGTGGAGTTGAAATTTTTTTCAAATTTTTGGCTCAAAATGTCATGGAAAATTTTAACTTGGAGGCCCGTGCCCAATGGAAAGGTGACACGTGTCTAGGGAGATCGACCGGAAAAGTGGGAACTTAGAAGAATTTGAAAGTTTTTGGTTTCAAAATGCAAAAGGAAAATATTTTCCCAGGGGTCCGCATCTAATAGGAAGAGGACACGTGTCAGGGAGCAAAGGAGAAGTGGGGTGGTGCGTGTTTTTTTTTGGATTTTTGCCTTTGGAGGAAAAATTTCAAAGTAACAATTTGAGCCAGATCTCCGTGCGAATCATAGTGTGACACATATGCATAGGGATGAAATGGAGGGGCGGGGGCTTGGAGGCATTTGAAGTTTTTTAACTTCAAAAGGTAAGAAGGGAAATTTTTGATCGAGGTCCCTCCACCAATGAACAATGGACACGTGTCCAACATTTGATGGAATTTCGGAGCGCGGAGGAAAGATGGAAAACCTTCCAAACTTTGGCGAAAAATCTCAAGGTGAAAAGTGAACCCATGGAAAATTTGAAGTTGTCTCCCGTAGCCAATCAGGGGGAGACATGTGGCATGGTTCAAAATGGTAAAAGGAGAACTCGGGCCCACAGAGGATTTTGTGCTTGTGGAGGAATGAAGGAAAATTTGATGAGTCGGCTCCGCATCCAATGGGAGAGCGACATGTGGCGGAGAAGTAGCGGGTGTTCGGGGGAGCGAGCATTTTGAGAAAATTTTCCTTTTCTCAAAAAGTGGCAAAATTCATCAAATTGGCCCGTGGTTTTGGTGGAGGCCCACATGAGGACACGTGGCGTGTTCGAGGGCATGCGGGAAAATTTTCAAAATTTTCTCGGAGTTCAAAAGGGTTTAAAATGCATTTTAAGGATTGGGGGCCCGCCCCAATCATGTTTGGACACATGTCCCACCTCGTGTAAAGGCAAAAAGTTAATATTTGAGGATCTCATCAAGACATGTGGAGGGTGGAATTTTAAAGTTGATTTTAATCAACGGCAACTGTGCAATTTCATTTTTTGGTCACCATGGAAGCTCCAAGAAGTGTGGAATCATTATTTTTGCACCAAATCACATGAAATTTTATATGATTTCACATCCTTTCAGCCTTCTGAGTGCAATGGAATCATTTTTATGAGCTGATTTGGTGCCCTATATTGTTTTTCGTGAAATATTTTTCTCAGCCCATGAAAAACACGTGAAAGGTAAAAAATGAAAAGTTACAGAGTTAAAATGATGAAGTAAAAGGTGAAAAATGATTGCAAATGCATTCTGGCATGGTGGAATGCTAAAAACGTGACCCTAGGATGGATAAGGATCTGATTTCATGCAATATTTTAAAATATTTTTGCATCTCTGGCATTTGGTGAGCTGTTTTATAGTTTTATATCATATTTCATCAAACGGATAGGGTTTTGTAACAAATTTGATCCCTTGAGCATATTATTTTCTTGGGATGTAAGGATGCAAGCTAGAAGAGGATATATGATGTAATTTGGAGGCATTTTAGAGGTCTGTTGAGAATTTCGAGGAGGAGAGAATAATTTTCACAAGGAAAACTGGAAGAGGTCCATTTTATTTTGGAGGAACTACCTGAGAGCCATTTTTTATTCTTGTTTGCATCAAATGTTCATCATGTTGATTTGGTTTCAGCTATAAAGCCATCAAAAAGCTTTGAGATTGTCTACATAACATTCCCTTGCTAATATATTTGATCAAATTCTTGGATTAATTGGTTTTATCTCTTGGCAAAGTTTGCATACACTTGTGTTTCAGTATGTTTTCAATTTATGTTTTATGCTCATGTTGCAATCTTGTGTTTAGGATCTCTCTGATCATACAGGGTCTCATTTTTGGTTGATGGTTTAATGGCATTTGCAATCTTGCATTCAGAAGAGCTCTCATCTGATAGAAGATAAATAGATTTAAAATCATCTTACTGTCCTTGATTAATGAGACTGTCTGTAAACCTTTGGGTGCACCTTAGGTCATGATTAAATAGGGATTCTTGGATGCTTCATTGGTATTTTCTTCAAGCCTTTGTGGTAGGTTATCAAAGTTTGTATGGAATAGTGTAGATTTGGGCATCCATGTGTGCACACATCCAGTTGAAAGAGCACTTCAGATTCATTGAAACATCTCTGTTGTTTAGGTGTTGTAATTCATTTGCAAAGTTTCCCAAAGAAGGTGATGACTCCAAACTACTCTTGTCCCAACATCTCTCATCAGAATTTCATTTTAAACTAACTCATCCTACCTACAATACCCCTACATTTGCATTGTGTGTCCACAAAAGAATTCAATCCTTTCACTAAAATGCACAAAGTTGATCAGGGTTTTATCATGTCTTTAGCAGCTCTAGCTTTGTTTTGAGAACATTTCCATCATTTATTAGTGATAACTCCTTTGAATTTGGATAATAGTTACTTGATCATGTTTTCACAAGACCTCTTCTATGTCATATGCAAAACATAAGGATATTTCCATATCCTTACCATATAAGGGCTGCAATACACGTTCTCTTGCCTTGGTTGATAGGCACAACCTAAAATAGTGAGGGTTAGATCAAAACCCTCGTGAAGGTGCCATCCACTCCCTCAATTATTGAATGTAAACAAGCGAGATAGGTGTGCTTCCCCTAATACAAACAACATACAAAACATCTATCCATCCTTGAGTGTCTTGTGAAAATTCATGATGTTGTTCAAGTTGTGAAGGAGATTAAATCTAGATACCAACAGAAACAACCCTTGGCATT
Source organism: Taxus wallichiana var. yunnanensis (assembly GCA_018340775.1). Lineage (NCBI taxonomy): Eukaryota > Viridiplantae > Streptophyta > Pinopsida > Cupressales > Taxaceae > Taxus > Taxus wallichiana. The sequence continues at coordinate 777,270,601 of CM031242.1, read as the reverse complement.
TAGTTTTCTAAATCTAGAGATAAGTATTACTAACCTAGTTGGTATTGGTGGAAGTAATCGATCAACACCTAGGAGGTATAACTTTTCATTTGGCACATCTATGGCTACACAATCATTTCCTATGTTTGGAGGTATATTGTTTGGAATGACATTTGGGAAAATTATGGGTACACAAAGTTTGGGTATCACATCTAGAATTGGTGCGGGCGCATCTATGGTAGTGGTGAAAAATCACAAACTATAGGCACACAAGTTAAGCTCGATAGTGGGGACACAAGAAACAACAACTTTAGGACCCTTGCGAGCTATAGGAGGTGGATCTCATGGGTCGGTGGAGTAGGAGATAATAGACCTAGTGGACCTAGTGGAGCCGGAGGATCGGTGGGTCAGGAGGAACATGCACTAGTGGATCTAGTGGATCTGATGGTGGAGGCAACACCAGAGGGAATCAAGGTTTTGGATCAGGTGGGCAAGGGCCTCAACTACCTCAACAAGTATTTTTGAAATATCTTTGCATCTACCGAATAAAATGTGTTGAGGATGTTTGTAGAACATGTACAAAAATGTTAATTTCTATGGTGTGCAAAGGGGATCACTATGCCTAAATGGAAATATAGTCATTTTGCAAAAACCTTACAAAGGCACATGCGTAGTTGGTACAAGAATTATGACCCCCACCAGAGACAAAGTAGTAGATTATACTTGTCTTTGCGTAATGCCTTCTTATCTCGAATTCCATATTCCTAAGTTTTTAACAGAAAGGCATTAGCACACTCGAAGGAGATTCAACAAGCTATGACCGAGAGTGTACAGGAGTATGATACACATTTTAAAACTCTTGTATAAAAACTATCTTATGATATTCATCCTTCTCAACATGCTCAATGGTTTGTTAGAGGACTAATAATGCCCTTCAAAAGAGTTCTTTCACATAATACTTTCACAGACCTGCGCAAGGCCTTGGAGGCTTCCCTATGTGTTGAGGCTATGGGAGCATGATACAAGTGTTAGTCCTTTTCTTAAAGCTCAGATTGCTACCATGGAAAAACAACTAGATAAGCTATATGTGAACTTGGCACACGCGACTCGTAATGGCCTATGGTGCATAGATTGTGGGGTAAAGGGGCATACAAAGGAAAATTTTTCTCAGAGATTGGTGCGCATGATAATGGTATACTATGAGATTTTCCATGGGGATCGTGATGTAAGTAGGTGTCTGCTGCTACAACGTGCAATCCGTAATAATGTGTCTTACTATTGCAATATTTTCACCACTACTACTCATGAAACAAAGGATTGTAGATTGATTGACCAGATACATGATGCCACCGATATTGGTGTGCGCCCGACCAATGTTGTAAAAAATTCCAAGCATGATGGTTATCACTATGAAGAGCGTGCAGATGGAGGAGCTCGTGGGTGAGGATTTTACTGAGAGGATTCGAGGCTATGGTAATCACGGAGGTGGAAGAAGTGAATTTATTCGTGGGACCTATTATAAATGTGTCCCCACAAAAACATTACAAGTGCAAATTCCCTCACCTACTACAAAGTGACTTGGTTTGGAAAGAAGCAAAAGTATGAGGAGTTCCTAGAGTTATTTGAGCACATGATCTAGAAACAACAGAAGGATAAAGGAACCAGAATGGTAAGCGTGAAGAATGCTGAATCACAATGGATGCCAAGGGTGGCATGTGAGTCGAGTTAGAACCTGCACTAGTGATAATGTGAGCTAAGGTTACACGCACCAAGAAAATACCAAAGTAGAGACCACTGGTCACAAGATAAGAGGTGGTGCACGGGAAATATCTAGATCCTACTCCTCAAAAAGAGTTCTCATGAGACCACAAATGTGATTTGAAGCCTATAAGGAGAGATCTAGTTCCTAAAGGAGAAGTCATAGTAGTTAGAGCAAATGAAATGCAATGAGACTCCATAGAAGGATGTAGATGAAGTCAAGGAAGTATGTAAAATGCTAAGGCAAGAGAATATCATCCCTTTGCTAGGGGAATGGTTACAGAGAAATTACCATGTGCCAGAGGAGAGCACGAGTGATAGGTCTTGCATGCTAACCTTCCCCTTACACCATTGATTATGATAAGGATATTACCTTGAATGTAGTAGTTGATGGATGGATCCTAAGAAATATTTTGATAGACACGGGTGTAAAGGTTAATGTTCTCACCCTAGACGCATGACATCAAATGGGAAGGCCCCCATTATAACCATCCTCAAATGTGCTATATATGGATAACAAGACAAAGGTGATGCCCATTGGTGTCTTGAAGGATGTTGCTATCACTATCCAAGGGGAGAAATTCACTAGAGACTTTGAAGTCTTGGCGCTAGTGAGGCGACAACTTTCCAACATTACTTGGGCACCCTTGGTGCTATAAGAATAATGCAGACCTAAGGTTCAATAAGGGATACATAAGTTTTGAGAACAAGGAAGAATGGGTTATCATCCCTTTGATGATGGGAAGTCAGCACCCTATACTGAGCCCTTGGGAGAAGAAGCCCTCGATAGAATCTATGTGCACGCTATTAGGGACCCTAAGGTGATACACCCTATAGAAGGAGTTATTTAGTGGGAAGATGCTCAATCTATGAGTGATACCACTAGTGTAGCATGTGAAAATTAGGCACACGAGACATATGAGTTAATTGGGAAATAATTGTGAGGCTCATTATAAGGGTGATGAAGGCATGCCCACTTAGGAATTTGAGAGGAAAGTAGTTGTTGAGCTACACTGGGGAAGGAAACCTTGATGTTTTCCTACGAGCCATGGAATCCCAGTGGAGATGCGAGATCAAAAGGTGAAACATGCTTATCTACATATTATGTAGGATTACAACATAATGGTGGGCGACGCACTATGATAATCTTCTAGAGTGATGTGAGGTGAGGTACACACTCTCTATTATATTCTTTTAGAGAAACATGCCTACTAAAATATGTGGCTATGATAGAGGGGCACTTGCCTCAGAACATGTTCAAGAATGTGAGAGGAAATGGATGGGAGGTGTGAAAGCTTTACCCACTTCCTTTTAGGTGCACAAATTCTATTCCACACTATAGGTTTGTGCATGCACATGGTACGCTTCATTGAAAATTACACCATTAGATAGGGAATTGATGGGAGTTAATAGGTGACTTGATTCAAACCTCGTAAGTATCAAATTACTAAGCCATTTTTGAATGAGGAGTTGTTGGTTGTTAAGTGCCTAACTATGGGAGAAAGTGCCATGGTTGAGGATATAATTTTGAAATTATTGTGAGAAATTGATTTGGAGGCACGTTTTGATGTTGAGGAACTATATCTTGAGCACGAATTTCTAAAGAAAGAGAAGGGAAATTTGGTCTATGTGATAGATGGTGAGGAAGTAGAGAACTTGGATGTTAACAATACTATGGGTATGTGCCAGGTAATAGATAATGCTGATGAGAAAATGTGCACCTACCATAAACCTCTCAAAATGAATAAGGTTAACATTGGCTTAGATACGAAACCTAAGGAGGATACTATCAGGGATTACTGGTCAGAAAAGGAGGTTTTAAAGATCATTGATCTATTGTGTGAGTTTCAAGATTTATTTCTACATAGGTACCATGAGATTAAGGGAGTTCACCACTCTTTAGGGAGATGCAGATCAAACTAAAGGAGGGAGCACACTGATTTAGAAGAGACCTTACCAAATGAATCCAAATTTACGTATGCGGGTCAAGGAAGAGATAGACAAGATGATCACTTCAGGTATCATTGAAGCTATTGAGGAATCAAAATGGATAAGCCCAATGGTCATTAACATTAAAAAGGATGGGAGGATAAGGATCTGTGTTGATTACAGGGATTTGAATGTGGTATGTGTCATTGATCCCTTTCTAACCCCTTTCATTGAGGATATCCTAGAAGGAGTAGCCGGGCGTGAGATCTATTCATTCACGGATGGCTTCTTAGGATATCATCAAGTTAGGATTGCAAAGGAGGACCAAGAAAAGACAACTTTCGCCCTTTGAATGGGGAAGTTTTGCCTACATGGTCATGCCTTTTGGACTGAAGAATGTGCTGCTATGTTTTCGTGCATTATGGTGTAGGAATTTCAAGACTTCATCCATAAGTTTCTTCAAGTCTACCTTGATGACTGGATAGTGTACTGAGACTAGTGAAGGACCATTGCGAAAATCTATGGTTGATGTTTGAGAGATGCCGATAGTTGTGCATATCCCTCAATATCAAGAAATGTCTCTTTTCTACTCCATTTGGAACCTTGTTGGGGTATATCATATGTAAGGAAGGCTTGACTGGTGGATCCTGCCAAAGTTTTCATTATTGTAGGATTGGAAGAACCCATCAACCAGAGTGTAGTGTGCATATTCCTTGCACATATGGGGTACTAGCAAAATTTTATTCGGGGGTATACCAAAATCGCCATGCCACTGGAGGGATTGCTAAAGCATGGATGTACATTCCATTAGGGAGAGGCACAACAGATGTCATTTGACACATTAAATAATAGGCTTATCACTACACCCATATTATGCTTTCCTTCCTGGGATAATCCTTTCCATGTGTATGTTGATGCCTTAGGGATGGCCATCGAAGAAGTGTTAGCATAACTTGGTGAAGGGACTATTGATCACCCTCTTTGTTTTGTAAGTAGGAAGTTGAAACTAGCAGAGCATAACTATACTACTACCGAGTGTGAGGCATTATCAATGATCTACGTGCTACAAAAATTTAGGCAGTATCTACTGGTAACACCCTTTATATTCTACATAGACCACATGACATTGAAGTACTTGGTAAAAAAGCCCATTTTACAAGGGCACATATGTAGATGGGTCCTATTATTTCAAGAATTTGAGTTTACGATTATTGTAAAACTAGGTAAGAGTAAGTTGGGACCTGACCATTTAATAAGAATTGACTCAGGGGAGGACATAGAAAGCATTGAGGATACAATGCTAGATGCATAATTGTTTAGGCTATGATGCACACCCTTTGAATTAGAGGATATTGTTGTGTTTCTCAAAATAGGTATGGTGCCAGAGGAAATGAAGAATTTGGAAAGAAAATAGTTGGCTATACACTCGACACCCTACATATTAATTGGTGGAGATTTATACAAGTTAGGTCGTGATGAGATTCTACATTGGTGTGTGTTAGAACATGAGCACATTATAATCATGGAGGAAGCACATGATGGGATTGCAGGAGGACACTATGCAGGGAATGCCACCATGTGGAAGATTCTACTAGTAGGGATTTGGTGGGAAAGCATCTACCAAGATTGTATTGAGTTTTGTAAGGCTTGTGACCATTGCCAACGCCTTGGCGTGTTGAGTTGTGGATCTCAATAACTTCAGTTTAGCATGCTATATTGAACTTGCAGGAAAACACAATAACTAACATCGGTTATGGAGGGACCAACATTGGTCACCTATGAATGACATTTGTCGGGAAGGGAGGAACCAACATTGGTTAGCGATAACCGTGCGCTTACACTGTGCGTAGGTGTTTTATTTAACTCATGGGAATTAGATCTAATTTTGGCATTAAAATAGATCTATTGATTGTAATTACATGGCTAAGTTCCCTAAGTTTGTATATGCCTCTATAATCATAAAATCTAGGGTTTAGAAGAGGATTTTTATAAGAGTTAATGATTATTGTGATAATAATTGTGAGAGAGAGAATTCTTGGAGAAGGAGAAGCTTGAGAGAAAGAAATTACTATTCATCCGAGAGGTGTGAAAGATTGTAGATATTCTGAAAGATTTGGATAATAGTCTCGGCTTGTTTCTTGGTGGATGTAGCCCACCTTTGGTAAACCTTGTTAAATTTGGTGTTGATTTATATCTCTTGTTTTGTATATTTCTTTCGGTAGAATATCTGTTTTTATTGCATGTATGCTTATATTTGATATATTATCTATACAACCTTGTGCTAATTCCAACAAATGGTATTAGATATTTTTTTGAGGGTTTTGTGTGTTGAAAAATTTACTCACGAGAGGTTTTCTGATTGATTGGGAGCTACAACAATGTCGAAGAAAACAAATACAAGGTAGATAAGTTTTACGACCTAAATTATCAATTATGGAAGATGCGAGATTAAGGATTATCTGTATTGAAGAGATTTGTACTTACCGTTGGATGAAAATTCTAGACCTATGAAGATGACTGATGAAGAATGGAAGATTCTTGATAGAAAGGATTTGGGATCTATAAGATTGATCCTGGCATTACGGGTTCCAATATTACGAAGTAACTTCTATGGTAGAGTTAATGAAATATCTTGCTAATTTATATAAGAATCCTAATGCTTCAAATAAAGTTTATTTGATGAAGAAACTATTTAGTTCTAAGATGCATGAAGGTGGATCTGCATATAGTCATTTGAATGATTTCCAATCTATTGTAAATCGATTAAAATTGGTTGATATTCCATTGACGATGAAGTGAAAACAATTTTATTCTTATGTTCTTTGCTTGATAGTTGAGATAAATTTGTAATGGATGTTAGTAATACACCATATGCTAATAATAATTTAAAGTTTGATGATGTGGTTAGTATAATATTGAATGAAGAAATTCTAAGGAAAATTATAGAGGAATTATCATCCAGGAATGCTTTAAACATAGAGAGCGAGAGGTAGGAAGAAGGAGAGATAAAAATGTAAGAATAATGGGAAATCAAAGTCAAGGGATGGCATATCTAAATCCATAGGTAAGGAAATTACATGTTGGAAATGTGGAAAGAAAGGACACGCAAAGAAATATTGTTGGTCAAAGGATAAAGAGAACCAACACCCAGAAAAAGGTAAAGATTCAAATAAGGAGGAAAATATTGCAGCAGAGGTAATGCAAGATGCTCTTATTATTTCTTTGGATAATAGAATATAACTATGGGGTTTAGATTCGGGAGATTCTTTCCATGCAACCCCTAATAAAGGTTATTTCAAAAATTATATCCAGGAAAATTTTGGGCATGTTTATTTGGGTGATGATGAACCTTGTAGTATTACTTGGTAAAGGGAAGTTCATCTAAAATTACGAATGGAAATACATGGGTATTGAAAGATGTGAGGCATGTGCCAAGCCTCAAGAGGAATCTTATTTTTACAGGGCAACTTGGTGAAGCTAGTTGCATGGTTACATTCACAGTAGACTCTTGGAAAGTCACCAAGGGTGATTTTTTTGGCAAGAAGCGATTAATACACTAGTTTACTTGATTAACCATGGGCCTTAAAGTTCACCAGATGGAGGAATACCAGAGGAAGCTTGGACTAGAAAAGAGGTAGATCTTTCTTTTCTTAAAGTTTTTGGTTCAGAAGCTTTTGTGCATATTGATAAGGAAAATAGGAAAAAGTTATATGCAAAATCCAAGAGATGTAATTTCATTGGTTATGGATCTGGTGATTTCGGATTTTGTTTTTAGGATTTAGAGAATTCTAAAATTATTAGGAGTCATGAAATTGAATAGAATGAAAAGAGAATGTAGAGGGATCAAATTTTGGTACCCAAGGATAAACAGGTTGAGAAATTTTTGAATGAAAATGAACTCTTGGATTTAAAAATAATACCAACATGGTTACAAAATAAGCGATGTTGGTTAACCCTTGAACGACATCGGTCGGTGAATTGATATCGGTTACAAAAGATCCAAACCGGCATCAATTAGCATAACTGGCTTCGGTTATGGGTGACTGATTTCATCCACTATCGAATGGAAAAAATGTCTAGGAGGTCCAGAATGAGCCTCTAGTATCCCAAACTTTTGTGAGAAGGTCACAAAGGGTAAGTAAACATCAAGAAATATTTACACCTTCTCTATATTATTTATTATTGATTGATAATGGTGAACTAGAAAGCTTTGAAGAAGTAATGTAGGATAAGACCCACGTGTAGTGGGAACATGGCATGGATGAGGAGATGGACTCCTTGGAACAAAACTAGACTTGGGATTTGGTTAAGTTTCTAGTAGGTAAGAGGACATTACAAAACAAGTGGGTTTACAGGATCAAGGAAGAAGAGGGTGGACATAAAAGATATAAGGCAAGGCTTGTAGTAAAGGGATTTACACAGAAAGTAGGTATTGACTTTGGTGAAATATTTTCTCTTGTTGTTAAAATGAATTCCATACGTACTATATTGAGTTTAGTTGTAGTACATGATTTGCATTTAGAGAAACTATATGTGAAGACAACTTTCCTTCATGGTGATTTGGATGAAGAGATTTATATGTAATAGTCGCTTGGGTATGAAGTCAAGGGTAAGGAAATATTAGTGTGCAGGTTGAGAAAGAGTCTATATGGACTCAAGCAAGCTCCAAGGCAATGATACATGCGGTTTGATAATTTCATGCCTGAGCATGGTTATTTGAGATGTGAATCTGACCATTGTGTTTATTTTAAGAAGCTTGAAAATGGGAGCTATATTATTTTTTTATTGTATGTGGATGATATGCTTATTGTAAGATCTAGTATGCAGGACATTGGTGAGCTTAAAGGAAAGCTAACTCACACATTTGCTATGAAGGATTAAGGAGTTGCAAAAAGAATACTTGGCATGCAAATACACAAAGACAGGAAGAATAAGAAACTGTATTTTTCTCAGGAGGATTATAACAATAAGGTGTTGGAAGGGTTTAACATGAAAGATTCAAAACTGGTGAGTACACCTATGGTGAACACTTCAAATTGTGAAAATATCGGTGTCCTTCATCATATGAGGAGGTCAAATACATGACATGAGTACCATATGCTTCAAAGTAGTTGGGAGTTTCATGTATCCTATGGTTTATACCAAACTAGACATTGCATAGGTAGTGGGAGTTGTGAGTATATATATGGCCAATCCAGGTAAAGAGAAATGGAAAGTAGTCTAATGGATACTCAATATTTGAGAGGGACATCCAACATGCTATTATGCCATGGATGTTCATATATTTCTTTATGTGGCTATGTTGATTTAGATATGGCTGGATATCTGGATGGAAGAAGAAACACTACTTTGGATATATTTTCACGAGGTGGGATGACAATTAGCTAGATATCAAGATTGTAAAAGGTTGTGGGTTTTTCTACTATAGAGGTAGGAGCAAGATGATTGAAAATTGTTAAGTGACAGATTAGTGTGTAATTCATTTGGCAAAAACTTAGTGTTTCATTCTAGAATGTGTTGGTATCTAGATTTAATCTCCTTCACAACTTGAACAACATCATGAATTTTCATAAGACACTCAAGGATAGATAGATGTTTTGTATGTCATTTGTAGCCGGGGAAGCACACCTATCTGCTTGTTTGCATTCAAGAATTGAGGGAGTGGATAGCACCTTCAAGAGGGTTTTGATCTAACCCTCACTATTTTAGGTTGTGCCTATCAACCAAGGAAAGAGAACTTGTATTGCAGCCCCTATATGGTAAGGATATGGAGATATCCTTGTGTTTTGCATATGACATAGAAGAGGCCTTGTGAAAACATGATCAAGTATCCATTATCCAAAATCAAAGGAGTTGTCACTACTAAATGATGGAAATGTTCTCAAAACAAAGCTAGAGCTGCTAAAGACATGAAAAACCCCGATCAACTTTGTGCATTTTAGTGAAAGGATTGAATTATTTTGGGGACACACAATGCAAATGCAGGGGTATTGTAGGTAGGATGAGTTATTTTAAAATGAAATTTTGATGAGATATGTTGGGACAAGAGTAGTTTGGAGTCATCACCTTCTTTGGGAAACTTTGTAAATGAATTACAACACCTAAACAACAAAGATGTTTCAATGAATCTGAAGTGCTCTTTCAACAAGGATGTGTGCACACATGGATGCCCACATCTGCACTATTCCATACAAACTTTGATAACCTGCCACAAAGGCTTGAAGAAAAATACCAATGAAGCATCCAGGAATCCCTATTTAATCATGACGTAAGGTGCACCCAAAGGTTTACAGATAGTCTCATTAATCAAGGACAGTAAGATGATTTTAAATCTATTTGTCTTCTATCAGAAGAGAGCTCTTTTGAATTCAAGATTGTAAATTCCATTAAACCATCAACCAGAAATGAGACCCTGTATGATCAAAGAGATCCTAAACACAAGATTGTAACATGAGCACAAAACATAAATTGAAAACATACTAAAACAAAAGTGTATGTAAACTTTGCCAAGAGATAAAACCAATTAATCCAAGAATTTGATCAGATATATTAGCAAGGGAATGTTATTTAGATAATATCAAAGCTTGTTGATGGCTTTCCAGCTGAAACCAAATCAACATGATGAACATTTGATGTAAACAAGAATAAAAAATGGCTCTCTGGTAGTTCCTCCAAAAGAAAATGGACCTCTTCCAGTTTTCCTTGTGAAAATTCTTCTCTCCTCCTCCAAAATTCTCAACAGACCTCTAAAATGCCTCCAAATTACATCATATATCATCTACCAGCTTGGATCCTTGCATCCCAAGCAAAGAATATGCTCAAGGGATCAAATTTGTTACAAAACCCTATCCATTTGATGAAAAATGATATAAAACTGTAAAACATCTCGCCAAATGCCAAAGATGCACAAATATTTTAAAATATTGCATGAACTCGGATCCTTATCCATCCCAGGGTCACGTTTTTGGCATTCCACCATGCCAGCATGCATTTGCAATCATTTTTCACCTTTTACTTCATCATTTTAACTCTGCAACTTTTCATTTTTTACCTTTCACATGTTTTTCACGGGCTGAGAAAATATTTCACAAAAAACACTATAGGGCACCAAATCAGCTCATAAAAATGATGCCATTACACTCAAAAGGCTGAAAGGATGTGAAATCATATAAAATTTCATGTGATTTGGTGCAAAAATAATGATTCCACACTTCTTGGAGCTTCCATGGCACCCAAAAATGACATTAAATAGTTGTCGTTTATTAAAATCAACTTTAAAATTCTGCCCTCCACGTGTCTTGATGAGATCCTCAAATATTACCTTTTTGCCTTTAGACGAGGTGGGACACGTGTCCAAACATGATTGGGGTGGGCCCCCAATCCTTAAAATGCATTTTAAACCCTTTTGAACTCGAGAAAATTTTGAAAATTTTCCTTGCATATCCCCTGAACGTGCCGTGTGTCCTCATGTGGGCCTCCACCAAAACCGCAGCCAATTTGATGAATTTTTCCAATTTTTTGAGAAAAGGAAAATTTTCTCAAAATGCTCTGTGCCCCCGAATGCCCGTTGCTTCTTTGCCACATGTCGCTCTCCCATTGGATGCGAGCTGACTCATCAAATTTGCCTTCATTCCTTCACGAGCACAAAATCCTCTGTGGGCCTGAGTTCTCCCTTTTGACATTTTGAACCATGCCACGTGTCTCCCCCTGATTGGCTGTGGGGAGACACCTTCAAATTTTCCATGGGTTCACTTTTGCCAAAGTTTGGAAGGTTTTCCATCTTTCCTCTGCGCTCTGAAATTCCATCAAATGTTGGACACATGTCCATTGTTCATTGGTGGAGGGACCTCGAGCCAAAATTTTCCTTATTACCATTTAAAGTTAAAAAACTTCAAATGCCTCCAAGCCTCTGCCCCTCCATTTCATCCTTGTGCATACATGTCACACCGTGATTCACGCGAGATCTAGCTCAAGTTGTTGTTGATGCAAAATCACAAGAGCCACAGACGCACATCAGGCTTCTAGGTTGATGTTCAGGCATCTAGTGTGATTGCACAACATGGAAACCTCTCTCCAAGCGTGGGACTTGTAAAACCAAGAGAGGAATCTCCAGAGAAGGCTGGTTCCTACTCCTAAACTACCTGCCACAAGCTATTCCAGTGCAGGCAAGCTAATCTAATCCTAATCTAACCATGCCAAGGAGACAGAGAGAGAGAGAAGGGAAAAAAATAGCAAAAGCCTACACTAAAACGGTGATACACTAGAGAAGGAGAATGTTGGACATCTATCAAAACTGCCATGGGACAAAGAGAGGTGAGCAATGGGAAGGATGGACAGATGCATCACAGGCCCAAGGATAGATTTCACACAGAAAATGTCCCAAAACTCCATGAACACAGCTCCGAACCTGCAATGAACATTCAAACATGCACAGACACCTGCAATGAAGAGAGGCAAGAAGAAGACAAGCAAAAACGAGAGAGGATGGACAGATGCATCACAGAACACGTTTTGTTGCTCCAGAAGTTTGCACAGAACATCATTCCATTAGTAAAAGGAAAAAATGCCATTACAGAGCAAGGGAGGAGGTTCGAGCTCCATTTTCAACCCTAGAGAAGAAAAGAAGGAGGGCCGAGCCAGAAAGAATGAACAACTTTTTTTTTTTTTTTTTTAATGAGCCAAATCAGCTTTTATATTGCATGGGTTGAGCCTGGGACGAAACGTGGGAAAATGTGTAAGCCCATTCCTCATTGAATGCCAACGCATTAAAATGGCATAGGATACCTTACCAACCCATACCCTGCCATCTTTGACCGATTTGGAGGAGAATGCGACCCATTCTGCATTAATTTGGCCGCTGAAATGTCACTTCTGGCCGTGCACACGCGTCAGAGCTGTTTCTCGATTTTCTCTCTTCAGACTGCACCAAAACTCGAGGTTGATCCTAGAATCATGTAGAGCATCTCAACAGCTTTCCGTTGATATAAAGAACATGGAAATCTGAGCTCTGGATCAAAAGATATGGCGATCTGAAGATTTAGGGCACGGAACAGACCAAGACAGATTTCGAAATATTTTCCCGCGCTTCGCCACCTAGACGACACGTGGCAGGCTCTGATTGGTCACGCAATTCTCTCTCCTCTACCTTTCGGTGGGCTGTCTTTTGAATTTTCCTTGTGGGCCCTAGCTGGGACACGTGGCACTATCCCATTGGTTCGGTTCGGCGCTCGATAACTCGCCCCTTTGACCTTTTGACTTTTTCTCCTGTGAGGACACGTGGCAGTTTCTGATTGGTCCTCGGCTCCTTCGGCTCCTTCGCGTACTTCACCTCCATTTGTCCCAGATGTCCCATTTGATTTTGGTACCTGCCCGGCCCTTTTTGCTCGGTTGGGCCGGTTCGTGCCTTTTTGGCCCGATTGTCGCATTTCAAGCGTCCCTCTCAAAGATTAGCCAATTTTTCTCTGGTCGAACCGGCATTTCGCGCCCGCCACGTACTTTTGTCCTAGATGTCCCTGTTGCTTTGCGATCTGTTTGTGCTTACTTTGGTTGAGCCGGCCGGTTCGGCCCTTTTTGTCCCAAATGTCCCGATCGCCCTTTAGGACTAGGACTTAGTCATTTTTATGATTTTTTCCCGGATCAACCTACTTGCCTTCTCAACCTTTTTCACATTTTCTCGAGCTTGCTCTTAACTACTTGTACAGAGAGTTAGAAAAATATCTCGAGAGAACCTCGAAACATGATGTTTTCTCTGAATCAATCAATTTTCCTGGGACTTGAATATTTTGATGCCTGTTATCAAAATTACCCTGGGGGGGAAATTTTGACAACAGTTTGGTGACTCAGTGGGGTCATCTGCCTGCTAGATGAAAAGACCAGTTGCCTGAAGCAATCCATTGGGCATGGAGTCATGAGTAGGCCTGAAAACTGATCTAAACTTTGAAAACTTCCTTCTAAGCCACTAAGAAACCACCGGGCATGGAGTTGTTCTCACCAAAACCACTGAAATGAACTGTGCCAGAGCAAAACCAGCAACACCAAAACTATGTACAGAACTGAAAATCATACATGCTCCAAATGGAACATGAAGAGTGTGCACAAGCACTTCTTCTACTGAAAGAAAATCTACCTACTCTACTCTAGCTGGAAGCAAAGGCAAGCTAAACAAACCCTGCAACTGGTTGTGAGAAATAGCTTCCTTTCTTCAAAATTGGCAGCCATGCAATTGATTTGGCACTGATCATGGATGTTTGGATGGATGGAAAATCAACAATATGCTGGTCTTCTATCCAAATCATCAAGGTATCAACTGAAAAATCCAATACCTCTTTTAGTTGCTCTGCATTTGGATTGGAGAGGTATGGCAGCTGATCCTTGGTACTTTGTAGCTCATCCTCATGCTCAGAAGCAAGCATGACTGGTTGTGACTTCTCCTTTGGCTCCAATGAAGCCAAATACCTGATTGGGCACGGTCTGATCCGTTTGATATGCCCATAGCTTTGATTTTCAACTCCAAGAATGGAGTCTTCTTGTAGACCCTCCTGAGTGGATGGTGTGGAAGAAATGGTGGGACTCTTCTGTCCTTTCTCTTCCTCCAATGAAGAACATGGAAGATTAAAATCTTCCAATCTTGATCCCAAAGAGCTGCTGTAAGATGCAGGCTGCTGCAAATGAAAGCTCTCCTTCATGGTAGCAGGCTCTTGTGTTTGGAATGTGGATGATGAAAGAGAGAATGGTGAAAACTCAACCGGCTCTTCTCCATCAAAACAGTCCTCCAAATCTGACAGGTAAACTGCCTCATTGCTGTGCTGCTGCTCGTATTCAACTTCCTCCGTGGTGTCCTCTTGATGTGCAACCTGACCACCATGGTTTGCTTCACTCTCCAATATTGAGTTTGAGAGATCAAACTCCTTTTCAGTACTAGAACTTGAGAGAGATGAAGTGGAAAGAAGAACTGAAGGTTCTTCTGTAACCTGCTTTGTGCTCAAAGCCCTTGGATCTGCACTTTTCTCCTCCACAGCTAGATTGTGCTCCTCTTCTTTTGGATTTGGAGCAGCTTCTCCTTCCTCCAATGTTTGAAGAGAATCTTGCTCTTGATTGAACTCCTCCTCCAGCATGAAGTTTGTCAAGTCAAACTCTTCAATTTGTTGCTCTAGAGGACAAGTTGGGACTGCAAGATCTTCTTCTCCAACAAAATCAGTCCTCACCACCATTTGTTCAACCTCAGCCTCTTTTGTAGGCTTAACCATCAAGGGGATCTTTGTCATCCCAAATCTAAGAGCCCAACTCTTCAGACTGTCTGTCACTTCTTTTCTTTTGGGCTCCTCTTCTTGCTGTCCTTGATGACTGATTTTTTCAATTCCTTCTTCCCCATATGAAATTGGGAATGCAAGAGGAGGAATGGGTTGAAACTCAACCGATTTTACACTTTTTTGTGGTGGTGGAGGCAGTGAAACCTCTTGTTTCTTTGGAGGAGGGGGTATTTCTATTAGCTCTTGTGGAGGGGATGACTGTTTGGAAGGGAAAAGGAAAGAAGAATCGAGATGGGGTGGAAGACTAGGGGATGGAGGGATGGATTCAACACATGGGACAGCAGATGGGGAGTTTAAATGAGATGGTGCTGCTTGAGTAATGGAAAGAGAAAAACCAGATGATGGTGTAGAACTTACCCATTGACAAGGTTGTTCAACAACAAGTCTGTAGGCCTCTATCTCTGCTGTCCATTGTGCAAGTTGGGGCAGCATCTTTATCATGAAGTCCAGCTTCTCCTGAGGGCTGTAGTGCCTTGGAAAAGGTCCCACCCATGGACAGGGTGCTCCATAACCGATTCCAAAAGCTTTCATTTGTGCTTGAGCCCTGGACTGCACTATCCCCACCTCCATCTTTTGGATTTTCTCCAACAGACCAGCATCTTGGATCTGATGGTCTTCATTGTATGCACACCCTTGCTCTTGGAAAGCTCCATAGCCAAACTGACTTTGGCACTGCTGCTCATATGGGTATGCATACTGATCTTGAATCTGCTCAAAATGCTGATTTGGAGGATTTGTAAAACATGTTGGAGGTGGAATATACTGCTGTTGTTGATGTGAATTCCATGATGGAAATGAAGTCATGATTGCACAACTTCATGGAATGGAAAAGAATGAAGGGGATGGAAAGAAAGATGGATGAAAATGAATGGAAAGGAAGGTCTGCAACTTCAGAGATGGGTTGTTGACCAGATGGAGTCGCCAGATGTGTTTGCAAGTGCCTCCAAAGGCTGAAATCTTCACAGGAACACATCAACCTGCAAAAGATGAAGTGAAAGACCTCTAAGGTCCCGCCGGCGTGCAAAATCAAGCTGATGCAAAATCACAAAGCACCCCTGGACACACATCGGGCTTCTAGGTTGATGTTCGGGCATCCAAAGATTGCACAACATGGAAACCTCTCTCCAAGTGTGGGACTTGTAAACTGAGAGAGGAATCTCCAGAGAAGGCTGGTTCCTGCTCCTAAACTACCTGCCACAAGCTATTCCAGTGCAGGCAAGCTAATCTAATCCTAATCTAACCATGCCAAGGAGACAGAGAGAGAGAGAGAAGGGAAAAAAAGCAAAGCCTACACTAAAACGGTGATACACCAGAGAAGGAGAATGTTGGACATCTATCAAAACTGCCATGGGACAAAGAGAGGTGAGCAATGGGAAGGATGGACAGATGCATCACAGGCCCAAGGATAGATTTCACACAGAAAATGTCCCAAAACTCCATGAACACAGCTCCAAACCTGCATAATGAACATTCAAACATGCACAGACACCTACAATGAAGAGAGGCAAGAAGAAGACAAGCAAAAATGAGAGAGGATGGACAGATGCATCACAAAACACGTTTTGTTGCTCCGTGAAGTTTACACGTTAACATCATTCCATTAGTAAAGGCAAAAACGCCATTACAGAGCAAGGGAGGAGGTTTGAGCTCCATTTTCAACCCTAGAGAAGAAAAGAAGCGAGGGCCAAGCGAAAGAATGAACAACTTTTTTTTTTTTTTTTTTTCTAATGAGCCAAATCTGGCTTTTACATTGCATGGGTCGAGCCCAGGGGACAGAAAACATGGGAAAACATGTAAGCCCATTCCTCATTGAATGCCAACGCATTAAAACGGCATAGGATACCTTACCAACCCATACCCTGCCATCTTTGACCGATTTAGAGGAGAATGCGACGCATTCTGCATTAATTTGGCCACTGAAATGTCACTTCTGGCCGTGCACACGCGTCAGAGCCATTTCTCGATTTTCTCTCTTCAGACTACACCAAAACTTGAGGTTGATCCTAGAATCATGTAGAGCATCTCAACAGCTTTCCGTTGATATAAAGAACGTGGAAATCCGAGCTCTGGATCAAAAGATATGGCGATCTGAAGATTTAGGGCACGGAACAGACCAAGACAGATTTCGAAATATTTTCCCGCGCTTCGCCACCTAGACGACACGTGGCAGGCTCTGATTGGTCGCACAATTCTCTCTCCTCTACCTTTCGGCGGGCTGTCTTTTGAATTTTCCTTGTGGGCCCTAGCTGGGACACGTGGCACTATCCCATTGGTTCGGTTCGGCGCTCGATAACTCGCCCTTTGACCTTTTGACTTTTTCTCCGTGAGGACACGTGGCGCTTCGATTGGTCCTCGGCTCCTTCGGCTCCTTCGCGTACTTCACCTCCATTTGTCCCGGATGTCCCATTTGATTTTGGGTATCGGCCCTTTTCACCCTTGTTCGGCCCGATTCGCGCCTTTTTGGCCCGATTGTCCCATTTCGTCCCTCTCTCAAAGCCCGAGCTTAGCCAATTTTTTCTCGGTCGAACCGGCATTTCGCGCCCGCCGCGTACTTTTGTCCTAGATGTCCCTATTGCTTTGTGGGCTGTTTGTGCTTACTTCGGCCGAGCCGGCCGGTTCGGCCCTTTTTGTCCCAAATGTCCCGACTACCCCTAGGACTAGGACTTAGTCATTTTTATGATTTTTTCCTGGATCAACCTACTTGCCTTCTGCAACCTTTTTTCACATTTTCTCAGAGCTTGCTCTTAACTACTTGTACAGAGAGTTAGAAAAATATCTGAGAGAACCTCAGAAACATGATGTTTGCTTTGAATCAATCAATTTGCAGGACTTGAATATTCGATGCATTATCAAAATTACCCTGGGGGAAATTTTGACAACAATTGTTACTTTGAAATTTTGCCTCTAAAGGAAAAAAAAACACACACCACCACTGCTTCTCCTTTGCTCCCCTGGACACGTGTCCTCTTCCTATTGGATGTGGACCCCTGGAAAATACTTTCCTTTTGAATTTTGAAATAAAAAATTTCAAATTCTTCTAAGTTCCCACTTTTCTGATTGATCTCCCTGACACGTGTCACCTTTTCATTGGGCGCGAGCCTCCAGGGTTGAAATTTTCCATGACATTTTGAGCCAAAAATTTGAAAAAATTTCAACTCCACCACCACCCGCTTGATCCTCCTATTCCATGTTTCACTTTCCCATTGGGTGTGAGCTCATGCGGCCAAATTTTTCCCCGACACTCCAAGCCAAAAACACACCAAAATTTTCCCAAGTCCTTTGCCATCCGCCTTTGGCCCTCCTATGCCACTTGTCATCATGACATTCGTTGCGGGCCTTTGGGAAAAAAATTGATTTTGAGAAATTTTCCATAATGGAAGAAAATTTCCTAAGTGCAGCCCGCCACCCATCGATCCATCAACCAATCAGATTGTGCCACGTAGGCACATCACTCAGAAGATCTGCAGGATGCGGTCAATTTTTTTCCCTCACAAAAACTCAAAACAACAAGTTATAACATTTTTTCGGATTGCACTCACCAATGAGAGCCTCGCCACGTCGGCATAAATATTGCAATGATAAAATTTAGGGCGGGTGACACCCGTACACCCGTCAAAAACGTAAAAATAGATGAGATGCCCCAAATTGACTTTTTCACAAGGAAGATGGATTTCTTGGTTTTAACTCAAGTGAAGCATGATTTTACATTTTTTCGACTAGAGATTAGGATTCCACTTGCACATAAATGGGATTTGATGAAGCCCAAATTTTTGCACGATTTGGCAATGGAAAAAATGACACAACCCAAAAAAATGAAATATTAGGGCACAAATGGGGAAAATTGGATCTTGTTTCAAAATAGGGCAGAATAACAACATTATGAGCATATCAAAGGCATTCAATTGGAAAATGCAAACTGTAGACCATGAGACCAAAAAATGAAACGTTTGTGAGTACATTTGGTCATGAAAAATAAGGCACATTATGCAAACTCAATAATGGGACCAACATTGGCTCCTGCTTGGGGATGGGCACTCTCGCGAGTGCCACAAGATCACAACGTAGACCAAGTGCCAAAAATCCATTGGGTAAGGAGTCAAAACATGCATAGTAGCCTAAAAACCAAAATTTCCACCAAAAATAGATCGAGAAAACCACACCAACAATGGTTGCCAAGGAAAAAAGAGCAAACCACAAGCCAACAACAACAAGAACAAGGAAAAGATAAAACAACAACAAGGGCTATACAAAATGTACAACTTGTGCATACCTGACATGGGGATTTAATCCAAGAAATGTTTTAAATGTCTACCATTAACAGGTAGCTCTAGCAAATCCCCATCCAAATCCTTGAGAAAAAATGTATTTTCTCCAATCCTGATATCAATGGCATAAGGGCCCATCCATAGAGCATCAAACTTGCCATGCTTTCCCTTGTCTTCATGCCTACTATCCCACAACAAAACCATATCTCAAACACTAAAATATCTAGGGGTGACCTTCTTATCAAACAACTTCTTCAATTTCTCCCTAAACTCTGACATGCCTTTGATGAGAAGCTCTCCTTTCTTCATCCAACTCAATGATCTGATTGATTCTTGATTCATATGGGCCATGTTCTTGATCTTCCAACTACTAGGCAAACTGAAAAGTGGATAATTATAGGTGTAATGGCAGCAAATCCTGAGTTCCATACACCAATTCAAATGGACTTTTACCAGTTGCTCTTTTTGGAGTTATTCTATCAGCCCAAACTTGTAAATTTCAACTGTTCTCCCCACTTCTTCTTGTTGATTTCCAAGGTTCTTCTAATGATCTTGAGCAAGTTCTTGTTACTTGATTCAGCTTGTCCATTACCTTGTGGATTGTAGTTTGAAGAATAAGTCAGATTTATCCCATATTCATTGCACATTGCCATCAAAGGCTTGGCTCTAAAACACATAGCATTATCAGATACAATCTTAACTAGAACCCCAAATCTACATATGATATGATTCAACAAGAAATCCATTACCACTTGGTGTGTTGCCTTTCTAGATGGAATTGCCTCAACCCATTTTGTAAAATAATCAGTTGCTACAAGGATCCATTTATAACCAGCACTAGAAGGATCTGAAATCTCACCAATAAAATCCATTCCCCATTATTTGAAAGGAGCTTCAATTGATACAGGATGTAAAGGAAGGGAGCCTGAAGCTTTCAATCTTCCTGAGAAGCGTTGACAACTATCACATCTTCTAACTAGCCGGTTTGCATCTTTGAAAAGAGTTGGCCACCAATAACTAGCTCTTAAAATCTTATGTGCTGTCACTCTCCCAGCAAAATTTCCTCCACAAACTCCCCCATGGAAATCAGAAATCAACTCGGGAGCTTCATCTTCAGTTATGCATTTCAAGAGGACACCCTCAGGGTTCTTCCAAGCCAACCCAAGGTCTGTTATGATATATTTTTGAGAAGCCAGCTTAAGGGCTCTTTTCTGATTTTTATTCAAGTGACTAGGATAGCATAGGTGCTTGAGGTAGAAGATCACATCCTTGTACCATTCAGAATTCATCAATTTGTCAAGAAGGTCTGCCCTTCCTTCCTCTAGCTGATTCACTTCTACGTTTTGCAAATTACTCTCAGCCATGAGCTTGGCAAGACCCAAACCTCTTACCAGATTTGTAGTTTGGATATCCATATCATACTCTTATAATTTGTCGACCCACCTACATCTCTTTCTTGATATCTCCATGTCAGATAAGATATATTTAACCATGGTGTGGGGAACATAAGCAATAACCTTTGAACTCAAAATGTAGGGCCTAAAAATATTTGTTGCTTTTACCAATGCAAATGCTTGTTTCTCCATAATTGTGTACTTCAGTTCAGCTTCTTGTAAAGCCTTTCTAAAGAAAGCAATAGGCCTCTCAGCTCCATTCTCATCCTTTTGTAACAAAACTGAAGCAATAGTAAATTCAGATGCAAAAGAGAAGATTTGGAAAGGCATCTTATAGTTTGCGCTTCAAAATAGGTGCATGCTTGAGTGCATCCTTTATTCCTTCAAAATATTGGATGGCAGCCTCTTCCCACTTAATAACTTGATCCTTTCTTAGCATGCTTGTGATTGGAAGAGTTAACTTAGCAAAATTGGAGACAAACCTTCTAATGAAATTGATTTGGCCAAAGAAAGATTGAATACCCTTCTTGGTTCTTAGAATAGGCACTTTGCTGATTGCTTCCACTCTCTCAGGGTCTATCATAACACCTTATTTGGACACAATATGCCCCAACAACTTGGCCTTTGGCACACCAAAATGACACTTCTTTGGATTAAGTGAAATGCCATACTCTCTACATCTGATCAACATCTTCTCTAGGTGTTGCAAATGGTCTGCTTGCTGCCTTGAAAAAATAGTCACATCATCTTGGTAAACTGCAATAAACTCATTGATATAACCAGCAAAGGCAACATCCATCACCCTTTGAAAAGTAGCACCAACATTCATCAATCCAAAAGGCATCCTTACAAAAACATAAGTCCCCCAAGGAGTAGTGAAGGTTGTCTTAAGTCTTTCTGATTTTTTGACAACTACTTGATTGTCTTCGAGAAACCATCCAAAGTAGAAAGCATTTCTAACCCTGTTACAAGCTGCAACATATTCTCCATGTTTGGCAAAGGATAGTTGTCCTTCATAGATGCTTTGTTTAGATTCCTAAAATCCACACAAAGTTTGATATCTCTGTTCTTCTTTCTAACTGGCACAAGGTTGGCAACCCAAGAAGAGTATCTAGTAGGCTGAATAATGCCACCATCTCTCAATTTATTCAACTCTTCTTGCATTTTCATGGAAATTAGTGGGTTAATAGGCCTTTGTTTTTGTCTAAATGGCTTGGTTTTGGCCTCAAGAGGGATCTCATGCTGAAATAAATCTTCTCTATATGCCTTCAGCTCTGAATAAGACCAAGCAAGGCAGTCTTGATATTTCTTTAAAAGTTGGGCATAGGACTATTTCTCTTCTTTGCTGAGATGGCTTCCCAACCAGATCTTCCTTGGTTTGTCTTTAGTTCCCAAGTTGTGCTCTTCCACATCCCTTGAAGCAAACAAGTTTCTATTTATGATGCAATCAACATTGCTAAAATTGGATTCAAGTGCAACAAGACCTTTAGGAATGGTATTTGTCTTCAATTGTATAATTTCCTTGTCAAACAAAGTTTCTCTACCTTCATTCATGCATACCAATGGTTCCCAATCAATATTATGAGCAGCAAACTCACCTTGGCATTGTAAGAATCTCAACACTTGTGCATCATCATCAAAAATCTGCCAATGCTTCACATTATCCGGGACAGCTGGCCTTGTTAGCACTTCAATATCATATTCACAAAAAGGTGAAACAGTGACAATTGTCGAATCTAGAACCAAGGACAGCTAGCTTATCAGCAGCAGCATTAAGACTTCTATCATGGTAAACAATGTTAAAGGAATCAAACATTTCAATCAAGTCCCAAACAACATGCTTATATTGTTTCATACGCTGATTTTTTGTAGCATACAACTTTCTTACTTGCTTGACAACCAGCTCTGAATCCCCCTAGTGACAATATCCTTCACTCCATATTTCCATGCAATCCTTAATCCCAATAATAATGCCTCATACTGAGCAATGTTGTTAGTACACTCAAAATTGAACTTGAAGGAAAAAGGAAACTCTTCTAAACTAGAAGAAACCAACAATATACCAGCACCATTGCAAAATTTGGAGGAAGCTCCATAAAATAGTAATGTCCATGGAGAACCTACCATACCAAGGAACTCTGATTTATCCATCTTATTCCCTTTTCCATCAGGAAAAACAATGAAGTTGTCAACATCTACATAAGCAAACAACACTTCATAAGAAGCATTGTTGGGATCTTCATCAAGTGTAACATTTTCTTTTCACCATAGAGTTTGACAAGGTTGCCCTCAATGGGAATGGTGGAAAAAGACATGTCCATTTGAACAACACCACTAACACTTGCAGGCCATTTTCTTGACAAAATCATACCCCATTTGGCAGGGCAGTCAACAATTACAACATCAAGTTTTAAATTCTTATCCGGATAGGCTACAAGTTGCACTACTAACCCCTTCACACAACCAACAATTGAAACTTCCCTTGAATCCATGGTTGTACACTTCCCATATGCTGTTGTCACTTTGATATCCAACTCATTCATAAATTCTAGAGGCATAACATTACATGATGCACTGGAATCAAACATGCAATTGTGAAGCAACCTACCTTTTATGAGCAAAGTTGTGAAGAATGGATCAACATTCAATTGGGAATCAACCAAGGATGTCCCCAAATATACTTCAGGTGCCTCTCCAAGATCTTCCATTGGTGGTGGTGTTTCAAGGCCAACAATGCTTTGAAGAGGATTCTCAACAACATTTACATTTTTGCTTGGGGTAACCTTTTCTTCTTTCAATCCCAAGTATTCAAAAGCTCTTTTCTTGTGCTCAGGTATTCTAAGCAACTCAATGATGGGAACACTCACTTTAATTTGGCTCAATACCTGGGCTATATCATATGGAACATTCCTTGGCAAAACAACATTGGAAGGGAAACAAGAAGGTTCATCAGATGGAGAAGTATTCTTGGCAGCCTGGGCATGGAGAGGACTGATATTTTTGCATGGGATAGCAGGGTTCTTGGCAATTGTTTCTCTTCTAGGATTATCTTTGGGAATACTTGTGAGCAAGGGTGTCTTTAGTTTGGCTTGAGGACCAGCTCCCCTAACAACTTTACTTCTAGTATTGTACTCCTTTTCTTGACCAACCACAACATTCATTAACAATTGTCTATCTTCCTCCGAAGGAATACCACCATCATACTTCTTGATCATTAAAGCCCTTAGATATTCAAAGTCATTATTAGGAATTTCAAAATCCTGAACTACATCTACATCATGAACTTGAGGAAGAGAAAGAAATGGTACCCTCTTTATGCAATCCCAAAAGGTTGCAAATAGTCCTTGCACTTATCACATCTATTGATGTTGCTACTTGTTGTGAGCCTGAAGAGCTGCCCATCATACAAATATTATCATCCATTTCATTCTCATTATCATCAACAACATCTTGCTGGTCTATTTCACATGGTGGATGAGGAAGAAAACATCTGTCACACCAATCCATATCAGCAATTTCTTGAACAACAACAACTCTTGCAGTCAGAGGGTCAGGCACCACTCTATTTTCATGTGCTTGGGGTTGTCTACTTGCAGATCCAACATGCCCTTTACCTCTATCATCTTGTCTTTGATCACCCCTAGGATGATTGCCAAATCTATCATGGTTTTGAGTTCTTTGCTGTCCTTGTGAACTTTTCCCAATTCCTTTCTCAGCCCAGGCTAACTTGTAAGAAATTTCTTTAACAACCCCTGCCAAAGTCTTGACAACATCTTCTAAATCAGCACCCTTGCTAGCTTGTGGCTTCTTAGGGTTTATCAGCTTCACACCATCCCTCTTAAGTGGTTTACCAATAGCTTTGATATTATTTTCAATTTGAAGTGCCATGGTGAAAGCTTGTCTCAAGTTTGTAGGATTTTTGTCTCTCAAGTAATAGGCTACCTTTTTATCAAATGCATCTGTATATTTGATCAAGCAAGATTCATCACAAGGCATCAAAATGACAAGAAACCTTCTCAATGTTTTATTAAATCTTGTATTAAATTAATAAATGGTCTCATTAGGGTTCTTCTTGATGTTATCAAACTCGGATAGAAGGAACCTCGGATTTGTTTTATCTCCATATTGTAATCTGAATGCATTACTCATCTCAGTCCATAAATCAATAGAGTTATCAGGCAAAAGCTTTGTACCAATCTCTTGCATCTTCCTATGGTGTATGGATAAAAAAATTAATATACACATCCTCAAATCCTATCTCAAAATATTCCATCATGTTAACAAAGAGTTTGAGATGCTAATCTCCAGTTATGACATTGTTACCTTGGAATTTTGGTAGCCTATTTATCACATCTTGTGGGATAGCATTTGGATAACCATCCATTCCTCCAAAATTTATAGGACCAAAGGTGTTAACAACAAATGGAGGTCTAGGCTGAGCCATATTTTTTGGTGGGGGTGATCTTGGAGGTGAAGCAAGCTGATAAGGAGTAGTAATGGGTCTGATTGGAAAAGATGAATGATCTCTAAAATGACAAACCCCAAAAGGTTCTTTCTCTTGATAAACTTTAGAAAATTTAGAAACCATAGGAGAAGATTTAGGAGCAAGTTTTTTAAATACACAAGAAGGTCCCTCACCTAATGGAGAATGAAAATCAGCAAGAAGATTGCACGAATTAGATCTACTTGAAGAAGAATTATAATATTCAATAACAGAGCTACTCTCCTTCAAATTAAACTATGGGGATATGTTTTCTTGCAACAAATAACTAACCATTTTCCACACTCTTCTTCCCTCTAGTTCTGAGCTTCTTGATTCGGTGAGAAACTTCTTAGAAGAGTCCTTGATGAAGAGGATCTCCTTCCCTCTAGTTTGTGATTTAAACAACAAGTTTCAAATAACAGAAATGTGTAAGACAACTGGTATTTCAAGAACCAAATAGCATGGAGTCACCACTAAGGATTTCCACCTTAGTTGTGCAAGAAAGCACTAAAATATTCTGATCAAATGTATGCTATAAAAATTTGCAAGGGTTTACAAATTAGATCTTCTTCTTCTTAATTCAACCAAGAATAGTACATCCAAATCATATAAACTGCTGGTAAATGATAAGAGCATGTTGAGTTTGAAATCCTTTTTACCCAAAACATGTAGATCTAAAGTATGAAATGATGTCTCAAGAATGTAACAACTCAAATACTTAATCACACAAATGCTCAAACCTTTCAAATAATTCAAAACCACCAAGAAATTCCAAGAATTCCCCGGCAATGGTGCCACTTAGGTGTTGGTATCAAGATTTGATCTCCTTCACAACTTGAACAACATCATGAATTTTCACAAGACACATAAGGATAGATAGATGTTTTGTATGTAATTTGTAGCCAGGGAAGCACACCTATCTTCTTGTTTTCATTCAATAATTGAGGGAGTGGATGGCACCTTCACAAGGGTTTTGATCTAACCCTCACTATTTTAGTTTGTGCTTATTAACCAAGGCAAGAGAACCTGTATTGCAACCCTTATATGGTAAGGATATGGAGATATCCTTATGTTTTACATATGAGATAAAAGAGGCCTTGTAAAAACATGATCAAGTATCCATTATCCAAACTCAAAGGAGTTGTCACTACTAAATGATGGAAATGTTCTCAAAACAAAGCTAGACCTACTAAAGACGTGACAAAACCCTGATCAACTTTGTGCATTTTAGTGAAAGGATTGAATTCTTTTGTGGACACACAATGTAAATGCAGGGGTATTGTAGGTAGGATGAGTTAGTTTAAAATGAAATTCTGATGAGAGATGTTAGGACAAGAGTAGTTTGGAGTCATCACCTTCTTTGGGAAACTTTGCAAATGAATTACAACACCTAAACAATATAGATGTTTCAATGAATCTGAAGTGCTCTTTCAACCAGGATGTGTGCACACATGGATGCCCAAATCTACACTATTCCATACAAACTTTGATAACCTGCCACAAAGGCTTGAAGAAAAATACCAATGAAGCATCCAAGAATCCCTATTTAATCATGACCTAAGGTGCACCAAAATGTTTATGGACAGTCTCATTAATTAAGGACAGTAAGATGATTTTAAATTTGTTTATCTTGTATCAGATGAGAGCTCTTTTGAATGTAAGATTGTAAATTCCATTAAACCATTAACCAAAAATGAGACCTTGTATGATCAGAGAGACCCTAAACACAAGATTACAACATGAGCACAAAACATAAATTGAAAACATCTTTGAAACACAAGTGTATGTAAAATTTTCCAAGAGATAAAACCAATTAATCCAAGAATTTGATCAGATATATTAGAAAGGGAATGTTATTTAGATAATATCAAAGCTTTTTGATGGCTTTGACTGAAACCAACTCACCATGATGAACATTTGATGCAAACAAGAATCAAAAATGGCTCTCAGGCAGTTCCTCCAAAAGAAAATGGACCTCTTCCAGTTTTCCTTGTGAAAATTATTTTCTCCTCCTCCAAAATTCTCAAAAGACCTCTAAAATGCCTCCAAATTACATCATATATCCTCTGCCAACTTGGATATTTACATCCCAAGAAAATAATATGCTTAAGGGATCAAATTTGTTACAAAACTATATCCATTTGATGAAATATGATATAAAACTGTAAAACAACTCACCAAATGCCAGAGATGCACAAATATTTTAAAATATTACATGAAATCAGATCCTTATCCATCCTAGGGTCATGTTTTTGCATTCCACCATGCCAGCATGCATTTGCAATCATTTTTCACCTTTTACTTCATCATTTTAACTCTGCAACTTTTCATTTTTTACCTTTCACATGTTTTTCACGGGATGAGAAAAATATTTCACGAAAAACACTATAGGGCACTGAATCAGCTCATAAAAATGATGCCATTGCACTTAGAAGGCCGAAAGGATGTGAAATCATATAAAATTTCATGTGATTTGGTGCAAAAATAATGATTCCACACTTCTTGAAACTTCTATGGTGCCCAAAAAACGAAATCACACAATTGCCGTTGATTAAAATCAACTTTAAAATTCCATCCTTCCACATGTCTTGATGAGATCCTCAAATATTAGCTTTTTGCCTTTACCTAAGGTGGGACACGTTTCCAAACATGATTGGGGTGGGCCCCCAATCCTTAAAACACATTTTAAACGCTTTTGAACTCCGAGAAAATTTTGAAAATTTTCCCCGCATACCCCCTAAACATGCTACGTTTCCTCATGTGGGCCTCCACCAAAACCGTGGGCCAATTTGATGAATTTTGCCCCTTTTTTGAGAAAAGGAAAATTTTCTCAAAATGCTACATGTCTCTGAACAGCCACTGCTTCTCTACCACGTGTCGCTCTCCCATTGGATGCGGATCCAACTCATCAAATTTGCCTTCATTCCTCTACGAGCACAAAATCCCCTGTGGGCCCGAGTTCTCCCTTTTGCCATTTTGAACCATGCCAAGTGTCTCCCCCGATCAGGCTGTGTGGGAGACACCTTTAAATTTTCCATGGGTTCACTTTTCAGCTTGAGATTTTTTACCAAAATTCGGAAGGTTTTCCATCTTTCCTCCGCGCTCTGAAATTCCATCAAATGTTGGACATGTGTCCATTGTTCATTGGTGGAGGGACCTCGAGCCAAAATTTTCCTTCTTACCTTTTAAAGTTAAAAAACTTCAAATGCCTCCAAGCCTCTGCCCCTCCATTTCATCCTTGTGCATACGTGTCACACTGTGATTCGCGTGGAGATCTGGCTCAAATTGTTACTTTGAAATTTTTCCTCCAAAGTTAAAAATCCAAAAAAAACACACGTTTCCTCTTCCTATTGGATGCGGACCCCAGGAAAATATTTTCCTTTTTCATTTGAGACCAAAAACTTTCAAATTCTTCTAAGTTCCGACTTTTCTCGATCTCCTGGACATGTGTTTCCTTTCCATTGGGTGTGGGCCTCTAGGTTGAAATTTTCTATGACATTTTGAGCCAAAAATTTGAAAAAAAATTCAACTCCACCACCGCCCGCTTGATCCTCCTATTCCACGTGTCACTTTCCCATTGGGTGCGGGCTCACGGGCCAAATTTTTCCTTTGACACCACAAGCCCAAAAACACAAAAATTTTCCCAAGTCCTTCGCCATATCTGCTTGGCCCTCCTGTGCCATGTGTCATCATGCCATTCACTGCGGGCCTTGAGCAAAAATTTGATTTTGAGAAATTTTCCATAATGGAAGAAAATTTCCTAAGTGCGGCCCGCCACCTGCCGATCCATCAACCAATCAGATCGTGCCACATAGGCACATCATTGTAGCAACTGCATGAAGGCTGCGCTCAAAATTTTCCCCTCACAAAAACTCAAAAACAACAAGTTATAACATTTTTTCGACTACACATGGCCAATGAGATCCTGCCATGTTAGCATAAATGTTGCAATGATAAAATTGACGAGCGGGTGAAACACAGTACACCCGTCAAAACGTAAAAATTCATGGGATGTCCACTGAAATTGAATTTTTCACAAGGAAGATGGATTTCTTGGTTTTAACTCAAATGAAGCATGATTTTACATTTTTCGACCGAGAGATTAGGATTCCACTTGCACATAAATGGGATTTGATCAAGCCCAAATTTTTGCATGATTTGGCAATGGAAAGGACAGTCTGACCCAAAAAAAAACGAAATATTAGGGCACAAATGGGAGAATCTCTGATCTTGTTTCAAAATAGGGTAGAATAACAACATTATGAGCATATCAAAAGAATTCAATCAGAAAATGTGAATTGTAGACCATGAGACCAAAAATGAAACGCTTGTGAGTACATTTGGTCATGAAAAATAAGGCACATTATGCAAACTCAATAATGGGACCAACGAGAATGAAACACATTTAGTTAAGGTATCACTTCATATGACAGGTATTGGGATGGAAAATTAAAATTGGAGAAGATTCATACAAGTGAAAACCTTGCGGATATGCTAATGAATCCATTAGAAAAGAGAAGTTGGAGCTACACTCCACTTCTATTGGTCTTCGAGTTTGAGACTTGAAGAGGAAGAAACAAAGCTAAGGAAAGGATCTAAGAATGATGTTGTATAGGTATAGTGTAGTAATTTATCTCCAAGTGGGAGATTGTTGAGTTTTGGAGCTCAATTACTTTAGTTTAGCATGCTATATTGAACTTGCAGGAAAACACAATAACCAGCATTGGTTATGGAGGGACCGAGATTGGTCACCTATGACCGTCATGGTCGAAAAGGAGGAACCAACATTGGTTAGGGCTAATCGGCGTTAGCTACTTGCATGTGGGTATTTTATTTAACTCATGGGAATTAGATCTAATTTTAACATTAAAACAGATCTATTGATTGTAATTGCATGGCTAAGTTCCCTAAGTTTGTATATGCCTGTATAAGTATAAAAGATAGGGTTTAGAAAAGGATTTTTTGTAAGAGTTAATGATTATTGTGATAATAATTGTGAGAGAGAGAATTCTTGGAGAAGAAGGAGAACCTTGAGAGAAATAACGTACTATACATCGAGAGGTGTGGAAGATTGTAGATCTTTAATTTTATATCTTTTGAAATATTTGAATAACAGATTGGCTTTTTCTTGGTGGATGTAGCCCACACTAGGTGAACCACGTTAAATATGGTGTTGATTTATATCTCTTGTTTTGTATATTTCTTACGGTAGAATATTCATTTTTATCACATGTATGCTTAGATCTAATATTATCTGAAACCTTGTGCTAACCCCAACATGGTGAACCGGGAAGAATAGATGAAATTCCTCGATACCAATAGCTAGCGCAGAACCATTTGAAAAGTGGGTGATTGCTTTTGTAGGACCAATTTAACTTTGCCACACGAAGGACTGATTCGGAATATATCATTACTTACACCGATTACTTAACAAGGTGGGCTGAGGCATACCTACGAAGGATTTCACAATGACCACAACAACAAGATTTGTGTGGAAAAATATAATCAATAGGTATGTGTGTCCTTTAAGCTTGACTAGTGACAGAGGCACACACTTTTGAATGAGATGGTCAGAATTTCGTTAACATCATTCATGGTGGCCCATCAAAAGACCACCCCTTATCACCCTCATGCTAATAGAATCATTGAGGAATTTAAAAAAATACTGAGTCACACGCTGACCAAAATTTGTGATGTGGGGAGATAATATTGGGATGATAAAGTCTTAGCCATACTATGGGTGTATAGGACAACCTATAAGAGATTGAACAAGGCCACACCATTTCAATTCGTGTTTGGTGCGGAAGTTATTTTACCAGTATAATTTATGGTACCATCTCTTTCAATAACGTGCTCATGAGGATTAGCTGATGAGCAAGCACTATAAGAGCACATGGAGAAGTTAATGCAGTTGGACGAAAGGTGATCACTTGCTAGGTGGAGTTAGAAAACTAAAAGGTGTGACAAAAATCATGACATGATCATCATATAAAAACAAATAGTTTGAGGTTGGGCAGATGGTCTTGCTTTGTGAATCTAAATTTCTACACCACCTTGGGAAACTGAAGTCCATTTTTTAGGACCATACATCATCTTGTACATCCTTAATTTTGGCACATGCCATTATAAGTGCTTGATGGGACGAGGTTCTTGGGTTGCTTGAATAGGAGTAGGATAAATCCCTACTATAAATAAGGCTTCCGTGTCGTAAAAAAAATAAGGCGATGTGCCAATTAGATTAGATTTCATTCTAGTACTTTTTCCTTTTGGTTGTTTCTTTTGTAGTCATTTTCAGTTTGGTTTTACACATTGGTGCATTGGTAGCTAATTACATTGTAAGAGGTTCTATGTGTAGGGACTGTGCATACATTTTTGTGTGAGGTGAAGTAGTAGATATATTGAACATGGTTGACAACAAAATTCTTCGACAATGGACTATTGGGAAAAATTAATGAAAAGAAATGTGATGGCTAAGGTGCATAAATTTGTGTGGTTATGAAGGTGGGTTGAGAGAAGTCTGAATACCAAAAGAAGGGAAGGATCGCATGGTATAACATAAGGTAGGAAACACCATGGGGAACTACTTAGTAGACAATGTAGAGGTTATGTAATTCAGCCGCAAAGCACGAGGGAAGTTACGGAAGTTGATTTAAGTGAAATAAAGCAATTTATCAAAAAGTGACATTAGGACACGTGGTCAGAGGAACTCTAAGGCATTGATAAAGTATAAATAAGAGGTAATAATAGTCATTTTGACTACTTTGATTTAAGAGAATTGATTTTGTATTCCCGATCTCAAAGTGTGACAAGGGTTTTACAAATAAGAATGATGCGAAGCACTATCACGAACCAGTGGACTTGTGCAAGCTATAGTGTAATCTTGTGGCATAACAAGGAGGGGAGAAGACAATAGACAAGGAAGGAAGGAGGTTGTGCTTGAAAGAGAAGCAAAGAAGGCATTGAGTTAGGGAAGATAAAAGAGGGGATCAACGCACCTAGGGCATAAGGGAAAGGAGGAAGATGACACCGAAGAAGGCTTGAACAAAGAGACCAATGGTGGAAAAGGAGGATCTTGTGGAAATTTACTCAGAAATGTAGTACCCTCTTGGAGTTATTAAGGCAGAAAAGTGGATCTTGAAGCTATACAAATGTAAGATCAGTGAATACAACCATAGAACATCCGATAATGAAAAGATGATGTGGGCGGACCTAGTATCAGACACTCCAATGGTGGATGAGATTGAAAACCCTAAGGTCAATGACTCGAGTGTAATAAGAGTTACAAAAGACTGGATTTTTGCAGCTATGGGAGCTTCCTTTCTTTGCCAAACCTGCCCCACTTTTTAGGTGGTTAATGTCGTGGGTGCACAAATATTTCTTCTACTTCATGGGAAGAAGAATGAGGATCACATGCCATTTGATTTGGATGGTTACAGGCTTGTGGAACACTAGAGAGGATATGTCACTTGATTTATGTGCCACTACCAAGATTGAGGAGTTGGAAAAGAAATTAAACTATGAGAAGGAAGGTATGGTACAGTAATTATATATCTTCTAGACTGAATGTTAAGATTCACCTCTCGAGATCATTACACTGTAAATTGGGCACATCGAAAGGTGGATGAACATTAATGGAGGTTACTTGTACATGGCCTATAAGGTGTCTAAGAGGGCACACTACAATTTTTCCCAATTTATTGTAAATGACATTATCAAAGAGGCACAGGTGTAAAATGAGGTAGGAGTGAAGATCACATGGGGCTCCATCCTACTATTGATCATGTTTTGGGAGATTGGTGTCCCAGATGGACCAAATGGGAACATTTAGGTTCACCCACCCATGTACACGTCCCCTGCAGTCCAATTTGTGAAGTTCACCTGTGATGGGACCATATTGAGTTCTTACAAGGCTTATATGAACATGTGGTTTGAGTGATTGCGCAAATATTTTGAGAATGAGTGGCACATTCCCCATGAGTTACCACAGGTTGTTGGGGACCAGGTAAAATTTTCCGTTACACAACATTTTTTTCTAGCAAATTTTATGATGGCCAAGGGAGAGATGGGGCCATGGTGCAAGCTCCCCTTCACTTTCATGACCAAATATATGAAGTATGCCATCAACCAGATCAAGGATGTGCAAAATTTTATTTTTGATGTAGACAAGGTGGATGTTGATGTCCACACATTGTGCGCTACATACAAGTATGAAACTCGACCTGCCTATATCAAAGTTTTGAGCCAGACCTTCTAGAATTGCACCCCCAGGTTAGCGTTACCATCAATGGATATGTCCATTAGGTGTTTGTATAGTTGTGCCCCAAAACACATGGGGAATTGAGGTGGAGGTTATGGAATCCCCCTTTCCAAAGCCATAGGGAATGCCAATCCCACCCATGAAAGTAGTACATGAAGAAGAAGAAGAAGAAGAGTAAGATGAAGGGAAGTTAGATAATTCCAGGAAGAGGAGGCACTACACATGAAAGAATGGTATTGATCTTTGTGGAATATCCTTTCCTTGAGCCGCAAGTCTCCATGGCTTATCCACATCTGTATCTATTTAATTTTCCATTTTCTCCCTACGCGTGCCGATTTTACATTAATGGGATTTTGGCTAATAAATATAATGAAGTGATTCTAAAACACTCATGTGATGGATCTTGATCTATGCATTTTCCTTATGTTTATATGCATGTTACAAGTTTTCTTGATGTTATTTCATGGTTGATTCTACTTTCATTGAGTTGATCATGTTGTTTTATGCTCGGGTGCATTAGGATAGGAGTTAATGCTTACATATTGAATTCCATCAATGGATGCACTTATTTTCTCGTTATATTACATCCTTATGTTAAGAAATATCGTTCTCACAAATTTTACATAAAGGAGGGGCTCCGTGCCTATGCATACCTCGGGTGAGCTTCCAAGATAAAAAGGATGTGATATCTTTGATGTGTTTGGGAATGGTTGTTGAGGTAAAAGTGATTAGAGACTACATCCACCATTGTGGCCACTTTGAAGACAATCGGACCCCTTCATATGCATCTTTCATTTTTGTAGGGGTTTGATACTTGTCTTAGGGTTTTGCAGGTCTCTCCTTCATCACCGATCTCCAACAACATCTTTGCCTTGAGCTTCAAAAAAGCTAGTGCGACATGAAGTGAAGGTAGGAGAACATCCAACAACACCTTGGAGGAGGTTTGTATAACTTTGTCATAGACTAGGGCACCTAGAGGTGCCCATGTACTTCTCCAAGAGTCCCACCCAACTTACTATTCCATATATGTGCTTTTTAGAGATTTTTGTGTTCTTTCTTGAATTATGTTCATCCAGTTTATTTTGCGACACGAGTCCGATTACCTTCATCGAATCAAATAATCTCATTATAACTCTCCTTTCACATTAGGGTTTTACATTTATACTTTCTTGGTTGTTTGGGTAATTTCCTCTATGCGAATCATTTGTTATTTACTGTTGTTCTTTATATTATATTAACTTAGAATAAATCCCACATTTTAGTTAATCATCCATAACATACTAAATTTCATGGTTATATTTACTCTTGCTCACTCATGATTTTACATGTATTATTTATTACACATGATAGATAGATATCTTATATGTCATCATCATTATCATACACACATGTGAATTCAATTTCTTTTCTAGTTGTGATCACAGACTATACTGAAGTCGATTACACGCAACATGGATGCTTGGCGCAATACCTAGTACCGGTTCCACAATGACTCCTGGGGCATCTATATTCATACACTACAGGTACCATTGTTTCATTTTTGTTCATAGAACACTACTTTCTCGATTTATACATGATTTGACATACTTTTTATCTTTCTAACATGCTAACATGTTCTTCATGTGTATCATTTGTTATACACGGATATTTGCTTTCATACTTGTTACATTATCTCTATTGCTTTCTCTTATTTATATATGATTTTTCCTTTGGCTTGTTTGCACACTTATTTTTGTGGCCATTGTAACCTTGAGTGTCTTGTGATGCCATGATTGATGTCCCATGTTTACAACCCACTTTTCATGGTCTATGTTTCCTTCTTGCGTGTTTACTTGCATTATAGTTTACACATTGTCTTCATAGCTTACACTTGTCTTATAAATGAATGCTTATTTTTACTAAAAATTATTTCCCATTTTTTTTTGTGTGTGCCTTGGTTTCTACCACGCACATCCCCTTACCCATATAGGGATTAGTTTCAGTTTCAGCGTTTGGTCCTCCTTTGGGCCGCATTCTCCTTCAACGACGTTGCATGCACCCCAAATGAGGGGGGCATCATTTCGATGAATTAGTTACCCCATAAATGGTATACAAAGCAAAAAACACTACTTGTATAATAAATTTTTTAGTTTTTATTTGTGACACAATGAAATCTTTTTGTTGTCGTGTAAATGTACAACAGGGAAACTGACAATTTCCAAGCATGACAACTATACCCATGTGCCATTTTTTTCATGTTTTATCATTGTTAATCACCCCGGAGTCAAATCCACTAGTATAGTCACCCTATATTTGATGTCGATTGATCCCCTAGGTGATTTAGGAAAGTCAATTTAATCCACCAGGTGATTTTAGGAAGTTCTTAAAAGATGCCATCTTCTAGCAGTACTAGGAAGGGCTATCACTAGCCTTCCCAGGACTGGATGAACCCTCTTGGAGTGGAAAAAAAGATAAAAATTCAACATGGAGGTGAATTTAAGACCTTATAAAATCATGAAAATTATTTTGGAAGTTTTGGGAAGTTTTGAAAGACTTGGAGCAGTTTGAGTAAAAATAGGGTTCACAAGCCTAGGTAGTACACAGGCCTAAAACAAGCTGCTAGGCTTCAAAAGAAGATTCAGGAGCTCCAAATGGAGTTAGAAGTAAAAAAATCTTCAGAAAGAGGATTCCAATACCTACATGATGGTGAAATAATATTTTTCAAAACACCTTGGAGCATAGGATTTTAAGGTAGTGTTTCTCAGGCACAATTGGAGTCTCAAATCACAAATCCAAAATTTTAGGGATCAAATAGATGAATCAAGACATGATACCCCCACCATTGGATTCAAAAGGCCATTTAAAGTCAATATAATATAAAATTTCACCAAGAAATTCCACTAGGAGCTCAAGTTATCATTGTTCCAAGTTGCCCTCTCAAAGGTAGTTCAAGAGTTAGTCAATTTTTGAGAGGACACGTGTCAGCACCAGGAGCCTAGGTGGGATTTTATGTCCCTAAAGTCCCTAAGGTTAGGTACACCAACCTTGGAAAAATGTTCCCAGCCCCCATGTGACCTCTGGGACCCTCATGTGACCTCCAGACTTGACAATTCAGCCCCCAGGTGCATTTTTGGAGCATCCATTCCCTCTTTGTCGGATCAAGTGCCACTTGTCGGCTCTAGGTTCACAATGGAATTTGATGTCCCTCACATCCTTTAGACCAGGGACATAAAACATGGAAAATTTTCTCAACCCCTATGGGGATAGTTTTGGTCATCCACGTGATGACTTTACGCCCCAAGTGCATTTTTGGAGCATCCATTCCTTGCCGTCGGATCAAGTGCCACATGTCAGCTCCAAGACCACTGTGGAATTTTATGTCCCTCACGTCCCTAAGGTCAAGGACATCAAACATGGAAAAATTCTCCTAACCCCTATGGGAGTCCTTTGGTCACCCATGTGACCCGCTTTCATCCCCTTGGTGCTTTAAAACTAATTTTGGTGCACTCATTCCCTACCCTCGGATAGTTTCCATGTGTCATCATCTTGATCATTATGGAAATTGATGTCCCTCATGTCCTTGAAGTTAAGGAAATCAAGGAAAAAATTGTGCCCAAATCCAACTCAAAAATTTGAAATTTTTTCTAACTCATAGTTATTGCTTCTTGCTACTTTTCATCTTTTAGAAGAAAAGGTGTAGAGAAAACCTCACTCCACCATTGCCAAATCTATAACCAACTCCATTATAGAAAACTATCCTTCACTCCATGATGGTACACATGTCTTAGAAGAATAATTCATCAATATAAGAAAAAGAAATGGAGAACAGTGCAAATCCTCATTGCCATAAAACAAAGATTCGAAGATATCTTGCAAAATCGTGCATGGATTGACAAACCATCTATTTCGAGTTCTTCTCTCTTGAAGGATATTAAAAATCATATTCAAACCTCCAATTTTTAGCAAGGAATGCCCACAACAAAGAAATCCCACTTCGGGCCTAACGAAGAAAAAATCCAATTTCTGTCAAACCGTTGGGTGAAACGAAGTAGAATTGCACATGAAGCATCAAAAGAAGAAACCTATCACAATGAAATTTATTTCATCGCAAATGGAGGAGAAAACCAAACCTATAATTTTGAGGTCCATTAATGGCTGCCACATCTAGAAGCACTACCAAGTCTGAAATTTGAAAGTTTAAAATCTCCTGGACTATTAAGCAAGTGGGTTTGAAATTTCATAGGGGCAATATTGGGCAAAAACCCATATCAATTTTTTTTTTTTTCGTGTGAATCAGATCTCAAGAAGCCCACTTTATAAAAATGGCGGGTATTTTACATAAGGACTACTATTTCAGAAAGTCGGTAATAGAAGAACTGTGAAGGAGGCGAAGACATTGGAGGTGCATTACAACTGAGAATTCATCGAAATGAACATTTTTGACACTTACTAAAAATAGTAAGTGGTCCCACGAAACCTACTAAAAACAGAAAGTCACACTTTGAAAGATCAGTTTTAGCACAATGGGCATTCAAAACTTTGTCACATTGGAGCTTTCCATGAACGAGGACCATCAAACTTCATCATGGGAAACATCTTCTCCTCTTCTCTCTCTTCCCTCTCCCCCAACTTTCTCTCCCTTCAAATGTTCTAATTCTCCATTGGGGTTTGCACTTTTTGATATGCCTTTAAGTCACTTAAAAGTGACTTTAGAAACATAATGTAAATTAAGTCACCTTGATTTTATGATAGGGACTTAAATATTTTGTAGGAATATCAATAGTCTAAAGCTAGAAATAAGGCATATGGAGGGTCATGAGGAAGATGATAAGTCACCTCTCATTCTATAAATTGTAACACCATTCCCATTTCAAAGTGTTGGTCATTAATTTTTAATCTCAAGAGTGTATTCTACCTTGAGAGAAAAAAAGGAGATAGCTAAATTATTCCTTTTTCACATTTTCAACATTTTTTTACATACTTATTTACATGCTTTTTACACATATACATGTGTATTTGACTACTTGATCTTATTCTCTTTAGTAGGTCCATCCATATGGGAAGCAAGTAGTCAACATCAACATCAACATCATCAACATCACACATATTGACACTAGCAAAGGTACATCACACACATCAGCATCTACACATGCGTTTTCCACCCTAGGTTCATTTTCATAAGATTTTTACACTTTTGGAATATTTTTTCTCCACGCTCCATCTTCTTATCACTCCATGATTTTGTTTAGTACCTCGTGTAGTGCCCACTCTCCTTTGACACTGTTGAGATACTGATCCTGACACTATTGATCATATTTTAGATACTATTATGTTTTGATGTAGTATGATGTATTAGGGATTATTATGGACACTATTATGTTTTGATTAGTATGATGGTTAGATGTTAGACTATGGATTAATATTGATCTGGATTCAGTTATTATGCTTGAGGATCATTGAGACATTATTATTATTATGTGGATGATGATATACTAGTTGACATGGACATATTATTGATGTTGATTTTAGACATGTGACATTGATATTATGAATAGCTCTAGTATAGAAATCTATTGGATGATGATATAGTTGCAAATTGAATTTAAATGATAAATGTTAAATTCTTGATAATGTTGTGATTTGGATTTAATAATTGTATGTTGCTTATATCATTTGGATGTTCTGATATGGCCACGAGGCCGAAGGAGGTATTTTGCATTTTACAGGTTAAAATCACAACAATGTCGGGGACCGTGAGACTAACCATATTGGAATTCAGTGTGAAATCAACAAGGGTCACCATGGCAACTGTGTTTGATCGGTGTGTTATGTTGTGTTAGGATTTCCATTAGTGTGACCTTGGGGCATATGTGTGTGTGGTTATTATGTGTTCCCTTTTTATTTATTGTTGTGTGTATTTTATTTTGTAATGTGCTTTTATTTTAATTATTTAAATATGATAGTATTATGTGGGAGACATATAGTTAAAATTTAATTAAATCAAATGGGATGTGGAATGTGAAATTAAATGTTTTTGCTTTGGTTGAAAATGAAATTTGATATATAGATATTTTTATAACCTTATGGTAATTAAATAAATCTTATGTCAAAAGGTTATGTCATAAATAAATGTCATAGAAGTTAATGCATTTTAGAAGAGTGTGTAAGTTACCAAGTATGGGTTGTGTAAGAATTTGTAAGAGGTTGTAAGGCTAATTTTGGAAGGTCAAACACTCCTTCCACTTTGAAATTCGAATTTGTCCTTGAAGGAAAAATTTGGAGGCTTGTGGGACAAGTTAAACTTGTCCCACACCTCTCAAAAACCTCCACCAACCATGATTATAATTTTAGAGTCAAAAGAAACTTATTTTATTATGTTTTGACATGATTTTATGAATGAAGTGATTGCACTTGTCTTAAAAATTTTAAATGCATTTTCCATTTAGGTATGGGTTGAGTTTGTGTATGTAAGTAATTTTGTCTTTCACATTTATTATGATGTATTTGCTTTTGATGTGAGTTATTTTTGGGATGAGGAAAAATGATGTGGCATCCCACTTGGAATCCACATCATCCTCCTCCATCCTCTCCTTTAAAATTTGAATTCCTCCTCATTTTGAGGTTTTTGAAGGTTGAAGATTTCACTCTTGGGTCAAATTTCTCTTGCATTTTGGAGCTTGCTTGGCGGAAGAAATGGATTTTCTTGTGCATACATTTACCTTGATGATTTGGGACTGATTTTTGGTGAAATAAAGATCTGCTGTTTTGGAAGCAAGTTTCCATTATGGAGAGGTAGGCTCTCACTTTTTAAAATTGCTGTTTTTCCCTCTTTTAGCATGAATTTTGAATGTGTTTGTTTTTGCAATTCTTAAGAGGGATGGGTAGAATGCTTAGGGCATGGTGTGGAGAGAAGACTATGAGGTTTGTCGAGAGGAGGGATACGGGATCTACCATTGTTATTTGTTCTTGGGAGGGAATGTTGGTTTGGGATCCACCTAGGAAAGGAAATTGCTTGTATTTCTTACTTTGGGGGAGGTATAAGGGATAAATTTGGAGGAGAGATAGGGTTTATGGGATTGCTATGATTTTGGCAGTTTTTTTTGGTGGATTCCCAAAATTCAACTTGGGAGGCATAAGGAGACCTCCATAGTTCTTATTCTTGCTTGGCTTGCTTGCTTGGAGAAGGAGCCTTTGTTTTGATTGAAATTGGTTGTTGTAGTTGAGAACTACATCTTTTTGTTTGTGCATTTCCTTGTGCATGTGAATGTATGTTATATGTGAAGAAGCTATGTTGTCATGTGTTGTTTTTCATGTTCCATTCCAATATGGTTGGGGCTCGGGGCCAATGGGGAAAGATGACTTCTCTTTTCCCATTGGATGTCTTGGCTGGGTGGAGAGCGTTGCCTTTCCCCCTTCCTTGTTGTGATCAAAAGATGAAAGAAGAAGAAAACAACATGCTGCTGTTTGGAGAAAGAAGAAAACAATTTTGACAGTCCTCTTTTCTTGAGAAAATTGAATGTAACCCTTCCCACTTAGAGTGGATGAATGTAATTGATGTTGAAATGTGAGATGTTACCTTGTAATTGGAAGTTGTAATTGAATTGAGAAATGTATTCTCTGTTTTACCTTGGGAAGATAATGTAATTGATATCCATACTTGTAATTTTGAAATTTGAAATCAAATCAAATTGGAAAGGAGTTCAGTTGTAAAGCTATTTGACCTCTCAATAAAGGATGGCATTGATTCTTTTAATTCTATTGGAATGTGCATACTGGATTGTATTGAATGTTTTGAATTACATTTGTTGTTTGAAATGGTATCCCTGTCAAAAAAAAAATGCGTGAAGAATAAATGACAACATTATGTTTCCTTATTTTATTGTCAAATTTAGATATCAAAATGGTGCTGTTGGTGTCGAATCACAAAGCACTTCTTGGGACTCAGTAACTCGATGAGTTGCAGATTCTCGCGATTGCATTGCACAACATGGAGCTTTTCCCAAGTGTGGGACCTTGCGAAATCGGAAAAGCTCTCCGGATGAAGGCCGGCTCCTATTCCTCTGTTCAGATGCACCAATAAAACGCAGAGAGTCTACTAAAACCTAATCTAACTACCAAGGAGACAGGGAGAGAGAAATGCATAAAAAAAAACCTAAGCTAAGGAGGTGATGCACCGAGGAATGAAGAACATACGTTTTGCCGATTTAAACACGTACCACGTAAATGCAATGCAAAATCATGCACAGATAAACATATTCACAGTGAAAGATCAGGAGGATGCAAAATGAAACACATAGAGGGTTGAGAAACATCCACAGTCATGCATTTATTTGCTCTGAAGGTTGATACAATACACTGCAAAAAATGCCCAGAGGCAAAGGTGCATTACGGTTTCGATGGGAGGTTTGAGCTCCACAACTCTACCTGCCAAAGAGAAGAAGGGAGGGGCCAAAACAAGAATGTCCAACCTTTAGAAAGAAGCCCCTCCTTACAATTTATAGGAAGAATGAGAGAGAGAAGAGAGAGAAAGTCCAAATCTACCCCAACCACCTCAGGTTGTATTTAATTCATCTCATTATGGTGGTAGGTGAGGACCATATCAAACCCCAAAAGTGGCAAACTGTATTTTGCATTTTTAAGAACTTGTTCCCACCCAATTAAAGATATCCAGTCGTAGTTAGGTAGAGGACGCCGTAGGCTTTCCGAAAAGTCCAACCTTGTGTGAATCGGAGCTCCCAGTCAAAAGTTATGGCCATCTGAATATCTGGGTCAGGGTCTGCTTCCTGTCAGCACTCAGAATGTTGCGCCTCCTGAAGGTGCGCCATAGGCGCATCCGTGTGTGTGTCGACATCTTCTTACGTGCACCAAGGAGAAACTTTTTCCCCATTGACACTCATTGTCATGCGCCACTTCTGTGCGCCATGGGCGCATTCTTTCTTATGTCGACACTCATTTCTGTGCGCCTCTTCTGTGCGCCATGGGCGCATCCATTTTGCTGTCGACACTCATTGTCGTGCGCCCCTTTTGTGCGCCATGGGCGCATCCATTTTGCTGTCGACACTCATTGTCGTGCGCCCCTTTTGTGCACCATGGGCGCATCCATTTTTCTGTCGACACTCATTGTCATGCGCCCCTTTTGTGCGCCATGGGCGCATCCATTTTCATTGCGACACTCATTGTCGTGCGCCCCTTTTGCGCCATGGGCGCATCCATTTTACTTGTCGACACTCATTGTCGTGCGCCCTTTTGTGCGCCCATGGGCACATCCATTTTTCTCGCCGACACTCATTGTCGTGCGCCCCTTTTGTGCGCCATGGGCGCATCCATTTTGCTGTCGACACTCATTGTCGTGCGCCCCTTTTGTGCGCCATGGGCTGAGGTTTGAATTTCTTTGGTTTCCATATTCTTCCGCTTGTCTATATCTACCCGGGGGGAAGATATATACAACAATTTGGCGACTCAACGGGATCACCTGCCTGCTAGGTAGAAGATCAGTGGCCCTTTTAGAAATCCATTGGGCATGGAGTCATAAGCAATACTTGAAACCAACTTGATCTCTGATCCCGAGCCTGAAACCGCAACTCCTTCTCCGACAGCACTTTGAACTGTAGAAACAACCTGAGAGCAATGAAACCTGTGCCAAAGCACTTAGGGAAACTGAAACCTAACTACAACAAGACAATGTGCAAACGCACTTAGAGGAATTGAAATCTAAGCTAATATTTACAAGGGTAGAAATTTTCTCTTTTCAGTAGCAATGTTTAAGATAGATTCCGTTGACCGGAATCGAAAGTTCTTCTCCGTCCAATGTAGATAATTGGAAGGCATTGCTACTCTTGCACCCCGTGACCATGTAGGGGCCACTCCAAATGGCGTCAAACTTGGAATGCTTTCCTGGTCTTGCCCGATCTGCATCCCATTTTAGAACTAGATCCCCTTCCTGGAAGGTCCTTGCTCTTGCCTTCTTATCAAACCATCTTTTTACTAAGGCCTGATCCTTTTCGATCGTCTGAACTGCATGTTCTCTAATTTCTTCCAATTCCATCAACTCTGCATACCTAGCCTCCATTGGTTCGAACTCAGCTAACTCCAACTGCCTCATGAACTCCAATGCAGGTAGTTCTAATGATATGGGCAATACTGCCTCCTTCCCATAGACCAGCTTGTAGGGAGAATTCCCGTAGACCTCTTTTTTCGTGTTATTCATCAGCCCCATAATGCTGATTTTAGCTTTGTATGCCATGTTCTTTGATTTTCATCCAGAGTCCTCTTGATGATTCTTAGCAAATTTTTGTTTGTGGACTCTGCCTGTCCATTACCCTGCGGGTAATAATTTGAAGAGGTGCTCAAATAGATTCCATTCTTGACAGCCCATTCTGTAATCTTGGAACCTATGAATGCCAATGCATTATCTGATATGATAGTGGCCGGCACACCGAACCTGGTCACTATTCCTTCATAAAAGTCTAGTATGTTAGACTCATTTGCTTCCTTGAGCGCTACTGCTTCAGTCCACTTGGTGAAATAGTCCGTTGCCGTGAGAATCCACTTGTGGCCTTGGCTTGAGTTTGGATTGATGACCCCGACGAAGTCCAATCCCCATTGCATAAATGGTTGGTCAACCAGAATTGGGTGCAATGGAAGTGCTGCTTGTCTTTCTTTTCCTGTGAAGAGTGCACATTTCTTGCACTTTCTTATCCATGTATAGCAGTCACTGAAGACTGTCGGCCAATAATACCCTGCCTTCATTATCTTGAGAGTCAATACTGTGGGGCAAAATGTCCTCCAGAATCTCCATCATGAAAATCTCGTAACACCCTCTCAATTTGACTTATCCCAATGCACCTCAATAGAACTCCATTGATGTCTTTCTTAAACAAAACACCATCAACAAGCACATATGGAATGGCTTGTAATCAAAGTATCTCCTCTTTGCTTTGCTCATTTCTGGAGGGCATAGGCCTGATCTCTAGGAAGTGTATCATATTTTGAGTCCAACAAGGAGTAGGCACATCATCATTTTCTTGTTCTTGATCATCCTGTAGTACCAAGGTAGTCTCCTTTTCATCACTTGCTTCAACTTGTTGACTCAAAGCTAGCTGTTCACATAGTCCTTTCCCACGTACTAGTTTGGTGACCTTGATCTCGATGTCATATTCCATGACACGAGTTATCCATCCTGCACGTTTCTCATTCAGATCCTTGTTTAGAAGGAAGTCCTTGACTCCCGCATGAGAGACTAATAATTGGATCTTGTTGTTTGAGACTAGGTGCTTGAATTTCTTTAAGCTTCTGATTACCGCAAGGACATGCTTTTCAATGAAAGAGTACCT
Source organism: Taxus wallichiana var. yunnanensis (assembly GCA_018340775.1). Taxonomy (NCBI): domain Eukaryota; kingdom Viridiplantae; phylum Streptophyta; class Pinopsida; order Cupressales; family Taxaceae; genus Taxus; species Taxus wallichiana. The sequence continues at coordinate 777,225,915 of CM031242.1, read as the reverse complement.
AGTTTCGTATTCCTCCAAGCCTTGACTGAAGAAAGCAACTGGTTGTTCTAATCCTTCTTTGTTTTGTTGTACCAGATTGCAGAAATCGTGTCCCCACCACCAAAGGCATATAGCACGAAGTCCTTAGAGAAGTCTCTGATTGACGAGAGTCAGGGGCTTGAGATATAGCCTCTTTTATTGCCTCAAAACTTGCCTTGCCTTCAGATGTCCACTTAAATGCCATGCTCTTCTTTAACATCGCGTTATTGGTTTTACAAGAGCTGCAAAATTTGGAACAAACCTGCGGACGAAATTGATCCTTCCTAAGAAGATTTGAAGAGCCTTCTTGTGATTTGGCAATGGCAATGCTTGAATTGCTTCAACTCTTTCTGGGTCAATCGCCAACCCCTCCTTTGAAACAATATGGCGTATAAGTTTTCCCTCGTGAGCCAAGAATATGCATTTTTTGGGATTCAATGATACCCCAAATCTTCTACATTTCTGAAATACTTGCCTCAAATGACAGAGGTGATCCGCTGCATTTTTTGAGAATACAGTGATGTCGTCGAGATATATCAGAACTATTTTATTGATCAACCCCTTGAATGCCATATCCATCGCCCTTTGGAAAGTGGCTCCAGCATTTGATAGCCCAAAGGGCATCTTCTTGTAGGCATAGGTGCCCCATTTGGTGGTGAAAGTTGTCTTGAACTGGTCATCTTCTTTCACCATTACCTGATTATACCCTGAGTAGCCATCTAGGAGAGAGAACCTCTCTGAACCGGATACTACTTGCAATATTTGTTCCATTGAAGGAAGTGGGTAATGGTCTTTAAGAGATGCCCTATTGAGGTCTCGGAAGTCCACACACAACCTGATTTCTCCGCTCTTCTTTCTGACCGGAACCAAGTTTGCAACCCAGCTTGAGTGCTTGATCGGAAATATAATGCTTGCCTCTATTAGCTTATTTAGCTCTTTCTTCATTAGAGGCTCAATGTGAGGGTTGACTGGTCTCTGCTTCTGCCTGATGGGCTTAGCATCTGGATCCAATTCTATGGTATGTTGTGCCAACTTCGGATCGAAACCTCTTAAGTCTTCATAGCTCCAAGCGAAGACATCTGGAAATTCTTGGCAAAGTTGTATGAAATCTGATTTCTCCTGCTCAGTGGCCACTTTACCAATTTGAAGTGTTTTGCCCTCCCCAACTAGAATGGGCTCTGAATCTTCTCTCTTGACCTGTATATTAGCCTTTTCCTTACGGAACTGGTCGTTAGGGTTGAAGATAGACTCCAATGTTACTAAACCCTTAGGAAGCTTGTTTGTCCGCAACTGCACTACTTGATCCCCGTACTGCTGCTCTAGTCTGTCCTGATTTCTAGCTGAGAATTCAGCCTCTTCTTGCAAGAAATTGACGATCTGTTGATCGTTCTCAAACACCTGCCAGCTTGTGTTATTATCTGGAACTGCTGGCCTCACAACTACATGGATATGTGGCTGCGTTTTTTCTCTTCTGATGTTGTCAACCACATCAAACGTCGCTCCAATTGCTGCGAGTCTATCTGCGGCTTCATTTTTCTTCCTGGGTATGGACACAATGCTGAAAGCTTCGAAATCCTCAATGAGGTCCCATACCCTATTCTTGTAGTTCTTCAGCAGGTCGTTCTTTGTAGCATGTTGTCCCCTAACTTGGTTGACGATTAGCTCGCTATCTCCAAACACTTGCAAGTTCTTTATGCCCTTTTTCCTGGCCCAATGAAGTCCATGAATCAAGGCCTCATATTCAGCTGTGTTGTTCGAACAAGAAAACTGGAAACGAAAAGCTGAATAATATTTGATGTCTTGTGGTGAAATCAACACTGCACCACCTCCAGCACCTTGCCTGCTTCTCGAACCATCGAAGAATAATTTCCAAACTTTGTTTTCATCCTTTTGTTCAGGCTGAATGATGTCAGGAATGAGTGAATTTTCCTCGTGTATACAATACATGCCCAACTCAGATTCTTCAATTTCCTTGTATGGGTCAAATTCATGACTTTTGTTTGCCCATTCATCTAAAGTCAAATCAGGAATTCCCTCAACCTTAGTACCTGCTTCTAGATCACTTGAACACTCCTCCTGATCAAAAGCTGAGCAATTTGCATTGATAGGGCCTGGTACATAAGGCTCAATATGAAAATTGGCAATCGATTCTGATCTGATTGTTGCTTTAGCTCCATACCTTGTCCTAAAGATCATGTGTGACCAATCTACAGATAAATATCCACCGATCTTTGCAGTGAAGTCCCTTGATAGACACAACGCAAAGAGTGGCGGGAGGTCAATTACAGACACATCTTGCAAGACTGTAACATTAGGACATGAATGTAGTGTTAGGCTTAACCCCTTGATGACCCCAACTGTTCCCACTGCTGTTCCATCTAGTTGCACTACTCCTTTCAGCACTGGCTCGTACTTCAGACCCAGTTGATCCGCTATTTGCTTTGGCATCACTGAACTACTTGCTCCTGAATCTATCATGCAGTTGTGTACCAAGTGGTTTCCAACAATCAATGAAACATAGAATGGTGGAGGCTTCAAATTTTTCCTTGTCTGGCCCCCATCATGTTGCACTGCATTAGTGAGAACTTTCTCATGTCCTTGGTTTGATACATTTGTGGCAGACCAATTAGCCATTGCAGCTTGCAACAAATCTCGTTGCCCTGGGATCGCCAGTGATTCCCACATGGAAATGTTCACATGTGTCTTCTTCATTTGATCGATGATGTTGAAGGGGGATGAACTGTCCTTTTGCTGCCCCTTACTTGGTGCAAGCTTTTCTGGAGCTTGAACGGGTGCATGTGTTGCTGCAACAGGTACCTTAGTCTGGTTTTGCACATTTGGGGCTGCGTTTGGTCTGCTGGCCCCTTGTTGTGTAAGAGCGGGTTGAGGAACAACTAGATTGGGCGGTTGTTCCTCTACTATGCTTCTCTTCTTTGACCGTGTGTTGGCAGCCACGCCTTGAAAAGGCTGTTGGTTAACTCCACAGAAGTCTTCCGTTTGCCAATTTGCCAATGTGGTTTCTGTCGGAGGTCCCTCTTGTTGCGTTTCTTGCTGCTGATTCCCTTCTTGGCTTGGTTCTTGAGGCACACCAATGGTTTGCACCATCAAGGCCTGATTCAGTGCACCATTGAAACATGCTGACTGATTGTGAGGTAGATTGCAAGGGTAACACCAGTCGTACTCCTGTGCCATGTTATTTTGTGTCGGGACCAAGGCTCTCGAGGATGTCGTTGCATTTGGATCATACGGCCGAAATGGCCTGGCAGCTTGAGGTTGTCCTTGGCTTTGGTTCGCAGCCTGAGGTGGTGGTGGTCTATTCTGTTGGTATGAGGGCCTAGCTTGGTACTGTGCTTGAGGCTGATACGGTCTGGCACTTTGAGCTTGCTGTCTTTTGATAGTCACAAGCTCATTTCCAAGGTTCTGCAGTTGTTTCATGACCTCTTGCAATTCCTTTGAACTATTTGAAGAAGTCGATGCCTCATTATTGCTTTGATTTCTAGGAGTTGGAATGGGATTCAACTCTGGTGCTTGGCTGGTTGTAGGATTTCCCATATCTGGATAGAGAGGCATTGGTGACCTTGGTGCAAGCTTGCACACTTGATTAAATAGTTCTCTCGCTCCGATTGCACAGGTCATAGGCCCCTGGCAGCGTTGTCCCTCCCATTGATTGGATCATCATGGCTATGTCTGAATTCATAGCCTTTAAGAAATAAAGGAATGCTCCTTCGGCAGTTGGCCTGACAGTTATTGGGATCCTGTCCCATGTCCGTTGGAACCTGAAGTTGAAATCTGCCATTTGTTCGTTAGGAGCCCTTTTGATTGTTGTCAGCTGTTCCAATAAGGACAAATTGTCCGCCCTCTCCCCGAATTGGCTACAAAGAGCTGAACAAAGCTGGTTCCAATTTGTAATAGACCCTGCTGCTAGGCTCCTAAACCATTGTAAGGCCTTGCCTTTGAAAGATGAAGCTAACAACTTGACTGCAATATCCATTGCATTTATTTCGTGGATCGCGCATACATTAGCAATATCCTGGATGTGATCAATAGGAGTAGTATGATTTTCACCTGTGAAGTAGGGGATATTCTTTAGCGCTGCAACTGGAATTTGATTCTGAGCATTTAGGGCAAGTGGACTACTACCCGTGAAATTGACAAAGGGATTCGGTGGTAGATGCGCCATTATGATTGGCCTAAGAACCCTGGTTGATGCGAGAAAAGGCCTACCAGGTGGAGGTGTAGACAAAGTCCTGTTAGGCGGAGATGGTGATCTTTGTGGTCTTCTTCCTCTCCTTCCTCTACCTGGTGATAGTTGCAAGTGGAAAAATAGCCCTTCTTCTTGAGTATTGGACCTGGTTCGAATTCTTCTCATGTGCCTAGGCAACTTGTGCTGCTACACCACTGAATTCTATCCCTTCGGAGTCGCCAGATGTGTTAGAGAACAAGCCTCAAAAGACTAGATTTTGCCAAGTTACACACCAAAACCTGACAATATTTAAACACAATTTTTTTTTAAAAGACCTGCACATTTGAGATTTTAGGGTTTGGAATTTGATTTGGAATGACAGTCCCGAAAACCCAAAAAACGCCAGATTTCTGAAAACCCGAAATCTGAAATTCAAAAAACCATGAAATTTTGAAAGTCAAAATCTCAAAATTCTAGGAATACCCTTTTGAAGATTACCCCCCGATCTATCAACTGATGAAATTTTGACTTGTTTCGAGCAAGTTAAGTCCTTGAAAATCAATTTCAAAGTTCACTGAAGGTGAAAAATGGAATTGTAAACCTGCAATTTTTGGTCCGAATTTCATGAAAACTCCTTCAAATCTATGGAATGACCTCTTGGTCCCACCGGCGTGCCAAAACTATTGGTGTCGAATCACAAAGACACCCCGGGACTCTCAGTAACTCGATGATTGCAGATTCTCGGTGCGATTGCACAACATGGAGCTTTTCCCAAGTGTGGGACCTCGAAATCGAAAAGCTCTCCTGATGAAGGCCGGCTCCTATTCCTCTGTTCTCGATGCACCAATAAAACGCGCAGAGTCTACTAAAACCTAATCTAACTACCAAGGAGACAGGAGAGAGAAATGCATAAAAACAAACCTAAGCTAAGGAGGTGATGCACCGAGGAACGAAGAACATACGTTTTGCCATTTAAACACAGTACTCACGTAAATGCAATGCAAAATCATGCACAGATAAACATATTCACAGTGAAAGATCAGGAGGATGCAAAATGAAACACATAGAGGGTTGAGAAACATCCACAGTCATGCATTTATTTGCTCTGAAGGTTGATACAATACACTGGAAAAAATGCCCAGAGGCAAAGGTGCATTACAGTTTCAGATGGGAGGTTTGAGCTCCACAACTCTACTCCGCCAAAGAGAAGAAGGAGGGGCCAAAACAAGAATGTCCAACCTTTAGAAAGAAGCCCCTCCTTACAATTTATAGGAAGAATGAGAGAGAGAAGAGAGAGAAAGTCCAAATCTACCCCAACCACCTCAGGTTGTATTTAATTCATCTCATTATGGTGGTAGGTGAGGACCATATCAAACCCCAAAAGTGGCAAACTGTATTTTGCATTTTTAAGAACTTGTTCCCACCCAATTAAAGATATCCAGTTGTAGTTAGGTAGAGGACGCCGTAGGCTTTCCGAAAAGTCCAACCTTGTGTGAATCGGAGCTCCCAGTCAAAAGTTATGGCCATCTGAATATCTGGGTCAGGGTCTGCTTCCTGTCAGCACTCAGAATGTTGCGCCTCCTGAAGGTGCGCCATAGGCGCATCCGTGTGTGTGTCGACATCTTCTTACGTGCGCCAAGGAGAAACTTTTGCCCCATTGACACTCATTGTCATGCGCCACTTCTGTGCGCCATGGGCGCATTCTTTCTTATGTCGACACTCATTTCTCATGGCGCTTTTTTCAGGCGCCATGCGCGCATCCATTTTCTTGCCGACACTCATTGTCGTGCGCCCTTTTTGTGTGCCATGGGCGCATCCATTTTGCTGTCGACACTCATTGTCGTGCGCCCCTTTTGTGCACCATGGGCGCATCCACTTTTCTATCGACACTCATTGTCGTGGCGCTTTGTGCGCCATGGGCGCATCCATTTTGCTGTCGACACTCATTGTCGTGCGCCTCTTTTGTGCGCCATGGGCGCATCCATTTTACTGTCGACACTCATTGTCGTGTGCCCCTTTTGTGCGCCATGGGCACATCCATTTTTCTGTCGACACTCATTGTCGTGCGCCCCTTTTGTGCGCCATGGGCGCATCCATTTTGCTGTCGACACTCATTGTCGTGCGCCCCTTTTGTGCGCCATGGGCTGAGGTTTGAATTTCTTTGGTTTCCATATTCTTCCGCTTGTCTATATCTACCCGGGGGGAAGATATATACAACAGGTGCTATGTACTTTGAGTAATAAATTAAAGCAATAGAATGTTACAGATTAGAAATGAAAATGCTTCCACTTTGGAAATTGTAAATTGACCTTTAAATTGTTAGTAATTGAATTCTGTTTTCTTTGGAATTTGGCACCGGAATTAATTCATTAAATGCACAGTTCAGATTCATAACTAAAATTAAGGAATGAGATAAGAAAATTTAGATGTATTAAGGTTTATAAACCTTGTGGAAACGCAACAATTAAAATGATCATCAAGAACTGCATCAAACTAGATTTTGAACTTGCATAATAGATTTCCTATCAAAAGATGCAAAATATATCAATTACAACCCAATACATAATTTGAACCTAAAAACACTATTTTACACACCCATGATCATCCTTCCATGTTCAATTTATATGTTGAGGAGAAAAGGAATCAAAATTGAACGAAACTTGTAAGTTTGAAAAAACTGCCAGTTTTAAAATTATAAACCCTGCAGATTGATTTATTAAAATTGACCCTCAAAAATTTACCAAATTTCAAAATTTATGTTCTATATTTAAAGAGGACTCCGAGAGATTTATGGAAAGTCCTTGTTTTCCTAAAATGGAGCTTCCTATCAAAAGTTATGGCCATTTGAAGTTTTACTTCAAAATGGCCATCCCAAAGCAAAAATGAAATAATTCGACCTTAGAAAAAATTAAAATTTTAAACTTTGGAAAATTTCCATGGCCCCGCCACCCTCTCATCCTATTATAATTTTCCACGTGGCACCTTGAAGGGGTGGGCCCTTAATAAAAACTTAAAATTTTGAAAATTTTGCCTTGGGAAAATTTTCCAAATTTTCCTCTGTAACCCCGCGGCCCCCAACCAATCACGTGCTGACACGTGGCGGGTGTGCGGATCAAAACAAAAAACTTAACCTTTTTTTCCTTTGGAAAATTTTCACTTTTCTCCCCGCAACCCTATCGCCCCACACCAATCACGTTCTGACACGTGGCATTTGGAATTTTTCCCAATTTTCTCCCTAACCCCGCGGACCTCCCAGTGGAAAATTTTCCCCTAAAACGCCGCCTCCGACCATAACTTGAGTTCTACAAGGAGTTATGATGACTTCTTTATATGGTTGGAAAGGTGAGGAAATTTCCTATCCAATGAGCCTAGTTTAGGAAATTTTTGATAAATCTAAGTGTGTTAAAAAATTAGTTAAAGTTTAGGGCTTGATAAAGAGTAGGCCTGGGGATAAATTTCTCCCTGAACCTTAGTAAAACTTGTAACCTCCAAATTGGAACCTTGTAAACTTGTTATAAGATAAAAATGGAAATATTGTGTTTGGTTAATCAGAATTTGTTCGAACCTATTTAGTTTCAAACTAGTGTCTTGCTACTTGTTTGTAGACCCTTCTTACAAAAAAATTATTCCATAATTTTCCTAGTTTGTTTCTTGGTCTCAAGTGGTAGTTGAAGCGTGCATTACACTTGGTATTAGAGCAGTGGTTCAAAATCTTGGACCATTGGGCACACTAGAAATATTGAGACTTGAAACCTAAAACCAGCAAATTGATAATCTAGAAAACAAAACCGTTTGAAAATTGAACATGTTAGTAAACTTAGAAAACTGAAGGAAACTCAAGGTAATGAACTAACTCCCACTGTCTCTACGCAGGAGATCGACGGAGTAGGAGGAACGTTCACAGAGACTCAGAGTCACCACCACCACCACCACTGGATCAGGGTTTAACAACTATCCTACCACATATATTTTAGACTCTCCAAGATGTTAATGCTCCCTACGTGGAGGATCGGTAGGAGGGCACTCAGCCGCATATGGCAGAGATATTTCCATAGAGGGACATGCACCCTCTCCACTCAAGAGAGGAGGATGGAGGAGAGAATTTTTATACAGAGTCAGTCAAAGTAGATTCACCACCTAGGAGGTAGGTTGACCGAGTTCTGGAGCATAGAGAGAGGTCTCGAAGCCCTAGGCTTAGGGATGAGCTTATAGAGAGGCCCAGAGGCCATCAGACCATGACTGCAGATCACATTAGGGAAATCTTGAAGCTTATGCCATCTCATTATTTAGGTGACATAGGGGGATTCTAGGCAGAGGCCTGGCTGGTTAGCTTGAGCGGTTGCTTCAAGCTTTGTCTTTATTCTAGCAACACGAAAGCTCGTGTTATGATCCATCTACTGAAGGATGGAGCTGGAGTATGGTGGAGGACAGAGGAGCAAAATCTCCATATAGACTCAGAGACAGTCACTTGGGAGCTATTTGAGGAGAGATTTAGGAGTAGATACTTGCCACGGAGATTCATACAATAGAGGATCGATGAGTTCCATGACCTTTGATAGGTTTCCCTTACAGTGGCCGAGTATGAGAGTAGGTTCCTGGACCTACTTTAGTACATTGATTACATGCAGATGAGCAGGTGTAGATCCATAGGTTCATCTCGGGGCCTTAATTTGGACATTGGAGGTGTAATACGGATCCACTGCCCACAAACATTAGCAGAGGCCATTGAGAAGGCCTACATTACAGAGGAGACTTGGGGTAAAACCCAACAGGCTAGAGACCGGGTCAGGAGCCGTATTCAGCAGTTGCAGGATAGTAGAGTGAGGGGGTCAGCTCCTCCTCCCCGTGGTGGTCAGCATTCTTCATAGTCATCTTTCAGGCCACAACGTCAACAACAAAGAATAGTCCCGCCCACCTTTTAGGCCTCCTCAGAGAGTTGATGCATAGAGAGGTCGAGCATGGGGCCTCCTAGGGGTCCCACTAGGACACAGGGTGGAGCTAGAGCTCAGTCAGCAATAGCTTGACCATAGAGGCCACAACAAACTATGGCCGATCATTAGGTTCCATAACACCTACCTCTAGGGCACCTTCTGGAAGTGCTATAGTTTGGAGGACTTCAGGTGGTTGCTTCAGGTGTGGAGTAGTGGGACACTTTTGGAGAGACCACCCCCAGAACCCTAATAAGGGTAAGGCACCCATCTCAGAGCCTATAATCAGAGACATGGGATGGAGTCACAGGATCTATGTAGCGGTTGAGAACCACCAGGATGAGCACCAGAGCATGGTCATTGAGACTACAAGTAGAATTGGAGGTGTTCTTACTTCTATATTGTTTGATTATTGTTCTTCTGATTTGTTTATTACACCATCCTTGGTAGAGTGATGCAGGCTGGTGGTCATTTAGAGATAGGTTCATAGTTGGGATGTCGAAATGGCTTCAGGAGCCAAGGTCTTTGTAGACTCCTTAGTAAAGGAGTGTGTTGTTAACTTGGGACCATTCACCACCACTTCAGATCTCTGCATACTTCCTTTTTGCTCGTATGGAGTCATTTTAGGCATGGATTGGTTGACTACACATAGAGCCGTGATGGATTGGTATTATAAGACTATATCTTGTGTAGACAATCTTGGAATTGAGTCGGTGATTTCTGGGGTTAGGAGACCTATTTCTATTCACACTATCTCTTGCTATGCAGCTCAAGTGGTGTGTACGATAGGGTTGTCGATGTATGCAAATATAGTCCGTGACTAAATAGAGGATGGGTCTTGGGGCCATCGATAGATGACAATCCCAATTTGAGAGAGTATGCGATGTTTTCCTGGGGAGCTACTAGGGATGCCACCCCACATGAGATTTATTTCCATATTGATTTGGTTCCAGGAGCAGAGCCTATCTCATGAGCTCCTTATCGATGACCACCCCAGAGCTCTGTGAGCTCAAGTTACAACTGGAAGGCCTTCTAGAGAAAGGCCTTATCCATCCTAGTGTATCCCCTTGGGGTGCACCGGTTATATTTGTTAAGAAGAAGGATGGATCCTTGCGGTTGTGCATAGACTACCGCCAACTGAATAAGGTAATGATCAAGAATCGTTATCCCCTGCCTCACATTGATGACTTGTTTGATCAAATGAAGGGGGCCATGGTGTTCTCTAAGATTGATCTCAAGTCAGGGTACCATCAGTTGAGGATTACGGAGGCAGACATTCATAAGACTACTTTTTGTATGAGCTATGGGCACTATGAGTTCACAGTGGTGCCTTTTGGTTTGACGAATGCCCCCGCAGTGTTTATGAGTTTGATGAATGGGGTATTCAGGACCTTTTTAGATTGCTTCATGATCATCTTTCTTGATGACATTCTGATTTACTCACATACATGTGAAGAGCATGAGGGGCACCTTCGTTAGGTTCTTCAGTGTCTTCGTGAGCAGAAACTTTATGGGAACTTGGAGAAGTGTTCTTTCTTTCAGTCAGAGATTCAATACTTGGGTCATATCATCTCAAGTGAAGGTATCATAGTCGATCCTTCCAAGATTAGAGCCATTATGGATTGACCAGCACCCACCACAGTGAAAGAGGTGTGCAATTTCATGGGGTTAGTAGGTTACTACAGGAGATTTGTGCAGGACTTCTCTCAGATAGCACACCCCATCACTTCCCTTCAGCGGAAAGGGAAGAAGTTTTTTTGGTCAGAAAGGCGTGAGTAGGCCTTCAAGACACTGAAGGAATATCTCACTACAGTACCCATTCTTGCAGTGCCGGATCCATAGGGGGAGTTCTTTGTTTGCACGTATGCTTCTTTAGCGGGGCTTGAGGTGTGTTGATGTAGGATGGAAGGGTTAGTAGCTTTTGAGTCTCGAAAACTCAAGGATCATGAGCTTAATTATCCTACCCATGATCTTGAGCTTACGGCAGTTGTGCATGCTTTGGTTAGATGGAGACATTTTCTTCTTGGACAGAGATTCACACTTAGGATAGACCATTTGAGTCTTTGCCACCTCTTCACGCAGCCCAATCTAAACACTCGTTAGAGGCGTTGGATGGAGTTGATTTGTGAGTATGACATGGAGATAGAGCATGTGAAGGGGAAGGAGAATGTGGTTGTAGATTCCCTCAGTAGACGGAGGCATTTGAGCATGGATACTTTAGTGAGCACAAATTTACAGAGAAGGATTCTTCAACAACTTCCTCTTGATAGTTTTTACATTGCATCTCGAGCAGAGATTGAGTCCCAAAGCCCCCTTGAGGGGAAATTTGATGGTTTCTCACTAGAGGTAGATGGTCTTCTCAGAACAAAGGTTAGATTTATGTTCCTAGAGACGGAGGCTTGAGGCAGGACATCTTGACAGAGGCACATCGTGCACCCTATTCAGCCCATCCTAGGGTGAAGAAGATGCACGCCACCTTGAGATAGTTATATCACTGGAGAGGACTTTGCAGGGATGTGGCTCAGTTTGTGTCATGCTATTTAGAGTGCTAGAAAGTGAAGGCCAAGCATCAACATCCAACTGGCCTTCTCTATCCTCATGCTATACCGAAGTGGAAATGGGACACCATTTCCATGGATTTCATTGTTGGATTACCGATGTCGAGATATCACCATGACGCCATCATGGTCACAGTTGATAAATTGACAAAAGTAGCTCACTTTTCACCAGTAAAGACCATGTATATAGCTAGTGCAGTGGCACATGTCTACTTGGATGAGATCGTTAGATTACACGGAATCCCATGGAAGATCATTTGTGACCGCGATCCCTTGTACACTTCACATTTCTGGACTACCATGCAGTATGTCCTCGGGATGAAGATTAACTTCAGCACAACTTATCACCTGAGACAGATGGAAAAAATGAGTGAGTGAATTATATTTTGGAGGATTTGCTCAGGATGTACATGATGGATCAAAATTCTAAGTGAGAGGAGTATTTGTATCTTGTGGAGTTTGCCTACAATAATAGTTTCCAGAGTTCTATAGGCATGGCTCCTTTTTAGGCCTTGTATGGTAGGGAATGTAGGACACCCCTTAGCTGGGACAGATTGGAGGATAGAGTATCTCTTGAACCAGCTCTTTAACAGGACATGGAGCAACAGGTAGTGTTGATTAGGTAGAGATTACAGGAGGCACAAGATAAATAGAATAAGTCCACCGATCAAGGTAGGACCGAGCATAATTTTTATGTGGGCATGAAGATATTCCTTCGTGTTAGGCCACATAAGAGCCCGATCCATTATGGAAAAGGTTCTAAGTTAGCTCCTCGGTTTGTTGGACCTTTTGAGATCTTGGAGCGTATCAGCCCGTTGGCCTACCATCTAGCATTACCACCCAGCTTGTCTCACATACATGATGTGTTTCATGTTTCTGTTCTTAGGAGATATATCACAGATCCTTCTCATGTGCTGGATTGGACATCATTGTAGGTGTAGGATTAGGGATAGTTGATGGTGGAGCCCATCCATATCATAGATCGTAGGACCCTGGGCCTTCGAGGTAGAGAGATTGATCAGGTACGGGTGCAGTGGGACAGATATGACGAGACTGCAACCACTTGGGAGGATGCTACTATTTTACGAGCGTAGTTTCCACATTTGTTCCAGTGACTTCTAGGAGGAAGTCAAGTCTAAGGGGAGGGGGATGTAGTGCCCACTCTCCTTTGACACTGTTGAGATACTGATCCTGACACTATTGATCATATTTTGGATATTATTATGTTTTGATGTAGTATGATGTATCAGGGATTATTATGGACACTATTATGTTTTGATTAGTATGATGGTTAGATGTTAGACTATGGATTAATATTGATCTGGATTCAATTATTATGCTTGAGGATCATTGAGACATTATTATTATTATGTGGATGATGATATACTAGTTGACATGGACAGATTATTGATGTTGATTTTAGACATGTGACATTGATATTATGAATATCTCTAGTATAGAAATCTATTGGATGATGATATTATTGCAAATTGAATTTAAATGATAAATGTTAAATTCTCGATAATGCTGTGATTTGGATTTAATAATTGTATGTTGCTTATATCATTTGGATGTTCTGATATGGCCATAAGGCCGAAGGAGGTATTTTGCATTTTCAAGTTAAAATCACAACAATGTTGGGGGACTGGAGACTGACCATATTGGAGTTCAGTGTGAAATCAACAAGGGTCACCATGGCAACCGTGTTTTATTAGTGTGTTATGTTGTGTTAGGATTTCCATTAGTGTGACCTTGGGGCATATGTGTGTGTGGTTATTATGTGTTCCCTTTTTATTTATTGTTGGTGTATTTTATTTTGTAATGTGCTTTTATTTTAATTATTTAAATATGATATTATTATGTGGGAGACATATAGTTAAAATTTAATTAAATCAAATGGGATGTGGAATGTGAAATTAAATGTTTTTGCTTTGGTTGAAAATGAAATTTGATATATAGATATTTTTATAACCTTATGGTAATTAAATAAATCTTATGTCAAAAGGCTGTCATAAATAAATGTCATAGAAGTTAATGCATTTTAGAAGAGTGTGTAAGTTACCAAGTATGGGTTGTGTAAGAATTTGTAAGAGGTTGTAAGGCTGATTTTGGAAGGTCAAACACTCCTTCCACTTTGAAATTCGAATTTGGCCTTGAAGGACAAATTTGGAGGCTTGTGGGACAAGTTAAACTTGTCCCACACCTCTCAAAAACCTCCACCAACCATGATTATAATTTTAGAGTCAAAAACAACTTATTTTATTATGTTTTGACATGATTTTATGAATGAAGTGATTGCACTTGTCTTACAAATTTTAAATGCATTTTCCTTTTGGGTATGGGTTGAGTTTGTGTATGTAAGTAATTTTTTCTTTCACATTTATTATGATGTATTTGCATTTGATGTGAGTTCTTTTTGGGATGAGGAAAAATGATGTGGCATCCCACTTGGAATCCACATCATCCTCCTCCATCCTCTCCTTTAAAATTTGAATTCCTCCTCATTTTGAGGTTGTTGAAGGTTGGAGATTTCACTCTTGGGTCAAATTTCTCTTGCATTTTAGAGCTTTCTTGGTGGAAGAAGTGGATTTGCTTGTGCATACATTTACCTTGCTGATTTGGGACTGGTTTTTGGTGAAATAAAGACTACTATTTTGGAAGAAAGTCTCCATTATGGAGAGGTAGGCTCTCACTTTTTAAAATTGCTGTTTTTCCCTCTTTTAGCATGAATTTTGAATGTGTTTGTGTTTGCAATTCTTAGAGGGATGGGTAGAATGCTTAGGGCATGGTGTGGAGAGAAGACTATGAGGTTTATCAGAGGAGGGATAAGGGATCTACCATTGTTATTTGTTCTTGGGAGGGAATGTTGGTTTGGGATCCACCTAGGAAAGGAAATTGCTTGCATTTCCTACTTTGGGGAGGTATAAGGGATAAATTTGGAGGAGGGATAAGGAGGGGTTGAGGAGGGATAAGGTTTATGGGATTGCTATGATTTTGGCAGTTTGCTTTTGGTGGATGCCCAAAATTCAACTTGGGAGGCATAAGGAGACCTCCATAGTTCTTGCTCTTGCTTGGCTTGCTTGCTTGGAGAAGGAGCCTTTGTTTTGATTGAAATTGGTTGTTGTAGTTGAGAACTACATATTTTTGTTTGTGCATTTCCTAATGCATGTGAATGTATGTTATATGTGAAGAAGCTATGTTGCCATGTGTTGTTTTTCATGTTCCATTCCAATATGGTTGGGGCTCGGGGGCCAATGGGGAAAGATGACTTCTCTTTTCCCATTGGATGTCTTGGCTGGGTGGAGAGCGTTGCCTTTCCCCCTTCCTTGTTGTGATCAAAAGATGAAAGAAGAAGAAAACAACATGCTGCTTGTTTGGAGAAAGAAGAAAATAGTTTTGACAGTCCTCTTTTCTTGAGAAAATTGAATGTAACCCTTCCCACTTAGAGTGGATGAATGTAATTGATGTTGAAATGTGAGATGTTACCTTGTAATTGGAAGTTGTAATTGAATTGAGAAATGTATTCTCTGTTTTACCTTGGGAAGATAATGTAATTGATTTCCATACTTGTAATTTTGAAATTTGAAATCAAATCAAATTGGAAAGGAGTTCGGTTGTAAAGCTATTTGACCTCTCAATAAAGGATGGCATTGATTCTTTTAATTCTGTTGGAATGTGCATACTGGATTGTATTGAATGTTTTGAATTACATTTGCTGTTTGAAATGGTATCCTCGAAAAAGAAAATGCGTGAAGAATAAACGACAACATTCTGTTTCCTTGTTTTATTGTCAAATTTAGATATCAAAATGGTGCCATGTACTTTGAGTAATAAATTAGAGCAATAGAATGTTACAGATCAGAATTGAAAATGCTTCCACTTTGGGAAATTGTAAATTGACCTTTAAATTGTTAGTAATTGAATTCTGTTTTCTTTGGAATTTGGCACCGAATTAATTCATTAAATGCATAGTTCAGATTCATAACTAAAATTAAGGAATGAGACAAGGAAATTTAGATGTATTAATGTTTAGAAACCTTGTGGAAACGCAACAATTAAAATGATCATCAAGAACTTCATCAAACTAGATTTTGAACTTGCATAATAGATTTCCTGTCAAAAGATGCAAAATATATCAATTGCAACCCAATACATAATTTGAACCTAGAAAACACTCTTTAACACACCCATGATCATCCCTCCATGTTCAATTTACATGTTGAGGAGAAAAGGAATCAAAATTGAACGAAACTTGTAAGTTTGAAAAAATGCCAGTTTTAAAATTATAAACCCTGCAGATCGATTTCTTAAAATTGACCCTTGAAAATTTACCAAAGTATAAAATTAATATTTTTTTTGTAAAGAGAACTCCAAGATATTTCCGAAAAGTCATCGTTTTCCTAAAATTTAGCTTCCTATTAAAAGTTATGGTCATTTGAAGATTTACTTCAAAATGGCCATCCCAAACCAAAAATGAAATAATTCGACCTTAGAAAAATTAAAATTTTGAACTTTGGAAAAATTTCCTAAAAATTTCTATGGCCCCACCCTCTCATCCTATCATAATTTTCCACGTGGCACCTTGAAGGGGTGGGCCCTTAATAAAAACTTAAAATTTTGAAAATTTTGCCTTGGGAAAATTTTCCCAATTTTCCCCGCAACCCCGCGGCCCCCAACCAATCATGTGCTGACACGTGGCAGGGGGTGCGCGGATCAAAACAGAAAACTTAACCTTTTTTTCCTTTGGAAAATTTTCACTTTTCTCCCCGCAACCCCGCGACCCCACACCAATCACGTGCTGACATGTGGCATTTGGAAATTTTTTTCCCAATTTTCTCCCTAACCCCACGGACCTCCCAGGGGAAAATTTTCCCCTAAAACGCCGCCCGGCCATAACTTGAGTTATACAAGGAGTTAGGACGACTTCTTTATATGGTTGGAAAGGTGAGGAAATTTCCTATCCAATGAACCTAGTTTAGGAATTTTTTTATAAATCTAAGTATGTTAAAAACCAGTTGAAGTTTAGGGCTTGATAAAGAGCATGCCTGGGGATAAATTTCTCCCTGAACCTTAGTAAAACTTGTAACCTCCAAATTGGAACCTTGTAAACTTGTTATAAGATAAAAATGGAAATATTGTCTTTGGTTAATCAGAATTTTTCCCAAACCTATTTAGTTTCAAACTAGTGTCTTGCTACTTGTTTGTAGACCCTTCTTAAAAAAAATTATTCCATAATTTTCCTAGTTTGTTTCTTGGTCTCAAGTGGTAGTTGAAGTGGGTATTACACCTCAACATGCTCTTTACATCCATCTACATGGATATCAGGTATGCATCTCTATCTAATTTATGTTATCGATCTTTCACTCACCAACATAAAGTGGGGGCAAATGTAGACACAAAATCATGCACTTTGGGTAACTATCTAGTCCTAGTTGTATACTACTATTCATATGATTCCTAAGTTAGAAAAGTGTTTATTAACCCATGTATATGATCATATTGCTTTCCTTTCAGTTGATACTTTCAAAGTAATGCACTCTCACTTACTTAGTCTATATTTTGACCCTTCGTCATTTGTCACCCTGACACAAGCACCCAACAAGGACCTCAACACTGTGCACCATCATCCCCTCAGCGCTCCTATCCCCTTTATACTTTACTCTTATATTTTGGGTCCTTTTTAGCTATTTGAGCATTTTATATTTTAGTTTTTGGCACTTTTAGGGTTAATTACACAATTTGAAGCAAAGGAATCATATAAATATAATGCTATGTGATCATAATAAAGGACCAAGTACTAAGCATTACTATCTCCACCTAAGCTTGCATCCATAAAAGGAATCTATAACTCCATTTGCATCTATCTAGCTCCATCACAAGGGACAAAGGATAGTTCATCTACATCACACTTCATAGGAGGGGAGTTTATTCTATTCTATGCACACATTATTTACATTCTACATCTAGCTACTTGCTTACTATTGTAAGTGCGAAACACATAAGAGCAACCTAGGGCATAATTCTATACACACACACCTAGAACTACATTGGGTCTGAGATGTAATGCAATGCTCAGTGATAAGTCCATCAATTTGGCAGCTGAGGATAGTCCAAACCCTTCATATGCATCTTTCATTTTTAGGGTTTTGATGATTTTCTTGGGGTTTTACAAGATTCATTCATTACAAGTTTATAGTGACATCCAAAGAAGTTCGAAAACATACACGCGATCAAAGGAAAACAAGCGTAGACATTTTTTTACCCTGAAAAATTTAGGTTTCGATAATTTTTACAAACCAGGTGCCCAAAAATTAGACCAGAGAACCCTAGGAAACCCCATCCTTCTCCATATGCTTTAGTCTTGCTAAATCTATCGATCTCAGTAACTTTCCAAGATTTTGTGTGATAGTTCTCCACTCTTGTTTAGCCTTGAGTCTCACCTACGACATAGTCCAACAACCTCTATGAATCAGCTAAGGCTCTTCTAATGTTCTTTGCATGTTAGGGTTTCACATTTTTATTTCTTAACTTGCTTTGGTGTATTTATATATTTTACTTATCATTTATTTACTACAAGCTTATATTAGATTAGGCTACATTATTTACAATTTAGCTTAATCACTGATAGTTGGTGAGTTGTGGTGGCGAGCCAAATGGTGGCTTTAGGACCTACCACGTGGACCCTCCTTCATTTGCCACATGTCATCATAAGAGAGCACCAAATAATGTGATAAATAAGATAGTGTAATTACACTAATACCACGGTGGTCGGGCTCCCCTCTAAAACAAGAGTGGACCCCAATTTTAAAAACCCTCTTTTCATTTTTCAAAGACTAGAGATTTGAAAAATCTATTTTTTCTCTATAAAATCTACTTTTCGACTCCACATCAACCCACTTTCCATTTCATAGTGTGTCTTGGTGTTATGTCTCATGTGCTTATATTCTACATGTTGGCTCCTGTTCACACGCGAATGATATCTTGCACATACAATGTTTGTTTTGGCCTATTCAAAATATGTAAGAAAGATAAATCTAATATCTTCCATAAGTAACATGATCTAGGAGATCATGGGAACTAATTCTCAATGTTGACTGTAGATAAGAAAGTTTCAAAAATACGGTATATACATATTCCCCAACCGAAGATCATCGCATCTCATAATAGTGAAACTGTTGTTGCAAATCAGCAGCACCCCCTAGATGTTGATCAGATTTCTAGTTTGATCACCCTATGCATCTAGTGTGATTGCACAACATTGAATCCTCTTCCCAAGTGTGGGACTTGCAAAATGGAAGAGGAATCTCTAGATTAGAGGCTGGTTCCTCAACTCCTCTGATCAGCTAATTCACTTGTATAATTGTAGAGGTTTAAACTCCTAAATCTACTCTAAATTCCAAGGAGACAGAGATAGAGAATGCAAAAAAAAAAGAACTAATGCTAATAGGTGATGCACCAAAGGAGTGGTGAGCATTTTTTACTTCTACAAATTGACACAGTTCATAAAATGTAACAAAAACAACATGCATAAATTGATAGCTGTAATGAAGTGTTAGAAATTAGGCAAACAACACCAGCAGAGGATAAAAACTAATCACAGGGCCTGTATTGTTATTTTAACATCAAAATCACTTGCATTCAAACACCTGAAAGGCAAAAATACAAAATGCGAGTTTCTAGAAAGGTCTCATTATTCCACTAAATCACTTCCAAGGTGAAAAAGGGAGCTTGCCATACACAAAAAGGTTCAACCCTTTGAAAAATGAGCCAAATTTGGCTTTTACAAAGGTGCAAGGGATGAGCCTGGGAGAGAGAGAAACACGGAAAAACGTGGAAGGGATTCAACCATTAACCAAAATTCCATCAAAAAAGCATGGGTGACTTGACACCCATTCGCCGACATTTTTAACCATCTTTGGGAGAGAATGCGAGCCATTCTTCATTAAAATTGGTGGTTGAAATGTCATTTCTGTTCATGACCACTTGCCAGAAGAGTTTTTGATTTTCTCTCTCCAAACTCCACCAAAATGCAAAATTGAACCCATAATCTTGTAGAGAATTTCACCAAATTTCCATTGATATAAAGAACACGAAAAACTAAGCTTTGTATCGAAAGATATGGCAATTTGAAGTTTTAGGGAAAAACAGGGCTAAATCGGGTCGCTTTGATATTTTTGGCCCGACACGTGGTGATTTCTGATTGGCTGCGGGCCTTCTAGGGGAAAATTTCCCACAAAAACTCCACCGAGCCATAACTTGAAAAATACATGGAGTTAGGAGGAAAACTTTACCTTTCTGGAAAGCTAAGAAAGAGGTCTATCCAATGGTGCCATTTCCAGAAGGTTCTAAGTGCCTGAAAAGCAAAATTTTGTGACTGAGGCACAAGAGAGGGAAGAATGAGAGGAGTTAGCCACAAAATGAGTAGGGGGCACATTTTGGATAACAATTTTGGTGACTCAGAGGGGTCATCTGCCTACTGGATGAAGTTACCAGTTGCCTGAAGCATCCATTGGGCATGGAGTCGTGAGTTGTAGCCTGTAAACTGATCTGAACTTTGAAAACCTCCTCTTTGAGCCACTTGGAAACCCACTGAAATGGACTGTACAAGAGCAAAACCAGCACCACAAAAACTATGTACAAGACTAAAGGGTCATACATGCACCAAAATGGAACATACAGAGTGTGCACAAGAACTTCTTTTACTGAAAGCAAAACTACCTATCCTACTCTAACTTGAAGAAAAAGTGGGCTAAACAAACCCTGCAACTGGTTGTGCAAAATAGCTTCCTTTCTTCAAAATTGGCAACCAAACAACTGATTTGGCATTGAACATGGCTGATTGATGAATGGAAAATCAACAAGAAGTTGGTCTTCCACCCAAATCATCAAGGTATCGATGAAGGAAAATTCAATACCTCTTTTAGTTGTTCTGCATTTGGATTGGAGAGGTATGACAGCTGATCCTTGGTTCTTTGTAGCTCATCCTCATGCTTAGGAGCAAGCATGACTGATTGTGACTTCTCCTTTGGTTCCAATGAAGCCAGATACCTGATTGGGAAAGGTATGGTCCTTTGAGTATACCCATTGCCCTGATTTTCAACTCCAAGAATGGAGTTCTCTTGTAAACCCTTTTGAATGGATGGTGCAGAAGCAAAGGTAGAACCTTTTTGCCCTTTCTCTTCCTCCAATGAAGGACATGAAAGATTAAAATCTTCCAATCTTGGTTCCAAAGAGCTGCTATAAGATGCAGGCTGCTGCAAATGGGTGCTCTCCTTCATGATAGTAGGCTCAGGTGTTTGGAACGTGGATGATGAAAGAGAGAATGGTAGGAACTCAACCGGTTCTTCTTCATCAAAACAGTCCTCCAAATCTGACAGATAAACTACCTCATTGTTTTCCTGCGCCGTAAATGCTCAACTTCCTCCACGGTATCCTCTTGATCTATAACTTGATCATCATGGTTTCTTTCATCCTCCAACATTGAGTTTGAGGGATCAAACTCTTCTTTAGCACTAGAACTTGAGAGAGATGAAGTAGAAAGAAGAATTGAAGGTTCTCTTGTAGCCTGCTTTGCGCTCAAAGCCCTTGGATCTGCAATTTTCTCCTCCACAACTAGAATGTGCTCCTCTTCTTTTGGATTTGGAGCAGCTTCTCCCTCTTCTACTACTTGAAGACAATCTTGTTCTTGATAGAACTCTTCCTCTAGCACGAAGTTCGTTAAGTCAAACTCTTCGATTTGCTACTCTAGAGGACAAGTTGGGACTGTAGGATCTTCTTCAGAGATTTCTTCCTCCATGGCTGATTGTGCAACTTGAATTGAATCAGCATTCTCTTCAATAGAATGCTAACATGGACACTACTTTCTGAGCAAACTGATTGCTGATCTGCTTCTTCTTTTTTCTCTTCTCCTGCTGTAGCAAATTTAGCCCTAACCACCACTTGTTTCCAACTCCAACCTCTTCTAAAGGCTTAACCATCAAGGGGATCTTTGTCATCCCAAATTTAAGAGCCCAACTCTTGAGACTTCGAATTTCTTCATCTTTGTTTGGCTTTTCTTTTTACTGTTGTTTTCCTTGACTAGAATTCTGATTTTTATCCTCCCAACATGGATTTGGGAATGCAAGAGGAGAAGTGGATTGTAACTCAATTGATTTTGCAATTTTTCATGGTGGTGGAGGAGGTAGAAACTCTTGTTTATTTGGAGGAGAGGGTATTTCTGTTAGCTTTTGTGGAGGGGATGACTGTTTGGAAGGAAAGGGGAAGGAAGGAATGGAATTAACTCTGGGCAGCATTAATCGGATTTAGAATTTGAAATTCCAAATGAGATGATGTTGCTTGAGTAATGGGAAGAGAAAAACCAGATGATGGTGTAGAACTTACCCATTGACAAGGTTGTTCAACACCAAGTGTATAGGCCTCTATTTCTACTGTCCATTGTGTAAGTCAGAACAACATCTTCATCATGAAGTCCAGCTTCTCCTGAGGGCTGAAGTGTCTTGGAAAAGGGCCTCCCCATGGACAAGGAGTCCTATGCAGACCACCAAAAGCTTTCATTTGAGTCATTACTCTTGATTGCACCATCTTCACCTCCATCTTTTAGATTTGTTCCAAAGAAAATCTGCATTTTCTTCTTGACTACCCTCACAACCAATACCCTTGTGCTTGACATGCTTCATATCCAAACTAACTTTGCACTACTGCTCATATGGGTAGACATACTGATTTTGAATTTCTTCAAAATACTTGATTTGGAGGATTTGTAAAACATGTTGGAGGTGTGATATACTTCTGTTGTAAATGTGAATTCCATGATGGAAATGAAGTCATGATTACACAACTTCATGGAATGGAAAAGAATGAAAATGAATGGAAAAAATGTCTACAAATTAGAGAATGAGTTGTTTACCAGATGGAGTCGCCAGATGTGCTTTTGAAAGTGCCTCCAAAAGGTTGAATCTTTAACAGGAACACACCAACCTATCAAAGATAAAGTGGAAGACCTCTAAGGTCCCACCGGGCGTGCCAAAACTGTTGTTGCAAATCAGCAGCACCCCCTGGATGTTGATCAGATTTCTAGTTTGATCACCCTATGCATCCAGTGTGATTACACAACATTGAATCCTCTTCCCAAGTGTGGGACTTACAAAATGGAAGAGGAATCTCCAGATTAGAGGCTGGTTCCTCAACTCCTCTGATCAGCTAATTCACTTGTACAATTGCAGAGGTTTAAACTCCTAAATCTACTCTAAATTCCAAGGAGACAGAGATAGAGAATGCAAAAAAAAAAAAAAGAACTAATGCTAATAGGTGATGCACCAAAGGAGTGGTGAGCATTTTTTACTTTTGTAAATTGACACAGTTCATAAAATGCAACAAAAACAACATGCACAAACTGATAGCTGTAATGAAGTGTTAGAAATTAGGCAAACAACACCAGCAGAGGATAAAAACTAATCACAGGGCCTGTATTGTTATTTTAACATCAAAATCACTTGCATTCAAACACCTGAAAGGAAAAAATATAGTTGTAGTTTCTAGAAAAGGTCTGTTATTCCACTAAATCACTTCCAAGGTGAAAAAGGGAGCTTTCCATACACAAAAAATGTTCAACCCTTTGAAAAATGAGCCAAATCTGGCTTTTACAGTGCAAGGGACGAGCCCAGGAGAGAGAAACGTGGGAAAACGTGGAAGGGATTCAACCATTGACCAAAATGCCATCAAAATAGCATGGGCGACCTGACAGACCCATTCCCTGACATTTTTAACCATGCTGGGAGAGAATGCGAGCCATTCTTCATTAAAATCGGTGGTTGAAATGTCATTTCTGTTCATGACCACGTGCCAGAAGCATTTTTGATTTTATCTCTCCAAACTCCACCAAAATGCAAAATTGACCCTGGAATCTTGTAGATAATTTCACCAGCTTTCCATTGATATAAAGAACGTGAAAACCAAGCTCTGGATCAAAAGATATGGCGATTTGAAGTTTTAGGGCAAAACAGGGCCAAATCGGGTCGCTTTGATATTTTTGGCCTGGACACGTGGCGAGTTCTGATTGGCTGCGGGCCTTCTAGGGGAAAATTTCCCACAAAAACTCCACCGAGCCATAACTTGAAAAATACATGGAGTTAGGAGGAAAACTTTACCTTTCTGGAAAGCTGAGAAAGAGCTCTATCCAATGGTGCCATTTCTAGAAGGTTTTGAGTGCCTAAAAAGAAAAATTTTGTGACTGAGGCACAAGAGAGGGAAGAATGAGAGGAGTTAGCCACAAAATGAGTAGGGGGCACATTTTGGATAACAGAAACATGAGATGGTCTTCAAGAAAAGATCTATGCAACATGAAATTGAAATTAAATGTTGAAAGTAAAGAGCTAAAATTAAGGTAATGAAATTCTAAATGAAATATACCTACCTCATACTTACATTTTAGTGTCATTCAACTTGCTTGTGGCTAGTACAATAGTTACTTGGAACCTTGAATAAGAAATATTGAAAATAAACACTAGAAGATAATTAGTAAAATAAGAAATAAATCACCTAGCTAGGAGGTTCATGGGAGGGATGAGATCCAAGCGGTAGATAAAAATGTTAAAGAAAATAAAAACCATTTGGTATATGCTATAAGGATAATAAATTTTATTAAAAGACACTAACTAGGACACAATGTCGTGAAGTTAGTGAGTTTGAAGAGAGAGATAAAGGACTAAAGTATCCAAGCCGGAGGAAAAAATGACCATATAAACCCAAGTGGGAGGATAAACCCAAGAAAGAGATAAGTGTGATGAAGTAGTAAATTATAGAGGTTTTGGATAGAGAGTGTCTATGTACAAGTGGATAAGTGAAAAGATAAAGTGTATAATTTAATGAGAAAATCAGAATTGGTTGGTTCTTTAAAGATGTGGCCCTCATTGGTTTGCAGATGATAGGTACTAGGAACCAAGATTTATTTAATGAGATAAGTACCCCACCAATTTTGAGCATATTTTCCTTATTTTTCATGGGTGTAATCTAACTTTAAGACTAGGTTGCCTACTTCAAAATTACAAGGTTTAAAAAGCTTGTTGTGTTGCTTAGTAATGCATTCTTTGTATTTTGATTATGATGGAGATCATTTTCATGTCTTTCATTAAGGATATCGAGAGCATGGAAATGGGCCTCTTAGATATCCTCATTAGAAATGATGCCATGTAGAAATTGTATGGAGAGAAGGTAGTTTCACATCTAGTTGAAGGACTACTTCGAACCATAGACAAACGAGAATGGGGTTACCCCAAAGGTGGCCATGTAAACATTGGTATGATAAGCGTAGAGTGCTAGATAAAGCTTGGTATGTCAGTTAGAGAATGATTCAAAAATGGTCTTTTGAAGATTTTTTTAGGATTTTATTAAACGATTCAACTTGTCCATTGCATTGAGGATGATACAGTGTCAAGAATTTGTGCTTGATATTGAATTTGGCACAAATTTATTTCATTTCTTTAGATTTAAAATTCCCACCATTATTATAAATGATTTTTTGAGGAATTCCTAAGTGACAGATGATTTTATTAAGAATAATTTTTGAAGTGGTAAGCCTCGTCATATTGGTAATAGCCATTACTTCAACCCACTTGGAAAAATATTCAATGACCTGTGATAATGAAGAGATGAACATTTTGGGAAAAAGGAGGTTACCAATGCAATCCAATCCCCACATACTAAAGGGCTAGGGAGCTATAAGGATTTGGAGCTTAGCTGGTGGAGAGTGAACGATGTCATCATGGTATTGACAAGGCTTGCATTTCTTAGTGAAGGCACATGCATCAAATTCTAAAGTAGGCCAATAGTAACCCATTCATAGTCATTTGAATGTTATGGCATTCAAGGGTTGTGGCATTTCCACCATAGTGTCAACCATAAGTGATCCCATGTGCCTCTTCGAGGAGATAAGGAACTTCATCTTCAAATACACAATGGAGAAGAGTGCCTTCAAAGTTGTGATAATAGAGGGTATTGTCTTTGATAATGTTTTTAGTGCGCTTACGAGAATCAAAGTTTAGATGGTAGGTTTGATAGATGATAAATTAATAATGTCTGAATACCATGGACTATTGGAAGTAGGAATGATATCCATGTGAAAAACAAGAGGATATCCAAGAGAAATTTGTGTGGATGGTGTCTAATGTTATGATTTCATTTTCTCATGCAAACACAAATGTATGAATATATGTGATTAAGATAAATGAAATGCTAAAAGGTTTGTTGAGATAAAAAGAATAGATATTGAGGGTATGATCGGATGGAATGAAAACCAATGAAAGAGTCATCCTAAATGATAAACGATAGACCCAAGAATGAGATAAGAGAAGAAAGGATCATAATATCCAATGCAAGAAGCCATAACCATAGAAACCCAAGTGAGAGGAAAAACCCACATGGGAGAGAATATATGAATTACCATAGTATCCAAAAATAAAAATGCAAATGAAGGGGTTAAATTTTCCTTAGCTGCCACAATGGTGGACTTACTAATTGAGTGCTACACTACATCTCGGAATCGATGTAGTTCTATGTGTTTGTGTGTATTGAATCATACCCTAGGTTCTCTTGTGCAGTCCCACTTTGTAAAAGTAGCGAGCAATAATCGTGTAGAAATGTAATAAAATGGTGGAT
Source organism: Taxus wallichiana var. yunnanensis (assembly GCA_018340775.1). NCBI lineage: Eukaryota > Viridiplantae > Streptophyta > Pinopsida > Cupressales > Taxaceae > Taxus > Taxus wallichiana. The sequence goes on along the minus strand of CM031242.1, from coordinate 777,199,576 downwards.
GGAATATAATAAATTTCACTCCTATGTAATGTGATAGGAACAATCGTCGTATAAACCCAAGAAGGAGGAAGAACCCAAACAGGGTGTAAGATAAACTCAAACAATAAGGTAAATGGAAATAAAAGAGAAGGGATTTTGAAGTATTTAATGGTGACTTGTGAAGGATTGGCATGCATTGTTGATAATGTCCATTATAACATGCATGATTTGTTGGTAGGTATGAATCATGAGGTCCTGGAATTCTATTGGAGATCCATATGAACACATCACAAAAACATCATTTAAGGAAGGACAAGGGGTGAATGATGAGATTAAAAATTTAATATTTGAATTGCATAAATAAAATTTGAAAACTTACTCTTCATTCTTATTATTTCATAGGAAGTATTACACCCATTTATATAGGAGAGGTTGTTCCTATATTTAAGGAGAGATAATCTCCATAAATATCTCCACACACAACTCCTAAAACAACTCCATGTTATTTTACATGAGATTTTGTTTTCTCATAAAACTAATATTGTTAATGAGTTGTTTACTCAACAACTCATAACAATATTTACTCACCCACTCATAATTACATTTACCATAATGTAATTAACTATTACAACACATATTATATTATCCTAGATAATATAATCACTCACATAATATTCTATGTTCACACTACAATATAAATATTCCTAAAATTCCCCATTAGTGTGAACATGGGGCAAGAACACCAAGACAAGAGTATGAAAAACTTATGCATTCTTAAGTATCGGATCTTGCTGCACATGATCATCTCTCTGGCTCACCAACTGATCATGAACCCCTCTTCACATGAATCTATTCACCAGATGATCATCTTCCAATGAAGTACAAAAGCTAGAGGACTGCACAATAGTTAGAGGACCTTACATAGAAGCTTCCTCCCGTAAACAAAGTATTACAATATTTCTTCTTCCACAACATATAGACATCTCGTATGATTATTAGAATCACATAGAAACATATCAGAAAAATTAACTAATAATGATGCTTGTTATCTACTCCTAGTCATAAAGAATCAACTTAAATAAACTAGTACATCATCCACAATAGAAGAATTGAATTTTGTTCAGAGAAAACCTAACCAAGGGAAGTTTATGCCAAGATCAGTTCCTAATCCCTGGATGATGCCATGGGATGCTCAGACAGTACCAAAAATTGGGGAAAACCACCTTGGGTACCTCAACCAACATGGAACCCTCAAGATTGGGTAAATCAAGCTTGGTATGCTCAGGGACATCAACAACCATGGGCTGGTCAAGGAAATCTTTATGCTTGGTCACAACCTAGATGGAACCCTAGTAATTATGCTCAAGGAAGAACATATCCAAATCAGAATCAACAGGCCATCATGGGATCCCCTACATAGAATTCACAAATTGAGAATATAGTCCAAATACAAATACCAACACAACCAATAACAAACCCAAGAAACAAATAAACAACTCATGTTTATGGAATGAACAATAAAAATCAATTGATTTACATGCCATGGATTGTAAGGATATTCAAACTAGATTTGGGAAAATAATTAGCAAATCACTTTTATAATCACTGAAATGACAGAATAAAATGAAATACCTAGTACTGTTGTTCCAAAAGAGGATATAAAAAGAAAAGAAAAGGAGACAGATAGTGACACTACTAAGACTTCATTTCCAGAGAGATTTAAAGAAGCTATAGAAACCAAGGAGTCTGAATTGGTACAAAAACTAATGAAATTGAATATTGAAATACCACTTTATTCACAAGTAATTAAAGACATTCTAGAATTGAACAAATTAATCAAAATTTTATGTTTGAAAAATCCTGGAAGGAAGAAATAGTATCCCAAGACTATCAAATTAGATGGGAAACTTATTGATTTATTAAGAGGAAAACTTTTAATTCCCAAATACGAGAGATCCTGGAAGTCCTGTTATTTTTGTCTCTATAGGAAATAAGGATATACATAACATTTTGGTAGATTTGGGAGTGGCTATCAATGTAATGATAATGGATACTTTGAAAACATTACCATTAACGGGTATACAACCTACTAATACCATATTGCAGATGGTAGACCAGTCTATAGCAAAACTAGAAGGGATTATTGAAGACATGGCAGTTATGGTGGAGTCATGGGAATATCCAGTTGACTTCCTTATACTACAGCCAAAAGGTAAAACATTGGGTTATCCCATTATTTTGGGTAGACCATGGTTAGCTACAATTTCTTCCTTAATTGATTGTAGGTCAAGTGATATGACAATCTCAAATGGTAAGAACTCTAAACAAATTTCCTTATATCCTTCTGCATGACCTTTTATTGAAAATCAAGAATAATTGTGGGTTGATTCTCCTGATACTAATAAGAAAAATTTGTCTTCTTTGGCTATGATCACATTACAGATCATGTAAGAGAAGTAGAAGAGATGATTAATCCACCATTGGATGAGCACCATCTATCCTTGAATCAATCAGAAATAGTTCTCGGAACCTATAAATATAGTTCTCGGAACTGTGACCATAGTTTCGGAACCTACGAACTTAGTTCCAAAACTACCACATTTAGTTCCGGAACCACCATATTTAGTTCTGAAATCATGACAAAGATCGATTCTCTATGAATGGAAATAATTTCACTCCGGAGGAACAATATTTCTCATGGGGAGAGGAAGAATCGTAGCTTTTAGCCAAATACATCGAGAGTGGTGAAGAATTTACGGAAAGTAAAGCAGTGACGAAGAGTTTGACCTATAAAGAGACAAGTATCATAATTCTAATTACTATCCTTTTTCCAAAGATTCTATCTCAAGGAACTGTTATCCAAAATTCACCCCTCAAGGTAATTTTGATAACATGCATCAAATTCTTCAGTCCCAAGCAAGTAGATTGATTCAAGGCCCAAAATCATGTTTTGGGCCCCCTCGGCTTTTCTCTAACTCTCCCATCCAAGAAGAAATCCCAACGAGTTAGAAAAAATGGAAAAAATGCAAAAAATAAGGTTGCAGGACTGTTTTAAAGAATTTCAGGTCTAAAGGGTTCGGTCGTACCAGTTCGGGTCATATTGAGGTTTGTCATACCAATCTTGGGGCCGAAAAAACAAAGAAAATCGGCTAAGTCGGACATTTTTGTCCCAGGTGGTCCGCGGGACAGTTGGGACGCCGGACGCTGAAAAGCCAAATCAGCCAAAGCGGGGAAAATCGTCAAGTTTTTGTTTCATGTGGTTTGGGACAGTCGGGACAAAAGTATGCGTGGGACGCGAATCGGCTGATTTTCCGAAAGATGGTCCATTTCGGGCAGTTCGGGATTTTGTCCAGATACCTGGGACAAAAGTACATGAGGGACTAAGTGGACATGAAAAGGTGAAAAGGCCATAAAAGAGACAAGCCCGAATCAGCTGATGTAGGAGAATGTTTCTGGGACAGCCAGACAAAAGTACGCGTGGGATGCGAAAATCCAAAACAACCGAAGGCAAAGAAGAAAAGTCAATGTTTGACCCGTGAACTTCAAATGGCCATAACTTTTGACTCCGAGCTCCGATTTTCACAAAATTGACTTTCTGGAATGAGCATGATGTCCTCTACACCACAAGAAACATATTCAGCTCTAGTCAGTTAATGCTCATTCCCATCAAATGACAGAAAACGCCTGCCAGACCCAAAATAGCTGCCCGCACTCAGAAGGCCATAAATTTTGTATTTCTCAACGAAATCACACAAAATTGGTACCATTGGAATCATGGATCCGATCTTGACGCATAGAAATCAAGAAATTCCAGATTTGATGAGATATTGGTGGGGAGTTTTCACAAAACTTGGACGGGTTCATAACAATGTTTTATTTGGTGGTTGGAAGTGCAATTAAGAGGCATGGTCATCATTATTTCTTTCTTTCAGCACCTGTGATGTGATGGGGAGCCTTTTACAAGAAATATATAATCATTTTACTCCATTTAATGCCTCTTACAAGTGGTTAAAGGATAGATTTCAGGATTTCCATTTTCCCTTCTCTTTCCCTTCTTATTTTTCTATAAATTGGAGTGTTGGGCTCATTGTAAAAAAGAGAGGTAGTTTTTTGTAGCAAAGCTCTACCAAAAATTGCTTTATGAATCTGATGTGTTAAAGGCCCTTGTTGTGGACTCCTTGCATGGTGATCTAGACCCTTATCTTGTAATAGATTGAATTGTGCATATCATGAAGCAATAAAATATAAGTTTGTGGATGTATCTTCCCCTGCTGTGTTTTCTTGCATTCTTCTTGCCCTTTCAATATTGATTACAATAATATTGTGTCTATTATCATGTTCATGAAGGGATCCATTATCATTGTGTATGTTTGAAATATTGTTGTAAATGTGTTTTGCTAGATTATGGAGAACTGTCATCACCTCTTCTAGTGTGCACTTTGCTTCTGCATCTCACGCATTTGAAAACTACTCTCACACCCTCCTTTTTTGGTGTATCACCACTTTAGTGTAGGTTTTCATTTTATGCATTCTCTCTCCTGGTCCCTTGGAAGTTTAGATTAGAATAGTTAGTTTACCATGCATTAGAGTAGATGTGGCAGGTAGTTTAGGAGCAAGAACCAACTTTCTCTGGAGGTCTATCTCAAGTAGCAAGTCCCAAAACTTGGAGATAGTACCCATGTTATCCAATCACACCGTGAGTTCAAGTATATGCACTTGTATAAACATAAGGGTGCTGTGATTTGGTGATAACATGAACTTTTGGAGATGTTGCTACATATCATATGTTGTTACCACATGTATTTACACTAAATAATTTAATGGAACCCTTTCAACAAATCAGTTCATCACACATTAGAACCAAGCATGTTGAGATTAAATTGGGTAAAAATTTGAACATTAATAGCTAGTTGAAGGATAATGAAGAAGATAAATTGTTTGATGTTGTAAACAATCATACTAAAGCTTTTGCTTGGGATTACAAAGACATGAAGGGAATTCACCCAAGTATCTGCACTTATCACATCTATACTGAAAACATTAAACCAGCTAGGCAGCCTTAAAGAAGGATTAACCTAGCCTTAAGGGATATAGTCAAACAAGAAATTGAAAAACTATTACAAGTAGGTTTTATCTACTATATCTCGATAGTCGGTGGGTATCTCCTCTTATAATTATTCCTAAAAAGAATGGAAAATGGAGAATATGTGTTGACTATAGGGCACTTGAACAAAGAAACACCGAGAGATTATTTTCTCTTACCATTCATAGATCAAGTCCTAGACAACCTTTCGTAAACAATACTTTTCATTCTTGGATGGTTTTAGTGGATACAATCAAATCAGATTTGTTGAAGATCGGACAAAACTACATTTACATGTCCATGGGGTATCTTTTCCTATAGAGTGTTACCATTTGGTTTATGCAATGCTCCTGTAACTTTCCAAGGAGATATACTTGCAATCTTTGTTGATCTAACAAATGATTTTGTTGAGGTATATATGGATGAATTCACCGTACATGGAGATATATTTGATGATGTTTTGAAAAATATGGATAGAGTGTTAAAAATATGTGAACAACACAATCTATCTCTGAGTGATGAAAAGTGTTTAATGATGGTTGATGAGGGGTATTAGGAAAACATATTTCAAAAAGAGGAATTCAGGTTGATCAAAACAAAATTAGGATCATTTCGATTTACCTATTCCTCGATCCCCACGATATTAAGTCATTTCTAGGACATGTTGGGTACAATAAGTGCTTTATTAAAGATTTCACTAAAATTACTGCCCCCATGTTTAATTTGCTAACCAAGGACTGTGAATTTCTTTGGGATGAAAAGTGTTAGCATGATTTTGAAGAAATTAAATAAAAATTAATCACTACCCCAATATTGAGAGGACCTAATTGGGAAAAGCCATTTCATATCCAAACAGATGCCTCAAATAATTCCATTGGTGTAGTTTTGGGATAGAAAGATGAAGAAGGAAAATTGTATGCTATTTATTATCTTAGTAAAAATCTTACTCCCACTGAAAATAATTACACCACCACTGAAAAAGAATTTATTACTGTGATTTATGCAATCAATAAATTCAGACATTACATTATAGGGTATAAGATATTTGTACACACAGATCATTCAACAATTAAATATTTAATGAACAAAATAGTGGTTGGAGGAAGAATAATTAGATGGTTATTACTTTTGCAAAAATTATATTACCATTGTGGACAATCCAGTAAATCTAATGTGGTAGCTGATTTTTTTCAACACTAACCACTACAGGGGAGCAAGATCCATCAAGGAGAACTTTCCAGATGAAGAACTATTTTCTATTTCAGCAAGTACACCATAGTTTGCTGATATGGAAAATCATCTTGCATAAGTAGGGAAGTTTCCTCCTTCTTTCAATAAGAAACAAATAAATAATTTAATCAAAACTAGTGCACAATTCAAATGGTTAAATGGAATGCTATTTAAATGTGGTCCTGATTTTGTTTTACAGAGTGTGTAAGAGAAGATGAAATCTTTGACATCCTCAGAGCATGTCATGATGAACCAAGTGGAGGACACTATTCAGTGAAAAGAAGAACTCATAAGATACTTGGAACTAGTTATTATTGACCATCTCTCAGTACAAGGATGTGAGATATATATCAGGTGGTGTGATCCTTGTCAAAGGATGAGACAACCAACTTTCACTAATGAAATGCCTCCTCAACCTCAAGTAGTGATCAAACCATTTGAGAGATGGGGATTGGATTTTGTGGGTCTCTTTAATTCTCCTTCACAAGGAAAAGAATATATTCTTGTGTGTACTATCTATGTGACAAAGTGGGAAAAGTGTAGGCATTGAAAAATGCCACCGAAGAAGCGATTGCTGATTTCCTTTGGAACAAAATTATGGTAAAGTTTGGAGCACCAAGGAGCATAGTTTCGGATCAGGGACCACAATTTATGTCTTATATGATACAATTTTTCACAATGTATTACCAAATCAATCATAGGAATTCATCTCCTTATCACCCAAAATCAAATGGATAAGCTGAAGTAATAAATAGAGAAATAGAAAACATCCTTACTAAAACAGTTGAAGCTGGGAGAAAAGAATGGGTAAAGAGACTACCCGAAGGTGTCCGGGCTTATAATACAACTTATAAAACTACAACATGTTTTTCACCATATGAGTTGATCTATGGGAAAAATCCTTGTTTCCCTTTGAGTTTTAACTTCGAGACATTGAGGACATCGGTTAAGGTGGGTATTGAGTTGGATGCAACTCAAAATAAAAATCCTTCAACTCAATGAATTAGATGAATTGAGGATGGAAGTACTTCAGCAGATAAAAGATAATCCAAGATCAAAGGAAGCAATGGCATGACACACATATCAAGAAAATACAATTCAAAGTAGGATTGTTTCACCTGATTCTTAGACATTTCTTTGAAATATTGACAAAACAGATAGGGTAACAGGCGTAGGAGGAATACCTGTTTAAATGTTGGTTGGTTGGTTGTTGCACGTGTATAACTTCTGAATCCACAACTGATCATGAGAGCTTCCTTTTGGCTAGGAGGAACTACCTATAATGAAAAGCAAGACCACCAAAAAGAGTTAAACAATATGTGTAGTGAACTACCTAGCGTGTGCTAGATCCGGGAAGTGTGATACTTCCTAGACGGTTGTCAGTCCACTATTTAAAAAAATTTAATGCGGATAATAAAGTAAACCCTATTGTAATTAAAATGATTTGGGTATCTCATCCAAAATACAATAAGAAAGATCTAATCTAACAGGCTAAGTTAAAATAAGATCTGAAGGTCAAGTAACTGGTTCTAGGTCTCTGTAGGTCTGACAGAGGTCTCAGGCAGATCACAGATGAACAAAGGTAATGTGGGAATAGGTGGATAGGTCATGTTCTATGCTCTTTGTATTGGTGAATACAAAGACCGATGTCGGTTAAGGGTGACCAACGACAGTTGGGTGTAACTGGTGTCGGTTACTGTGGAAAACTGGGAATGCCACATAATGAGTTTTGGGTCTCCCTTGTGATTGCACAAAGGACCTGATTGGCTGAACGAGGTATTAGGTGGATTGGGTGGGATTTGGTGAAGTTTTAATGGGTATGTGGAGGGGTGAGTATGAATGGAGGTCAATGGGTGGCTAAGGAAACAAAGGATGACAATATAATGATGAAACCAATGAACCAAAGGAGTACAACATTCTACTTACTTGGAACCTAGTTCTGGACGCCTACAAGTGAGGAATGAAGGTGCTGGTAAGAGGTTGAAGGCTACAAAGGATCACCAATCATAGAAAATCTTTTGCATGGGATGCATGTGCATTCCTTTTTCTCTTAGAGAAAATCCTTACTGGGTGAGTCTTGGATGGCCATGTAAGAGAAAATTCTTGATCTCCTTCCTTGTATGTGTGTTCTCACTGAAATTCATTCTCAGAAGATGTGATATCTCTAAGGAATGTGCCAATGTTTTCCAACCTCAAAAATAAGGTTTTTTTGGAGATGAAAAGGTGACCGATTGTGGTTCCGGCATAGCTAGTAATGATTAGGGGTAACTAGCATCAGTTAAGGTGGGATTTCCTAGGTTTACTAAACTAGGCAGATCCCCATGATTTTTTGGGATCTCTTGTCGTTCACCAGTGGATTAGACTGGAATCTTCTTGTAAGCATGTGGGAATGTGGTTAGAGGGAATATAGGCATTGATTTTTAGGGTTTGGGTAATTCTTAGTTAGTTATGACAACTTACTAAGAATATGTCTTAGGGTGAGTTGGCTTGATGAGGTGTCTAGGTGAGATGTATGTGGACATTATCCCTAATTAAGATATTTAAATAATAAATATGGTGAGGATAATGAATTAATTTAATTAAATTAATATTAGTGGAGTGAAGGGGCCATGGCTATGTTAATGTGATGAAGGGTGTTTATTTTTCGAGGACCAAAGGGGAGTGTGACCTAATTTTAGTGTCTACATTTTGCCCCTTTTTGTTGCATAGCTTGTATTGGTAATCGAAGCTAACAAAAATAAGATGTGGTTACCCCATGTGTGAGTGAAGGTGACCCCCTCAAACCAGAACCGAAGAGACGAAGATAGAATCGGTCGGTGGTTTGATAAAAGGGAAGGTGGGGAACGGGGAAAAAGAGGTTAAAGATCTACTTGGGAAATCTAGGTAATGGGCCAGAGTAATGATCAAATACACACACACGTATAAAATGTAGCATGCTACCGGGTTGAAGAGTAGTCAAACTCTACATTGTCTAAGGTCAATAGGTTTATCCAAACAAGGTCAAAATGATTATAGTATCCAAGGTATAGGATATGGTCAGGAAACACAACATAGGTTAAATGCAGGAACATTTAGGTATGTTCCAAAGATACCAAAGGTAGGGTCGGGATAAACGGTCATGATAATAGGCTAGGTAAGGTCATTATGTCAACAACACGTAATGTGTTGCCACAAGGTATAACGAACACGTGAGGTCAAAGGTCACTAGCGATGGTCCAGGGCCAAAAATAATCTAGTTCATGGCATGGGTAAGGCCAAGGGAGGGGTAAAATAAGGAGTCCCCAAAGGAGGAAAAAGGTAGGTAGTAAATGATAAGGTCAGGAAGGTGGAGTAAATAGTCATGGTAAAGGTTAGGTGAGGTAAATGGTCAGGGTAAAGGGTAGGTGTGGAAAAAAAGGAGGGATAGGTAGGGTAATAGGGTAAAATGTTGGGTTTTGTGCTAGATAGGGTGACCGATGCCGGTTAAGGGTAACCGACACCGGTAGAGTGAAACTGACCACGGTAAGGTAGGGCACACGACCGATGCCGGTGAGGGTAAAACCGGCGTCGGTTAGGTCGGGTTTGTTATAAAAACAAAAAAATCATGTGTTTTTGTTATTCATTGTCATTTAATGAATTGAGAAAATGAAAAAGAGAGATAAAAGAGGAAAATGTGGTTAGACGGAATGGAGCATTAAGTTGGCGGTGTGAACAGTGGGTGATTGGTTGGTGAGAGGTGGGTCCACAGGATTGGTGCATGTGATTCGATTGATTGGAGACGCGGGTGGAGATTTAGTGCCGGCAGATGCTAGAGAAGGATTGGGAGGGCCACCGGTGTAGTGGCTTGACTTACCATCGAGACAATGGTAGCATGATGAGGTAAGCATCCAACTCTAGTTGTATTTGGTTAGATAGATTAGGTGATTTACAAATTATTATAGTTTTTGTTTTTGGGTGGGTGAAAAAAATTAAATTTGGAAATGAGAAGGAAAGTGGGTAAAATAGGAATGGGGAGAGGAAGGGAGGGGATGAGTTGGAAGGGAGGTGTTGGTGTTTTTAGGTGCGTAAAAGGGTCAAGGTGGGTTTGGTGGTCGCGGGTTTTCACCGTGATAGTGGCCAAATCGGTAGGGTTGAACCGGTATCGGTCACTAAATAGGTGACCGATGTCAGTTAAGGGTGACTGGGGTCGGTTAGAGATAACCGACACCGGTCAGGATGTGGAGAGAAAGGGGTCAAAAGTGCCATAAGTTGGGGGATCAAGATGGGTAGGGGTAAAATAGGGTGTTGGGAAATGATAGGGGTATGGGTATAAAAATGTAGATTAATGTGTTGTTTATATTGGATGTAGGGGAGAGATCAGCTACGTATGTGGGATAGGGTTTTTCCTTGCTCGTGGTGGTGTGTGGCACAAATGACCCTAAGGAGCTACAACATGTGGAGGCGGTGGGCTTGAGTGGATTCCGATGCTATCGGCATGTAGTCCGACACCTAGTTTGATGGTCGCACTCATCGATAGATGGGATTCCACGACCAACACGTTCCACCTACCGACGAGTGAGATCAATGTCACCCTAGAGGATGTGTTCAGGATTCTATGGCTATTCATATTAGGTATGCAGGTCTTCTCTATCTCCTCTCGAGGCCTTAGAGGAGCTGATGTTGATGGTGTTTGGTGAGGGGATGGCCGAGCTGACATTCCATAGTGCTAGCATTCACTATGGAGAGATGTACCTAGCCCATCCGGAGGAGACAAGGCTAGTGGTTCTTTTTTTGATGGAGGCAATGTGTTGCTTTACACTACTAGATGTAAAAGGTGGATTTTTCCCCAATCATTGATGGGGTACTCTATGACATGATAATAGATGAGACCTGATTTCCCTGGGTGCCAACATTCCTAAATACGATTTTATATAGAGAGTTATGGGCATATGGGTGGTTGCGCAGGTTCATCCTATGTTGTACCTTCTTACTACACTACTGGGCTTATGAGCACATAGTTTGTGTGTGGCCAGTAGGGATGCCCCAAGTAGATGCATTTCCACCGAGAGTGGTGTGGGTGGGATACAGGTGATGGGTGCCTGCTATTGGAGAGCGGAGATCAGACAGGCCCACACATGATGTGGCCTATTTCTGGTAGTTATTGGAGGGGTTATCTGGAGTAGACATTATATGGAGGTTGTATGTGGGATTCCCCTCATATAGGCATATGCATGAGGAGCTAGCTGAGCTCTAGCTATTGAGATGGATACAGGGTTGCGTGTCGGGGAGCATGAGATTATCCTAATAGATAGAGTCGGTGTGCTAGTTTGGGCTATTACAAGACATGCCTCCACCCTACCCACAAAGACTCAAAGAGATGATGTGGAGAGGCCTTTACCTCTACCATAGTTGACAATGCCCATAGGGTAGGAGGAGCAGTAGTGGATCGAAAATAGATGATGTCGGGGTCATAGACAGGTATAGATAGTGGTGGGTGGCACATTTATGAGCCATACCACCCAGACTGAGGCAGCCGAGATCTAGCCACCATCACGGTGCAGAGAGACACCCTACAGGGGCTAGGTGGCTACTCTGATTACCCAGTTGGGTATGGTACAGACATAGCTGGTGAGCTTAGAGGAAGAGGTAGCAGAGCTACATGTATAGGTGGCCACTGCCCGCAGACCTGAAGCTGCCGTGGTGGGGATAGAGATGGGGATGGAGATGATGGTTGGGTGGTGACCTTACGAGCAAAGGTGACATGGTTGCGTGGTCGGTTGGCCATAACTCAGGCATAGATTAGGGCCTTATAGGCCCATATTCAAGCACAGGGATAGAGGGCACCACCACAGGCATCGGATGGTCCCGGTTCATAGGCGAGTGGGGGACAGGTCCCGTAGGACAAGTACAGGGGCTGAGGCCTATGGGACCACCACATACCATGCCTATTTCTAGGTTACGGGATGCCCTAGGTGAGGCTAGATACTACCATGACTAGTTGATGGTGGCCGGATATACTTTCTATCCTATGGAGAGTATCGAGCACAAAGGTGTCGAGTGAGAGGACTAGATCCCACACTCACAGTGTGGAAAGAACAGGGGGCCATCCAAATTCGAGTCTAGATCGGGAGAGGCTACTAGTGCATGGAGACTAGCTCCAGGTGAGGTGCTAGTAGGGAATCAGCCACCACCTATGATGGGTGGGGAGATGCTAGCAGGTCGCTAGACAGGGGTAGAGGAGGCAGAGGGTACAAGTGATACAGAGATGGAGGATATATGCCAAGACACTTGATATGTGGATTTTGATTTTTGATGTATTATAGTCATTTTTTGATATATACCGACCTGTATGCCAAAGATAGTGGGGATGTACGAGAGTTTTTGTTGTATATTTTGAGCATATACCGGCCTATGTGCTGAAGAGATTTTGTATTGGTTCATTATTTTATTGTATATGAGACCGGCTTGCATGCCGATGACATTTTGTATTGAGTATTGGCATGTGTGCCAATGATTTTGAGATGATGGACATGATGGGATAGCCATGTATGTTATATTGAGATACACATTTATTTATATGATGAGATACATGAGATTTTTGATTTGTTGATGTTTGGATGAGACTTTTGATTTGTTGTTTTGATATGGATGAAAAATTAGGTGAGTTAGGCATGATGAAGTCAGGTTTGGTTTAGGCATGGATTGAGTCAGGTCATAGGCATGGATCGAGTCAAGTCATGTTTTAGGCATGGTTGAGTTAGGTCATAGGCATGGATCGAGTCAGGTTTTTTTAGGCATGGTGGAGTTAGGTTTGTTTAGGCATGGTTGAGTTAGGTTTGTTTAGGCATGGATCGAGTTAGGTTTGTTTAGGCATGGTTGAATCAGGTTTGTTTAGGCATGGATTGAGTCAGGTTGGTTTAGGCATGATTGATTTTTAAAGTGGTTGGGGTTGTGATTCATTAATTTGTATAATGAATGATAACATGGACTATTGTTAATATGCTTCACAATATATGCATGATGATGGTAGAGAAATAGTAGTCATAAGAAATGTATGTTGTGATGATGATAAAAATGTTAAGCAACTTGTTGTCTGTTTGGTTTGATTTTCAATTGTTGATATAAAGAGGAAACTAAGTGGGGTAGAATGTATTTTAGGAAGATGAAAGATGGATTGGTTAGGGTAGAGAGTGGCCAAGCTAACCTCCAAGGGCCCCATGCCCTCGGAGTGCTGCCTACATAGTCCCGGCGAAAAGGGACCTCAAGCCGATGTAGTTCTCCCATGAGCTAGGGAAGAATATGATGAGGTATGAGAATGAGTTAGTAGGTTTTAGGCATGTTGTGGGTTGAGGTTTGTTAGGTGTGGGTGGGTTAGAGGTAAAGTGATATAGGTGATGTCGATTGTGGCAAAAGAAGAAGAATACCCCAAAGGTAAAGGATTTTCCAGACATTAATACAGTTATCATGAAAGGATAAGGAGTCGAGGTTATTAAGGATTAGCTAGCACATGCATACTAGAAGGAACTCAATTGAGGGAAATGTATGGAAACACCTAACATATTCTTGGGTAGTGGTAGAATAATCATGACCCGATTCCCTCGGGCTTATGCAGAACATAATGATTAGCAGATTAGAAGGAAGAAGGATGATTATTCTAGCGGGATGGATAATTTTCACAAAAAATAAGGGAGATAAGTAAGGATAGATAGGGAGTAGGAGAGATGGTGAAAAATATGTAATGGTGAGCTCTGTGATGTAAAGTAAGCTCTTCTAGTGTGAAAATTTCCATAAATGGAACTCTCTTGATGTAATCTTGGCTACCATATTTTAGCTTATAAATATAATGAAGTGATTCTGAAACACTCATGTGATGGATCTTGATCTATGCATTTTCCTTATGTTCATATGCATGTTACGGGTTTCCTTGATGTTATCTCATGGTTGATTCTACTTACATTAAGTTGATCACGGTTTTCTATGCTCAGGTGCATTAGGTTAGCAGTTAATGCTTATATCTTAAATTTCATAAATGAATGCACTTATTTTCTAGTTATATTACATCCTCGTGTTAATAAGGATCATTCTCATGAAGCTCACATAAAGGAAAAACTCGACACTGTGCGTGCCTCGGTGTGAGCTTCTAGGCTAAACTGGATTATATTTCACACACGTTTGGTAATGGTTGTTAAGAAAATCAGTGATAAGAGACTACAAGACTACAATGATGAATATCATTAAGGTAGGATACTTTTTCCTACCCTATTTGCAGACGCACGTAGGTGGGTAACAAAATTCAAAGAATGTGTTTTCTTTGTAGTAAATTAAACTGGTAGTACTTACCTATTTCACCAATAAGAAGCGTACGTATAAGTAAAATTTTTAAGGTAAGAGGTTGGGTATGTGAGCAATACCTTGATGTCATGAAGAGGTTGTGCACTGTTGAAGACTAGGATGATCGAGAGCACTCCTTTTTTTCTGGGAAGGACTACCTGAAAAGAACACAAGACCATAAGATAGAATTAAAAATATCGGTTGGTGGATTGCCTAGCGAAAGATAGATCCAGGAAGTATGGATCTTCCTAGACGGCTATCAATCCACGCTTAAAAATAAGTTAAATGTTGATAAGTATATGAAAGAAAGAGTCCTACTATGGTTTTATAATTTATATATCTCAGACAAGTATAGTAAATCAAATCTAGTCTAAATAATGAATACAAGACTAAATCTAAAGAGGGTGGTTGGTTGTTAAGGTCTGTAGGTGTGACAAAGGGTATTAGGAAGGTCTAGGTGAAGTTGTGGGAGGTTTTGGGTAGGTTAATTTTCTCACATTAGAGGAAATTACTAGACACAGGTGATCGATGCCGGTTGGGAAACTGATGCTTTGGTAACTAGTGAGGACCAGTGTCGGTTGGCTAACTAATCATGGTAGGCACAATTAGGGGCCAAAGGTGAAAAGGGATTGGTTTTGGTTCTCTGTGATTACACAGAGTGTTGAAAAGGCTTAGGATGGGTGTTAGGATTTGGGTGAAGACTCAACAAGGGTGAGAGAGGTTATTGGAAAGGTAGAGAGGTACATGTTGGTAGGGTATCGGGTAGATAGGTGATGGATGGTATTTGGGTGAGAAAGAAGTACAACAGAAGACAATAAGAGATCTAAAACCAAAGTTAAGAACTAAAAACTTGGTTAAGATACTTATCTAAAGACCTAGAGATTCATAGATGTGGTGGTTGGTGGGAATTTGTAGGAGAAACATGTCTAGATCCAAGGTGCCACATAAATGAAGCTTGATTGCTTCCTATGATCGATCTAAGGCTATGGAGCTAGAGGTCGGTTGTTGGCGAAGAACTTAGGTTCTTTGGTGATGTGTTTTATCATCGGATTCCCAATCAAATGCAAGAATATAAATAATACCTAAAATAAGAACCTAGGGAAAGAATTGGAAATCCTTTTAAAGGAACCAATTGGGGTTCCTTGACCAACACCATTCGAGGAATAACCAACGTCGGTTAGGGATAAATATCCCAATTTTCTTAAAATAGTTTGTTTCTTCCCTTTTTGCATGGGTCAAGATTTGATTGTCAGCTAGGAGTCTTGGTTCATGTTTAAACACATGTGGAATTGATGGAGGAAGTGGTTAGCCATAAATATTAGGTTTAGAAAGAGTCTTAGTTAGTTAAGTGAAGTGATGACTCAATGCTAGGAGTGATGACCTTGTCTTAGTTAGTTAAATTACCCTATAATGTGTCCAAGGTGAGGAGGTGAGGTGAGGTGGAGGGGTGAGGTGGTAATTAACCTATTATTGATAATTAGATTAATTAATTAATTGAAATGTGTAAAAGGGGTCATGGTAAGGAAGTATGTTTTTGAAAGGGGCTTAGAGGTTTGTGACCCAATTTTGGGTGTCTACATTCCCCTCCAAATGTAGGTCCAAGTGGATCAACCTTTTGGAAAATGGGGTATTGAATTCATAGGCATGATAAATCCTCCTTCAAGCATTATCCATTGATGGGTGTTGATAACTATGGATTACTTTACCAGATGGAAAAAGATTTCATGTTCAAAGAATCAAGCCCAAAGTCGAGTCATCTTGGAGTTTCTCGAGGGTATAATGACAAGGTTTGGTGTTCCTTAAACAATTATTTCAAATAATGCAAAATCCTTCCTTGGTACTAGAATCACTGATTGGGCACTTAACCTAGGCATATATTTGAAAACCTCTTCCAACTATTACCCCCAAGGCAATGGTGCGGAAGCATCAACAAATAGAACTCGATCGGAAAAATGAAAATCATCCGTAAGCAATGGCATACAAAGGTCTCACACACGCTGGGTAGCTATAATCATGGTTAAAAAGGAAATAATATCTTTGTATTATAAGTTGGTTTATGGTAAGGAAGCTAGAATCCCCTTATCTCTTGAGTTTCCTTCATTACTGACTTGCCCAACAGATTAGAGTTTGAGGTGCGAGACCAAAGAGAAATCTAGATGATAGAGCTAGTTGAACTTTAAGAATCAATAAATTCTACCATGATCAAGCTAGAACAACATCAACAATCAACAAAGAAATGGTTTAATAGAAAGGCTAGGCCTCAAGCTTTCAAATTTTGGGACTTGGTCTTAAAATGGGATGTTGAAAGAGCTAAACCAGGGCACCATTCAAAGTTTGATGCACTTTGGAGTGGCCCATACATCATCAATTTATGCAAGGAGGCTAAATATTTTGAGTTGTCTCATCTTAATGGAGGTGCATTACAAATCCCAGTTAATGGGATCTATCTCAAACCCTTCCATTAAGCTTGTTGCATCACATTGTATATATTAGAGTAGTTTTAATTCCTCCAAGTGTGTTGTATGCACATTGTTTTGTTTGTACATAGTTATTTCCTTCCATGTGCTTCTTTCACAAGCTCTGTTTTTACTTCTAGGGTACTAGCCATCTTCCAACAATATCAATAGTTTTGCAAGATTCGAAAAAATTTCAAAAACATTTCAAGTGACTTCAGGGGGTGATTCTTTAAGGTTACAGATAATAACTTCATATACAAGCATACTCCATGCCCAATGGATGCTCTATGCTACTAATCTCCTTCATCTAGTAGGTAGATGGCCCTGAAAGTCACCAAAACTGTTATCTAAATAATTCCCTAGCTATTTGGATAACTTGCATTTGATGATGGGTCTAATGTTCTACATTATAGGTTGTGCACACTCTAGTTATCTCCTTGGCACATTTCCTTGGTGGAAACTCCTCATGCGCTCATGTGCTCTCTGTTTATCTTCGAGATATTTTCATCCTTTCCTTTTCCATTTCCTCTTTTTCCATTTTCCCCATGCACCACCCTCTACGCATTCACCTTCTTCCCAGAGTACATGCTTCCTACGTGTTCCTTGGACCTAATTCTCAAAATTAGATAAGTCACCGGTATTCTCTGTGCACTCCTTCCTTGTTACTGCACATTGTTTTTTAATATTTATGCCTCAACCATGCATTTCTTCCTCAGGTATTTCTCCCTTTCCTCCCATACACATCACTTTTACATGTGCTCTTCCTCTTTTTACTTTGATGCCTTTCTCTTCCACGTGCATGTCTTTATGCCTTCTTCTGCCCTTTTGTGACACATGGATTGTTAGAAATTGAGTGTGTTATATGAAACCAATCAAAGCATGCCAACCAAGAGCCAAATCCTTGAAAAAAATTAGTATGTGACACGTGGCAGAAATGAAAAAGAATTTACACAATTGGCCAATCTCTTAGCCAATCAGCATGCACCACATGTAATTGCATGTCAAAACGACTTGTAGAATTTTGGTAGTAGTAAATTTTTCTGCAGGCCTCTCACACATGTACACCCATTCTCGGTTGAAATATGTTTTTGTGGGCTACACCTAGGCCATTCAAATTCAAATTTCAGTGGGATTTGATAGGTGACAAGATGGAAAACGTCTATCACACCATTATTGAGTAGATCTGATTCCTCCAACCACTTGATTTGATGTAGATCTCACCCCTTTTCTTCTCCAACATTCCAAACATACTTGGAGATGTGCATTTGATAGATTACGGGCACATTTGTGGGCATTTATTACTTTTTGTTAGTGGTTGTGATTCAAAATCCAAGTTTTCCCTCCTCCTCTCCTCTCTCTTTCTCATTGATTCATTTATAAATGCAAGAGCTTCGTTCATTTTAAAGGGTTGGACATTTTGGATCTTCTATCATTTGTTAAGGGTTCTCCATCTTTGTATTTTGAGTTGTAGACCTCTAGATCTGGTTCTTACATGTGGATATCAGCCTCATATGCCATTGTAATGGACTGTGCATCCTTAGAAGTAATAAAAGAAATGTTTTTTTGTTATTCTACGCCTTGAGGTGTTTATAATCTTCTTTCTTTCCTCCCTTTCACATTATTTTCTTGATGTGTCACCTTAAATCCATTATAGCTTCGTTTTCTTGTTGAATTTTATGAAATCGAGTCGGTGAATACATTCTCATTTTTGCTACTTGTTCCTAGAATCCCTCTATGTTTTCTCTTTAGTTTTCAATCAAACTAGATAGTGTTCAACTCACTTTTTCTGGTGTTATTTCCTTCCTTAGTTTAGTTTTCCATTTTCATGTTACCCTTCTATCCCTAGTCCCTTGGTATTATTATCTTAGTTTCCCTTTCCAACATTAGGAATAACGATAGCAGTACAAACAACTAGAAGTTCTAGCCTAGAGGTATGTATTAAGCATCCAAGGTCCCATAACTTAGAGATAATCATGTTTTTGACTCAATGACTCAGTTCCTTCCAGGATATAAGACATGGGTGTAAGTTTGAGGAGCTAACAAAACCATTTGAAGAGTTAGTTAAGAAGGAGTAGAATATCCATTCTCTTAAATTGAAGACACCTAGACTCTCTTGCAGAGAGATCGGGCATGTGCTATCTCAAACATGACAAAGGAGCATCAAGCATGGTTCAAAAATGGAAAAGAATCAATGTTTTTGAACCATGATTGTCATTAGACCAAAACACATGTAGGCGTTAATCTCTGCTACAATTTCCAGAATTAGAATCCATG
Organism: Taxus wallichiana var. yunnanensis; assembly: GCA_018340775.1. Lineage (NCBI taxonomy): Eukaryota > Viridiplantae > Streptophyta > Pinopsida > Cupressales > Taxaceae > Taxus > Taxus wallichiana. The sequence continues at coordinate 777,180,265 of CM031242.1, read as the reverse complement.
ATAGGTGGTTATTCCATGTCGTGAAACTTATGGGGAGAGTTGGACGCACATGGCAAAAACACCCCCAACATTACCCGGTGATTTTTGAACTCAAGACCTATCGCTCGATACCATTTTTTGGACCAAGATTACCATTAGACCAAAACCCACAGTATTAATCTCCACTAAAAATTCTAGAGTTAGGATCCATGAGAGATAGTTTATGTCACAAAACTTATGGGGAGTATTGGCCACACATGCTAACACCTATTTTAATGAATTCTAACATGTATCTTCATAAATTTTATTTCACTATCATGTCATACTCTATTACACTCTGGTAAGAATCATGTACCCTTTTTAGAACTAGTCATTTTGCATTTTGGCATGTTAGAGACACACCTTAGATCTCATAATCCACACTTCCTCTCATGAATTGGGATTACACTAACTCCTCTTAATTATCTTATACATTGATTGAGGTCAAGAGAGGGCTCCCCCCTACCTCTAAAGGACCCTACACACCTTGTAACCATATTTCATTATTACTTCAAGATTTTCACATGGATCCAAATATCTTTCTTTACCTTACAAAGACTCCATATACCTTTTATGAATCGACATTAGAACCTAGATGCCCTATATATATTCATTTTAGAACATATCACCCTACGATTGTTAATAGTTCCCGACCTTATTTAAACCTTTTACATGCTCACAAACACATCATCATACCTTATCGCATGACTCAAAGCATATTGACTAATAAAATACATTTTTCCCTTATGAAAAAAGAATTTGAGACATCAACTCCCATACTCGGGTCTCTTAATGATGCAAAATATAACTCAAAACACTCGTAAGTCAACATCTTGATACTCGGACATATATCGAGGCCCTTTTAATAATAATATGAAAAACTTAGTTTGATTACTTACATTAGTACATTTACACATATTTTACATACTCTTCAACATAATTGTAACCACATTTATTACTCATGACAACCTTACTAACTCAACACAAAAATATCAACATCATGGGACCGATTGAAACATGATTGAATAACACTTTTATGTTTTATACAAGCTTGCATTTCACTGGTTCACTTTGTTAACCGTAACACATACCTCATATTGATTCTTTTCAAATATTTCACTTTACACAATAACTTGGGCTATCACTAGGGTTTCGAGTTCAAACCCTTTAACACAACTTCGGTAAATATATTGATACAGAGTTTTTAAACACTTCTACTTGACAGGCGAGCATAGGCCACTAAAAACTTTACATTCCATCTCATAAAGTATGATGAATTCTCTAAACATGTATATAGTACTATTGATGATTATCTTTATAGATGAACCATTAGAGTCATTGGATACCTTAGGTTAATGGGACATGTGCCCTGAGGTAACCGCCAAATTTTAAAGAATTTGGCTCTTTTATATGGTGTGAGATGAGCGTTAGAGAAAAATGAAACATAACACACAACTCACAGAAGCGATGAGATGGAAAAGAAGATGTTTAATCAAGAATCCATCTTCCAGAAATGGGAAAAGGTGAGCACTAAAAAGGATGGATGAAATACACCACATGCCAGAGATATATTCACACATAACACCAATTCAAAACTCAGTAAGCACAACTTCCAAAACCCATAATGAACATTTAGAAATATGCACAGTATATCGATAGTGAATAAAGGTTATTAGAGATAATAAAAATAGGAAAAGAATGGATGAAAGACATCACAGAGCATATTTTATTGCTCCAAAATTGTGCATGATACAATAATCAGTAGGTAAGAGGAAAGAAAAAATGTCATTAAAAATATTTAGGAAGAAGGCTTGAGCTCAATGTTCCTACCCTAGTAGAGAAGAAAGAGGGACATAAGGGAAAAAATGGCAAACTCCCGAGATCCTTTATAATGAACCCAAGATTACAATATATAGAATGAGAAGAAGATGAGAGAACAATCTTGGAATTAATTCTCCAACCATCTACCAATTGTAATAAATGAGATAGAGTAAAAAAATTGATTTACAAAATTTGTCTCACACTTGCCCCATGATCTTTCTTTAAGAAATGAGAGCCATAATCATTCAATACATTCTCAATTAATTTCCAACCGCCTCCCTTGAAGTGGGCTTATCTTTTAAGGAATACACCCTCAAATATTTATTACATATTTTAACTCGACTGTTGTGCATTAGAATTTGAGTCACGACTCTAACGACACCTATTTTAGACACCTAAATTTGGTTACATTCCCTTAGCCCTTGATAGGATAACCAAATTAAACATGGGCACCTAACCATGACCCCTTTTCACCCCAAATTAATAATTAATTTAATTATATTAAATACCCATCCTCACAATATCCATTAATTAATTACCTTAATTGATGTAACATTCCCATTTTAAGACTTTAGAAAAAAGGGATTTTTTTTTAAACACAATGTTCTCTGTTCTAAATAAAACATCATTTAGAACACACATTCCATGCCAATCAATCTCATAATAGATAACCATATGTAGTTGTAATGACTTGGTAAGTTATTGATCTCTCATGTTTGTCTTAAAGTATAGAATACTTTATGTATACTACATATACTTGGTTTTCCTACCCTATTCCGGGTACTGAGTGATTTGTTTAAAGAACCTATCTGAATATTTGTTACTAATATTCATCTGACATCATGTTTCTTTAAACTAGGTGACATAGGACAATGTAACCAGTAGCTTGTGATACTTTGGCCAAAGATTTTCAACATATTGTTCATGTTACTATTCCTAGATGGCATACTCTTAAATTCAGAATACATCCTTCACCTCACTCTCTTTGTTATAGAATGGTCTTTACTCTTTTCATCAGTCCACTTGCCCAAGGTTTGACCCTAGCCCAAGTTAGCAACATAATTTGTTATAGGAAGACGCTCACGATGACTTAGGGTAAATGGGCATACTCGACCGACCTAAGTTGACCGAATGTGCCAAGGTACCACTGAGTCATGAAAGCTACACCCTATTCTAAACATGTCACTAATTTGACCTAGAGAGAAACCAAGTTCAAGTCCAAATGTGTGTAGATCTAGATGAACAAATACGGTAGGTGTTGCCACACGTCAACTACAACACTTTGTATTCCAAGCCCTTGGTCTTCTCGAAGGTACATTCCTGTAGTTAGCATGTGCGCGAACATCTGTTAGAACTAATTCATCACGATGTACATACCCCTTGGTGGTCATTAATTCATAATTAAATTTGGATTAAGATTCGATTACGAAATAATGCCCAACCCTAATTCTAACATTCATTAAGTTCTCTATCAATAATTAATCTGATTTGATATTGAGAACTTCATTAACTCATGTTTGTATTGATGTTCAATAATGTGGCATAACAAGTAGTTATACTAGAGATAGGGTGACAAACATCAAACAGTTAATTTTTAATGCAACCTAGTCATCTGTCCAAGAAGGTGTATCATCCACCTAGGTTTGGCTAGTTTTTACTCTTTATAAACAAAGTACAAAGATTAAAGATCATAACCACGCTTCCTTTTATTTTTCATTCTTTTGAGAGGGAAAGATTCTTCCTCCTCATGGTTATATTTTAGGGTTTACATAACCTTCTTATCATTCATCACTCATATAGTTTAATTGTTTATTCAATACATATTTCATTATTAAACTATAGTTGTTGAGATAGAGATCAACATCTTTTGCAACTTAATAAGTTTCATTATAGTAAGGAGATTGTACTATCCCCTTAATCTAACTTATTAATTGATAATAGTAATAGTATACAAATAGATATAAGAATATTGACAATATATCATTCATATTTCCTTCCTTAAAGTACAATAGAATTTACACCACAGTTTGAGTCACTCTCCAAACCTTTCAATTCATCAAGATAAAATATACATTGAACAAGACTATGCATTTCAGTATCTTTGCGTTGAACAACATTAAAATCATAATAGAACATAACTTTTATTTTTCAATACAACTCAAGAATGAATCGAAATCCTTTACAAAAGATCCATAATTAAATAAGCCATTACATCATACAAATTTTTCCTTCTTTAATCACTTACAAAGTCCATATGGAAAAATTGCTAGCATGGGTCGGTTCATTGAATCGAGCATGATAAGCACTAATCATTAAAACAAAGTGTAAGTCCACTAATTGTTCCATTAAAACAACTTTGATTTAATGAAACAATTGATAAGTATCATACAAATATGCATAAGCAATAACAACTAGAAAAGAAGTACAAATAATGAGTCTGGGTTAACATTTTAGAAAAGGTCATAATATAATCAGCAACAACGCATTATAACATATAGTTTAATTGACCCAATCAATTAATTTTTAAGAAAACAAAAGATATTGTCATCCAATTATTTCATAATTCTTTTTGAATAGAAATAAAGCATTTATCTTTATTATGTAAAAAAATAGTTACTTTCGAATAGTATATTATTAGGATGTTTCATCATTCAACTTAAATAAATAAGAAGAATAATCAATACATACTATCCACCATTCACTATTCATCTGCAAGATAGGAAATAGGTTCAGAAAGTACACAACTGATTACCCACATAATTGCTTCAATTCAAGGAAACCAATAAAAGGATTCAACATTAAACAAAAACATCTAATACAAGAATCCCAAATCAATCTGAGAAGGGATAGAGAATAAAAACATTCTACTTGCAAGCCTTAAATAAATTCTACATATAGAAGATATCATACAAATATTTGAAACCATACGTTCCAAAATCAAGGCAAGAGTTACACAAGGATAATCTCTTGTCGTGTCCATCCAGGGAAGATTCAGAATATGAAAGAGTGCAAAAGGAGGAGTCCTTCCAATAAAAAAATCCAATTGGAGTATGACTCACCAAACAAACCAATTGGTCTAACATGATTGTGTTTCCCTTCTACAGAGAAACTCAGCTATTCACTTTCCAAATCAATACATCAATTGACTTAATACAAAATAACTGAGATCAAGAAGATCAACGGGAATGATTGGGTTAATCCAGTACTTACGAATGACATTCCCAAAGTTACCTAAAAATACAATTGTTTCCATGAAATTTCAAAAGTTAAAGGAACTGAATAGGAAAGGTCGATCAATAATTCATTCACCTTAGAATTATAAAATGAATTCCAATTTCCATTTCAAACTCAGGATTTCTTTCGCTAGTTCCCAAAAGAGAATACAAAATCAAACATACAGTTTATATAAAGCAACACTTCTAGCTTCCCCTATGAATTCATACTTTATCAAACAATAATATCAACACTATCTTGGTTTATCTATTCCACATTGTTTAAACACAAGTTCGAGTTCATTCTACACAGAAAAGTATACAGTACAGTCCCAAGGCTGAAGTACAAAATATGGACAAAACAAAATACATTCCATAAGAGATATCTATTCCTTTTTCCTTTTAAAGAACCATAAATTCATTCAAATGAATCTATAAGAGAATACCAAAACCCAACACCAGTATTAGGCTATGTAAGTTTATATAATACTCATGAGCTTAATAGAAACTAAATTCCAACTACAAGGACTTACACAGATCCATACAAAAGAGACATATAGTTCATGATCATAATGAAGAAAAAATTATACGAAACAATCCCGAACCAAAGGTATTAAATCCTTCTAAACAAGATTCATCTTACGAGAGTATTTAACTCTTCTCTCTTTTTAAAAACCCGAAATCAATTAAAAGGATCTGAAAGAGAGTACAAAAACCCAACACACATTTAAGTCAAGAAAGGTCTCAACATTACCCTCGAAATTGACTGAAACAGAAATCACAACAAAATGACTTTCACAGCTCCATCTAGTACATAAAGATTGAGACAGAGAAGGTAATTGTTCCAATCAACTAGCATAAGAAGAAGTATGAACACAATGTTTCCATAAAATTTGAAGACCCATTATCAACTGCTTTCAAACATACTCTAATTCATACCAATGAGTAAGTAATAATACAATATCGAACCAGAGGTTCCATATCCCCACAACAAGATACTGTTCCATAAAAGGTCTAGTCATCCTTCTAACAAAATAGTCAAGACTTTCAAACAAGACGTGGGTTACCCAGAGAAGAGGAGAGTAGAATATCCTTGACGTTTACACACTAGTACTTGCTCAAAGTAAATGGCACAGTTTGGGACATAAGTACCACAATCTTTCCAACTCAAGATGCGTCCAAGTGAAGAATCCAAAAGAGACTCCAATAAAAGCCATTTAATCAAGCTCTTTTGAGCAGACATTTCCGAATATGAGTTCAAACCACACAAAGCTTCGAATACAAGTTCATAACCTAACAAAATGCTTCGAATACAAGTTTATAGCACACAAGCCTCAAATACGAGTTACGTACAAAACAAAAAGCTTAGATTATGAGTTTAGAACCAAACACAATGCTTTGACTACAAGTTCAGAACACATAAGCCTTGAATACGAGTTCCACATGCATATCACCATTGAACTTGTACAAAGAGAGAACATCCAAAGAATATCATTATCATGTAATGGATTCATATCTTAAAATCGTAGGGATTCATACAACCAAGAAATTAAATAACCAGGAAAAACATGTAAACATTTATCTCATGAGAGCAGAATTGTTTTAATGAAACATTTAGAAGAAAGCAAGAAATCTTAACAGTAGAGCCTATCATGCCGATAGTGCTTCCGCAAATTTGAAGGATACTTCTAGCTGAGCTACCAACTCTTTTTCTTGTCCACAAAAGATCAACAACCAAACAAATTTTTCTCCAATGCCTTATTTACTTTGCTTGGATCGAAAATAGACTAGAGAAATAAAAAGTAGTCACAAAGTAAAATTCAAACTGCTGGTTCAAGAACTAGATAGCTCCATGCAGAGAAATAATTATTAAGTATGCAAGACCAAACAACATCCAACAAATCTACTCGCATAGTTTCTAAGATGGTTTGCATGCAAAACCGTAATTACTCCCCAATCTCCCGCCTATCTCTCCTTGCCACCACCTCCTAAAACTGGTGAATGTTATTTCCACTTCAGCATACATTTCCAACTTTAGTGAAGACTCCACATATGCTTCCACCAAGTTTACTTGCCTTTTCCAAAACTGGTAGTACTTCCCATTTATTTAAACAAATCAAATCAAATAAATGCCTTTGGAACCATCGCCAAAATGCCATGCGACCCTAGGTTCCCTTTCAATAGTTTAGGATAGATTTCCATAACTTAGGTTAGTCTAAAAGTAATTACCTTAGGTTTAAAAACATTGCCATAGGTAATTTCCACCTTAGGTTAGATCAAAATTCCCAACCAAATAGTATTAGGTATTAGGTTAAAATAGCATAGAATTACCTTAGTTAGAATACCGTTAGGATAATCCCTTAGGTTTAGGATTTAGATTCCCTTCATAGTTTTGAAGAAAGCTTCATTCTCGCTTACGCCGTTAAATTTCTGAAGCAATCAATCCCAAAGATCCAAGCACAAACATACAACCGAATGCGAACGCTCTTACAAGACCAAAGAATTTGTAACATACAAAGGTTCATCACTACGTCTCTCAACATATGAATGTCAATTACCATTCGGTTTGGTACGGAGATTTAAAACATTCCTTGGATCAATGGAATTGATCCAAGGATGAGTCAGTTAAAAGAGATAAGTTTGTAATCCTCAAAACTAGATTGCAACTCACCTATCGAGTGAAAATGGATTCTTGCAAGACATATCATTTCGGTCTAAAGAATCTAAGATTAGAAATGATTTATCCATAGAAATCATGATTTTCAATAATCAAGGGAACACTCCTCATTCAATAAAATCACATGTTAATGCTTGCAATGCAAAAGAGAAATATAATAGTTTGTCAAAGGTATTACATACTTCCCTCCTAAAAAGAATCATTGTCCCGATGATTATCTTATTTTGACCATTGCATTAAGGATAATCAATTTATTCACTTTCTTAACATATGTTTGCAACAATATCAAATTTTAAGTTCCGTAAATCAGCATTCACATAGCTTCTTATTTAAAGATAAATAGTTATCTCCCTAAAATCGTAGACTTATTGACATATTAAGATAAAATCACAAATTTTTATCACTCATCATAGTCAATTCTGTTCAAATAAATATGGAAAAGTAGTTTTTATATCTTCTAGATTTTCCCAGTTACACTTTCTTTGTTAAATTGGTCCCACTTTGGACCTTGCATTGTCTTACTTCATGATTTCTTAAATGAAATTGGCAAGTTTCTAGTACTCATATGGGTTTAACCATGATTATTCCAGGTCTTGGACCTGCAAGGAATTCCAATTTAATGGATGTGATAAATCAAAACATATTTCTTAAGTAAAAAATATGGAAAACATCATGCATTCGTGACAAATTAGGTGGTAATGCTAAATGGTAAGCTACATGGTTGATTATTTCAACAATTTCAAAAGGTCCCACATAATGAGGTGATAACTTGGCAGCCTTGCCAAAAGTTATAGAGATCTTTTTGGTTTAACTCAAGACATACCTTCTCTCCAAGTTCAAATTTCCTATCAACCCGCTTTAAATCAACATAAATCTTTTACATATCTGTTGCTTCTTTCAAGCATTCACAAATCATTTTAACTTGACGTTCCATTTCCATAAGGATTTCAGGTCCAATTACCTCTCTATCCTCAATGTTGTCCCAACTAATGAGGGTTCTACATTTTCTTCCATATAGTTCTTTAAAAGGTGTCATCTTAAGAGAGGCATGATATGTGTTATTATAAGAAAAATCAACTAGTGGAAGGTACTCTTCCCACTTATACTATTGATCCATACAATACATTCATAACATATCCTCTAAAACTTGATTAACTCTTTCAGTTTGTCCATCTATTTCCGGATGATACGTAGAACTGAAATTCAACTTAGTTCCTAGAGCTGCATTAAGTGTTTGCCAAAACCTTGATGTCATTCTAGGATCTCTATCAGATATGATTAATTCAGGTACTCCATGTAATCTAAAAATTTCATGTACAAATATTTTAGCCAATACAGGAGAATCATCCTTTAGATTACCAACAATAAAATGTGCTACTTTTGTTAGTTTATAAAAACTACCAAAATAACATCATGTTTATTTCTTGACATAGGCAACCCTTGTACAAAATCCATGCTTATTACTTTCCATTTGTACTTGCGGTATGCTATGAGGATACAATAAACCAGATGGATGCATATGTTCAACTTTAACACATTGACATTCTAAGAAATGTGTCATAAAATCAATAACATCCTTTTTCATCCCCTTCTAGAAATATTGTTGTCTTATATCAGCAAGCATCTTTGTAATACCAGGGTGTCCAGAAAAGGTGAATTGTGAAATTTTGCTAACAATTTCTTTCTTAAATCATTTAGTGAAGGTATGTATACTCTGTTTTCAAATCTTAAGATTCCTTCATTGTCAAAGTGAAAACCTTTATACCTCAAATCATTTGGATCTGCAGCAAGCACTATTTTTACTTGCTAAAAGTAAGAATAAGATTCCATAACACTTTTTACTTCATCCTTAAACTAAGTTCTCAATGTTATAAGAGCAGAAATGTGCTTCCTACGACTTAGAGCATTAGCCACTCTGTTTTCCTTACCTTTGATGTAATTGATGTCAAAATCATATTGAGATAAAAAATCTAACCATCTTTGTTGTCTTGCATTTAGATTTGGTTGAGTGAAAATATACTTCAGCCCAAGATGATCAGTTTTTAATTCAAAAGGTTTACCAAGTACGTAATGCCTCCAAATTTGTAGTGCATAAACAATGAAAGCAAGCTCTAAATCATGTGGAGCATGATTCAACTCATGTAACTTTAATTTTCTACTTTCGTAAGCTATGACATGATCATTTTGTAACAAAATACCTCCTAGACCTTCACCAGATGCATCTGTTACAACCGTGAAGTATCCATTAGGATCTGGTACAGCTAGAATAGGTGTTGAAGTTAACTATCCGTTCATAGTTCTAAATACAAAATCACATTTCTCATTCCAAACAAAATTCTTATTTTTTTTCTGTAATGAATTTATTGGTGCAGCCACCTTAGAAAAATCTTTTACAAATTTTTCGTAGTAACCAGCAAGCCCCATGAAGCTTCTAACTTCATATACATTCTTTGGTACAAGCCACTCAGTTATAGCTAAAATTTTAGAAGGATCTACAAAAATTCCATTATTACTTATTACATGTCCCAAATAGTGCACTTCTGTGTCATACAAAGAACATTTAGATAGCTTACTATGTAACCGTCTCTTTCTCAAAATTTCCAAAACTATCTTCAAATGCTCATGGTGTTCCTCAATAATTTTAGAATATATGAGAATGTTGTCTAAGAATACGAGAATTTTTTTTTCCAAGTATTCTTGAAAGATATTATTCATTAAATTCATAAAATATGCCAGTGCATTTGTTAATCCAAAAGGTAAAACCGTGAACTCATAATGTCCATACCTTGTTCCAAAGTTGTTTTATGAATGTCCTCTTCCTTAATCCGTAATTGTTGATATTTAAATGGAAGATCTATCTTAGAATATACCAATGATCCACGCATTTGATCAAATAGATCATCAATTCTAGGGAGTGGGTATCTATTCTTGATCGTTTCTTTGTTTAGCATTATGTAATCCATGCATAGTCTAAGTGTTCCATCCTTCTTTTTCACAAAAATTACTAGTGCTCCCCAAGGTGAAACACTCAATCTAATCAATCCTTTAGAAAAAGTTCTTGCAATTGAGCCTTAAGCTCTACTAATTCTATAGTAGTCATTTGATATGGTGCCTTAGAAATAGGCTCGGTTCCAGGCTTGATTTCAATTGTGAAGTCAAATTCCCTTTTGGGTGGAAGACCTGGTAAATATTCAGAAACACGTCACTAACATTTCATAACAGCGGATATCATTCCATGACATCATTGTTCCCTTCATCTATTTCTGTAATCTTTACTGCATATAAGGTACAACCTTTATTTTTGGCCTTTTAAGTTGTATAGCTGATAGTTTCCTAACATAAATCTCACATTTCACACCCTGAATATCTACTATTTTCTGTAGATCATCTAAACAACTAATATGTTTTTCAAAACAATCCACTTTTGCCTTATGTTTAGCTAACCAATTAACACCTATGATTACATCATAAGACCCCAAAGGTGCAACATAAAGAGCAACTTCAAAGTGGGAAAACTAGGTAAGTTAAGAACTGCTCCAAAAAGACACATACTAACTGTATGAACAACATTGTTTCCATAATGTATAGTCCATGTTTTATCCATGTTTCCATATTTTCTTTTTATTTTTTATGCTAATTTACTAGAAATAAAACATTCAGTAGCTTTGGTATAAAAATAATAGTTATAGGTATACCAAATAACTTACCTGGAACCTCTATGGGCGTGGCCTATTTTTTAGCCCGCTTGTCACCGCTTTGCACTTGTATCTTATGATGTTGATTACGATCATCCTTTTTTAAAGGACATTGATTTGCATAATGATCTTTTCCACAATTATAACAGCCTCCTATAGGTCCCTTTCTAGGCTCGGATTTATTTCCAACCTTAGAGTTATCATTCTAACCTCCATAGGACTTCTGTCTGTTATTATTATTCTTGACAAAGTTGTTTCGTGCATTACCAACAAGCTTATTTGTTGTTGTTTTCTTATTATTATCAACTGAAAACTTACTTTTCATTCCAAATTTCTTCCATGGTCCTTTCTTAGGTGCAAGAGATGATGAAGAGGAGTTGGGAACTTTCTTCCTTACTTCCTCTTTATGAGAAAAAATTTCCTTCAATTTTTGTTCCTGCCTTATGGCCTTTTCAACAACCCCTTCCATTATTGTTGGGATGTGAACATCCACCTCTCCTTCTATAATAGGATTCAATCCTATGATGAATTTTTGTATCTTAAACTTCTCGTCATTTTGATACTAAGGTACATACTTAAGGAGTTTAGTAAACCGCTCTCAATACTTAGTTACGCTTAGCTTTACTTGAGATAAGTTATGGAATTCTGTCATTTTTGATCATAATAAAGTTTCGTGAGCCAACATTTCCTAAAGTAACATTTAAATTGATCCCAAGTGATATTAGTTTCATCAATATTTAACTCAGCCTTACAACTGTCCCACCATGAAGATGCCTCATGGGAAAGCTGATATGCTCCCCATATCACCTTTGTTTCTTCTAAGAAATTCCTTATTACAAAGTACTTATTCATTTCATTGAGAAAATTATCAGCTCCATATCCTAATGTGGTGCCATCAAACTTGGGTGGGCTTATCCTTTTTATATCATTAGTGAGTTCAGCTACAAGCCTAGCCTTTTGTTCTCAGGCTGATCAGGTATGTTCACATTGTTATTATCAACACCTAAATTGGCATTGTCCTTAGGAGGTGGCTAATTATTATTACCATCTTCTTCCTCCTCATTTCACATTACTTTTTGTTCAAGTATGCATAAAACTATCCCTTGTGTCTAACAAGGCAGCAAGAATCTCATTGAGTTTTTGGGCAGTTGTTGCTCCTTCCTCAGGTGGAGGATTATTTTCAACATTTCCTCTTGTTCTAACCATTTTTTGTTAACAAGAAAATTTAAGTTTCATCAGATTATGAACACAATAGGTCAAAGATCTGTAACCTTTAGCTCTAATACCAAGATGTAACATTCCCATTTTAAGACTCTAGAAACAAGGGAAAAAAATAATTTAAACACAATGTTCTCTGTTCTAAATAAAACATCATTTAGAACACACATTCTATGTCAATTAATCTCATAACAGATAACCATATGCAACTATAATGACTCGGTAAGTTATCGATCTCTCATGTTTGTCTTAAATTATAGAATAATTTATGTATACAACATATACTTGGTTTTCCTACCCTATTCTGGGCACTGAGTGATCTGTTTAAAGAACCTATATGAGTATTTATTACCAATATTCATTTGACATCACATTTCTTTAAACTAGGTGACATAGGACAATGCAACCAAGAACGATACTTCGCCAAATATTTTCAACATACTGTTCATGTTACTATTCCTAGACATCATACTTGTCAATTCGAATACGTCCTTCACCTCACTCTACTATTATCTAGAATGGTCTATACCGACTACTCGTCATTCCACTTTTCAAGGTTTGACCCTAGCTCGGGTTAGCAACATAATTTGTTATACGAATATGCTCACGATGACTTAGGGTAAATGGGCATACTTGATTGACCTAAATCAACCGAATGTGCCAAGGTACCTTGAGTCATAAAAAGCTACTCCCTATTCTAAACAAAGCTACTAACTTGACCTATAGAGAAACTAAGTTCAAGTCCGGATGTGTGTAGATCTAGATGAACAAATACGGTAGGGTGTTGCCATATGTCAACCGCCACATCAGATTCAAGAGAATCCCTTGGTCTTCTCAAAGTTACTGATCATGCATTGGCATGTGCCAACATCCATTAGAACTGATTCATCATGATGTACATACCCCTTGGTGGTCATTAATTCATAATTAAATTTGGATTAAGATTCAGATTGCAGCAATCATGCCTAACCCTAATTCCAACATTCATTAAGTTCTCTATACATAATTAATCTGATTTGATATTAAGAACTTCATTAACTCGTGTTTGTATTGATGTTCATTAATGTGGCATAACAAGTAGTTATCCCAGAGATAGGCGAAAAACATCAAACGGTTAATTTTTAATGCAACCTAGCTGTCTAAAGAAGGTGTATCATTCACCTAGGTTTGGCTAGTGTTTAGTCTTTATAAACGAAGTATAAAGATTAAAGATCATAACCAACCTTCCTTTTAGTTTTCATTCTTTTGAGAGGGGAATAATCTTCCTCCTCATGGTTAGATGTTAGGGTTTATATAACCTTCTTATCATTCATCACTTATATAGTTTAATTGTATATCCAATACATATTTCATTATTAAACTATAGTTGTTTAGATAGAGATCAACATCTTTTACAACTTAATAAGTTTCACTATAGTAAGGGAGATTGTACTATCCCCTTAATCCAACTTATTAATTGATAACAGTAATAGTATACAAACAGATATAAGAATATCGACAAGATATCATTCCTATTTCCTTCATACAAAGTACAAGAGAATTTACACCAAAATTTGGAGTCAGTCTCCAAACCTTTCAATTCATCATGATAAAATATACATTTACAAGACTATGCATTTCAGGCATACTACATGTCGATCAACATTAAGATCATAAAAGAACATAACTTTTATTTTTCAATACAACTCAAGAATGAATTGAAATTCTTTACAAAAGATCCAGACTTAAATAAGCCAATACATCATAAAAGTTTTTTCATTCTTTTATCACTTATGAAGTCCATCTTCAAAAATATCTAGCATGGGTCGAGTTCATTGAATTGAGCATGATAATAACTAAGCATTAGAATGAAGTGCATTCCACTAATTGTTCCATTAAAATAACTCTTCTTTAATGAAACAATTAATAAGTATCATACAAATAATCATAAGTAATATAAACCAAAAGAAGTACAAATAATGAGTTTGAATTAACTTTTTAGAAAAGATCATAATATATTTAGCATCAACTGCATTATAACATATATTTTAATTGACCCAATCAATTACTTTTAAAATAAACAACATATCTTGTCGTCTAATTATTTCATAATACTTTTTGAATAGAAATGCATAATTTATCTCTACTATGTAACAAAAGAGCTACTTTCAAAGATAGTATATTATTAGGATGTTTCATCATACAACTTAAATAAATAAGAAGAAGAATCAATACGTAGACTATCCACCATTCACTATTCATCCAAAGACAGAAACAGTTTAGAAAGTACATAACTAATTACCCACATAACTGCTTCAATTCAAGGAAACCAATATAAGGATTCAACATTAAAGAGACAACATCTAAAACAAGAATCCCAAATCAATCCGAGAAGGGATAGAGAATCAAAACAATCTACTTGCAAGCCTTAAATAAATTCTACATTATAGAAGATATCATCCAAAGATCTGAAACCATACATTCCAAAAATCAAGGCAAGACTTACACAAGGATAATCTCTTCTCATGTCCATCCAGGAAGATTCGAATATGAAAGATTCCAAAAGAGGAGTCCTTCCAATAACAAAATCCAAATGGAGCATGACTCAATCAAACAAAGAAATTGGTCTAACATGATTACGTTTCCCTTCTACAGGACAAACTCACTGTTCACTTTCCAAATCAATACATCAATTGACTTAATAAAAATAACTGAGATCAAGAAGATCAATGGGAATGATTGGGTTAATCCAGTACTTAAGAATGACAGTCCCAAAGTTACCTAAACATACAACTGTTTCCATGAACTTTCCACAGTTAAAGGAACTCAATAGGAAAGGTCCGATCAAGAATTCATTCACCTTAGTATTATCAAATGAATTCCAATTTCCATTTCAAACTCAGGAGTTCTTTTGCTAGTTCCCAAAAGAGAATACAAAATCAAACATAAAGTTTATAGAAAGAAACACTTCTAGTTTCCCTTATGAATTCATACTTTATCAAACAAAAATATCAACACTATCCTGGTTTATCTATTCCATGTTGTTTAAACACAAGTTTGAGTTCATTCTACAAAGAAAAGTATACAGTATAGTCCCAAGGCTGAAGTACAAAATCTAGACAAAACAAAATACAGTCCACAAGAGAAATCTATTCCTTTCTCCTTTTAAAGACCCAGAAATTCATTCAAATGAATCTATAAGAGAATACTAAAACCCAACACCAGTATTAAGCTAAGCAAGTTTCTATAATACTCACGAGCTCAATAGAAACTAAATTCCAACTACAAGGACTTACATAGCTCCATACAAAAGAGACATATAGTTCATGATCATAATGAAGAAAAAATTATACGAAACAATCCCAAACCAGAGGTACTAAATCCCTCCAAACAAGATTTAGCTTACGAGAGTATTCAACTCTTCTCTCTTTTTAAAAACCCAGAAATCAATTAAAAGGATATAAAAGAGAGTAGAAAACCCAACACATGTTTAAGTCAAGCAAGGTCTCAACATTACCCTTGAAATTGACTGAAACAGAAATCACAACAAAATGACTTTCATAACTCCATCTAGTACATAAATATTGAGACAAAGAAGATAATTGTTCCAATCAACTAACACAAGAAGAAGTATGAACACAACATTTCCATAAACTTTGAAAACCCATTATCAACTATTTCAAATGAGCTCTAATTCATACCAATGAGTAAGTAACAATATAGTATCAAACTAGAGGTTCCATATCCCCACAACAAGATACTATTCCATAAAAGGTCCAACATCCTTCTAATAAAATAGTCAAGAATTTCAAACAAGATGCGGGTTACCCAGTAGAGGAGAGTATAATATCCTTGATGTTTACACACCATTACTTTCTCAAAGTAAATGGTACAGTTTGGGAAAGAAGTACCACAATCTTTCCAACTCAAGATGCGTCCAGGTGAAGAATCCAAAAGAGACTCCAATAAAAATCCATTTAATCAAGCTCTTTTCAAGCAGACAATCCCGAATATGAGTTAAAACCACAAAAATCTTTGAATACAAGTTTAGAACAAAAAAAATGCTTAAAATACAAGTTAAGAGCACACATTCCTCAAATACTAGTTCAGTACAAAACAAAAAGCTAAAATTACGAGTTCAGAACCAAACACAATGCTTCAACTACAAGTTTAAAACACATAAGACTCGAATATGAGTTCCACATGCATATCACCATTGAAATTGTCTAGAGAGAGAACATCCAAATACTATCATTATCATGCAATGGATTCATATCAAAAAATCACAGGGATTCATATAACCAAGAAAGTAAATAACTAGACAAAACATGCAAACATTTATCTCATGAGAGAAGAATTGTTTTAATGAAACATTTAGAAGAAAGAAAGAAATATTAATGGGTAGAGCCTATCATGCCTGATAGTGCTTCTTCCAATTCAAAGGAGACTTCTAGCTAAGCTACCAAATCTTTTTCTCCTCAATGAAAGATCAACAACCAAATTTTTTTTTCTTCAATCCCTCATATACTTTCCTTGGATTGAAAATAGACCAGAGAAACAAAAAATAGCCACAAATTAAAAGTCAAACTGTTGGTTTGAAGAACCAAAATCTCCATGTAGAGAAATGATCAAAAATCATGCAAGACCAAACAACCTCAAATAAATCCACCCTCATAGTTTCCAAGATGGTTTGCATGCAAAACCAAGGTTCATTAATGCAATTACTCCCCAATCTCCCACCTATCTCTCCTTTCCACCGCCTCCTAAAACTGGCGAATGCTATTTCCACTTCAGCATGCATTTCCAACTTTAGTGAAGACTCCACGTAAGCTTCCACCAAGTTTACTTTCCTTTGCCAAAACTGGCAGTACTTCCCATTTATTCAAACAAATCAAATCAAATAAATGCCTTTGGAACCGTCGCCAAAATTCCATGTGACCCTAGGTTCCCTTTCAATAGTTTAGGATAGATTTCCATAACTTAGGTTAGTCTAAAAATTAATTACCTTAGGTTAGATCAAAATTCCCAACCAAATAGTATTAGGTATAAGGTTAAAATAGCCTATCATTACCTTAGTTGGAATACCATTAGGATAATCCCTTAGGTTTAGGATTTAGATTCCCTTCATAGTCGTGAAGCACACTTTATTCTCGCTTTACACCGTTAAATGTCTTGAAGAGATCAATCCCAAAGATCCAAGCACAAACATACAACCAAATGCAGGCACAATCTTACAAGACCAAATAATTTGTAACATACAAAAGTTCAATCCACTACGTCTCTCAACCTATGAATGTCAGTTTACCATTCAGTCCGGTAAGGATATTTAAAACATTCCTTGGATCACTAGAATTGATCTAAGGATGAGTCAGTTAAAAGAGATAAGTTTTCAATCCTCAAAACTAGATTGCAACTCACCTATTAGTAGTGAAAATGGATTCTTACAAGCCATATAATTTTGGTCTAAATAATCCAAGAGCATAAATGATTTATCCATAACAAGCATGATTTCCAACAATCAAGCAAACATGCCTCATTCAAGAAAATCACATGCCAATGCTTGCAATGCAAAAGAGAAATATAACATTTTGTCAAAGGTGTTACAATTGACCTAATTTCAACCTCACCTAGACACCTCACCCAACCATCTCACCCTAGACCTATTCTTGGCATGTTCCTATAAATAACTACAACTAAGTTTTACCTTCCTTAATGAGTTATGATTTGGTTTAACCCTAAAAGCACATGCCTAAGATTTCTCTAACCACATTCCCACTCATTAGAAAGGAAGCTTTCATTTTGATCCACGAAAACAAACCAACTTTGCCCAAGAAATTAGAAAGATCTGCCCATTTTAGAAAACCTAGGGAATCCCACCTTAACCGACACCGGTTAGACATAAACCGATGCTTTGGTCAAGATGGAACCATCATCGGTTACCATTTATTCACCTTACCAGCCTTGTTCGAGAGGTTAGCACATTTTGAGATCAAGGAAGAGAAAGAGGAGTTGCATGCAAGTAGAAACAAGGTCTTTTTGTGCATCCAGGCATTTAGAACCATCATTTAGACAGATCTAGAAGCATTGCACCAATGGTAGCATTTCGAGAAGCATTGCCACAACACCAAACACCATTTCTCTGATCGACCATCACCTCCATCCAGCCATTGAACTTGCATCACAAGAAGTATCTTGTTAACCAACATTCTTCTATTTTCATTCTAGTAAGCTCGCTTACCTCATTGTTATTAGTTCCTACTTTAAATCTCACTTCCCCATCATTTATCTACATACAAGTTTGATCATTCCTTCACACACACCATAAAATCACCCATACCCGATAGCTAGACACCTCCGAGTATTTACAATACCTCCTCGACTTACACCCACTCCTCATCATCCCCGAATTAGTCTCGAAAATTCCCTAAACCATGAAATATTGAGTTGTTGAAAATACACAAGAATCACCGTATCACCGTTATCTACATTACTAAATCTGTTATCGATCCATACAAATCTGACATCAGTCTTTGTGTTTCATACCCTTCCCAAGAACAGAGCCAAACAACATCCTACCAATTGACCTAAAAAACCCATAATATGACCCTGATAAGTCCCACTAGCTTAATAGTCACTTCATCATTTAGATCCAACTATAGCCTAGCCTGTTGTGATTGGATTTGCTTATTGTACTTGAATGAGATATGTAAATCATATCAACTTGTTGGCGAGGAATTTTTTTGGGTGGAAAAATTTGTGAATTCCTTGCCAATGCTCTAGGAATCTAAGTCCCTCTACTTAACTGATGCAGTTTCCATATGTGCATGCACGAAAAATGTAGATTTATGTGGTGGCCTTTTGACCGGGGGATCTAACAAAGGGCACTCCACCGACCTCGCAAACAATCTTGCAGATACTTGTAAGAGAGAAATTTTTCTGAAAGTGGGAAAGGGAGTGAGAAAAGAGGTGGGAGAACTAATTTTTCAGGTAGGAAATCAGATTTCGAACACACTAGTTAGAAAATTCATCACATGCATTCATGAGAAGAAACAACCCTGCAAATGGCAACAAGGCAAGATAAGATTGCGAAATCAAAGTTTCTAAAATATCCTCATCAAAGAAAGCTAGAAAATCCTTCATGTATTGATGCTTAAACAAAAATTGCACATAGTGGAGAAATGGAGGAAATTGAGAAGGGGGAATGGAAGAAAATGGCTATCTCTTGTGTTTTCTCAAAGTACAATATACTCTTGAGTTTACAAGATCAATCACCAACCCCTTATAATGGCATGAAGAAGCCATTAAATATATTGCAAGAAATGGCTACAACTTCTTTGTTGTTAGAAAGAAATGGATTACAATCTTTTCAATCACTTGTGTCCATTTAGATTCTTGATTCGCGAAGAAATGCCAATGGTGGAAAAAACTAGACTTTTCATAATGCGGCAAGCACACTCGCTTTTGTAACTTTGAATTTGAACCGCTCATCTTTCCTTTGAAACTTTAAACCGAGTCATCCACGTGGGAGAATTTTAATGGAGCATGCGTGGAGGATGGCTTTTGCATTTTGTGACTTTATAGAGATTTGGCATTTTTTACACTTTTGGTCCACCCTTCCGCTTTTGATATAAGTTTGACATGTGGCTTCACTTGATTGGCGAAGGAATCGTGGCTCGCTTTATGACTTTTATCCCTTTTTACAAAAAGGCTCAAAAACTCAAAAGGATCCGATGATCCACCTCCCTACTTTGACTCTTTTGATGTGGGATCAACATTTGACTTTTTCCTCTTAGCATGATCGGGCTTAGGTCACTTTATGACTTCTAGCCCTTTCTACAAAAAGTCTCAAAACCTCAAAGTTCTCTATCGACCCGCTTCCCCACTTTGACTTTCAACATAGGCTTAATATTTGACTTTTTCCTTGGCGTGGATGGGTTTGCGGGTCAATGTTTAACTTTAACCCCTTTAATCAAAACAAGGCTCGAATTATAAAATCTCCCGACATCCTGCTTCCCCGCTTTGACTTTCTATTTTGGCTTAATATTTGACTTTCTCCCTTTTGTTTGATCAAGGATGTGGGTCACTTCATGATGTTTAGCCCTTTTTACAAAAAGGATTAAAAACTCAAAGTTCTCTACCAACCCACTTCCAATTATATATGTTTATATACTCATGGATAATGGGGCCAAAATTTGACAGGAAGAAAACGCCCTTCATTCACGCGGTGGAAAAATGTAGAGAAGAAGAAAACTCCACCATTTCGTGCCCGATTTTCAAATTTCTTTCACAAACCAAGGAATTGAAAACAATAAAAGGTTCGATGATCCATGACCATAGAAATATTGACAATTTCATTCAAATGAGGACAATAATCAAATTTTCACGCATCCAGACAGAAAATGGAAAATTTATCAAAACATGCAGACTGAGAGTTTAAACAACTTCAAAGCATGAATTTCTCTATCTTTTAAGACTTCCAACTTTACTTGAACACGTCTAGAGGGCGTGAGCTCAAAAATTTTGAATTTGAATTTAAAAAATGAAGGGGAATATTTTGAGGGAAACAACAACTGGCTCTAGCTTGGGGAAATGACATGGACTAAGCATAATGAAGACATGACATGGGAATCCAGAATCTCAATTTTAGACCATATAATTAGTTGACCAGTTCCTTATCCATTAGGCCTTGCGTGAGTAATGTACAACCTATAAAAAGAGAGGAAGAAGAAGGAAACACAAACACAACAGGAAGGGAAACACACCTAGCAATCACCTATGGTACAAGCGGGGACAACCCACTTTCACTGAAGCACTTTTTGTTTCTCAAAAGTTACCCATGAGTGGGAAACACTGAGTGATGATGTTCTACAAAGATGTTGAAAGGTTCTAGAAAATACCCTCCCCTCCTTAATTGTTTATAGAAGCCAGGCGCTTCCATGATTATACTTTTACTTTGTAGGAGTGAGTCCATGTGAGCTTCTTGATGCTTAGGTCCTTACTTGGAAATTCCACTGCCTTCATGCCCTTTAAAATCAGTTTCATCGTGCCAGTTTCCTTCCATGTTCATCCATATAGATAATTCTCCATTAAACATCTCATTGTTGCCCCAGGGCTTCTTTTATGTCAAATTCGTTGTATATTCTGAGTTACTTTTTTTTCCGAGTCTATGCTCATTGACATCTTCTCCATGAGAAACATTTGATTCATCCTTTATCTCTACTTCACTATGAGGCATTTGAGTACTGATGGGAGGATCGGAGGGAAAATAATATTTGTCTTGTATGTCCATGACACTAGTGAAGAGATCAAGAATCAGCTCAGGATCTTCCACAACTTCTACTGCATCCAATATTTTTTACACGGAGTTATGCTTCATTGTTTCCTGTAGCTCCTCTTTGTATGCCTTTGAAGGATATTTATTTTGCAGCTCAAGGAAACTATCTGGAGGGATTACCTCATCATCTTGGGAACCACTGCATTTTATCACTCCTTTGTCTAGAGGAGCTTCAAATTCAAAGGCCTCAAAACTTCTTGCTTTAGTTTGTTCATCATGGAAACATTCTTCCTCTTCAAATGGGAAAGAAAATACCTCCATTTCATTATTGCATCCATCAATCATTAGCTCAAAAGTAGAATCATACTTTTCAATATGGCCAACCTTCACATTGTTTAAGGCTTCCAAATCAGCTTCACACTTGTCTTACATATTTTTGGCTTGCATCAGGAGATCAAGACTGATCTTAGGGTCTTTTATTTCTTCCACGGCTCTTAGCAGTCCTTGTATGGAGATTTCTTTCAAGCCTTTCAAAGGCTCATCGCAAGCTGATTTTTTCTCTCCATAGATTGCCTAACTAAGATCATCTTCATCCCCAAATGGGAATGAGAATAACTCCTCATCTTGGAAAATAATATAGGATGATTTTTCTTCTTGAAAATCATTGATAACCATCTCCTCTTCCTCATGGTCTATATCATCTAGAAATTCCCAAATGTGAACTCTTGTAACTCAAATCTTCTCAATGCTTATTCAAAATCCAAATACTTTTGAGAAGGCATATCTGGCCCTATCAAGATGGGAATATCTTCTTCCTCCTCGGTTGTCACCAAGTGATTCATCTTCCTACTATCTTGATACAAGATGTTAGCTTCGGGCTTCCTGGACTTTCGTACCGTGTACCTCATGTTCTTCTCAGGAAGCAATTTATCCATGTATCCCTTCACTGATATGGTTGCAGAAGACCAATTCATCTAAATTTTCCCTCCCAAATCTTAGTGGAAATTTACACTTAGCAACATTCTCCGAATGAGGTGGGACGTCTACTACCAAAATCATAGCTAAAACTTTCTTGTCTAGAAATATGGCGAGAGCCACTTGTACATCTTTGACCTTCCCTACAAGTGGTACCTATTTGACTAAAAAGAGTAACAAGAGCCACCGGGTGGGGTCATGGAAATTTTGAGAGCCTTGGTGAATTTCAAAGGCATCATGTTGTCTGAGGAACTAGAATCTATTATGTCATTGTTCAGTACATATTCTCCAACAAGAAGGGAGACATAGAAAGTTTTAACTTTATCAGTCTTTGATGCACTCAGAGAAAGCATGTTCTATGAGGGAGTTATACGTGAGTTTGGTAGCATGCCTTTAGAACTAGATGTTATAGCATTGGGTGTCGACTACCACTCCTAATATATCGATGAAACTTTCAAATTGTTCAGGATGAGTCCGCAAATATTCAGTTTCGGTAATCTACACTTTGGATTTGTTTGCATATTCTATGAAGTCAAAGGGAGCAGATGCGAGATAAGGGGGTGAAGGGATTGATTTTGAGTCTAGATAGGCTTGCGTAAGGATTTGAGTTTTGAGGAATGGATGATATTTTGAATGGTATACTAGGAGCTTTTAAGGTATTAGATTTTACAAGAGAATATTTAGATTTAGACTTGGAAGAGACATCAAAAGACTTACTTTGGATTATGGGAATCTTCTTACTTGCTACAAGGTTAGGCTCCAACAATGTAGACTTCATGGAAGATGGAAGTGGCCTCGATAATTTATTTTATTTTTCTTTCGAGTCGTCACAGGGAGGATCATCAACCTTGTTTTCTTATGTAGCAGTGGAGGAGGTGCTCTTTTCTCGGACTGAGAACAAGTGAATACTGCACATGAGAAACTGGGTGCATCCTTTTCATCTTCTTCATCACATTCAAAATAATCACAAAATCTGATTTGTGTATCATTCTCAAACTCGTCATTTTATAGGAAATCACCACCATCACTTTCTCATTCAAGCTCTTCTTCATCTTCTTGAAATCTGTAATTTATGTTCATGAGTGGGACCTCCAAGGAGATCCTTTTGGGTGCTCCTACAATTTGATTTCTATTGCTTCTTTGAGAAGATACTCTTTTAAATAATTCCCTCTTCAAAGATGCCATCTCATTCACCAACTTTTATAGCAATGGATTGACTCTCTCACCTCAAGGATGTTGGGTTTTTCCCTTTGATGGATTCTTGATCTTTCCAGAGAGGATGATATTTTCATCAAGTTCAATGGCCATCCTTTTTGATTCTACAATGTTCCTTGGTTCGGATCTTCATAGAAAAAACCCTACTTATGATGATTAAGCATTGATGAAGAATCTCTTGAAATTGTTTTGAGATAGCAAATCTTCTTCAGGTATCCTACAAAGAAACCATTCAAAAAAGCCAAAAGTCTCTCATGGTTTCATTTTCTCCTTTCCTCATTTGAGCCAACTGCACCAAGAGGTCTTGACAGTCTTTAGTTGATTTAAATCTTTCCTCAAAGGAAGTCTTGATGTCATCCCAACCAGTGATGGATCGGACAGGAAGGAGGTAGAACCATTCTGCTTCTTTTTCTTGGAGGGAATCCACGAACAGTCTCATGGAAACATCTTCATGTTGGACACCAAGAATTCCACATGATGTCATGAAAGCAACAATTTGTTTTTCAAGATGTTGTCTATTGTCACCTTTGAACTTTGGAAAGTTCTTAGAGAAACTTGTTGGTAGATCATGGAGAGGTGGCTCGAGAGAAATCGAGCCCGTATTCCTTCCCCATGGAACAATGGGTTAAGGTATTTATTCTTCATCTGCCATTTTCGTTTCTACTTCTCCTCTTGCTTGTAGGAATTATTCTTCAAATTATTCTTCTTTTGGGAGCTGAATGCTCAATGGTGGTTGAAAAATGGGAGAATTTGAAGGGGAGTTTCCAAAGGAGTTTTGGTAGGATTTCCCGAACTTCGTGAAGAGCCGATGGAGAGGAGGATTGAGAGAAAAAGTATGGGTTATCTCTACTTTGTTCTTTCCGATTCTCGTGAAGCCTCAAAATTGAAATCATCAACACCTCTCGGCCTACTCAACCCGGTGTTTCTTCCTTCAGCCAAATTTTTAAAATTCTTGAAGTTGGAATATGAAAAAACACGTGCTAAAATCAGCAAAGGTGTCTTTTAGCAACAGACTTTCATGAACTCTTTTTTTTAAATATATTTTTTTAAAAAAAAAATTTCAGACCTTGTGGTCATATATTGGTGTGCGATCTTTGCTAAATCTGCCCCACGGTGGGTGCCAAAAACTATTGGTGAGGAAATTTGTGAGGTGGAAATTTTTTTGAATTCCTTTCCAATGCTTTGGGAATCTAATTCCCTTTACTTAACTGGTGCAACTGTCGTATGTGCATGCACAAAAAATGTGGATTTCTGTGGTGGCCTTTCGACCGGGATCCAATAGGGGCACTCCACTAACCCTGCGGCAAAGCTTGTAGATACTTACAAGAGAGAAATTTTTCTGAAAGTGGGAAAGGGAGTGAGAAAAGAGGTAGGAGAACTAATGTTGTAGGTAGGAAATTAGATTCTTGCACACACTAGTTAGAAAATTCATCACATGCATTCATGAGAAGAAACAACCCTGCAAATGGAAACAAGACGAGATAAGATTGCAAACTCAAAGTTTCTAAAATCTCCTCATCAAAGAAATCTAGAAACTCCTTCTTGTATTAATGCTTAAACAGAAATGGTACATAGTGGAGAAATAGAGGAAATTGAGAAGGGGGGTTATGGAAGAAAATGGCTATCTCCTGTGTTTTCTCAAAGTACTATATACTCTTGAGTTTACAAGATCAATCACCAACCCCTTACAATGGTGTGAAGAATCCATTAAATATATTGCAAGAAATGGTTACAACTTCTTCTTTGTTTTGCAAGAAAAGGTTTACAATATTTTGAATCACTCGCGTACATTCATATTCTTGATTTGTGAAGAAACGCCAATAGTGGAAAAACCATAATTTTCATAATGTAGCCATTACACTCATTTTGTAACTTTGAATTTGAACTGCTCATATTGCATTTGAAAATTTAAACCAGAGTCCTCCACTTAGGAGAAATTTACTGGGTCGGGTGTGGAGGATTCCTTTTGCATTTTGTGACTTTATAGAGATTTGGAATTTTTTACATTTTTGGTCCACCCTGCCACTTTTGTTATAAGCCTGACACGTGGTTTCACTTGATTAGTGAAGGAATCATGGCTCGCTTTATGAATTTCAGCCCTTTTACAAAAAGGCTCAAAATCTCAAAAGGCTCTAACAATCTACCTCCCCACTTTAACTCTTTTGATGCGGGCTCAATATTTGACTTTTTCCTCTTAGCATGATTGGGGTTGCGGGTCACTTTATGACTTTTAGCCCTTTTTACAAAAAGGCTCAAAACCTCAAAGTTCTCTATCGACCCACTTCCAATTAGATATGTCCACGTACTCATGGATAATGGGGCCAAAATTTTATGGGGAAGAAAATGTCCGTCATTCACGATTGTGGAAAAATGCAGAGAAGAAGAAAACTCCACCATTTCATGCCCGATTTTCAAATTTCTTTTGCGAACCAAGGAATTGAAAACAATACAAGGTTCGACGATCCATGGCCATAAAAAGATTGACAATTTCATTCAAATGAGGAAAACAATAAAATTTTCACGCATCCAGACAGGAAAACAGAAAATTTATCAAAACGTGCAAACTGGAGAGTTTAAACAACTTCAAAGCATGAATTTCTCTATCTTTTCGGACTTCCAACTTTACTTGAACACTTATGGAGGGTGTGAGCTAAATTTTTTTGAATTTGAATTTAAAAATGAAGGGGGATTTTGAGGGTGACAACACAACTACAATAGGAATTTACTTATTTCTTTCTTTAATTTGTTTTAAATAGTGGATTGACAACCATATAGGAAGTATCACACTTCCCGGAACTAGCATACACTAGGATGTCCATTGTCATATATCATTTAACTTCTCTTTTTTGGTCTTGTTTTCTATTATAGGTAGTTCCTCCTAGCCAAAGGGAATATCTCAAAATCCACATTGGGTTAAGAAGTCAGAACGTCAACCTCTAACCAACCCATTTAACAAGTATTCCTCCTAGCCCATATTCCTATCTGTTTCGTCATTCGAAAACGTAAAGAAAATGGAGAAACATTTTGGCACACCCGGTGGGACCCATCAATGGTTCTATTGCATTTTATTCATTTCTAGGAGAAGGTTATGTGTTTGTTTCCCTTTAAAATGCTTATACAATAATTTTCTTCCTTAATAATTCTTTCTTCTTTCAAATTTCTCTGAAAGAAACATTTCTCTTGGTGCATTTAAAAGGAATCATTCTTCTTTCTTGCTTTCTACATTTAGTGAAAGAGCATACCCTCTCTTATTCATCATTTTCTTCATCGAATGTAATATTTTTGATTTGGGCTTAAAATTGGTTGCATTACATTCTAATTTGCTGCATTTAGCTCACATTAAAATGAGGGCAACCTATATGCTGGAAGTCATGCCTAGCTGATAGTTGACACAAATAATCATAGAAAGCACATTATCTCTCTCTCGTGTGTGTGTCTTACCAAACTACACAAAATTGAAATATACACATCTTTCTTAAACAATATCTTACCTAGGAACACCTATCCGTGATCACATGATCAGATTGGTAGGTACTCCCTAGCTCATTACCTCTGTTGATTCATTATCTTAGAGGACAGCCCACCCCCACCATAACATACCTGAAACCTCTCCTTTTAGATATCCTTCTTCATAGGAAGCCTTCCTCACCAAAAACTCTATTCTAAAATTCATGAGTTAGTCTTCTAAATAACATAAGCTCAACACATTAAAAATCACTTGTTAGGTATGTGTTTTTAGTGTTTGATTGATGTGCATTTTGAGGTGTGAGGATACACTTCTCCATTTTTCCATCCTATTGTCTTACACACTCAAAAATCATAGTTGGAGTATTCTGACTTCTTCTAAGTGTGTTAGGACTTCATTGCATCATCTCCAGACTTCTGGGTTGATTATTTATCTCACTAAAATTCACAACAATCCTTTTTCTACATATTTCCAATCATCACAGTAACTGGCATCGGTTACCCCTAACCAACATCACTTTTCCTTGATCGGCATCGCTTTATGTTCTTTTGGGTTAAATTACCTAAAGAAACATTATTTCATTTTATTCGCTGTCAGAGTTCCTGTGAGTCTCTGTACTCTCTCTCGCTTCGACCAAAATCTCCACCCCCAAGATTCAAGATTAACATGGTTTGTATAAGAGACTTTTCCAAACCACCACCAAAATTCCAATGTGCCCTACTCATTTCACAAGGATTGTATCCCCCAAAGGGTTTTGTCTCTCATGCCGCTATACCTTCCATGGCACACCCTCTTCATCCACCTCCCTCAAATTGACATGATCAACATTGCCACCTATTCTCGTAAAGAGAAGGGCAAGAAAAAGTAATTGGCCCATCAGCCAACCATTTACCCAACATACCATCCGCACCCATACCCAAAGTAACTATTCGAGGTCCTTCATATCCTATTTCCGATGGGGTCACACATCACACAATGCTGAAATAACTACACCAATCCCCCTCAAAATGTCTTTATATGACCTCATCCAGGACCTCGAATCACATCATCAAGCCCTCATAGAGGTCCTTAAATCTATTGAAGTCTTACCAAATGACCCCACACCAAAGTAGCCTCTATCATTACCCCTCACCATGTAGCCTCATTCACTAGATGAAGTGATCTCTCCCTTCTAGTTTGACGACCCCGACCCCGATCTTTTCATCTCCATCTTTATTGATAATATACGCATACGATGTGTTATGATTGATGGTGGTGCTAGTATTAACATCATATCCTCCCATGCATATGACCAAATGTGGATACCTTCCAATTGCATGCATGGTAACCTGGTTATGTTGCGCTCCTTTAATGACACCATGACCTCTACCCTAGGTACCATTGTTCTCCATGTTTGCATGGGTCCCCACACTATCCTAAAACTTTTCTATGTCCTAGAAGGGGAGTTCTAGTATAACTTACTTCTCGGTCGACCTTGGATTCGTGTCACGGGTTATGTCCCTTCAACTTTACATTACTTGCCTCAAATTTGAACACGAGGGACATAATTACACCATCCCTTCTAACCCATCACCTTTCAAGACTTGTAAAATGCTATATCGGCCCAATGATGTGCTTGTACCAGTCAAGGAATCTACCACTATCACTACTTCACCTTCACCTACAAGCCCATCCACCAAAACTGCCACTACCTCTGCTACATCTAACCTCACTATCCCCACTGCAGCTGTAGCCTCTACCGCTGACACATCTGTTTCCCCATCATCTAGCAAGCCATCTATCCCTACTACCCACATACCAAATACTGATCCCTTAGAAGGTGTTTTTCAATGCCTCACTCTAGGGGAATACCACCTATATAATATCGACACCTTCCTCACCCCACAAGAGTATGGGAATCTACGTCAACACCCTAGCTATGACATCCGCATCGGTGATGTTTTTCCTTATGGCCCTCCCCACCTTCTCACAAATATAACATATGGGGACTTGATATTGCCACCTATAAACTTGAACCTCCATCCCAAGCCCAACCACATTCATCCGGCCTACACTCCCTCACTAACTAGTTCTTCACTCACACTTTTCTTCACCGGTGCATGTGGAAATGATTTGGCTTCGATTTTATGAACAGAGCCACCATACTTTGTCATTTCATGTACCTCTTGTAAATACAATGATCGTAGTTGCATTTTTTTAATGCTCCACCCTCCAAGAAGGTTCGCGTCGACCTCATCCGAATGGGAAATCTTCACCCACATTACCATCTTCACCCACGAGTCCATAGATCACGAATCTATTCCTCCTAACTTTTTTATTCGTAAACACCATTTCCTTGGGACTCGCCGACCTATCAACGCGATGAAGAATCCCCCTCTTCTCTCCCATTCCCGTATCCTAACATGATTGATGATGATACACCTTATATTAATGTCGTTTCAATGTCGGGATGATGAATCCATCCTAACTTACCTTGGTGCGAGAGATTCTTATATTCTTTGGTGCCCATTTTCATCCTCTATTATATTTCCATTTTTCCCCTTTTTTCTATGTGTTCTAAAACATTTTTCTTCAAATTTGGTGATCTAAAACTTTCTCCCTCTAGATTGAATGCCTTGAAGTGCTCACAACTTATTATTTTTCCCTAATGTGAAAGAAAAAATACATGCATGCCCTGTTTTGTGCCCTAAATTTCCAAATATATGGGTCTCTCATCATTTTTTTCACTTTTCCCGACCTTTGAGCTTGTGGTTGTTTGTTTTATGCTTTTTTCCTCAAAATATCTATCCCCATGGTCGTAAATTGCATAAAATCAATTTCCCTTTATTTTTGACCAAAAAATCCTTCATCCATGAAGAAAAAATTGATTTTAGAGGTCCTTGGCAAATTCTGTGTTTTTTTGACGGTTATACGGGTGTCATATGCCTATCAAATTCTATTTCAAATGATGTCTCCTACATGGCCATTTGTGGTTGGACGAGATTCAGGGGGTTTCTTATAAAAACTTAACATTTTTTGGTTTTGGAAAATTTTGCAAATGTTTCCCGCAACTCCGCAAGTCCTCGAGGAGGACACATGTCGTGTTCTTATTCAAAGGTGGGATGAAAGGCAAGCCGGGACTTGGAATTTTTTTTACCTTTTGGTGAAAAGTAAAAAATGTGAGGAAAGGGCCGTGGGTCCATAATGAACCATGGGGGGACATGTGGCAGGCAGGGAGAAAGGTGGAGCAGTTTGGAAAATCTCACCCTTTGGTGAAAAGGTATTATAGACCAAAATAGGCCTGTGCATCCACCAAGCCAATTAGGGGTGGACATGTGGTAGGGAAGGGTCAGAGGGGAGTGTAGACCGCGAAGGACTTAGGAATTTTTTCCTTTTTTGGTGAAAGGGATGAAAGTTGCGAAAGGGGCCGCGGGTCCGCCAAGTATAGTGGGGAGACATGTGGCGGGCAGAGCGGGTCGGTGGGTCACTGGAGGAAAAAGGGAATTTTTTCCCTTTTGGTAAAAAAGACTTAGAATGAGAATTTGAGGCATGGCTCTGTGAAAAATTAGAAGGAGACATGTGGTAGGGAAGAAATCGGAGGCGCGGCCCGCAGAGGCAAAGTGAAAATTTTTCCCTTGGAAAAGGGGAGTTAAAATGTGAAATGCGCCGCAAATCCTTAGAATAGAAGAAGTGACACGTGTCAAGGATAGAGGCGGAGGTGTGGGCCCATGGGGAAAAAAGTTGAAAAAATTCCAAAATTCCAAAAAGGGTGGAAATGTGTAGAATTGAACTATGACTTCAATGGGGCCCACCATATGCCACGTGTTAGCACCAAATTTCAAGGGCAGAGGGGCGGAGAAAAAGTCAAAAAAATTCATTTTTCCAAAGATGTTAAAAAGTCAAAAAGTGATCCCAAATCCATTCCCAATCGTATTTTGACATGTGGAGGGCTCAAATTGAAGGAAAAGGGAAAATCAATGGTAACTATGCATTTTTCATTTTGGTTGCCATTTTTGCTCCAGGAAGTGTGGAAATCAAAATTTTACATCAATTTTCATCAAATTTTTGGAAAATTCATGTCGTTTTTTCCTGCAAGGACCAATGCAAGTGGTTTTAGGGATCAATTTGTAGATTTGAGGTGTTTTTGAAATAATTTTTTTCCCACCCGTCCAAAATGTGAAATATCAAATCAAGAAGTTGCAGAATCAATTTTTTTAGGGATAAGGATGAAATAATGAAATGAAAGGGGCTGCATGCTTGGAGAATGAAAAACATGCCTCCACAATGGATAATGATGAAGGATTTGTAATGATTCACCTTTTTTGAAACACCTGACAACTTTGGTTGTAAATTTGTTAAATGTCCCTATCTGCTAATCATGTTGAAATTTTGTAACAAACTTGATGCTGTGCATATTCTTTTCTTGGGAAAGAAGGATCAAATGTAATAGAATGTTATATAATTCATGTTCTTTGACATGTAAAAGGTCAAAGAAACTTAGAATTTCATGGGAAAATTTGGGAAGAAGCCCATTCTTTGAGAAATCACATAAGAACCATTTCTAATTCCTTTTGGATCAGATTTGTATCATGTTGAATTGGTTTTAGTTGTAAAGCCATCAACAAGCTCTGAGGTTGTTCTTATAACATTCCCCGCTGATAAATTGGGACATTCTGGATTATTTTGTGTTGTCTCTTGGCAAAATTTGCATGCACTTGTGTTTTAGAATGTTTTCAATTTGTGTTTCTTGCTCCTGTTGTAGTATTGCATTCAAAATCTCTCTTGATCATACATGGTCTCATTTCTGGTTAATAGTTTAGTGGCATTTTCAATCTCACATTCAAAAGATATTTCATTTGATAAAGAGATAAAAAGATTTAAAATCACTTTAACTTTTTTGAATTTAGAGATTGTTTTTAAACCTTTGGCTGTACTTTAGGTCATGATAAAATAGAGGTTTCGAATGTTTTGTTAGTTCATCTACTTCAAGCTTTTGTGGTAGGTTGTTAAATATTGTGTAGAAGAGTGTAGATCTAGGTCTCCATTTTGTGCACATAGTCTGTTGAAGGAGTACCTTAACCCATTTTAAGCATTCCACTATTTAGGTCTTACAAATTCCTGTGCAAAGGTCCTTAAAGAATTTGGCAAATTCTCGCTAGTCTTGTCTAATATCTCCCACCAAAAATTCATTTAGAATAACTAATCCTACTCTAGACTACCCTTGCATTGCATCGTGTGTCAATAAAAAAATATAATCCATCTACAAAAATGTACAAATCAAATCAGGATCATCCAATGTCTTTAGTAACCCTTTCCTTGCATTGAAAATATCTCCATAATATGGGATTGACAACTTGTGAAAGTCAGATTTGGAGTGTTGATCATATTTTCCCAAGGCCCTTTCCATACTATTTGCACAAATTGAGTGATATATTCATCTCCTTCACCATTAGAGGGTTACAAAATAGGTCCTCTTACCTTGGTTGAAAGGAAAAACCAAAAATAGTTAGGACAAGATCAAGTCCTATTTGAGTGCTATCCATCTCTCCACAAATCTGAGTACCAGTTAGATCACATCCCCGGCTACAAAACGACACACATCATGATCTATCTGACTTTAAGCTTCATGCCATATCTCTAATGCTACTTAGACTAAAAAGGAGAAAAAATTTGGGTACCAACAGAATCATCGCTTGTTACCTTCGAGATATAAACCATGTTGAATGAATCGACCATCAAAATCAACATTAACACTCTGGATGACCCATACATTCTAAAGATCAGCCAATCCTTAGATGTTACTGAACAAGAAGCCTTCACCTCTTTCATTCGAGACCATAACAATGTGTTTTCTTGGTCCTATGCTGATATGCCTGGTATTGACCCAAAAATTGTGGTCCACAATATCATAACCATTCCTGATGCCAAACCCATCAAACAAAAGCTACGAGAAAATGCATCCTCGCATTGCTCTTTTGGTCAAATAAGAGATTCAGTGCCTTCTCTCAGTTTCCTTCATTCTACCCATTGACTATCCCTAATGGATTTCTAACATCATTCTTGTCACAAAGGTGACAGGGGGACTCCACATTTGCACGGACTTCCGTGACCTCAACCTCACTTGTCCCAAAGATGATTTCCCCCTACCCGACATCGACCAACTAGTTGATCTCACCACTAGCCATGAAATGCTATTGCTCATGGATGGTTTCTTGGGCTACAATCAAATATTACTAGCTCTAAAAGATCAACACAAGATTGGTTTCATCACCCCTTGGGGGAATTTTTTCTATCAATTCATGCCTTTTGGCCTCAAAAACACTGGTGCTACATATCAGTGAGCCATGACTTACATATTCTATGACATCATGCATTGCATACTAGAGGATTACGTAGATGATCTTCGGCCAAATCTAAACATCGAACCAAACACCTGACGGTCCTTAAAATCATCTTTGATCATCTCATCAAGTATTGTCATGTCTTCAACCAAAGAAGTGCATCTTTGTGGTGCTTTTGGAAAACTCCTAGGTTTCATCATTTCTTTGTGTGGCATAGAAGTCAATCCCGCTAAAGTCAAGGCTATTCTGAAAATTCCTCCACCCACTAATCTCCATCAACTTTGAAGCCTACAAGGAAATTTGTAATCTATTTGTTGTTTTATCTCACAACTTTCTGACCACTGTTAACCATTTCATCATCTTCTCAAGAAATACATTTCATTCAAATGGGATGAGGAATGCCATAAAGAATTTGAGGCATTAAAACAATACCTCCTTTAACCACCAGTTCTCATTCCTCCTAAATATGACCAACCCTTTTACCTATATATTTCTTCCACTGACCATTCTTTAGGTGCCATGCTTGCTCATCGCGACGAGCAACACAGAGAGCAAGTGGTTTATTACATAAGCCATACCCTTCTTGACTATGAAACTAGATATACCCATGCCAAAAACTTTGCTTAGCCTTAGTTTTTTTCGCCACCAAACTCTGCCATTACCTACTTAATCACAAAACCTTCATCATCACTAATACTGACCCATTACACTATATGCATGCCAAACCCTATCAACATCAACATGCTACACATTGGCTTATGCTTCTTACCGACCTTGAGCTCAAATTCATTCATCAAAATTCCATTAAGGGCTAGAATATCAATGACCATCTAACTTTGACTTCCCGACAAGTCTATAGCCACCCTTTCAGTGGGACGAACCCACTTACCAAATGACACTCTTCATCGATGGCTCCAAGTGTCGGCATGGAGGTGGGGCTCATCTTATCCTCATTCCTCTTGGTATTGAACCTATGCCTTTGTATTTCAAACTTGATTTTGATTATAAAAAAAATATTGCTGAATACGAAGCACTTGTATTTGGTCTCTAGGTTACTTATGCCTTAGATGTTAAGTCAATAAATATATTTGGTGATTCTTAGTTGTTCATAAATCAACTCAACGGTATATAATAGTGTTGTAATGAGATACTTCAATAGTATAAGCATCACATAGACATGCTTTTTACCACCTTTGACTATTACGCACTTCAAACCACCCCACGTTCTACCAATAAATTTACGGATACCATGGCATGTTTGGCCTCTCGGATACCGCTTCGCCCCCGACTCTAAAATATTTGTCATAGTACAAAGGCTACAACCACCCTCTTATTTACCTCATGAGCTCTAATTTGTCGAGATCCATTTCCTCTTACCCACGTGACATTTGGTATAAGCAATATGCAGACTATCTTTCCCTTTCCATTCTACCCACCGATTTTACTTGTAATAGACAACATGCCTTTCTTAAAGTGTCTCCCGTTATGTCATTATGGGTGGCATTCTTTTCAAGTGAGGTTTTGACAAACATTCTCTTACAATGCCTTATAAGTTCAGAAATTCCCTACACCATTAAAGAGATCCACGATGGAATTTGTGGAGGTCACTTTAGTGGTTTGGCTATCACAAAACACATTCTTCACCTAGGCTATTACTTGGCCAACCCTAAACCGCGATTGTTGTCATTATGTCAAACATTGCATGAAATTCCAGCAACATGCTAATCTTCACCACACACCTAGTCATTCCTTACAGGTCACATGAGACCTTTGGCCTTTCTCTCAATGGGGTTTGGATCTTGTTGGTGAGATCAACCCACATTCTTCACAACACCACGAATAAATCATAACCACTACCTAATATTACACTAAGTGGGTAGAGGCCATTCCTCTCATTTCTACAAAAGCCGAGAAAATATGTGAATTCATCAACCATCACATCATTTTTCACTTTGGTGTTCCTCACCGCCTCATCATTGATAATAGAAAACAATTAAAAAAAAAAACCCTATGCAAACTATATGATGCTTTTGGCATCCAAATCGAGTTTCTCATCACCTTATTACCCGCATGACCAATGGTCAAGCTGAATCAACCAATAAAACCTTGAACAAAATTATTATGAAGGTAGTCAATGATACTAGGAAAGATTGGCATATGCACATCCCTTTCACCTTGTGGGCTTATCATAATAGTATTCGCACTTTGACTACTGCCACACCCTTTTCTCTTATCTATGGTACCCAGGTTGTGTTACCTCTCGAAGGCTAGATTCCATCCCTCTACATCTCACTACAAGATGTGCTCAACGAAGATGACTTTTCCAAGATTGTTTGGCACAACTTGAGTTATTGGATGAACGTTGTGTTGGTGCCCATTTTGATCCTCTGCCATTTTTCCATGTTTCCCCTTTGCTCTTTGTGCTCTGAAATGTTTTTCTCTTAAATTGGTGGTATGCAACTTTTCCCTCCAGATTGAATGCCTTGAAATGCTCACAAACTTATTATTTTTCCCCAATTTGAAAGAAAAATACATGCATGCCCTGTTTTGTGCCCTAATTTTTTCCAAATCAATGTCTCTACCATTTTTCCACTTTTCCTAGCCTTTGGAGCTCATGATTGTTCATTTTATACATATCTTCCCTCAAAAATCCCTTGCCATGGTTGTAAATTGCCAAAAAACACTTTCCATCTATCTTTTGATCAAAAAATTCTCCACCCACGAAGGAAAAATTGATTTTGGGCATCCTTGGAAAATTCTATGTTTTTGATAGTCATATGGGTGTCCTTTGCCCATCAAATTAAAGCTCAAGCATCCCCTCATACGTGGCCATTTGTGGTTGGACAAGATTCGGCAGGTTTCCTAGAAAACTTAATGTTTTTGGTTTTTGGCAAAAAATCAAAATTTCCCCCATGCAGCTCCGTAGGTCCTAGAGAAGGTACACATGTCGCATGCAGAATGAAGGCGGATGGGTGGGTCGTTTTGTGCCTTAAGGAATTTTGGAATAAAAGTTAAAGTACAAAGGAAATGCCTAAGGCCTGCATCAAATCGGGGAAGGGAACATGGTAGCTTGTCTGCAAGCCCTCAAAGAAAATCGAGAATTACACGTGTCATATCCTCATCAATGATGAATCGGGGGTGGACATGTGTTGTGTTCTCATCAAAAGCGAGGATGGAAGGCTGGCAGAGGACTTAGAATTTTTTTTTTTTTTTGGAAAAAGGGATAAAAGTTGCAAAAGGGTCCACAAGTCTAGCAAATGAATCACAAAGAGACACGTGGCAGGTGCAGAAGGGAGTGCAGGCCACCGGAGGAAAAATTTAAATTTTGCCCCTTTTGTAAAATGAGTTAGAGTGAAAATTTGAAGCATGGTTCCACAACAAAATAGAGGGAGACACGTGGCAAGGACGGAGCAGAGGAGCGGACCCATGGAGATTTTTTTGTAAAAATTTCATTTTTCCTAAAAAGGTTTAAATGTGCAAAATTGAGCCACGATCCTAGATCTAATCATATTATGCCACGTGTTAGCACCAAATCTCAAGGGGGAGGGGCGGAGAAAAATGTCAAAATTTTACATTTTTCCAAAAATGTTAAAAAGTCAAAAAGTGATCCCAAATCCATTTCCAATCACGTTATGACATGTAGAGGGCTCAAATTGAAAGCGAAAGTTAGATCAATGGTAATCGTGTATTTTTAGTTTGGCTACCATTTGAGCTCCAAGAAGCTTGGAGATGTGAATTTTGCATCAATTTTCATCAATTTTTGGCAAATTCATGTCGATTGTGCTGCAAGGATCAATTTGCAGATTTGGGATGTTTTTGAAGTAAATTTTTTCCCTAGCCCATGTAAAAACATAAAATATCAAATCAAGAAGTTACAAAGCCAAATTTAGGATGGATAAGGATGAAATGATGAAATAAAATGGGCTTGCATGCTTTGAAGATGAAAAATGTTCCCCCACAATGGATAATGATGAAAGTTTTGTAATGATTCACCTTTTGAAAGAACAACTGGTAACTTTTTGTGAGTCTATTAGATGTCATTTTCCAAAAATATTGCAAAGTAAAGGTGCTCCGAATATTCCATTTTTGGAGGGAAGATTTGTGAGTAAGTGAGTGAAAAAGTTATATATTGCATGAATTTGTCATGCAAATGGTCGAAGAAACTTATAATTTCATGGGAAAATTTGGGAAAAATCCCATTCTTTGAGAAACCACCTGAGAACCATTTCTAATTCCTTTTTGCATCATATTTGTATCATGTTGAGTTGGTTTCAGTTGTAAAGCCATCAACAAGCTCTGAGATTGTTCTTATAACATTCCCCTGATAAATTTGGTCATTCTGGATTATTTTGTGTTGTCTCTTGGAAAAATTTGCATACACTTATGTTTCAAAATGTTTTCAATCTATGTTTCTTGCTCCTATTGTAGTCTTGTGTTTAAAATCTCTCTTGATCATACATGGTCTCATTTCTTGTTGATAGTTTAGTGGCATTTGCAATCTCACATTCAGAAGATCTTTCATTTGATAAAGAGATAAAAAATTTAAAATCACTTTACCTTCCTTGAATTCATAGATTGTTTGTAAACCTCTGGGTACACCTGAGGTCATGATAAAATAGAGATTTCTGGATGCTTTGTTGGTTCATCTGCTTCAAGCTTTTGTGGTAGGTTGTCAAAGATTGTGTGGAAGAGTGCAAATCTGGGCCTCCATTTGGTGCACATATCCTAGTTGAAGGAGTACTTTAACCCCTTTGAAGCATTCTGTTGTTTAGGTCTTACAAGCTTTTTGCAAAGGTCCTCAAAGAATTTGGCAAATTTTGGTTAGTCTTGTCTAAAATCTCCCACCAAAATTTCATTCAAACAAACCAATCCTACCTATAATACCCCTACATTGCATTGTGTGTCAACAAAAGAATATAATCCATTTACAAAAATGCACAAAGCAAATCAGGATCATATAATGTCTTCAGTAACCCTTGCCTTGTCTTGAAAGCATTTCCATCATTTAGTAGTGACAGCTGTTGAGTTTGAATAATGGGAAATTGATCATGTTTTCTCAAGGCCATTTTCATACTATTTACAAAAATTGAGGGATATCTTCATCTCCTTCACCATTTGAGGGTTACAAAATAGGTTCTCTTACCTTGGTTGAAAGGCACAACCTAAAACAGTTAGGACAAGATCAAGTCCTATTTGAGTGCTATCCATCTCTCCAAAAATATGAGTGCCAGTTAGATCACATCCTCGGCTACAAAACGACATACATCATGATCTATCTGTCTTCAAGCTTCATGCCATATCTTTTATGTTGCTCAAATTGAAAAGGAGAAAAAATTTGGGTACCAACACATTGTCTCAATTCTCTCAACCATCTCCAAATATACCAAAAATGTATCAAACGTGCCTATGAAAAATGTTTTCATGAATGAACCTTTCAGGTCGGTGACCTAGTCCTAAAGGAAAATCAACATGTAACCAAAGAAGAGAAAAGTAAATGGGGAAAATTTACCCCTAATTGTCTTGGACCCTATATCGTTACCCATGCCTATGGATCAGGTGTTTATCATTTGTCTTCACTCAAAGGTAAACCTGAACCTAAGCCCCTTAATGCCTTGCATCTTTGACCATTCTATTGTTGATATCAAGTCCTATATCACTTTTTGTCAGTTGATCACTCATCCCTTGAGCACTTGTTCCCCTTCTATGTTACCCATTTTTAGGATCCATGACTAAACAAGAATCATGTGATTACCCGTCACCATTTTAACCTTGTCTTCAATATGAGTACCATGGCTCTACTCATAGCATGATTCTCATGGATAATTTTCATCTTCTCCAGGATGGAATCCCATGGTTGTTCATCACTCAAAACCACCCCCTTTCATAATTAACTCCTGTGTACTATGGTTTTGTCATCCGAACAAAAATCCTACCCTTCCTCTATAGTCTTGTCCATGACTTAAACATCCAAAAAACAAAAAGGGATACAACTCCTTGAGTCAAACTTCTAGCAAAAGATGACTCCCTCAAAAGGGACATCTCTTCACTCTAATTCCACCACTATAAATAGATCACTCCCTTGAAGGACAACTATATCATAGTTATTTCACAAATTCAATAAAAATATCCGAAGCTTCCCGCATCAATCAACTTCACGAAGACCTCAAGGAGATAATATAATCATCCCATATAGACTTCCCACATTGATCAGTCTATTAAAAACAAATGAAGAAAAATATGAAATTTTTGTCATGGACTTGCTTATTCTTTATCCTGGGTTTCTTGTTATGAAAGACACGTTGTCGTACACTAGGTTACACTAAACCACCCATTCCCACCTCCTTTCCTTTTTAGCATAATTTCCTCATTACTCAAGGGACTTGCCATAAACGCAAAAAATTGTGATTATGCAACTTTCTTCACCCTTAGACTGGTTCATTATGTAATGCCTTTAGGGTCTTCTCTCGTTCATAAGCCCCTCTTAAGTATGGCTAACTCATTAGGGTTCTTATTAATTAAGCAGCTCTTTTACCACCTCTTACCATTCGCCTTCCTCATTACTTATTTATTATCCTATATAGGACCAGATTATTGAAACTTATATTTAAAAACCACTCAACCATGCCTGTGACCTAAACTCAACCATGCCTATGACCTAAACTCAACCATGCCTATGACCTACACTTAATCATGCCTGTGACCTATATTCAATAATGCCTAACTCTTACCAACCAATTCTTCTACTTCTTCATAATCTTCCCTAACTAATGGGAGAACAACATCGGCCTGAGTTCCCTTTTTGTCGAGACTATGTAGGTAGCACTCCGAGGGCATGTGGCCCTTAGAGGTTAGCTTGGTCACTCTTTACCCTAATCAATTTCCCCCCTTTTCTCTTTTCTACTCACATTATACCCTAGTTAGTTCCCATTGTATATCAATAGCTGGAAATTAGCCCTAATAAGCATAAACTCATACACATTTTTATTACATCATCAACTTATCCATTTATAATTTTCACATTTCCATTATGGCACAAATTTGGAAATTAAAAACCATACCCATTATATACATCAACATTTGTATCTCATATTACCAAAAACTTGGACATTAAAATAACCTAACTCAATCATGCCTAACTTGACCTAACTCAACCATGCCTACATCAACCTGACTCTATCTGTTTCACCTAATTCTAGAGTGTTTCTTTGAATGTTGATGAAACAAATAAGGGTAATGGGTTAAGAGGAATACCTGTTAAAATTTTGGTTATAGGTTGTTGTGCGCGTATAAATTCTGAATCCACAAATGATAGTGAGAGCTTCCTTTTTCTTGGAGGAACTACCTGAAATGGAACACAAGACCACCAAATAAAAGTTAAACAATATATGCAGTGGACTGCCTAGCATGTGCTAGATCCGGGAAGTGTGATACTTCCTAGACGGCTATCAATCCACTGTTTAAAGAAAATTAATGCGAGAAATAAAGGAAATCCTACTATAGTTAAAATGATTTAGGTATCTCATTCATCTACAATAAGAAAATTTATTCACAACAAAGCTATGCTATGATTGCATCGAAGGTCAAGGTCACCACAAGGTAATCGATGCTAGTTAGGATGAGATTCTAGGTAGTTTTGGGTATTTGGTGGAAGTTTAGGAGCTCTGTTCTTGGTTTTTGGTAAAAGACATAGAGACCGACGTCGGTTTGGTATGACTGGTATCGGTTTAGGCTAACCAGAGACAGCAGATGGGTAACCAACGTTGGTATGGTTGGGGTACAGAAACTCAATAAAATTTGGTGGGTGATAGATATGAGATTAGATGAAGATGGAAGGGAAATGGCAAGATTTGTATGGATCTGAGGTATGCACATGAATGATTAAGGTCTAGGTATGGGAAATGTAAGGGTGTGGATAAAAATATGGTCAAGTTTTCATGGAGGTAAATGATGGGGGATGGAAATGAGAATGAAACTAATAATAGATGTAAAAGGATCTACCAAATGATAAATGGATAAGTGTTGGTTAACAAAACTTACTATTTGTATGAGCTTGATGCCTAGTTGGTAATGGTGGGTGATCAAATGGAATGAACTTGATGTAGTGCTAGCGCTTCCCCAGATGCTCTCATGAAGGTAGATGGTTGTGTGATTGCTTCAGGTATTGGCTATGGATGCTCTGATGTGTATACTAACATTGGTTCTACTTGCGTGTAGCTATGATTTTGCCACTTTTTCTCTAAAGATGTGATTATCTCCCAAAAATGTGCCAACCCATGAAATAAGGTTGTTTTTGGGATTAAATGATAATCGATGTAGTTCCAGGCTTAAGCTTTGAATCGGTGGCGGTTAAGGGTAACCGGCATTGGTTAGGGTGGGATTTCCTAGGTTTACTAAACTAGGCAGATCCCCTTGATTTTTATGGGATCTCATTTCATTTACCCCGTGAATTAGCATGGAATCTTCCTTCTAATGGGTAGGAATGTGGTTAGAGGGAATGTAGGCATTGATTTTTAGGGTTTGGGTAGGTATTAGTTAGTTATGACAACTTACTAAGAATAGGTCTTAGGGTGAGGTGGATAGATGAGGTGTCTAGGTGAGGTGGATATGTGGGCATTATCCCAATTAGGGTACTTAAATAATAAATATTGTGAGGATAATGAATTAATTTAATTTAAATAATTAAATTAATATTATAGTGGGGTGAAGGGGGCCATGGCTAGGTGGATGTGTTCAAGGTATTTATTTAATGAGGGACCAAGGGGAGTATGACCTAATTTTAGTGTCTACATTATCATGACTAACTCGACCTAACTCAACCATGCCTACATCAACTTTGACTCCACCATGCCTACGTGACCTTGACTCTATCATGCCTAATCCACTTGATTTCCACCTATATAGATATAGCAATGAAAATTAAAACAATTACACCATCCATACTATAAATACCATCATCTATAAATTGGAAAGTTTGTGTAAACATACATGTGAACATAGATACAAATAATAATCACAATCTCTCAAAAGATCTCATATACAACCTCACCATCTTCGGCACACACACTTATATATGTTCAAAAGAAACAAAAATTATCATATGTAGCCTCATCATCTTCAGCAAGCAGGCTGTATACATATCAAAAATGTGTCAAAAACATGGATACACTAATCATAAATGATGACTAATCATTAGCCCACCTGATATCCATCCACGTCTCATCAATATCCTCTATCTCCCCTCTAGTGGGGTGCCCTGCCTACCTCTCTCTACCTTGCCTCGATATGTCTCTTGATGGTCCCTCACCTAGAGCTGGCCTTTGTGCACTGGTAGTCTCACCCTAAACCTCGTCCTAGGGATTTTCAGCCCCTTATACTCTCTACATTGTGGGTATGTAACCTGTCCTCTCACTTGAGGCCTCGCTTTGCTCTATACTCACCATAGGATAAAAATCTATCCCTACACCATTAACTGATCTTGATAATACCACACCTCACCTAAGGCATCATTCAACCTTCCTATAGGTACATGTGGTGGTGCCATCAGCCTCGGCCCCTATACCTATCTCTATGGACCTGTCACCGCTAGTACATGTAAAGAGGGACCATGTCCCTATGCCTATGCCTATCTCGATGGACTCTGTCCCACCGCTTTGTCTTTATTCGGGCTCAAGGGCCATAACCCATGCATGTGCAAAGGTGGCCAAATAGCCCTATAAACCTATAATCTACACCCGTAGGAGCTCACCTATTTCCTATCCCCATCTCCACCTTGTGTTGGTACTTGTCCCTATGATACCTAGGA
Organism: Taxus wallichiana var. yunnanensis; assembly: GCA_018340775.1. Classification (NCBI taxonomy): domain Eukaryota; kingdom Viridiplantae; phylum Streptophyta; class Pinopsida; order Cupressales; family Taxaceae; genus Taxus; species Taxus wallichiana. The sequence goes on along the minus strand of CM031242.1, from coordinate 777,136,593 downwards.
TTGTAGAATGGCCACATGTTCTTACAAAATAGCAACATGTGCCTCTAAGAATATTACCTACCCTTGCACTATAACCAATTATGTAATTAGGGTATCCACCTACCCTTGTAGGGCATCCCTCTACACTGTGATGGTGGTTAAATTTGGCTGCCCTAGCCTTGGTGGTACTACTCGTAAATGTGTGTCCCACCACTACCTATATCTATTAGTCACCTTGGCATCATCAATCCGCTAGTCTATCACCTACTCCTCCTGCCCTGTCGGCACTATCGGCTATGGTAGAGGTAGAGGCCTCTCCACATCATCCCTCCTATACTTGTGGGAAGGGTGGAGGTATATCCTGAAGCAGCCCAAACTACCATCTAACCCTATCTACAGGTATCATCTTGTGCTCTCTTGCACGTTGCCCCTCTATCCATTAGAGCAGTTGTAGCTCCTGTAGCTCCTCTGTCATCCACCCATATGATGGAAAACCACATAGGGCCTCCAAATGATGTCCACACTAGACAAACCCTCTAGAAATCACCTATAATAGGCTACATCGTGTGTAGCTCTAGCAGCTCGATGCTCCCCAATCATAGGAACCCATCACCTAAATCCCACCCAAAAAAACTTTGCTTGAATGCATCATCCCGTGGTATACTAGCTAGATACACACACACAATGTGCTCATATGCCCAATAATGAAGTAGGAAATTACAACACAAGCTAAACCTCCATAGCCACCCATAAGCCCATAGCTCTTTGTATAATTGTACCGAAACATGGGTTCCCATACAAAATGGGTCCTTTTCTCCACCATGTCATGCGAGAACCCCATCAATGATCATGGGGATCTCCCACCCTATGCATCTCAGTAGTGAAAAGCAATAGAATGCATCCATCGAAACACTACCAGTCTCATCTCCTCCGAATGGGCCCTACATATCCCCATAGCTCATCTTTGGATCTATGGAACCCAAAATCTAGAATCCCCTCACCAAACAAGGTCAACATCAACTCCTCGGATGCCTTTCGGAGATATAATACACCTCTGTCCCCACTATCGGTAGCCGCAGGATCCTGTACATATCCTCCGGGGTCTCACCCATCGCGGATGGAAGGTATTGGTTGCTGACTCCCATCTATTGATGAGAGAGACCATCATACTCATCTCCCAAAATACGTGCTGAAGCATCGACCCTAATCGGAAAACCTCTGCAACATGGCACCAATCTTCGGCTGTCACACTCCCTCCTACCTCCACAAGCAAGGGAGGTACCCTATCCTGCATTCATAGCTGGTCCTTGGCCTACATTCAACCAATCACACACATTATTAAAACTTGATTTTACCCAACATTGACCTTCAACCCCTCCCTTCTTCCTAGCCCCTCACCCGCTATCTATTTTACACTCTTTACCCTAACCACTTTCCCCTTACCCTTCCTAGACCTCTATCCCTTTCACCCTAACGAGCACCAATTACTTCCTAATCGTAACCATTCCATTCTAATTGGCATGAGTCACCTAATACTTGACTGATTCCGGCCACATACTACCAATGTTAGCCATACCTTGACTGGCATCGGTCACTATTATCTCGCCAAACCCAAAACCCCAATTTCCTTTACCTAATTTCTTTCCCATTTTCCCTATGAACCTACCCACACCTCACCTAACTCCCTCCCCAACCCTCTTCCCCCTACCTCTGACCTTTCCCACCCCCTCTTTCATTCATTTAACCACAAATTTCAATTATTTTAACCTCCCTACCTCTACCCCTCTACATTTCCTTCTTCCTATCTCCAATAACAATGAAAGGATTAGATCTTACCTTATCTTGATGTCACCTCCATGGTGGCACGTCTAGTTGCTATCTTTGGTGGTCCACCCAAACCCTCTCCTACCTCCACCATGTCCAAATCAACCTCCAACCTCTCTACCAATCACCTCCTCTACCTACTCTCTGGGGACCCATCTACCTAGCTCTCCTCTCCAACTGGATCTCTCCACCTTAGCTCGATACAACCCCACATAATTTCCTCTTGCACAAGGCACAAAAGTCTCGTGCTCTCGTCATTTTCACAAAATCCAAAATGTACAAATGAATCTGTATTATATGGATTTTTCCTTTTTATATACCCACATCGACTTGACCGGCGTCGGTTATACCTAGATCGACATCAATCCTGTGCCCTAACACACCATGGTTGGTTATACCTAAACCGACAATGATTGATTTGCCCTTGAAAACTATGGTCGGTTTACCTATACCATCACCAGTTCATTATGACCGGCATTGGTTACCTATCATACTCCTATCAATACCCTTTCCCCATTTCTGACCAAAATTTACCCTTCCCCGCCACTATTTGACCTTACCCACCCTTATCGCAACCTACCTCCAAGCCTACATTACCTATCCCTATCCTTAATTACATTTAGGGACTTGTTATTTTACCCATACCTCATCCCTACCTCGTGCCATGACATAGCTACATGGACTGAAACATTGTTAGTCACCAGAACTCATGTGCTTGTTATACCTTGTGACACTGTTACCCGTGTTGTTTGACCTAATGACCTTACCTTGCCTATTTCCATGCTATTTATCCTGACCCAACCTTTGGTGTACCAAAACATACCTAAACATTCCTGCACCTAACCTACGTTGTGTTTCCACACCATATCCTATGCCTTGGATACTGAAATCACTTCAACCTTATTTGGATAAACCTATCGACCTTGGAATATTTATAGTTTATAAGCTCAACTCTGAGTCATGTCACATTTTATAACATGTGCATGTGTTTGATAGCCATTACCTTAGACCTTGGTCCATTTACTTATCAGCCTATTTTTTGACCTCTTCCCTTTCCCATAGTCACCCACATCTACGCTCCTTTTCAGCACATCCACATTTCATCAAACCACTCACCACTTCTCTTCCACCTCACCAGCTCCTGGTTTGATGGGGATCACCTTCACCCACACATGGGGCAGCCACTTCTTATATTTGTCAACATCACTTACCAATACAAGCTACCTGACAAAAAGAGTCAAATGAAGACACCTAAATTTGGTTACATTCCCCTTAGCCCTTGATCGGATAACCAACTTAAACATGGGCACCTAACCATGGCCCCCTTTCACCCCACATTAATAATTAATTTAATTATTTAAATTAAATTAAATACCCATCCTCACAATATCCTCTATTTTATTACCTTAATTGACCTAAGTTCCACCTCACCTAGACACCTCACCCAGCCATCTCATCCTAGACCTATTCTTGAAATGTTCCTATAACTAACTACAACTAAGTTTTACTTTCCTTAATGAGCTAAGATTTGTTCTAACCCTAAAAGCACATGCCTAAGATTTCTCTAACCACATTCCCACTCATTAGAAGGGAAGCTTCCGTTCGATCCATGAAAAAAAAACCAACTTGGCCTAAGAAATTAGAAATATCATCCCATTTGAGAAAACCTATGGAATCCCACCTTAACCAATGCTAGTCATACCTAAACCAATGCCGGTAAAGATAGAATCATCGTCGCTTACCATTTATTCACCTTACCAACCTTGTTGGGAGGTTGGCACATTATAAAATCAAGGAAGAGAAAGAGGAGCTACATGCAAGCGTAAACAAGGTCTTTTTGTGCATCCAAGCATTCATAACCATCATCCAAACAAATCTAGAAGCATTGAACCCACGATAGCATTCCGGAAGCACCGCTGCATGAAACCAAACACCATTTCTCCGATGGACCATCACCTCCATCCATCCATCAAACCTACATCACAATAATTATCTTGTTAACCAACATTCTTCTATTTTTGTTCTAGTAAGCTCGCCACTCTCGTTATTAGTTTCTACATGAACTCCCACTTCCCCACCATTTATCTCCATACAAGTTTGATCATTCCTTCACCCACTCCATAAAATCTCCCATACCCGATCACAGTAGACACCTCTCGATTATTTCCAACACCTCCTCAAGCTTACACCCACTCCTCATCATCCTCGAGTTGGTCTCGACAAATACCTAAACCATGAAATATTGAGTTATTGAAAATACATAGTAATTGTCATCGGTTATTATCAAACTATCATCGGCCATACAAGACCGATGCCGGTCTCTATGTTTCATACCCTTCCCAAGAACATAGCCAAACAACTTCCTACCAATTAACCTAAAACAACCCATAATTTGACCCCTGACCAGTCCCAAGACCTTTATAGTTACTTCATCCTTTAGATCCAACTATAGCCTACCCTATTGTGATTAAAATTCTTATTGAACTTGAATGAGATACCTAAATCATATCAACTATAGTAGAAATTTACTTATTTCTTGTGTTAATTTGTTTTAAACAGTGGATTGACAGCCATCTAGGAAGTATCACACTTCCTGGAACTAGCATACGCTAGGTATTCCACTATCATATATCATTTAACTTCTCTTTTATGGCCTTGTTTTATATCACAGTAGTTCCTCCTAGCCAAAGGAAGCTCTCATAATCGACATTGGGTCAAGAAGTCGAATGCGTGCATCAACCTCCAACCAACCCATTTAACATGTATTCCTCCTAGCCCATAACCCTATTTGTTTCATCATTCAAAAATGTAAAGAAAATGGTGAAACACCTATTTTGTGGTGTTTCATTAAGAAATGCTACATTTGTGACCTTTTGAGTGTGGATGGATAATTTGAATTTCATTGATTTACTTCTACATGAAACTATGTAATAAATCCTTCGATGAAAATAAAATTTAATACTTTCTTTGCCCTCCACCTTTTGAAATATCTAAGCATTTAAAACTTCTAGGTGGACTTTATTACTACTTCACACATGGTATTGACCTGCCGCCAATATTTTATAGCTTGCTTCGTGTTTGGAGTCCATTTGTGTAAAGCTCCACATAGAGGTAAATGCATCCCCAAAGTCTCTTCTTTTCTTGAATCTTCTGACAAAGGCATTGAGTTGACATGTGATCTCTTCTACGACTCCTTTGATTTTTTCTTGAGTTTGTAATGGGACTCATTATGCATTAACACGAGGATCATATATTTAGTAGGTAGCTTACATTGAATCCACGTGGAGGTCCCACAAGAGTTTGGAATTTCATTGCTCCTCTTTTGTTTTGGAATTGCATCGGGCCGACATGTGGTACCTTCTCGCAAGTCCATTACATTTTTCGACTTTCTCACCGTGATTTAGCTTAGTCCCTTCAAAAATTACTAGAGGATTGAATCCTTTCATATTTAGTCTGATTATCTTAGAACTATCTTGATTACTCACAGTAGGGATCTATTTGTTATCTAATTTCAGTAGGTGGAGGAAATTAGATAACAATTTGGCGACTCCTGGGGGTCCATTAGCTTTGATAAATTGCAACGAACCAGTTGTCTATGTCTATTCATTGGGCATGGAGTCCATTGTGAATGGATCTAAACCTTGATTCCAGAGTATTCAGAAGTTCCTTTGCTTGTTTCTGTAGCCGTTAGTTGATCCTTTGCATTTTTTCAACTCTCATAAGAAGACTCTACAATTTGTTTTTGTGAGAGTAGAAAATTGTTTTGAGATTGAATCTCACTCATTGTAATTTTGAGGTGAAGGATAGATCGGATTCTCGAATGGGATGTCAATCGATATTGCAGAGGTGTAGAGGATTTATTATGATTCATTCTAGAGAGAGTCAATAAGGTTGCCTCCTGATTTGATTTTAGTTTCTCTCGCATTTGTTTTACTTGAAGTTTTTAATTGTTACAGAAACCGTGGATCCCCTGCTAAAAATACTAGAGGGCCCGGTGTATTATACCACCAAAGAAATATAGAAAAAATCTATATACAAAATATCAAATCATACATGCCTCAAGTAAGACATGAAATTTTTGTAAAAGCACTTGTTCTATTGAAAGAAAATCTACTCCTACTCCTACACTAACCAGACTAGGAAAAGCTAAATAAACCTCAAACAAGCGGGATAAATAGATTCCCTTCCTTATAAATTACATCCATTTGATTAATTTAGCAATGGATATAGGCTGTAATAAGAGTGAAAATTTACCTTCCACTCCTCTACCCATGGTATCAAAAACAAAATAAATACCTCTTCAAAATGTTTATTATTTTATTGGAGGTGTTGTAGCTGACACTTAGGGATTTGAAGATTATCCTCATGCTCTTAAGTGAGCATGACTAGTGTTGGATTCTCCCTTAGCTATGATGAGGAAAAAATATTGATGAGGATTTCCTGCATACTTTCATGAATGGAGTTGTTTGCATGTTGATTTTGACTTTCTTGTGCATATGCAAACAATTGATCCTCTATCTTGATGACTGGTATGGAAGTGGTGTCATCCTTGTATTCCTTTTCCTCCCCTATTGTGGTAGTTTTGTCAGCAAGTCCAAACTCTTTGATTGAATATCATGAGAAGTAGGTTATTCTTGTTGGGGAAATGATGTAGCCTTTTTCTATGGGCTCTTCTTTGTTAAGACATTCCTCCAATTCAGATAAGCAATCAAGCTCATCATCTTCCTATTGTGCCAAGGTCTCTCCCTCTTGCATGATGGTCTTTGAGTCTGCAAATTTTTCATCATGTATAGCTTCATCTTCAAACATGAAGCTCGTGAGATCAAAATCTTCTAAAAAATATGGTTTTTGGAGAGAATGTGTTGTCATGCAAATGTAAAACAAGGAAAATAATGATTTTTGAGCATGAAAACTATACCCCTGTGTTAAAGTTTTCAAGTCCTATCATTTAAAGACACCCTAGGTCTTTCAAGTAAGTCTAAGTGACGTCCCGATTAATTTTATCTCACCCCTAGGTGATTTAGGAAATTCCATTCATTCCCACTAGGTGATTTTAGGATTTCATTTGAAAGCTATAGGAAATTGTGGGAAGGGCTATCATTGGCCTTCCTAGGGCTGGGGAAACCCCATGGAGTGGAGAAGAAGATGCTAAGTGGATGTGGAGGTGATTCAAAGGTCTTAGGAAATCATGGAAATTATTCAAGAAGATTTTGGAAGGACTCAGAGAAGTTGGGGTAGTTGTCTAGAATTAGGGTTCATATGCCTAGTCAGCACACATAGAGTTAAGAGAAAAACAAAGCATCAATGGAAAGATAATTCCAATCCCTACATTATGGTGAAATCATTTTTTTCACAACACTTTGGTGTATGAGTTCTCCTTGGCCCTTACCCTTATCTATTTCATCATTTTGAAAAGGTTAAGAAAATGGTGAAATAATATGAAGATTTCTCAATCGGGTGACTTCATGGTTATCTCGTAAAAACCTTCCTTTTCTTCCCATTCTTCATTTCTTTAGCACTTTTTTGTATGATATTTCTTTCTTTTCATGGCATGGAGAGTTTGGTGACCATGATGAAGCTGATTTTGATTAGTAATGGAGGACCGGTGTTTGGAAAAGCAAGAACAAGGCCATGACATGATGAGAAGATATGAAAGAGAAATGAGGGGGAAGAAATGGCTAAGTGCCGGATTTGAATATTCAAAAATATTGATGCAAGGTTGCGAAGAATTTTTTCATGTCTAATGTCCTTGACCTTAGGGACATGAGGGACATCAAATTCCATGGTGAGAAAGAGGATGACATGTGTCCTTGATTTGACGCTAGGGGATTTGCTTGAAAAAACACTAGAAGCACTAGGGGTTGAAATCCGGTCACGTGGATGACAAAAAGACTCCCCATAGGGGCTGGGCACATTTTTCTATGTATTATATCCCTGACCTCAGGGACATGAGGGACATAAAATTCCACAGTGGTCCTAGAGCTAACATGTGTCCTCGATCGACAATGAAGGAATTTGAGCTCCAAAATGCACCTAGGGGATGAACTGTCAAGTATGGAGGTCACATGAGGGTCCCAGAGGTCACATGGGGGATGGGTACATTTTTCCAAGGTTTGTGTACCTAACCTCGGGAATTTTGGGACATAAAATCACACCAGATCCTAGTGCCGACACATGTCCTCCCAAAATTCACTAACTCTTGAACCGACTTCAAGAGGGTAACTTAGAATGATGATAACTTGCTCTCCTGATGGAATTTATTGGTGAAATGTTATATGATATTGACTACAAATGGATTTTTGAATTGAATAGTGGGGGTAAAATGTCTTGATTCATCCATTTGATCCCTGAAAAAGAGGATTTTCGATTTAGTACTCCACTTGTGCCTGAGAAAAATTGCCTCAGTAAAATCTATGCATCAAAGTGTTGTGAAAAATATGATTTCACCATCATGTAGGGCTTGGAATTATATTTTTGGTGAATTTTTTTACTCCTAACTCCATCCTGGGCTCCTAGAATCTTGTTTTGAAGCCCAATAACTATTTTAGGCCTATGTACTACCTAAGCTTGAACCCCTTTTTACTCAGACTACTCCAAGCCTTTCAAAACTTCCCAAACCTTCCAAAATACTTTCAATGATGTTATAAGGTCTTAAATTTGTCTCCATGTTGAATTTGGCCCTTGTAATCCAATCTTGGGGTTGATCTAGTCATGGGAAGGCCAGTCTAACCCTTCCCACAACTACCTATAGTTTTGTAAACAAACTCCTAAAATCACCTAGGGAATGAATGGAATTTCCTAAATCACCTAGGGGGTAAGATATAACATTAGTTAGGAGGTCATTTGGACTGACTGGATAGATTTGAGGTGTCTTAGAATGATATACTTGAAAATTTGTGCACAGGGGTATAGTTGTCATGCTCGGACATTGTCAATTTCCATGTTGCACATTTTCACAACAATAGAGCCACCACAAGATGTTTTCCCTCTTGATGAAACCCATGCCTCTCTCATTTAGGAGTTTCCTCCTCCTTTAGAACAGGGTACCATTGGTGCACCTATCATTGATCCCGAGTCCAATGAGATGTTTCCTTGGATGTAGGAAATAATTTTCCTTGATACCCGCACTATGCAGCAAGTGGCAACTCCTGATCTATCAGTGATTGTCTCATTGGCCAAATAAAAATATCAAGAAATCTCACACATACAACCTCACGTTTCTATAGTGGGGAAATAGGTAATCAATACATCAAAGTAGCTCAGCCCAGTAAATCAAGCCCATGGATGAGATGACACCAAATGACTATGAAATGATCACAATTCAATTAGGGACTGACAATGCATGAAGGGTATTTGCACATGTATTAGTAATCTTCCACTCGCATGGTGGCAAGGAATGAGTATAAGAAAAATATTGATGAATTGAAGGATAAAGTGAAAAATCTATCATTCTATGTGCAACATCTAGTTGATCTTCTCGAGGAAGTTGCACCCATCATTAGCTTCAACCGAATCCATCAAGAAGAAATACTAGTTCACAATATAGGGGCAAGAGAATAATTAATTGGTCAAATCAATCTCTGAAAAGGAAATTCAGTTCTCCAATAAGTGGTCAAACTCTTCACCTATATGTGTGCGGAATCAAATAGGACATGAACACTCAGAAGAACTTCTAGAAAAAATGGACTATTAGCAACCTTTAGGCCCAATAGTAGATGAAATGAGCAACACTCAATGTCGGGAGTTTATTGACGGAATATTTTAGAAAAACCCTCGAAGACTTATCACGTGTATGGGCGAGGTCCTTAGCAATCAGGTTTAAGACAATCAATCGGGCCATCATAGACCTAGGTAAAAAAGAGGAACAAGCATTCAAATTGTAGGATAGTATAAATCAGAAAAATCAGAAGCTTGGAGTGCCTACAATGTTTAAATATACAACTACGGATGAGTTGATTGGTCCATTTGAATATTATTTCAAGAAAGAGGTATATAACCCCTCATCCTTCACTAAGGATACCCTCGAATTACTCTTAGAGATTCAAGCCTCTACTGCAGCTTATTGTAGAGAGAAACATTCATCATGGTCTAGGAAGTGTAAGGAAATCAACAAGATGCCCGATGGATGGATAAAAACCTTGAGCTATGTTCACATTCCTCATGTCAACAAAGTGCAAACCGCATCATCTCATTTCAGTAAAGAGCTTGGAGGAATAGAGACCTTCTCGAGAGCATGAAGTGGAATCCTTTTGTTGGCTAGAAAATTTGTTGGGTATAAAAACTTATGGATTTCTTTCCAATGCTCGGGAATCTAAGTCCCTCTACTTAACCAAAGGCAGCTATCATATATGCATACATAAGAAAATGTGGATTTATGTGGTGGCCTTTTGACCAGGGATCAAATAGGGGCACTTGAATGACCCCGTGGAAAAGCTAATAATCTTTTGCTAGGAAATACTTTATCTGTCAGAGAGAGGAAAGGGGAGTGAGAAAGAGGTAGGATAACTAATGTTGTGGGTAGAAAATAAGATTCCTACACACACACTAGTTAGAAACTTCAACACATGCATTTATGATAAGAAACAACCCCGTGAATGGTAATAAGACAAAATAGAATTTGATGAGCACCAAGTTTCAAGAAATCCCTTAGTCAAAGAAAGATAGAAAATCCTTCTTCTTATATTGATGCTTAAACAAAAGTTTTACATAGTGGGGGAATGGAAGTAATTTGAGAGTGAAGGAAAGTAGAAGAAAATGGCTATCTCCTTTTCTTTCTATAAGTAAAATTCACTCTTGAGTTTACAGGATCGATTTCCAACCCTTTGAAATGGGAATGGCATTATAATTTATAGAATGAGAGGTGACTTATTGTCTACCCCCAATGGCTTTTCATATGTCCTTGAGAAAATTAAAACTTTCAACTTTCTAGAGAATATTAAGTCCTTTTTTATAACATAAAGGTGACTTACTACATTAGGAACATTAGGACATATGAAAAGTGCAACCCCAACATGAAATTATAATATTGGAAAGTGAGAGAAAGTTGGGGGAAGAGGAGAAATAAAGAGAGAGAGAGAGAGACAGAGAGAGAGAGAGAGAGAGAGAGAGAGAGAGAGAGAGGAGAAGAGATGTCGTTACTCGATGAAGTCTTTTGATCCTTGTTGATGGAAATCTCCAAATGCAAAGTGAAACTCTAAATCTTTGAAATCGTTGCACACTATGAAACTTCTGGAAATTAGATCACGAATGCTCAATAAGTTGAGTGAATTTTTCTGATGATGACCAAATCCTAGCATGTGTATGATATAAATGTGAGTGTCGAAAAATATTGTCCAATTCCCTGAGATGATCACCCCTCTATGTCTCATTATGCCAAACTTTCCCTTTGAGAACAACCTGTTATTAATAGTAAGTGTCCAGATGGAAGGCTTACTATTTTTAGTGAGAGGTGATTTTTTCCTCTTCTCGACCATCGTGATGTGATGAACTCCCTCATTCAATCCTATGCACACTACCCTTGCCTCGACCACTTTTTGGGTTGACCTACTATTTTTAGTAAGCACCCATATAGGGAACTTAATATTTTTAGTAAGTGGTCATTTTAACTATTTTCTACTTTGGAAAATCATTCTAGCTTCCTGGTGACCTTGGGTACACACTGCTGATTTCATCACAACTACTTTTGATGATGAATTTCCAAACATAGCAAGTCTGTATAGGAAAACTTACTATTTTTAGAAAGTGTGTTTCCAATGCTCGGTTTGTGATGGAACATATTTTTTTAGACTCATCTCATCATCATGACCACATCCTCCAAATTTCACATAATTTTTCCCACTAGAATGCTAGGAAATAAAATTTAAAATTTTCACCTAGCAATGGCTTCGAGCATGGAGCTGCCATGGCAGCCATTAATGGAGCTCAAAATTTACAGGTCTATTTTTTGTCTCCATTTACAATGAAAAAAACTCCATTGTGATAGGTTTTTCATTTGGATCTCGTGTGCAAGTTTTTAGCTTGTTTCCATTCCTTGAATGATGAAAACTCTAACAAATGTGAGCCGGTGCACGAAGTGAGGATTTTGTGGCAATAAATAATTTTGGGAACCATTTGACCTCTAGTTTATTACATCATGATCATCTTGAAAATATGGAATTCTATAGAAGACAAAACCTTGATCTGATTTGTATCTTATGAGATATGAAGATTTCTCGATTGGGTGATGTTATCGTGCAAATGTACATCATGGAAATTGACAATTTCTAAGCGCGACAAACTATACCCCTATGCCAAAATTTTCATGTTTTATCATTCCTAATCACCCCAAGTCTAATCCTTCAGGTCTAGTCACCCCCTGTTTGATGTCAAATTGATTCCCTAAGTTATTTAGGATAGTCAATTGAATCCCCTAGGTGATTTTAGGAAGTTCTTAAAAGATGCCATCTTCTGGCATTATTGGGAAGGGCTATCGTTGGCTTTCATAGTCTTTGGATCAACCCTCTTGGAGTAGAATGAAAGGGAAAAATTCAACATGTCAGTGAATTGAAGACCTTAGAACATCATGAAAATTATTTTGGAAGGTTTTGGGAAGTTTTGAAAGACTTGGAGTAGTCTGAGTAAAAATAGGGTTCATAAGCCTAGGCAGTACACAGACGTAAAATAGTTGTTGGGCTTCGAAGAATATTCTGGGAGCTCAATGGAGCTAGAAGTAAAATAAAACATAGTAATAAATAGGATTACAAGACCTACATGATGGTGAAATCATATTTTTCACAAAACCTTAGTGTATAGGATTTGCAAGCGCGCTTTTATGAGGCACAAGTAGAGTCTCAAATAACAAATCTGATTTTTAAGGGATCACATGGATGAATCAAGACATGAAACCCCAACCATTTGGTTCACAAGTCCATTTCAATTTAGTATCATATAACATTTTTCCAATAAATTCCACCGAAGCTCAATTTATCATCGCTCCACGTTGCCCTCTCAAAGGCGGTTCACGAGTTGGTCAATTTTGAGAGGACATGTGTCAACACCAGGATCTTGGTGGTATTTTATGTCCTCAAATTCCTTAAGGTCAGGTACACCAACCTTGGAAAAATTTTCCTAGCCCCCTTTTGACCTTTGGGACCCTCATGTGACCTCTAGACTGGACAGTTCAGCCCCTAGGTGCATTTTTAGAGCATCCATTCCCTTTCGTCGGATCAAGCACCACTTGTCACCACTTGTGGAAATTTGATGGCCCTCATCATGTCCTTGAGGAAAAGGGGTTTAAAAATGAAAAAATGTTCCTAGCCCTTATGAGGATATTTTTGGTCATCCACGTGACCGACTTTTAGCCCCAGTGCATTTTTGGAGCATCCATTCCCTATCATCAAATCAAGCACCATGTGTCAGCTCTAGGACCACCATGGAATTTAATGTCCCTCATGTACCTGAGGTAAGGGGTATAAAACATGTAAAAATTCACCTAGACCCTATAGGGAGTCCTTTGGTTACCCATGTGACCCACTTCTAGCCCCTTGGTGTTTTAAAGATGATTTTAGAGCACTCATTCCCTACCATGGGATTTTCGCCATGTGTCGCCATCTTGGTCATTATGTAAATTGATGTCCCTCATATCCATGAGGTCGGGGACATTAGGGAAAAATATTGCACCAAATCCAACTCAAAAATTTGAAAAAATTTCTAATTGTTAGCTTGCTTCACATTACTTATTGTTGCTTCTCACTACCGAGAGGAAAAGTTATAGAGAACACCTCACTCCACCATTACCAAAGATTGAACCAGCTCCATCACAAAGACAAGATCCTTCACTCCATGATGGCACATAGGTCTCAGAAGAATAATTCATTGAGATAAGAAAAATAAATGGAGAACAGAGAGGAAGAATAGTGAAAATCCTCATTTCCATAAAATGAAGATTTGAAGATATCTTGCAAACCAGTGCATGGATTGAAAAACCATATTTTTTTGAGTTCTTCTCTCTTGAAGACCATTAAAACCTCATATTCAAAGCTCCAATTTGTATCAAGGAATGCTCATAGTGAAGAAATCCCACTTCGCCCAACGAAGAAAAAAATCCAATTTCCGTCAAATTGTTAGGCAAAATGAAGTAGAACTTCACATGAGGCATTAGAATAAGAAACATATTGCAATTAAATTTATTTCATCACAAACGAATGAGAAAACCAAACCTACAATTTTGAGGTCCATTAATGGTAATCGTGTTCTAGAAGCACCTGCCAGTCTGAAATTTGAAATTTTAAAATCTCTTGACTATTAAGCGGGTGGGTCTAATAGAGGGGAAATATTTGGCAAAAATCATATCAAAAACTTCATTCCATGTCAATCATACCTCTAGAAGCCCACTTTCTAAAAATAGCAGGTCTTCTACATAGGGAATGCTATTTCAGAAAGTCAAAGAACAAAAGAACCTATGAAGGAGGCAAAAACATTGGAGGTGCACTACAATTGAGAATTTATCGGAATGGACATTTTTAAAACTTACTAAAAATAGTAAGTTGTCCCATGTGCACCTACTAGAAATAGAAAGTTGCACTTTGAAAGATTAGTTTTGGCATAATGGGACATTCAGAACTTTGTCACATCATAGCTTTCCATGAACGAGGACCATCGAAATTCATCACGGGAAACATCTTCTCCTCTTCTCTCTATTCGCTCTCTCCCAAATTTCTTTCACTTTAAATGTTCTAATTCTCCATTGGGGTTTGTACTTTTTGATATACCTTTAAGTCACTTAAAAGTGACTTTAGAAACATAATGTAAATTAAGTCACCCCGATTTTATAAAAGGGACTTAAAAATATTTTGTAGGAATATGAATAGTCTAAAGTTAGAAATGAGGCATATGGAGGGTCATAAGGAAGATGATAAGTCACCTCTCAATCTATAAATTGTAATGTCATTCCCATTTCAAAGGGTTGGTCATTAATTTTGTAAGCTTAAGAGTTTATTCTACCTTGAGAGAACAAAGAAGATAGCCAAATTCTTCCTTTCCCCCATTCTCATTTTCCTCCATTTCTCCACTATGTACAACTTTTGTTTTAGAAATTAATACAAGAAGAAGGAGTTTCTATCTTTCTTTGACTAAGAAATTTTTTGATACTTTATGTTCATCAAATTTCATTTGGTCTTAATGATGCTTACAAATTTGTTTCTTCTCATAAATGCATTTGATGATACTTCTAACTAGTGTGTGCAGAATCTTATTTCCTACATGTAGCATTAGTTCTCTTACCTCTTTTCTCACTCCCCTTTCCCACACTTTAGAAAAATTCCTCTTTAGCAAGTAATTGCTAATTTTTCCGCAGGTCGCTGGAGTGCCCCTTTTGGATCCTTGATCAAAAGGCCACCACATAAATCCACTTTTACTTGTGCATGTATATACATAAGCTACACTGGTTAAGTAGAGGGACTTAGATTCCCAGAGCATTGGCAAGAAATCCATAAGTTTTTCCACCTGAAATTTTTCTTTCCAACAGTTTTGGCACCCACTGTGGGGCAGATTTAGCAACATCTACACCCAAAATACAACCGTAAGGTCCAAAAATTTAAAAAATATAAAATATTGAAAAAAATAAAAAAATAAGTTCATGAAAATCCATTTTTGAAGGCTACACTATCAATTTCTTGCAAGTGACCCTTCATATTCCATAGTTTCCTTTCATGTTCCCACTTCAAGAATTTCCAAAAGCTGGCTGAAGGAAGATACACTAGGTTGAATAGGTCAAGAGGCAACGTTGTTTTCAATTTTGAGGATTTACAAAATTAGCAAGAACGAATTAGAGATAATCCATACTTCTTCTCTCAAGCCTCCTCTCCATCTGGTGCTTTGAGTAGTTCACTTGGAAATACTATCAAAACTCCTGTTGATACTCCCCTTCAAATTCTCCCATTTTTCCATCACCATTAAGTATTGAGTCCCCAGAAGAAGAATATTTCTAAGAAAAATTTGTAGAAGCAAGGGATGAAGAAAAATTAGAAACAATGATGGCTGATAAAGACAAAAGACCTTTATCCATTATTCCATGGGGAAGGAATACAAGCCCACTTACTCTTGAACCACCTCTCCATGATCTACCAATAATTTCTAGAAAGAACTTTCCAAATTTCAAAGGCGATAGCACATAACATCCTCAAGAACACATTGTTGCTTTCATGACATCATGCATTATTCTATGTGTTCAACATGAAGAAACTGTTGTGAGATTGTTTGTGTAGTCCCTCTAACAAAAAGTAGGAGAATAGTTTTACCTTTTCTACTCTGCCCAACCCTTCACGGGTTGGAATGACATCAAGGATGCCTTCAAGAGATATTTAAATCAACTCAAAACTGTCGGGCCTCCTAATACTGATTGGATCAAATAAAGAAAGGATAAAATGAAACCATGAGAGACTTCATGGCTCATTTTGAATGGTTGCTTTGTAGGATACCTGAAGAGGATTCACCATCTCAAAACAATGTCAAGAGATTCTTCATCAATTCTCAATCATCAAAAGTAGGATTTTTTTCGTGAAGATCCCAACCAAGGAACATTGTAGAGAGTATAAAGGATGGCAATAAAACTTGACAAAAATCTCATCCTATCTAGAAAGATCAAGAATCCACTAAATGGAAAGGCCCAACAACCTGGATATGAGATAACCAATCCCGCTGCAAAATTTGGAAAATGAGATAGCATATTTGAAGAGGGAATTATTTGAACGAGTTTCTTCCCAAAGAAGAAATGAAAATTAGATTACAGGAGTACCCCAAAGGCTTTCCTTGGAGGCCCCACCTATCAATGCAAGTTGTAGGAGTAAGGAAAATGAAGAGGATTTTGAACAAGAAAGTGAAGGTGGTGGTTTCCTAGAAAGTGATGAGTTTGAGAATGATACACAAATCATATTCTAGTGAGTATTCGGAGGTTATGAAGAAGATGAAGAATATGCACCTAGTTTCTCATGCATGGTATTCACTCATTCTTAGTTTAAGAAAGGAGAACCCCCTCCACTTCTGTAAATAAAAATAAGGTTGATGATCCTCCTATGGTGACTCTGCAAAACAAAATAATCAGTCGAGGATCACCACTTCCTCCTTCCATGAAGTCTGAATTGTTGGAGCTTGATCCTGTAGTGAGTAAGAAGGATCCCACTATTCCAAGTAAGTCTTCTGATACCTCTTCCAATTCTAAACCCAAATCTACTCCTACAAAATCTAAAACCTTAAATTTTCTAGTGTACCATTCAAAATATCTTCCATTCCTCAAACATAAAATCCTTCTCCTAAGCCTATCCGTAATCCAAAATCAATCCCTTCACCCCCTTGTCCACATCTTCTCATTTTGATTTCATAGAATGTGTGAAAAAAGCCAAAGTCCAAATTAATGAAACTAAATATTTTCATACTCATCCTGAACAATTTGAGAGGTTTGTCTCGATACATCGAAATGGTATTCTAATACCCAATGATGTAACTTATAGTTCCAAAGGCATGCTACCAAACCCACCTACACCTCCATCATAGAACATGTTTTCTTTGAGTGCATCAAATGTTGATAAAGTTTAACCTTTCTATGTCTCCCTTCATGTTGTAGAATATGTACTGAACAACCGCATAATAGATTCTGGTGCCTCACAAAACATGATGCCTTTAAAGGTCGCCAAGGCTCTCAAAATTACCATGACTCCACCCAGTGGATCTTGTTACCCTTTGAGTCAAACGAGGTCCCACTTGTAGGGAAGGTCAAAGATGAAGAGGTGGATCTTGCCAAATTTATAAACAAGAGAGTTTCAGAGATGATTTTTGTGGTAGATGTCCCACCTCATTCGAATGTTCTTTGAGTAGAAGTATTTACTTGAGACTTTGGAGGGAAAATTCAGATGAATTGGTCATCTTCAACCATACCAGTGAAGGGAGACATGGAGAAATTTCTTCCCAAGAATAAGATGAGGTACACGGTACAAAAATCCATAATCCTAGAAGCTAACATCTTGTATTAAGGTAGTAGGAAGATGAATCACTTTGTGTCAACTGAGGAGGAAGAGGATATCCCCATCTTGATAGGTCCAGACATGCCTTCCTAAAGAGATTTAGATTTTGAAGAATAATCAAGGAGATTCAAGTTACAAGAGGGCATCCCCAAATTGCTGGACGATGTAAACCATGAAGAAGAAGAAATGGTTCTTGATGATTTTCAAGAAGCAAAATCAGCTCACATGCTTATCTAAGTGAGGGTTTATTCTCATTCCCATTTGGGGATGAGGATGATCTCAGTCAGGCCATCTATGAAGAGACAAAATCAGCTTGTTATGAGCCATGAAAGGTTTGAATGAAATGTATGTACAAGAACTACTTAGAGCCACAATAGAAACATAAGACCTTGAGATTAGTCTTGAACTTTTAATGCAAGCCATGAATTTGGAAGACAAGCATGAAGCTGACTTGGAAACCTCAACAAATGTGAAGATGGGATATGTTGAAATAAATCTAGATGATAAATCTTACATCCTTCTTGAGCCAATGGTTGGTGGATACAATGATGAAATTGAGGTATTCTCTTTCCCATTTGAAGAGGAAGAATCTTTCCATGATGAAAAAATTAAAGCAAGAAGTTTTGAGGCCTTTGAAGTTGAAGCTCCTCTGGACGAAGAATGATAAAATGCAACGATTCCCAAGATGATGAAGCAATCCCTCTAGATAGTTTCCTTGAGCTGAAAAATAAAGATTCTTCAAAGGCGTACAAAGAGGAGCTATA
This sequence comes from Taxus wallichiana var. yunnanensis, assembly GCA_018340775.1. Taxonomy (NCBI): domain Eukaryota; kingdom Viridiplantae; phylum Streptophyta; class Pinopsida; order Cupressales; family Taxaceae; genus Taxus; species Taxus wallichiana. Next base: position 777,118,031 of record CM031242.1, on the reverse strand, counting down.
GGAAATGATGAAGGATAACTCTGTGTAAGAAATATTGGATGCAGTAGAAATTGTGGAAGACCCCAAGCTGATTCTTGATCTCTTCACTTGTTCCATGGAAATACAATACAAGTTTGAGGTCACGTCGATTCTTCCATCGCAATCAAACACTTCATACTAGAGTAAAGGAAAAGGATAAGTTTGAGGTTTCTCATGGAAAAGAGGTTAATGAGCATAGACGTGGGAAACAAAAGAATCCACAATGTTCAAGTAATTGGTATGAAAAACAACCCTAGGGCAGCAATGAAATGCTTGATGGAGAATCAGCTATATGGATAAACATGGAAGGCAATTGGCACTATGAAGCCAATTTCCAAGAACATGAAGGAAATGGAATGTATAAGTGAAGGCATGAGCATAGAGAAACTCATATAGACTCACTCATACCAAGTACATAGATAATTATGAAAGAACTTGGATTTCATAAGCAAGCAAATCGAGAAGATGAGGCTACTTTCTGGAACTCAAATCAATGGTTTCGTAGAACATCATCATTCGTGTTTCCTCTTTGGCTGTAATTTTTGAGAAATAAAAAGTTCTTCAAAGAAAATGTGTTGTCCCCCACCTTGTACCATAGGTTATTTCTAGGCATGTTTCCCTTCTTGTTGTGTGCGTCGTTTCCTTTTTGTGTGCATGTGTGTTTCCTTCTTCTCTCTTTCTCTCTTGTTATAAGTTTTACGTGACTCCATAGGGCCTAATGGATAAGGCACTGGTCAATATGTTGTAAGTTGAGATTATAGGATTTCTCATGCCATGTCTTCACCGCAATTAGTTCATGTCATGTCCCTAAGCTAGAGCCCATTTTTGTCGTGTAAATATGAAACAATGAAATTGACAATTTCCAAGCATGACAACTATACCCCTATGCCAAAATTTTCATGTTTTATCATTCCTAATCACTCTAGGTCAAATCTATCAGTTTGGTCACCTTCTATTTGATGTAAAATTGATCCCCTAGGTGATTTAGGATATTCAATTTAATCCCCTAGGTGATTTTAGGAAGTTCTTAAAAGATGCCATCTTCCTAGGTAGTATTGTAAAGGGCTATCGTTGGCCTCCCAGACTGGATCAACCCTCTTGGAGTGGAATAAAGGTAAGAATTCAACATGGAGGTGAATTTATCCTTATAAAATCACTAAATTTATTTTGGAAGGTTTGGGGAAGTTTTGAAAGACTTGGAGAAATCTAAGTAAAAATAGGGTTCACAAGCCTAGGTAGTACACATGCCTAAAACTGTTGTTGGGCTTCAGAAGAAGATTCTGGGAGCTCCAAATGGAGTTAAAAATAAACAAAAATATCTCCAAAAGTAGGATTCAAATACCTACATGATAGTGAAATTATATTTTTCATAAAACCTTGGTGTATAGGATTTTTAGGTAGTTTTTCTCAGGCACAAGTGGAGTCTCAAATCACAAATCTGATTTTTTAGGGATAAAATGGATGAATCAAGACATGATACCCCCACCACTATCTTAAATATTCCATTTCTAGTTAGGATAATATAACATTTTTCTAATAAATTCCATTGGGAGCTCAAGTTATCATCATTACAAGTTGCTCTCTCAAAGGCAAATTAGGAGTTAGTCAATTTTTTGAGAGGAAACATGTCAACACTAGAAGCTTGGCGCAGGATTTTATGTCCCTGATATCCCTGAGGTTAGGTACACCAATCTTGGAAAAATTATCCTATCACCCATGTGACCTCTGGGACCCTCATGTTACCTCAATACTTGACAGCTTCAACCCCGGTGTATTTTTGAGCATCCATTCCCGACCGTCGGATCAAGCTCCATGTGTCAACTCTAGACCACCATGGAATTTGATGTCCCTCAATTCCTTGAAATCAAGGACATAAAACATGTAAAAATTCACCTAGCCCTTATGGGGAGAGTTTTGGTCATCTACGTCACCGAATTTCAGCCCTCAGGTGCATTTTTGGAGCATCCATTCCCTATCGTCGGATCAAGCGCCTTGTGTTAGCTCCAAGAATACCATGGAATTTGATGTCCCTAAGGTCAGGGACATCAAAAATGGAAAAATACACCCATCCCCGTAGGGAATCCTTTGGTCACATATGTGACCTTTTTCCAGCCCCTCGGTGCTTTAAAGCTAATTTTGGAGCATTCATTTCCTACCGTCGGATCGCTACCACGTGTCTCCATCTTGATCGTTATGGTAATTGATTTCCCTCACATCCTTAAGGTCAGGGACAAAAAATTTCACCCATTTCCAACTAAAAAATGTGAAAAACTTTCTAGCTATTATTTATTTCTCTTCTTCTTGCTATTTCTCACTGCCAAAAGAAAAGTTGTAGAGAACACCTCACTCCACCATTGCTAAAGCTTGAACCAGTTCCATTAAAGCACATTATCCTTCACTCCATGATGACACATAGGTCTCAAAATAGTAATTCATCGACATAAAAAAATAAATGGAGAAAAGAGAGAAAGAACAAGTCAAATCCTCATTGCCATAAAACGAATATTTGAAGATATCTTGAAAACTAGTACACAGATTAACAAATGGTATTTTGATGAGTTATTCTCTCTTAAAGGCCATTAAAAATCATATTCAAACCTCCAATTTGTATCAAGGAATGCTCATAGTGAATAAATCCCACTTCTGCCCACCAAAGAAAAAATCCAATTTCCCGTTAAACCGGGTGAAATGAAGTAGAATTACACATTAAGAATCAAAATAAAAACATATCAAAATGAAATTTATTTCTTCGCAAACAAAGGAGAAAACTAAACCTGTAATTTTTAGTTCCATTAATAGTTGTCACGTCCGGAAGCACTATCAGTTTGAAATTTGAAAGGTTAAAATCTCTTGGACTATGAAGCAGGATGGTTTGAAATTTCAGAGGGGCAATATTGGGAAAAAACCCATTTCAAAAAAATTCATTCCACGTCAATTAGACCTCCAAAATCCTACTTTCTAAAAATAGCAAGTCTTCTACATAGTACTTTGTTGTTTCAGGAAAGTCGGCAATAGAAGAACTTATGAAGGAGGTGAAGACATTGAGGTGCACTGGCCGAGAATTAACTGAATGTACATTTTGACACTTACTAAAAATAGTAAGTGGTCCCACGGACACCTGCTAAAAATAGAAAGTCACACTGAAAGAGTAGTTTTGGCACAATGGGACATTCAGAACTTCGTCGCATCAGAGATTTCCATGAACGAGGACCATTGAACTTCATCACGGGAAACATCTTCTCCTCTTCTCTCTCTTCCCTCTCCCCCAACTTTCTCTCCCTTCAAATGTTCTAATTCTTCATTGGGGTTTGCACTTTTGATATAGCTTTAAGTCACTTAAAAGTTACTTTAGAAATATAATGTAAATTAATCCACCTTGATTTTACAAAAGGGACTTAAATATTTTATAGGAATATGACTAGTCTAAAGTTAGAAATAAGGCATATGGAGGGTCATGAGGAAGATGTAACACCATTCCCATTTCAAAGTGCTGGTCATTAATTTTGTAAGCTCAAGAGTGTATTCTATCTTGAGAGAACAAAGGAGATAGCCAAATTATTCCTTTCCCCCCCATTCTGAATTTCCTCCATTTCTCCACTATGTACAACTTTTGTTTGAGAAATTAATAGAAGAAGGAGTTTCTAGATTTCTTTGACTATGAGATTTCTTGATAATTTGTGTTTATCAAATTTCATTTGGTCTTAATGATGCTTAAAAAGTTGTTTCTTCTCATAAATGCATGTGATGATACTTTTGAATAGTGTGTGTAGGAATCTTATTTCCTACCCACAACATTAGTTATCCTACCTCTTTTCTCACTCCCCTTTCCTGCACTTTACACAAAGTTCTCTCTAGTAAGTAATTGCTAGCTTTGTCGCAGGTTAGTGGAGTGTCTCTATTGATCCCTAGTCAAAATTCCACCATTGAAATCCACTTTCAATCATGTATGTATATATGGAAGCTACACTAGTTAAGTAGAGGGACTTAGAATCCCGCAACATTGGCAATAAATCCACAAAGTTTGACCACTTGACAATTTTTTCGCAAATAGGTGACTTCATGGTTATCTCACAAAAACCTTCATTATCATCTCGTTCTTCATTTATTCGATCAACTTTTCTCTTATATTGCTATGTTTTCATTAATTAGAGTATTTTTGGTTCATGGTGGAGCTAGTTTGGATCAGAAATGGTGGACTAGGTTTTTGGATAAGCTTGAGCAAAGCCATGGCATGGTGAGGAGTTGTGAAGGAGAAATGAGAGGAGAAAAATAGTTAAGTGCCGGATTTAAATTTTCAAAAATTATCATGGCGGTTTTGGGAGAATTTTTTCATGTCTAATGTCCCTATCCTCGGGGACATGAGGGACATCAAATTCCACGGTGAGTAAGAGGATGACATGTTTCCTTGATCTAACAACGGGGATTTTCTCGAAAAATTACTAAAAGCACTATGGGTGGAAATCTAGTCATGTGGATGACCCAAAACTCCCCATAGGGGTTTGGAAAAATTTTCTATGTCTTCTATCCCCGATCTTAGGGATGTGAGGGACATCAAATTCCATGGTAGTCCTTGAGATGACACATGTCCTCGATCTAATGGCAGGGAATTTGAGCTCTAAAAACACACATGAGGGTTGAACTATCAAGTATGGAGGTCACATGAGGGTCCTAGAGGTCACATGGGGGCTCAAGTAAAATTTTCCAAGGTTTGTGTACTGACCTCGGGGACATCAGGGACACAAAATCCCACCAGGATCCTAAATGATCGACACGTGTCCTCCAAAAATTGACTAACTCTGAACTGCTTCAAGAGGCCAATTTATGATGATGATATATTGAGCTCCCAATAGATTGTTTTGGAAAAACATTATATGATCCTAACTAGAAATGGCCTTTTTGAATTCAATGGTATGGGTCTCATTTCTTTATTGGTCCCCTGAAAATCGAATTGTGATTTGGTACTCCACATGCACCCGAGAAAACCTTCTTGCATATCGATGCACCAAATTTTTGTGAAAAATATGATTTCACCATCATGTAGGCATTGTAATCCTATTTCTCGTGATTTTTCATTTTACTCCTAAATCCATCCGGAGCTCTAGGAATCTTCTTCTAAAGCTCAACAGTTATTTTTGGCATGTGTACTACCTAGGCTTGTTAACCCTACTTTTCATTCAGACTACTCCAAGTATTTAAAAACTTCCCCAAACCTTCCAAAATCATTTCCATGATGTTCTAAGGTCTTCAATTCACCTCCATTATGAATTTTTCCCTTCCATTCCACTCCAAGGGGGTTGATTCAATCCTGGTAAGGCTAGAGATAGCCCTTTCCAATACTTCCGAAGATAACATCTTTTTAAAACTTCCTAAAATTACTCGGAGGATTAAATTAAATTTCCTAAATCACCTAGGGGACCAATTTGACATTAAATAGGGGATGACCAGACTGGCGGATTTGACTTGGGATGCTTAGGAATGATAAAACATGAAAATTTTGGCACAAGGGTATAGTAGTCATGCTCGGAAATTATCAATTTCCATGTTGCACATTTACACGACAACAAATGGCTCTATATTGTGTACATGGCATGGAATGAGCATAGTGAAAGATATGACATGGGAATCCAAAATCTCAATTTTATACCATATAGTTTTTGACCAATGACTTACCCATTGAGCCCTACAAAATCAAGTACAACTTACAATAAGAGAGAAAGAGATAATAAGGAAACACACACACACACAAAAACTAATGACACACACAATAGGAAGGAAAAACATGCAACATAAATGGAAACATGCCTAACAATCACCTATGGTACATGGCAAGGACAACCCACTTTCACCGAAGCTTTTTAATTCCCTAAAAGTTACCCATAAGCGGGCAACAATGAGTGATGTTGTTCTACAAAGCCATTGACTGGTTCCATAAGGTAGCTTCCTCTCCTCAGTCGTTTATGAAAGCCAGGTGCTTTCACAATAGTCTATGTACTTGGTAGGAGTGAGTCTACATGAGATTTTTAATACTCAAGCATTCACTTAGAAATTCGATTTCCTTCATCATCTTTTAAATTGGTTTCATAGTGCCAGTTGCATCCCATGTTTATCCACATATATGATTCTTCACTGAGCATGCTATTGATTCCTCAAATATGAGTTTCATTAAAATTCCTTATATATTCTAAGTTACTTTCCTTCTTGGTTATATGCTCATTAACATCTTCTCCATGAGAAACATTTTATTCATCCTTTATCACTACTCCACCGTGAGGTGTTTAAGTACTAACATGAGGATTGGAGGAAAACTCACACTTGTCTTGTATGTCCATGGCATGAGTGAAGAGATCAAGAATCAACTCGGGATCTTCTAGAAATTATACTACATCAAATATTTCCTTCACGGAGTTATGCTTCATCATTTCTGTAGCTCCTCTTTGTATGACTTTCAAGAATTCATCTCAAGGAAACTACCTAGAGGGATTACCTTATCATCTTGGAAATCGCTACACTATACCAACCCTTCATCAAAAATAGATTCATCTTCGATTCCTGAAACTTCTTTCTTCTATTTCTTCATCATGGAAATATTCTTCTACAAATGGGAAAGAAAATATCTCCAGTTCGTCATTGCATCCATAAACCATTATCTCAAGAGTGGTATCATATTTTTCATCTTGCCTTATATCAATATAACTAACCTTCACATTGGTTAAGACTAACAAATAAGCTTCTTGCTTGTCTTACATATTCATGGCTTCTATCAGGATTTCAAGACCGAGCTTGGGGTCCTTTGTTTCTTCCTCAACTCTTAGTAGTTCTTTTACGGTGGTTCTTCCCACTTCGAGGGTTCGATGCCGAATAGCTTGGTCTCTTCCTGGGTGACATGATCAATGGATTCCTCATCTTCAAAGGGGAATGAGAAAATTTCTTCATCACAGATAAACACATAAGCTGATTTTTCTATTTGAAAATCATCAAGAACCATTTCCTCTTCTTCATGGTTTACATCATCTAGAAATTTGGGGCTGCCCTCTTGTAACTTAAATATCCTCAATGCTTCTTCAAATTCCAAATCTCTCCGGGAAGGCATGTATGGACCTATCAAGATGGGAATATCATCTTCCTCATTATTTGTCATAAAGTGATTCATCCACCTGCTATCTTGGTACAAAATGTTAGCTTCTGGGCTTCCGTAATTTCATACCATGTACCTCATCTTCTTCTTGAGAAGAAATTTCTCCATGTCTCCCTTCACTGGTATGGTTGCGGATGACCAATTCATCTGAATTTTCCCTCCTAAGTCTCGGTAGAAACTTCTACTCAGCAACATTCTGAATGAGGCTGGGACATATGCTACCAAAATCATCGCTGAAATTTTCTTTTCTGGAAATTTGGTGAGATCCACCACTGCATCTTTGACCTTCCCTATAAGTGAGACCTCTTTTGAATCCAAAGAGTAACAAGAGCCACTGGGTGGATTCATGGCAAGTTTGAGAGCCTTGGTGACCTTCAAAGGAATCATGTTGTCTAAGGCACCATAATCTATTATGTAATTGTTTAGTACATATTCTCCAACAAGAAGGGAGACGTAGAAAGGTTCAAATTTATCAGTCTTTGATGCACTTAGAGAAAGCATGTTATGTGAGGGAGGTGTAGGTGGGTTTGGTAGTATTCCTTTAGGATGATGAGCTACATCATTGGGTGTTAGACTACCATTCTTGATGTATTGAACAAACCTCTCAAACTGTTCAGGATGGGTCTACAAATATTTGGTTTCAGTAATCTACACTTTGGCTTTGTTTGCATATTCTATGAAGTCAAAGGGAGCATATGCGAGACAAGGGGGTGAAGGGAATGATTTTGGAGTTTGGATAGGCTTAGGAGCAGGATTTGATGTTTGAGGAATGGAAGGTATTTTGAATGGCACACTAGGAGCTTTCAAGGTATTATATTTTATAGGAGAAGATTTAGATTTAGAATTGGAAGAGACATTGGAAGACTTACTTGGGATTATGGGAGCCTTCTTACTTGCTACAGATTAGGCTCTAACAATGAATACTTCATGGAAGATGGAAGTGGGGATCCTTGACTAATTATTTTGTTTTGCAGAGTCACCATAGGAGGATCATCAACCTTATTTTCTTTTGTAGTAGTGGAGGGAGATGCTCTTTTCTTAGACTAAGAACGAGTGAATACCACACATGAGAAACCGGGTGCATCCTCTTTGTCTTCTTCATCACCTCTGGAATACTCACAAAATCTGATTTGTCTATCATTCTCAAGTTCATCAATCTCTAGGAAGTTTCCACCTTCACTTTCTTGTTTAATCTCTTCTTCACTTTCTTGAAATCTGTAATTTATGTTCACGGGTGGGGCCTCTAAGGTGAGCCTTTGGGGTGCTCCTATAATCTGATTTCTATTTCTTATTTGAGAAGATACTCATTCAAATAATTCCCTCTTCAAATATTCCATCTCATTTGCAAAATTTTGTAGCAATGGATTGGTTCTCTCATCTCCAGGATGTTGGGCCTTTCCCTTTAATGGATTCTTGATCTTTCCCGAGAGGATGAGATCATCATCAAGTTCAATGGACAACCTTTGTGCTTCTACAATGTTCCTTGGTTGGGCTCTTCGTAGAAAAAATCCTACTTTTGATGATTGAGAATTGATGAAGAATCTCTTGATATTGTTTTTAGATGGTGAATCTTCTTTTGGTATCCTACGAAGAAACTGTTCGAAGTGAGCCACAAAGTCTCTCATAGTTTCACTTTCTCCTTTCTTCATTTGAGCCAACTCCACTAGGAGGTTCTGAATGTCTTCATTTGATTTAAATCTCTCTTTGAAGGCATCCTTGATGTCATTCCAACCCGTGATGGACCAGGTAGGTAGGATGTAAAACCATTCTTCTTCTTTTTCTTGGAAGGACTTCACAAACAATCTTATAACAACATCTTTATGTTGGACACCAAGAATTCCAAATGATGTCATGAAGGCAGTTTGTTCTTCACAATGTTGTGTTTTTTCACCTATGAAATTTAGAAATTTCATGTGGGAACTTGTTGGTAGATCATGGAGAGGTTCAAGAGCAAGCGGACATGTATTCCTTCCCCATGGAACAATGGGTTGAGGTATTTCTTCTTCATCAACCATCATTTTTCTGCTTCTACTTCATCCCTTGCTTCTACAAATTCTTCTTCCGAAACTCGGTGCTTAATGGTGATGGAAAAATAGGAGAATTTGAATGGAGATCATCAATAGGATTTTTGATAGTATTACTAGGTGAACTCGCTCTCGAAGTTCCGGATGGAGAGGAGGATTGAGAGAAGAAGTATGGATAATTCTAATTTGTTCTTGCTTATTTTTCAAAGCCCTGAAATTGGAAACAACACCACCTCTCGACCTATTCAACTTGGTGTATCTTCCTTCAGCCAACTTTTGGAAATTCTTAAAGTGGGAATATGAAAAGACACTGTGGAATATGAAAGGTCACATACAGAACCGACATGTGTATCTTTTAGTAATGGTCTTTCATGAATTCTCTTTTTTTTTCAATATTTCATTTTTTTTGTATTTTGGTACCTTACGGTCATATTTTGGGTGCAGATGCTACTAAATCTACCCCATGGTGGGCACCAAAAAATTTTGGTGAGAAAATTTTTGGGTGGAAAAACTTGTGGATTTATTTCCAATTCCCTAGGAATCTCGGACCCTCTACTTAACCGGTGCGGTTGCCATATATGCATGCACAAGAAAATGTGGATTTCTATGTTGGCCTTTCAACCGAGGATCTAATAGGGGAACTCCACCGACCTGTGGAAAAGCTAGAAATCCCTTTCTAGGAAGACTTCATGTATAGATAGGGAAAGGGAGCGAGAATAGAGGTAGGAGAACTAATGTTGAAGGTAGAAAATCGATTCCTCCGAAACACTACTTATAAACTTCAACACATGCATTTATGAGAAGAATGAACCTGCGAATGTGTTGGGTTTTAGATTTTCACTTGGATTGAAATCATAGTTAAGGGACAAGAAAGTCCCTCCTCTTTAATGGGAGATGTTCCCTTATTGAAAGCAGGGGAAAAACCTATGTAGAAATGCACAATATTTCATTCAATGGTGGTTTCCCGATATCTTGAAATGTGTTTTATGCCTAGAAAGTTATCAATACATGAGGATAGAAGACTTGAAGAGAGGAGGGAGGTAGAAGAGGAAAAGACATTTAGGGAAAAGAGATGGCAAAGAAAACCCTTATATGTATTGATAAAATGAGATATAAAGTAGAACCATTCACGTTTATAATAGGCACAATCCGCAAACTCAAAGTTCTTGAGATTATATAAACTAGAACACAAAGTTTCTAAGCATGTAAGGATTAAATGATTCACAGATCAGAGCAAAAAGGAAAGATTAAACAGAGGAAAAAGGGGAAAACCCTCGTATTGATTTCTTCATATTCAAAATTATAGTTCCAGAATATCAAAATTCCAAACCATACAATGGATTTGAAATCCCATGAAATAGCTCACAAGACAGATTACAACTTCCTTGAGGAAGTAAGAAATGGTTACAACTTACTTGAGGAAGTAAGAAATGGTTACAACTTCCTTGAGCAAGTAAGAAACAATTACAAATCATTCGCACCCTTTCAAATTCCTGATTTGCAAAGAAACATTAATGGTGGAAAAACAAGGTTTTAAAATATATGGTCATTACATTATTTCACCAGTTTAAAATATGGGCCATTCGATTTTATTTTACAACTTTAAATTTGGGCTGCCCACGTGGAAGAAATTGATTGGAGTGGGTGTGGGGGGAAAAATTTACGCTTTATAACTTTTACAGCGAAAAGGCATTTTGGAACATTTTGGCCTGCTCGCCCGCTTTGAATTTTCAATGGTCAGACACATGGCATTATCTGCTTGGTGATGGGGTTGTGGATCATTTTTTACTTTTAACTCTTTTTGATCAAAAATATTAAAACTTCAAAATTCTCTCACCAACCCACATCCCCGCTTTAACTTTTCAACATGGCTACGTGGCACCATCTGATTGGTGGAGGGGCTTAGGGATTCTTTTTCTATATATTTGTGTGTTCTCACAGGCTCGCCATCACTAACTGCACCCTTTTCCAAAAGGTTTTAAGTGCTAAAAACTCCCACAGCCCCACCAACCCGCCTTGGGCAAATAATACCATCTCAGGTCCGTCGGGCCATAACTTGAAAAATATGAAGAGTTAGGAGGACTTATTTACCTTTTTGGAAATGGGAAGAAATTTCCCATCTGATGAAGAAGTTTCTAGGAGACCAAAAGCCCTTACGAATCCATATTTTACAATTTTTTTCAATATTTTTAGAGGTACCAACTCAAAATTTTAAGTCTAGACTTGAAAAATGAGGGAGATTTTGAGGGTGAAAATGGTTGGCTCTTTCTGGGGATGACTTGGCTTGGAAAAAGACACAAGGAAAGATAAAGAATTGTAGATAACTCCAAGAAAGAGTACCAATTACTTATCCATTTGGCAAAGGAGTCAAAAGTAAAACCAATACAAGGCAACCCACACACAAGATATGAAAAGAAAAAAACACACCACACAACAAAGAACAAGAAAGGGAAACAAGCCAAAACCAAAAACCAAACACAATGTACAAAAGGAATTCCTATCCACCTAGGACTTGAACAACTTTAGATACTTCCCACTATAAGGAAGTGGGAGAGGAGGTCCATCCATGTAATCAAGATAAAAAGAGTTCTCTCCGAAAAATGTCTCGATTCTAAAAGGACCAAGCCAAAGAGAATCAAACTTACCATGGCTTCCTCGTGGCTCATATATTTTTTCCCAAAGAAGAACAACATATCCCACTTGGAAAACTTTGGGTTTGGTTTTCTTGTCAAACAAAGCCTTCACTTTCAACTGACGAGTTGTTATTCTGTCAACCACTTGCAATCTGTCCTCATCAAGCTTCTAAAGGTACAAAATTCTCTTATCTAAAGAGCTACTGAAACTTGAATCTTCAATGGTTTTCATCAGATGCAAGGTTGGAAATTCCACCATGAATGGCATTTGAGATTCCACACCATACACCACTTGGAAAGGATACATTCCAATTGCTCTCTTGGGTGTAATTCTATCATCCCAAAGTGCATCATATAGCTTCTTATGCCAATTCCTTTGAGAATCATTTACAATATTTCTAACTATGTTCACCAAGTTCTTATTTGTTGATTCTTCCTATCCATTCCCTTGGGGTAGTAATCTGAAGAATGAGAAAGGGAGATCCCATACCCATAGCAGAAGTCCATCATCTCAGTAGAAGAAAAGTTGGAAGCATTATTAGTCACAATTTTGTTTGGGGTCCCAAACTTGATCAATATGTTCTCCTTAATGAAGTTACAAACTACCTCGGAAGTAGTGCTCTTGACTGGGATGGATTCCACCCACTTGGTGAAGTAATATGTGGTAGTCAACACATGGGTATGCCTAGCACTGGAAGATGGATTGAGTGCTCCAATGAATTCTAAACCCCATTGTTGAAATGGATCTTCAATCACTACAGGCTTGAGAGGCAAAGCAACCAACTTAGGTCTTCCAACAAACATTTGGCATGCTTCACATTTACCAACCCATTTTGATGCATCTCTAAATAGAGTGGGCCAATAATAACCAACATGAAGTATTTTATGAGCTATTACAGCAAAGGATAAATGACCTCCACAAGCTTGGTCATGAAAAGTAGAGAACAACTTCTTTTGTTGCTCCTTGTCTACACACTTCAAAAACCTTCCATCTATGCCTCGTTTGAACAAAGCATTCTCCCATAACACATATTGTGTAGACCTCAGTTTGATGGATCTTTTCTCTTTAGCACTCAAGTGAGATGGACATTCTCCATAGGTCGAAAGTGACCAATGTCAGCATACCATACATCTGTCGATCCGAGGAATAGAACAACAGGGACATCAACTCCATCTTTGGACAACTCCTTGGCAGCTCCCTCAGCAATGAGTTCACATAGGCCCTTACCCCGAACTAGATTTGTTGGCCTGATGTCAAGATCATAATCTTACACCTTTGCTACCCAATTACCTCTCTTGGTTCCAAATTCTTGCTGAGTAAGAATGGATTTGATTGTTGTATCGTACACTAGCACCGTAAAATGAGAATTAAGGATGTAAAACCTAAACTCGCTTACCAACTTTGACAACTGCAAAAGCATGTTTCTCCATCATGGTGTACTTAAACTCATGATTTTTCAAGAAATAAATCATGAATGTAATTGGGAGCTCATTATCTTCAACATTCTTCTGGGCTAACACAATAGCTAGGGTATTTTCAATGGAATAACAATAGATAATGAAATATTTGCTAAAGTTGGGGCACACAAAGATTGGAGTCTTTGCAATAGCTTGTTTAATGTCCTCAAATGATTTCTTCCCTTCAAAGGATCAAGAAAAAAATTTCTTCACTTGCATCATGTGATCAATGCTCATAGTAAGTTCTACAAAATTGGGGATGAATATTCTTAGGAAATTGATCTTACCAAAGAAAGAATGGACACCTTTCTTACTTGATGGAAGAGGAATTTTCTAGATGGCATGAACTCTCTCTAGATCAATCTTGATCCCTTCCTTTGAAACAATGTGTCCCAACAGATTTCCTTCTATGACACAAAACATAGACTTCTTAGGGTTTAAAGAAATCTCATGCTCTCTACACTTCTGTAATACTATTTCAAGGTGTTGGAAGTGATCTGTTCTTTCTTTAGAAAACATTTTCAAGTCATCCAAATACACAACAATGCATTTCCATTTAAAACTACTAAAAGCCAAGTCCATGGCCCTCTAGAAAGTGGCACCAACATTGATGAGACCAAATGGCATCCTCTTGTATGCAAAGGTGCCCCAAGGAGTAGTAAAGGTAGTCTTATGTTGATCTGTAGTATTCACCTCTACTTGATTGTACCCTGAGAATCCATCTTACATAGATAACATCTCTGAGCCTATGACAACTTGCAATTTTTCCTTCAAATAACCATGATTTAGATTTATGAAGTCCACAAAGATCTAGATCTCACCATTCTTCTTCCCGACAGAATTATATTAGCAACCCATGTTGAATGGTGGATGGGGAGGATGATTTTAGACTTAAAATCTTTTGTATTTCTTAGAAAATTGTATCATCTATCTTTGGATTATATTACCTTTTCTTATATTTGAAGCGTTTGATCCAAGGCTTAAGAGGAATGAAATGTCACATTTCTTTAGGCTGAAAAGACTTAATATCATCATAAGAGTAAGCTAGAACATCAACATACCTCTTCAAAACATTTACCACCTTCTTTTTCTCTTCCTGAGTGTAGCATTTTCCAATGTTGACCATTTTGGGATCATCAAGACTCCCAATATTCACTTTTTGAGTATCAAAAATTGTCGGATCATTGGTAAACTTTAGATTTCATATACCTATCATGTTTATCAAAAAGATCCTCCAAACTCACCATCCCTTTAGGGATTTTGTTGCCTTTCAATTTTATGTATCCATCTTGATCCATTTCTTCTTTGATACCCTCTTCAATTGTTGACACACACTCTCTAGGAATATTGTCACTTCCTTCAAAGTACAAATGATCAAAGTTATCTTTGAGCTCCAAGAAAGAAAGCAAATGCTGGTCATCATTGAAAACTTTCCAATTATTTGCATTGTCAGGCACACTGGGTCTATGGATCATCTCAATGGTGAATTTCTCTTGAGGGAAATCAAGATGAGGAATCAACAAGGACCTTGAAACAGCTAGAGAGTCAGCCCTAGTGTTCTTTTCCCTTGGCATAGCTTCAATGGAAAAAGCATCAAGGAATTCAATGGAATCCTAGACTAGATTCCTATAGTGCTTCAACCTTATGTTCTTTACTTGATAAAGGTCTCTAACTTGTTTTACAATTAGCTCTACATCTCCATGAGCAAGAAGGTTCTTCACTCCCATTTCCTTCACCATGCTCAACCCAAGAATAAGGGCCTCATACTCGGTAGTATTGTTGGTATTTTCAAATTGAAACTTGAAGGAGAAAGGATGAACCTTACCCCAGGAGAAATGAGCACTACACCAGCTCCGAACTAGCTAAAGAGAAGCTTCCATCAAACTCCAAAGTCCACACACCATTAGGATCAAGAAACACTCCCATTAGTAGACTTGTCTCCTCTTCTAACATGATCATGTAGTTCCCATGCCCAATTTCTTCATATAATATTTGTGCTTTAGGATCATTTGTCTTTTACATAATATACTCTGTTTGTTTCTCAGGTAGTAGCTTCTTCATCTTCCCATTGACAGGGATCAAGGCATGTGACCAATCCATTTAGATCTCACCTCTAACATCTTTACAAAAGTTCCTACTTAGCAGCATGCCATAGGAAGGAGGGATATCAACAACCAAGATGGTAGCCAAGACCTTATTCTCTGGTAAAGTAGAAAAAGATACTTGTGCATCCTTGATTCTCCCAACCAAAGGCACTTCTCTACTTTCCATGGAATAACAAGAGCCATAAGTGTAGGTTAGGGTTAGACCCAAAGCATGAGCCACTTTTGTAGGCATTACATTATCAGATGCACTATAATAAATGACACAATTGCTAAGTGTGGTGGCCAACTATGAGGAGATTCACATATAAGGGTTTGATATTCTCATTGGGTGAAGTGATTGTAGCCACAAGGCTAGGTTGAGGTGGAGAAGGAGTGGGAAAAAGGCCTTTAGAAGAATGGGTTGGGGTTTTAGATTTAGAATTTACAAAGTTAACCATTTTGGCAAAGGCTTTAGGATGGGTTTGATAGAACTCGCCTCAAAAATATGAATCTTGGTCTTTTTAAGATGGTCTATAATGTCAAAAGATCCAGATGTGGATGGGGAATCACTACTAGGAGTAGGAGGAGCTTTTGATCTATTAGCTTTATCATTTGTTGGAAAAGAATTATTAGAAGTAGAAGTAGAGGGAGAAGGACTAGCAGAGCTTACCTTTTGGGTGGAAGTAGTAGGAATAAGATCTCCTCTTCTTATAATCACCGAGATGGTGATGGGGTAATCCTTGGATATTTTTGCAGGTTACACCACTTTTTCCTTTTTGTTGGTATTCCCCAGGTCATAACAACATATGACTCACTGTTCATCTCAACCACTACATCATCATATTCATCTTCATCATCCACACCTCTAGTGGTGAGGAAATGAACTCGAGAACCCCCGGGATCCTCCAGTTCTTCATATGCTTCCTCTTCATGTTCATCATATAGCCTATTCTCTTCCTCATCATCAGGCTCAAGAACCTCACAAGTAGCATTGATAGGAACCTTGAGGGGTGGACCTTCAATGGCCAATCTAGTTTGAGAAGAGGGAAAGTGGTTCCTAGGTTGAAAATTCTTCCTTGGAACATCTTGATATGGAGCATGCTTTGAGCCAATTGTTTCTTGATGGCAATGAGGTCATTAGCTAGCTTTTGCACCAACTGATCTGCATTACCTCCAGGAGAAGAGGAAGAAGAAGATGCTTTGGATTTGAAAGACTCCCTTTTCAGCTTGCTAGACATGATCAAGTCATCTTCCACACTAACAACCAATCTCTGATCAACATCCAAAGTTGTAAGATTTTCTCTCCTCAGGGCATAGCTTACTTCTAGAAATTGAGCATTCAAGAAGAAACACTTCTAAATCTGATCAATAGGCCTAGTATTTTGTGGAATATTGTTAATCAAATTGTTGAACTTGGCCACAAATTCTCTCATAGGCTCATGTGGCTCCTTCTTGATTTGAGAAATATGAGCTAACAAAGCATGCACATCTTTAACAAGTTTGAAACGCTGCTCAAATTCAGTCCTCATAGTATTCTAATCGGTGATGGTCCCAACAGGAAGATGGTAAAACCAATCTGCAACATTTCCTTGCAAAGTCTCCACAAATATCCTAATAGAGACATCCTCATGTTCAACTCCAAGGACCCCACATGCAACAATGAAGGCTGCAATGTCTTCATAAGGGTGCACTTTTCCATTACCTCTAAATTTGGGAAAATTCTTTTTGTTACCCCTAGGTAACTCATGCAATGGTTGAGGAAGAGCCAGAGGCCCAACTCTTTTTCCCCAAGGCAGAGGTGTTGCCATCCTTGGAAAGATTGCTTGAAGTGGAACTGAGACACCAACAAGAATTAGGGCACAAAGATTAGGGCTAAGTTGTGCTTAAGGAATGCTACTACCAAAATCACTGTATTCAATAGGAGGTGTTCTTGTGGAATGAGCTCTTCTATTTATTCTTGTTAGAGGAAGTTGAAAACCTTGTTGATCCAAGAGTTGAAATTGGGGATCTTCAATTCCAAGAGCCCTTCTACCACGAGTGTATATTACAATCACCGGATCAAATACATTATAAAATTGGTTGTTCTTTTTAGAAAGGAAATTTGTGTAAAAATTCCTAGTAAATTCACCAAAAAGCCGTTGGGTTTCAAACTTGCACTTGGAATGAAACCATAGTCAGGGGACAAGCAAGTCCCTCCTCTTTAATGGGAGAGGCTCCTTATTGAAATTAGGGAAAAACCTATGTACAAATGCACAATACTTCATTCAACGGTGGTTTCCCGAAATCTTGAAATGTGTTTTATGCCTGAAAGTTATCAAGTACATGAGGTTAGAAGACTTGAAGAGAGGAGGGAGGAAGAAGAAGAAAATAATTTCAGGGAAAATAGATGGTAGAGAAAACCCTTATATGTATTGAGAAAATGAGATATAGAGTAGAACCATTCACGTTTATAATAGGAATAATCCACAGACTCAAAGTTCTTGAGATTTTATAAACTAGAACACAAATTTTCTAAGTGTTTCACCTGATTCTAGAGCATTTCTTTGAATGTTGATGAAACAGATAAGGGTAAAGGGATAGGAGGAATACCTGCGAAATGCTGGTTGTAGGTTGTTGCACACGTATGACTTCTGGATCCACATCTGATCGTGAGAGCTTCCTTTTTTCTTGGAGGAACTACCTGAAATGGAAAACAAGACCACCAAATAAAAGTTAAACAATATATGCAGTGGACTTCCTAGCGTGTGCTAGATCCAAGAAGTGTGATACTTCCTAGATGGCTGTCAATCCATTGTTTTAAAATAACTTAATGCTAATAATAAAGGAAATCCTATTATAGTTAAAATTATTTAGGTATCTCATTCATCTATAATAAGAAAATTCATTCACAACAAGCTAAGTTATGACTGAATCTGAAGGTCAAGGTCTCTGTCAGGGTACTAGGAATGGTCAGGGTAAGGTTCTGGGATGTTTTGGGTATTGGGTGGAGGTTTTAAACACTGTTCTTGGTTTCTGGTAAAAACATAGAGACCGATGTCGGTATGGTATGACCGATGTCAGTTTAGGTTAACTAGCGATGGTTGTCGAATCGGCCGTGTCGGTATGGTCGCAGACACAGGAAACTCAATAAAAACTTGGTGGGATGATAGATTTGAGGCTAGATGGAAATGGAAGGGAAATGGCCAGGTTCGTATGGGTCTCATGTATGCATAGGAATGATTAAAATCTAGGTATGGGTGGTTCAAGGGTGTGGGTAAGAGGATGATCAAGTTTACATGGAGGTAAATGATGGGGAATGGAAATCGAGAAGAAACTAATAATAAAGTAAAAGAATCTACTCAAATGATAATGAACCAAAGCGAGTTAACAAAACTCACTATTTGTATGAGCTTGATGTCTGGTTGGAAATGGAGGGTGATCAGATGGAAGGAAATTGGTGTGATGAAGACACTTCCCGAATGCTCCCATGAAGGAAAGTGGCTCTGTGGTTTCTTCAGGTGCTAGCTATGGGCACTCGATGAGTGTACAAATACTGTTCTTCGCTTGCATGCAGCTCTGGTTTCATCTCTGGTTCTCAAAAGATGTGTTAATATCTTAGAAATGTGCCAACCTCGAAATAAGGTTGTTTTTGGGGTTAAATGGTAACCGACAGCAGTTCCAGTTTAATCGGTGATGGTTTAGGGTAACCAACATCGATTAGGGTAGGATTTCCTAGGTTTACTAAACTAGGCAGATCCCCTTGATTTTTGGGATCTTGTTCATTTTTTCTCCACAGATTAGAATGGAAGCTTCCTTCTAACATGTAGGAATGTGGTTAGAGGGAATGTAGGATTTGATTTTTAGGGTTTGGGTAGGTCTTAGTTAGTTATGACAATTTACTAAGAATAGGTCTTAGGGCGAGGTGGCTAGATGAGGTGTCTAGGTGAGGTGGATATGTGGGCATTATCCCAATTAGGATATTTAAATAATAAATATTGTGAGGATAATGAAATAATTTAATTAAATTAATTAAATTAATATTAGAGTGGGATGAAACAGGCCATGGTTAGGTGAATGTGTTCAAGGTGTTTATTTTTCGAGGGACCAAGAGGAGTGTGACCCAATTTTGGTGTCTACATTTTGCCCATTTTTGTTGTGTAGCTTGTATTGGTAAGCGACACTAACAAAAATAAGATGTGGTTGCCCCATGTGTGGGTGAAGGTGATCCTCCTCAAACCAAGAAGGTACAATCGGTGAACAGTTTGATAAAAGGTGGGCAATGGATACAAAAGAAAAAATTTCTACTCGGGTGATTTAGGTAATGGGTCAGGGTCAAAGGTAGTAACAGTCAAATACACGCACATGTATAAACTGCAACATGGTACTAGGTTGAAGAGTAGGTAAACTCTACATCATCTAAGGTTGATAGGTTTATCCAAACAAGGTTGAGGTGAGTCTAGTATCCAAGGTATAGGATATGGTCAGGAAACACAACATAGGTCAGGCGCAGGAACGTTTAGGTATGTTCCAGTACACCAAGGGTTGGGTCAGGATAAATAGTCATGGCAAGAGGCAAGGTAAGGTCAGTATGTCCATCAACACAGGTAATAGTGCCGCAAGGTATAACGAACACATAAGGTCAAAGGTCACTAGTGATATTCCAGGTCCAAGTATCTAGGTCACGACATGGGTAGGGCCAAGGTATGGGAAAAATAATGAGTCCTCGAATGAGGACAAGGTGAGGGGATAAATGATAAGGTCAAAAGGTCAAGTGGTGTGGCCAAGTGAGGTGAGGGTAAGATAAAAATGGATTCATGTCAAAAATTGGGGGTAGGAGATAGTAGAAAGGCTAAGCAAAGATATAATCGATGACGGTTGAAGGGACCGCTTCTGGTCAAGATGGACTAACCACGATAAGCTAGGGCACAAGACCGATGTTAGTGAAGGTGAAACTATTTCCACTCAAGTCGTAGGTTATAAAAATAAAAATTGTCATATTTTTCAAATCATTTTTATTTTAGCGAATCGGGAAAATGACAAGAAACAAAGAGAGAAAAGGTGGGAAGTGATAAAGTAAGACTCAGGATTGAGTTGGTGAGCCACGTGGCAGGTGATAGTTAGTTGATAGGGGGATCTAAAAGTGTGTGGAATTGATTTGAGTTGATTGATTAGTTGGAGAGAGAGAGGGTCATTTGGTGATGGTAGAAGCATGAGAGGGATCGGGGGACCACCGGTGCAGCAAGGCTTGAGGTGTCACCACGTAGATGGGAACATGATGAGGTAAGATTCAATCCGATGCTTTGTTTTGTTTATGAGATTGAATTAGAGGTTGGGAGGGTGAAAACGGGTTTTTATTTTTGGGGGAAAATAAATTTTGAATTATGGGAGGGAAATCAAGTAAAATAGGAATGGGGAGGGAGGGGATTTCATGAAGAAGGGGTGGGGAAGGGTTTAGGGAGTATTTGAGTTTAAGCTTAGGTGGGTAGAAGGGAGCAAAGGGGATTTTGAATGAAAAATGGGGGTTTGGGCATCACGGTTTTGACGCGATAGTGACCAAAGTGTCGGTTGAAGGTTAGCCACGTCGGTGTTATGGTGCGGTATCGGTCATGAGAAAGGTGACCAATGCCAGTTGAAGGGGGACCAAGGTTAGTTAGGGGTAACTAGTATCGGTTGTAATTGGGGAAAAAGGGGCCAAAGGGTGTTTGAGGTTGGGTTGGTGAGATAGATAGGGGTGAGAAAAGTGGTTTTGGTGAAAATCATAACATAGGTAAGGGGTAAAAATAGGTAAGGGTGGAGTTGTTAGGGAAAAATGTATAGATGTGTAGGAAAAAGGTAAGGCCATGGAGTGGGTCAAAATGGAAGTAGGTGAGGGGTCGAGGTGTGTGGTTTAACATGTGAGGTGATATTAGGTTGGGTAGGGTTACGGTAGGTATGTTGGTAGGTTAGCATTTGGTTTGATAAGTAGGGAGGTGCCGGTTGGTTTGGGGTGGAGAGTAATAGGCCATGGGATAATCGGGTAAGTAACAAAGTAAAAGAGGTAGGGTAATGAGAAAGGGTATGGGTGAATGTAGTTATGGTCATGTTTGAATAATGTGATTATTTCATTGGATGTAGTCGAGAGATCAGTGAGGATGCGAGATAGGTGCCACCCCGATCATGAAAATTTGAGGCGAGAGAGTAGTCGAGGAGTTGTGGCATGTTGAGGAGGTGGGCCTGATTGGGGTCCGATGCTACCGACATGTAGTCCGGTAGCCAAGTTTGATGGTCACCCTCATTGATAGATGGGATTTGACAACCAACACATTCCACCTACCGATGAGTGAGATGACAGTCACCCTAGGAGGACATGTATAGGATCTTGCGGTTACCTATATTAGGTACGGAGGTATATTTGATCTCCTCAGAGGCATCGAGGAGTTGATGTTGATGATGTTTATTGAGGGGATGGCAGAGCTAACATTTCATAATGCCAACTTTGAGCTATGGAGAGATGTACCTAGCCTATCCAGAGGAGACGAGGCTAGTAGTATTACTGATGGAGGAAGTCTGTTATTTTGCACTGCTAGATGCAGAGGGTGGGAGATTCCCACAATCACTGATGGGAGTGTTACATGACATGATGATGGAGAGGACTCGATTTTCCTGGGTGCCAACATTCCTGGTGTAGTTATATAGAGAGATGTGGGCGTATAGGCAGCTCCGTAGGTTCAGCCTATGTTGTACATTTGTTCTTCACTGTTGGGCCTATGAGCACATTGTTTATGTGCGTCAAGTAGGTATATCCCAAGTAGATGTATTTGAGTCGGGTTTTGTACAGGGTGGGGTGCAGGAAAGGGGTTCATGTTATTAGAGAGTGGTGATTAGCCGAGGATACACATCATGTAGCATATTATTGGTAGCTATTAGAGGGATTATCTAGGGTAGACATTATATGGAGACCATATGTGGGTTATCCCTCATACAAAAAAATGGATGAGGAGTTAGCTAGCCTTTAACTACTCGGACGGATAGGATAGTGGGGTGCCATGTAGAGAGCACAAGATGATCCTTGTTGATAGGGTCAGACGGTATTTTGGGCTACCATAGGATATACCTCCACCCTTCCCACAGTATAAGAGAGATGACGTGGAGAGGTGATTGCATCTACCACAACTGAAAGTGCCTACATGGTAGGAGGAGTAGGTGATAGACTGGCGGATCGATGATGCTAGAGTGATAGATAGTTACAGACATTTGTGGGTGGCCCATCTATGAGCAGTACCTCCTAGGCCAGGGCAACCAGATTTAACCACCATTATTGTGTAAAGAGATGCCCTACATGGGTAGATGGCTACCCTGATTACCCATTTGTGGATGGTACATGGGCGGTTAGCGGCTTCGGAGGTGGAGGTGGAGGTGGCCATGTTGCATGTACATGTGGCTAGTTTATAGGCCTAGATGGCCCAAGGTGGAGATGGAGAGGGTGATGATGAGCAAGTGGCCACCCTATAGGCACATGTTACAGGTTTGTAGGGCCATTTGGCCACTGCACAAGTGTAGATTTAGGCATTAGGGTGCAAGTACGGGGGTGTGAGGCTGATGGCACCTCCACAGGTATTGGGACATGGTCCCGAGATCACATGTAGGGGTGTGACCGGTATAGGGGTTGAGGCTTATGGGGCCACCATAGACTGTACCCATATCTAGGTTATAGGATGCCCTAGGTGAGGCCAGATATTACCAGGATCAGTTGATGGTGGTGAGGATAGATTTTCTATCCTATGGAGAGTACATGGCACAAAAAGCCTTGAGTGAGAGGACTAGATCCCTGGGCACTTGCAGTGTGGAGAGCACAGGGACCATTTAGCCTTAAGACAGATCGGGTTGAGGACACCTATTCACATAGGCCAGCTCTAGGTGATTTACTAGCAGGGGCCTGACCGCGACCTATAGTGGGTGGTGAGATGTTATCGAGCCATCGACGGGAGGCGAGGAGGAGACATGAGATACTAATATGGAGGATATCCAACAGGATGATGCATGATGCATATCCCTCTATTTTTATGTATTTTAGTCATTTTTTATATATAACAGCCTGTGTGTTGAAGAGAGTGAGGATGTATGAGAGTTTTGTATATTTTGATCATATACCAGCCTGCGTGCTGAAGATGGTGAGGTTGTATATGAGAGTTTTGAGAGATTTGGTTATATACATCGGCCTGTGTGCCAAAGATATTTGAGATTATGTATATGGATACACATGTTTGGATATTTTTATTTATAGAGATGATGATGATTATGGTCATTATGTGTTTGTGTTGATATCATTTTATTATTATGCATAGATGGATTTAGGATAGGTGTGTTAGGCATGGATTGAGTCAGGTCATAGGCATGGTTGAGTTAGGTCCTAGGCATGGTTGAGTTAGGTCCTAGGCATGGTTGAGTTAGGTCCTAGGCATGGTTGAGTCAAAGTTATAAGCATGGTTGAGTTTTTAATTCATTAATGTGTATAATTAATGATGAGATGCACCATGTTTAAGATGTTTTATAATATATGCATGATAATGGTAAATAAATGGTAGACATAATAAATGTATGTTTGATGAGGATAAAGATGGAAAGTAACTTGTTGTTTGATGGGTTTTAATTTCTAATTATTGATATAAAAAGAAACTAATTTATGGTAGAATGTGATTTAGGAAAATGAAAGATGAATTGGTTAGGGTAGAGAGTGGTGAGCTAACCTCCAAGGGCCCCATGCCCTCGGAGTGTTGCCTACATAGTCCTGATGAAAAGGGACCTCAGGCCGATGTAGTTCTCCCATAAGCTAGGGAAGAATGCGAGGAGGTATGAGTATGGGTGGGTATGTTATAGGCATGATTGAGTCTAGGTTTGTTAGGTATGGGTGAATTGTGGGCACATTGGTAGAGGTGATTTTGAGGTGATTATGGTGAAGGAGGAGAAAAATTACCCAAAAAGAAGCATCGAGGGTCAAGTCCTGTATAAGGTAATCAATATGTAATGAAGAAGGTTTAAAATATAAGAGGAGGTAAGAAAGCAACCTGATTGGTAAGGATCATAACAGGTAGATCATACTTTAGATGGGCTAATGAACGTAAGACCCTAAAAGCATTGCATGATTGATTATTCTAAAGGTGAAAAAGTAGTCACATGATCACCAAATTTCATGGTCCAATAGGTCCCTTGAGGTGGTAGGAAATGAAAGTGCGAATGGTGAGAGGGTGAAAAGTGGTTAGTTTTTATATGGTACTAGGTAGCATGCCTTTTTGGCAAGAGATCCAAGGTCACAATGGGCAAGTCCATGACTAAAAGGCTTTTTGTTTTGACTGATATTTGAGATAGACTGATTGATGTGGGAAGTCTATATGGGATGAGGAAATTAACTCCTTGAGGTCTTTGTGAAGTTGATCAATGCAGGAAGCTTCAGATTCTTGTCTCTTTTTTTTTTTTTGAAAGAGCTTTACATAGTTGTCCTTCAAGGGAGTAGTCTATTTATAGTAGTGATTATAGAGAGAAAGATGTCCTTTTGAGGGAGTCATCTTTTTATTGGAAGTTTGACTCAAGGAGTTGGATCCCATGTGAGGGCTTTTAAGTCATGGACAAGATTAAGGTGAAGAATAGGATTCTTGTTCATAAAGTAGGGTGAAATGACCATGGGATCTCATCTAAAAGTAGATGAAAATTATCCATGAGAATCATGCTATGTGTAGCGTTGTGGTACACATACTCAAGAGAAGATAAAAAGTGACGGGTACACACATGATTCTTTTTAATCATTGGTGAGGTGTAATAAGTTGATAGCGCTCAAGGGACGAGCATGGAAAGAGACAGAAGATGAGGCTTAAAGATGCAAGGCATTAAGGGGTTAAGGTTCAGGTTTACCATTGAGTGAAGATAAATGATAAGCACCGATCCATAATTATGAGTCATGATGTATGGTCCAAGAAAATTAGGAGAAAATTTTCCCCATTTACTTTTTTTTCGCTTTGGTTACATGTTGATTTTCGTTCGGGACAAGGTCATCAACTTGGAAAGTTCTTACATGGACACGTTTGTCATAGGCATGTTTGATACGTTTTTGTTAAACTTGAAGGTGGTCAAGAGCATTAAGACAATGTTTGTCTAATAACTCAAGTTGTGCTAAATGGTCCTGATAAAATTCATCATCATTGAGCATGTCATGGAGAGAAATGTGGAGTGAGGGAATCTAGACTTTGAGGGTAGAACAACCTCTATACCATAGACCAGAGAGAAAGGTGTGGTGGCAGTGGAAGTGTGAATACTAGTGTGGTATGTCCACATAGTGAAAAGAATGTGCGTATGCCAGTCCTTCCTAGTATCATTAACCAATTTCATGAGAATTTTATTCAGGGTTTTGTTAGTGGATTAAGCTTGGCTATTGGTTTGTGGGTAATAAGGTGATGAGAAACTTAGCTGAATGCTGAAGGCATCACAAAGTTTTTTCAGTTTTTTTTAAAATTATTTTCCATTATCAGTGATGAGGCGATGTGGAACACCAAAGTGATAAATGATATGATGATTGATGAACTCACATATTTTCTCATATTTTTTGGAAATGAGAGGTATGGATTCAACCCATTTTATGTAGTATTTGGTAGTGGTGATGATCCATTGATGTCGTTGGGAAGAATGGGGATTGATCTCTCCGACAAGATCTAAACCCCATTGAGAGAAGGGCCAAAGGTCACAGGTGACCTGTAAGGCATGACTGGGTGTATGATGAAGGTTTGCATGTTGTTGGAATTTTACACAATGCTTGACGTAGTCACAACAATCATGGTTGAGGGTCGGCCAGTAATAGCCTAGGAAAAGAATACACTTAGCAATAGCAAGGCCATTGAAGTGACCTCCACATATGCCATCATGAACTTCCTTAATGGTATAAGGAATTTCAGAACATGTAAGGCACCTTAAGAATACCATTGAAGCCACACTTATAGAGGAGGCCACCCATGATGACATAACGAGAGACCCTTTTAAGGAAGGCACATTGTCCATTACGAGTGAGGTCGGGAGGCAAGATGGAGAGGGAAAGGTAGTCTGAATATTGTTTATACCAAAGGTCACTCGGGTCCAGGGGTGATGGTTCTGATAGAGTAAACTTCATGAGGTAAATAAGAAGGGGATTGGAGTCTTTGTACTATGATAAATATTTTAGAATCGGTGGGTGAAGTGGGTATTTGAGAGGCTAAGTAGGCCATGGTATCTACAAATTTATTGGTTAAACGTGGGACAGGTTTGAAGGGCATAATAGTCGAAGGTGGTCAAAAGTATGTCTACATGATGTTTATACTTTTGAATTTTGTCATTACGACATTGGTATATACCATTAACATGGTTTATGACCAATTGAGAATCACCAAAGATGTTGATTGATTTAACATCTAAGGCATGGGCAGCTTGGAGACCTAATATGAGCACTTCGTATTTGGCAATATTGTTTGTAAAATAAAAATTGAGTTTGAAAGACAAAGGCATGGGTTCACCATCAAGCGAGAATGAGGATAACACTAGCCCCACCCCACATTAACACTTGGAACCATCGAAGAATATTGTCATTTGGTAAGTGGGTTTGTCTAGGGAAAGGTAGCAATTGAATCATCCGGAAAGTCAAAATTAGAGAGTTGATCCTGGAAATGGGTGCATCGGAAATTTTTTTGGTGATAGCTTAGCCCTTAATGGAATTTTGATGGATAAATTTGAGGTCGAGGTCAGCCAAAAGAAAAAGCCAATGTGCGTGAAAAGTGATTTTGGTAAGGTTTGGAATACATGAACTGTAAGGGTCGGTGTTGGTCACAACATAGGTTTTGTGTAACACCCTGAACTGTTGTTACTTCCTCCTGAGCATACAAGTGTTGATATGTGATTTCTTATAAAAGGATGTGTTCCTCGATTTAGAAATCATGCTTGATATGTACTGTAATTTCTTTGCAGATCCTTGACTGAGTCAGAATATGATTAGACTCTTTTATTTATTTCATTTTGCATCTGAGTTTAATCTGATCTCGGAATGAATTATAGAGTTATCCATCTATAAGATCTAATCTTGGATCAGTGGAATTGATCCAAGTATTGCTCTAAGTCTGTTCGTGATGAATTAAAATCACAGACCTTGAACAGGTTGCAAGGTCTAGAAGCATTGAATAAGCTGGTCCGGAGTATGACTCAGGCTGATCATGTGAAATGGATTGGTTCCCGATATGGAAGTATATCTGGAAGGTCTCGATCGTGGACCAGGTAATAATTCGGTTACATACGATTCTGCAGCCTAAGGCAGGACAGGAGCTAACCCTGTTCAAGAAGGTATGATGTAGGTCTTTTTCTGAGTGTACAGAATGTAGACCTAACTGGAATTATTAATGGTTAGTAACCTAAAACTAAACCTAACCTAGGGGTTAGATTAGTGTTAATCTAACCTAGACCTAGGCTAAGTACTAATGTCCTAAGTTAGTATCTATGTGTAATGTGGTTAGAATAAGTATTATCCTAAATTCTAACCTAAGATACTAACCTAACTATTGAACAAAATGTATGGGGGCCTATGGAGGGGTGTGAACCATGGGCGGTGTTTTCTATGTCATTAAATGCTAAGGATAAGTATGAGGGACAGGTCTTGGCGGAGGTTTTAGGAACGGCTAACTTGTGCCGACGTGGCAGGTTACCAAAACTGAAAATGAATTGGAAATTTTATTTGGTATGTCACCAATTTTGGTGGTCGGTGGCAGTGGAGTTTGAGCGGGAAAGTCGGTGTAAATGCATTCAATGTGCTTGGTAGTCGATCTCGGAACTTGCATGAAGGCATGCAAACTGGGAAGTTGTTGGTTTGTTTGGCTTATCGTGAATTTCGGTTTTCCTTCTGCCTGTTCACTGGTTCTTCGCACCAGTCTTCTTGGAGTTGCATGGCGAGTATGAGGGTATCTAGCTCTTTTCTCTGGCAAGGGAAATATATATGTCATGGAGATAGCAAAATTTTGTTGGTCGCTCTAACTTGGAAAAGGAAAAGGAAGTCTGAGCTCTTCCAGTGGTCTGCTTCGGAATTTTGAGCAAAAATCCAGGCATGTTAGGCCCTAACCTTTAAATATCTTGCTGTCTTTCAAGTGATTTCATTAGAACAACTCTGTTCAAATGATTTATGGAAATAGATGATTTTTCCTTGGTGGTCTTGTGTGATTTTTGGTACTGTATCTCTTCTGGTTCGATTTTTCGTTTATCCCTTGATGGGTGTTGATATAATCGAACGGTTGCTATATATTTCTGGGTGTTTTGCATTCTGGCTTTTATATGCGAAAATATGGCAAGATTTTGTGCTAGGCCTGCTCTGTGTGAGTCCATGAATTGTCCTCCCGATGGGTGCAGGCTATTGATGCATGTTGGTATATATAAATGTATATAAATATTTTGTTAATACTTGTTGTGGAAATTGTTAGAAGGGATACTGATGGATAGTGTTTGATTGCTCGAGTTTTATTGAATCTTTGTAAGCTCTGTCGTGGGTTTTGATGAAGGTAGTTATTGATCTCTTTGTTGGGTTTCATTTTGTCTTGAAGGTTGTTTGAGAATAAACATCTTTCGGTGTGTGATATCTTATTGCAACTCTTTTGGAATTGTTTTCCTTTTTCGTTGGGGTAACGAGATTTAACCGTTACAGTATGCATTATGGATATATGTATATTATATATTGGAACGACTCTGTAGAGTCCATTGAATGACTTGTATAAATGGACCACTGTGGAAGCTATACATTTATATATTTGAATGTTGGATATTGATTTGTTTGAAGTCTTGAAGAAGTAACAGGTCTTTCGACCTCTGTTAACTATAGTAAATTTTGGGTATAGACTCCCCGGTTGTACTGTTTCGTTTCCTTCTGTGTAAGCTTGTTCAAAAATATTGAAGAAGGTTCAGTTGGTTCTTTTTACGAAATCAGTAATTATTGAAGCCTGTTCTTTTATGTTTATCATTACTGGAGTAGATGGAATCATTAATTATTCTTCTTTATTATCTTGAATACTGTTGTATAGACTCGGTTGAATTCTTGATAAATAACCAGTGTGATCGCTTCAAATTAGGACTGTTGGGTTTATTCTATTGTTTGACCCTGTGGAGGATATCTTGTTTCTTTTGGCTTCTGTATAAGCCTGAGATTGAACATGTGATGTTTATTTGGCCTTGATGGATTTCTGTGAATAGCTTGACATATTGTATAACGGCTTTATGAAGTAGGTCATGGATACCATACTTTCTACTCTGATTTCATTCAGATGTAGCTACGATATTCTATGTTGTGTTTTCTTTAGATTTCATGCCAGTTGATGTGGCTGTGTGTGATGCGTGGGTTTCATTTAAACTTCTCTCTGCTTAAGTCGTAGGGAGATGTCATTGTTCAAAAGGAGTTCGAGTTTCTTATTGACTGTGGCAACAATTGAGTTCCTTTGAATTCGACCTTGGGAACAAAAGCCTTACAGTGTTGAAAAGGATTGAAGAGGCTGTAGATTGTTATTGGGATTGTAGGCATGTTACGCCTTCCTTACTTTGATATCCATTTTTGAGTATGAATGAATTTAGGAGCTAACTGTACCTAAATAGGTAACGGCAGTAGTTGTCTTCTTTCACCTGTAAACCTTCTTGCGTGAGGTCATTACGAGTCATGCACGGTAGAAAGACCATGTTGTTCGGCATGGGGACTACTGTACTGTAGTTGCTTTATTGTAACAGTGTGCTGTTGATGGACTCGACTGATTTATTTGCTGTGTTTTATTTCTTTATTTAAAACAGCGATTCTTCTTGTGGCTTGTCGGACTTGTTCGTATACTTACTAGGATGAATGCTTTCCATATGAGAGAGCAGTGCAGTAGTGAACTTGTGTGAAAGGAAGTGTGAATGATTTGTTCCTTTCTCTTCTATTATTATAATACATGTTGATATACATGTGATGGAGCTGTTTTAACATATTGATATACTCAAGAGTTGTTATGATATTTCCATTTCCTGATGAAATTAACGATCTGTCCAATGTTGCTGATCTTGGATTTAAGATAATTGTTTTGGATACTTTCGTTCTTTGATTCTTAATATTTGATGAAATAATTGAGAAGTGTTTAGGACTATTCTGTAACGATGATAGAGTTACACGTTTGTAGTCATTTTTGTATTACAAGGGCATAGTCTGAATATGTTTACTTGTTTGGATAATGGAACTCATTTAAACAGGGTGTTTAATGAAAACAATTGACGGATTGCAATTGTTTTAAAAGTTAGTGCTTATCATGCTCAGTTCATCGAACTGACTCATGTTGACTATTTTTGCAGATGGTTGCCGTAAGTGGTAAAAGCAATGCAGATCTGACAGGATGATCAGATTGTTTAATTTGATTTATAATGAATTACAGCTTGATTTTCTAAATGTACTATATGTGGAAAGATGTTTCTTTTCCGTTAAGCATTGTATCAAGTATGCTGCTTGCATAAAATGTATTTGTATAGTTATGAAAGGAATGAAAATAAGTATTTGATACTTATGTGTTGTATTCTTAATTCTGATAGTTGACCTTCTTCGGTTTATATACCAGAGTGGCAATGTTATCTTTGTGTAATTGGATGCTTTTGTGATTGACAATGAAAGCTTAAAGAAAATGTGATTGAATTCTTATGAGTGTTTAGTAGTTCTAATTTGTTCTATCGAAAGCTAAATTGAAATTTAAATCATTGTCTTTTTAAAAGATAGGGTTAAAATGAACCTAAGCAGAACACTAATCAAGCTGAGGTAAATTACTAATCCCTAGTCCTAGTATGGCAGGACAACATTAAATTGGATTCTTAACCAATTATATCTTTATACTAATAAGTATGATATAAATTCAGTTAAGAGAACTGAAATAAATCTAATGGGGTTCAGATGGCAATCTCATATGAAGGTAATGAGATAATGTCCAATTCTGTTGTTTTAGAATCATGTGTATTCTAATGACTCCTTGATGAGAGCTTGACCTTAATACCTCTACCATGTAATGGGTTTTATTGAGGAAGGTCGTCTTAAGACGAAGAATCCAGGGATTGGGAAAGGCTAACCTTAGGGAAAGTCTTTAAAGTAATTTAAAACTCAACGTGCGTAACGCATATTAGTAAGTAGATCTTTTCGAGGCGGATTTAAAGGTTGACGGCACAAGACAACTGCAGGGTTGTACCTCCGAGAAGATTAGGATCTTCTCGAAGTTACAACAATGCAGGTGACTTATGACGACACCCTTTGCATTGATCGCTAAGATTTACACTTTGATCTCGACGAATTACTCAGGGACCAATTAGGAATGTGGCCATGTTATAAGGCTGCCTAGGAGGTTCGGGGTATCTTGACACACTGGTCTAACTGCAGGGTTAAACCAGTATGTCATCGTATCCCTAATACTCGTGGGCATCCATATAACATTATCACCTTGTTAATCTGTCTCCGAGTGATTAAGTTGTGAAAGGAAGGACTGACAGTAGTCAGTGTAAGACATTCTATATAACATAAGAATGGGGTGAAGGACGTATTCCAGATTGACGAGTATGCCGTTAAGGAATACTAGACATAACAGTATGTTTCAAATCTTTGGCCAAAGTATCGCAAGCTGCTGATTGCGTTGTCCTAATTCACCTAGTCTAAGGGATGAGATGCCGATGAATAATGGTAACAATTATTCGATTAGGTTCCTTAGACGAGAACATTACGAATCCCGAATAGGGAAGAGAACACGCGAGTGTGAAGCGTTAAATAAAAACGCCATCTCTTATTACTCATGAATAGATCGGTAGATTACCGAGTCATGGAATGAATAGATCGGAGGTACTCCGTCATTACACTGCATATGGTTATCACATATATGAATGGTTATTTGATTTGTGAGTTCTAAATTATGTATTTAGAACCAGGATGCAAATATCAAAAAAAAAAAAAAAAATTCACTTGTTCTAAGGTATTAATTGAGGATGTTACATCTTGGTATCGAGTGAAGGTTGCGGCTCTTGGACCTATTGTGTCCATAATCGATAAAAACCTGAATTTTCTTGTAAGAAAAATGGTTAGAACAAGGGGAGCGTTGCGAATAATGCTCCACCTGAAGGAGGAGCGGCGAACACCCGAAAAACTTGATGAAATCCTTGCTGCCTGTTGGACACAAGAGATCGCTTAGCATACTTGAACAACGGGTGATGGGAAATGAGGAGGATGAAGAAGGCGATAATAATAATCAGCAACCTCCCGAGGACAACCCCGACATGGGTGTTGATGTTAATCTTGGGAATGCACTGTCCAACCGAGAAAATAAAAAGGCCAGTTGGCGTGAAACTCACTAATGATATAAAAGGATAAGTCCACCTAAGTATGATGGCACCACATTGGGAGATGGAGCTGAGAACGCTCGGCGAAATGGAGAAGTACTTTGCAATAAGGAACTTCTCGGAGAAACCAAAGCTATTTGGGGAGCCTATCGGCTTTCCCACGAAGCATCTTTGTGGTGGGATAGCCGTAAAAGCTGAACTAAACATTGATGAGACCAATATTACTTGGGATCAATTTAAAAACTATTTTAGGCAACGTTGGCTGCCACAACTTTTCTATGATCAGAAAATGACAGAATTTCAGAACTTAGCTCAAGGGAACCTAACAGTAATCCCAGAATCTTGGGGCGGTTTACAAAACTCCTTAAGTATGTACCGCATGATATCAAAGCTGACGAGAAGTTCAGAATACGGAAATTCATCATGGGATTGAATCCGTGATAGGGGGAGAGGTCGATGTTCACAGTCCAACCACTATGGAAGGAGTTGTTGAAAAGGCCATAAGGCAAGAACAGAAATTAAAGGCTATTTCTGCTCATAAGGAGGAAGTGCGGAAGAAGACTGCAAACCCTTCTTCAACCTCTCTTGCACCTAGAAAAGGACCATGGAAAAAGTTTGGAAACAAGAGTAAGTTTCCAGGAGATAACAATAAGAAAGCAGCGTAAATAAGCCTGCTGGAAATGCAAGGGATAATTTTGTTAAAAATTATAATAATGGGCAGAAGCCCTATGGAGGACAACGTGACAATTACAAAACTGGAGGCAACTTTGAGCCTAAAAAGGGACCTGTAGGAGGCTGCTACAATTGTGGTAAAGATCACTACACAAATCAGTGCCCTTTGAAGAAGGATGATCGTAATCAGCAGCATAAGATACATGCTGCAGTAGCGGACAAGCAAGCTGAAAAGCAAGTGACACCTATAGAAGTTCCGGGTAAGTTATTCGGCATACCTGTCACTATTCTTTTTGATACAGGAGCTACTGAATGTTTTATATCTAATAAACTTGCTTCTAAACTTAAAAGAAAAGCTGGAAAAATGGATAAATCTTGGACTGTACAGTATGGTAATAATTCTGTTCATACAGTGAGTATGTGTCTTTTTGGGGCAGTCCTTGACTTACCTAACTTTTCCACGGAAGTTGATCTCTATGTTGCACCATTGGGATCGTATGACATTGTCATCGGTGTCAATTGGTTAGCTGACCATAAAGCAAAAGTAGACTGTTATGAAAAGAACATAAAATGTTTAGATGATCAGCTGGAATCAGCAGAGATTCAAGGTGTGAAAAGAGAAATTTCAGTTAGAAAACTGTCAGCTATGCAGCTTAAAAAGGCTAAAAATAAAGGATGTACCCTTTATGCGGTAAAGATATCTGAATCTTCAGAAGAAGATGATGATTTCATGAAACGATTCCCTCTTTTACAAGGTTTCGAGGATGTTTTCTGAGGAATTACAGTTTACCACCTAAGAGAGAATTTGACTTCACCATTGAAATCAAGCCGAAACAGAACCTATATCCAAAGCGCCTTATCGGATGACTACTACAGAGTTAGTTGAGCTTAAGGCACAGTTGCAAGAGCTTTTGTCTAAAGGTTTGATCAGACCAAGTGTTTCACCTTGGGGAGCGCCTGTAATATTTGTGAAAAAGAAGGATGGAACACTAAGGTTGTGTATTGATTATCGGATGTTGAACAAAGCAACGATCGAAGAACCGATATCCACTTCCTAGGATCGATGATCTATTTGATCGAGATCGTGGAGCAGATGGTTTATTCTAAGATAGACCTTCGATCTGGTTATCATCAGTTAAGGATTAGAGAGGAAGATATTCATAAAACAGCTTTCCGAACAAGGTACGGACATTATGAATTCATAGTTCTACCCTTTGGATTAACTAATGCACCCGCAACCTTTATGAATTTAATGAACAATATTTTTCAAGAATACCTGGACAAGTTTGTACTTGTATTCTTGGACGATATTCTCATTTATTCTAAAAGCGTTGAGGAGCACAATGAGCATTTGAAGATAGTTTTGGGAATTTTGAGAAAGAGAAAGTTGTATGGTAAGTTATCCAAATGTTCTTTCTTTGATTCAGAAGTTCACTATTTGGGTCATGTTATAAGTAAAGAAGGAATTGTTGTGGATCCTTCAAAAATAGTGGCAATAACTGAGTGGCCTGCACCAAAGAATGTGCATGAAGTAAGAAGCTTCATGGGTCTTGCTTTGGTTACTTATAGAAAATTTGTAAAGGATTTTTCTAAAGTAGTGCACCTGATAACTTCTTTACTGAGAAGAAGGATAAGAAATTCATATGGAATGATAAGTGCGAAGCGGCTTTCAAAAGTTTGAAAGACCGGTTGACTTCTGCACCTATACTAGTGTACCCAGGACCTAATGGGAGTTTCTTGTTGTAACAGATGCTTCGAGGAAGGCCTTGGAGGCGTTTTTTGCTACAAAATGATCAGGTCATAGCATATGAAAGTAGAAAACTTAAGTTACATGAGCTGAATTATGCCCCTCATGATTTGGAACTTGCTGCCATTGTTCATGCACTTCAAGATCTGAGACACTATTTACTTGGGAAACCTTTTGAGTTGAAGACCCCACTTAGGACTGAAATATATTTTTACTCGAGCCCAATCTGAATGCCGAGACGAGAAGGTGGTTAGAATTTTTATCACAATATGACTTTGATATTAGCTATATCAAAGGGAAGGAGAATAGAAGTAGGCGATGCTCTAAGTCGTAGGAGGCACATTTCTGCTCTTATAACATTAAGAACTCGAGTTTAAAGATGAGGTAAAAGTGCCTCGGAATCGGATGCATACTTTCAAGCAAGTAAAGCGTAACTTGCTGCTGAGAACCTAAGGATATAAGGTATAAAGGTTTTCATTTTGATAATGAAGGAATCTTGCGTTATGAAAACAGGGTATATGTACCTATGCTGAACGATTTGAGAAAGAAGTTGTTAGTTGAATTTCATAATTCACCTTTCTCTGGACACCCAGGCATCACAAAAATGCTTGCTGATTTGAAACAGCAATACTTTTGGAAAGGTATGAAAAAGGATGTAATTAATTTTGTGACTCATTGTCTGGAATGTCAGCGGGTGAAGGCAGAACATATGCACCCTGCTGGATTGTTATATCCTCATAGCATACCGCAGTACAAATGGCAAGTAATAACCATGGATTTTGTACAAGGACTGCCTATGTCCAGGAATAAACATGATGTTATCCTGGTAGTTGTTGATAAACTGACCAAGGTAGCTCATTTCATCGCTGGAAATCTAAAGGATGATTCACCAGTGCTAGCCAAAAGATTCGTACACGAAATTTTCAGATTGCATGGTGTACCAGAATTGATTATATCTGACAGGGATCCTAGAATGACGTCAAGGTTTTGGCAAACGCTTAACGCAGCTCTTGGAATGAAACTAAACTTCAGTTCTGCATATCATCCGGAAACGGATGGACAAACTGAGAGAGTAAATCAAGTGTTGGAGGACATGTTGCGAATGTATTGCATGGATCAACAGTATAAATGGGAAGAGTATCTTCCATTAGTTGAGTTCGCATACAACAATACTTATCACTCATCTCTTAAAATGGCACCATTTGAAGCGCTTTATGGAAGAAAGTGCAGAACCCCTGTAAGTTGGGACAGTGTTGAGGATAGAGTGGTAATTGGACCAGAGATTCTCACAGAAATGGAACAGCAAGTTAAGCTGATTCGTGAACGACTAAAGGAAGCAGCGGATAGACAGAAGAGCTATGCTGACCTTAAGCGGGTTGATAGAAGGTTTGAGCTTGGTGATAAGGTTTTTCTTCGTGTTAAACCCAGAAAGAGTTCTATAACTTTTGGCAAGGCTGCCAAGTTGTCACCTCGATTCGTGGGACCTTTCAAATTGTCGAAATAATCAATCCTGTAGCTTATTGTTTAGCATTGCCACCTGCTTTATCTCGCATGCATGATGTTTTTCATATTTCTTTGCTTAAGAAATATGTTTCAGATCTGTCACATGTTTTGAATTGGAATTCCTTGCAGGTCCAAGACCCAGGAATAATCGTGGTTAAACCCACACGAGTGCTGGAAACTCACCAATTGCATTTAAGAAATCGTGAAATACAGCAATGTAAGGTCCAGTGGGACCAGTTTAACGAAAAGAAAGTGCAACTTGGGAAAATCTAGAAGAGATGAAAATTGCTTTTCCTTCTCTTTTTCAACAGAATGAAATCTGTTGACAAAACATACTTTTATGAACTTATTGTTTTTAAGTATTTATGAAAGCCAGATGAAGGCAAACATTATTCAGGTTGAATAAAATGTGTTGTGACATTGATTTCTGGAACTATTCAAATATGAAATAGTCACATTATTTGTGTACTGATAATTTGATTGACCTGAAGGTTAATTTAATATGTAATTCATCGGGACGATGAATCTTTTTAGGAGGGAAGCATGTAACACCCTGAACTGTTGTTACTTCCTCCTGAGCATACAAGTGTTGATATGTGATTTCTTATAAAAGGATGTGTTCCTCGATTTAGAAATCATGCTTGATATGTACTGTAATTTCTTTGCAGATCCTTGACTGAGTCAGAATATGATTAGACTCTTTTATTTATTTCATTTTGCATCTGAGTTTAATCTGATCTCGGAATGAATTATAGAGTTATCCATCTATAAGATCTAATCTTGGATCAGTGGAATTGATCCAAGTATTGCTCTAAGTCTGTTCGTGATGAATTAAAATCACAGACCTTGAACAGGTTGCAAGGTCTAGAAGCATTGAATAAGCTGGTCCGGAGTATGACTCAGGCTGATCATGTGAAATGGATTGGTTCCCGATATGGAAGTATATCTGGAAGGTCTCGATCGTGGACCAGGTAATAATTCGGTTACATACGATTCTGCAGCCTGAGGCAGAACAGGAGCTAACCCTGTTCAAGAAGGTATGATGTAGGTCTTTTTCTGAGTGTACAGAATGTAGACCTAACTGGAATTATTAATGGTTAGTAACCTAAAACTAAACCTAACCTAGGGGTTAGATTAGTGTTAATCTAACCTAGACCTAGGCTAAGTGCTAATGTCCTAAGTTAGTATCTATGTGTAATGTGGTTAGAATAAGTATTATCCTAAATTCTAACCTAAGATACTAACCTAACTATTGAACAAAATGTATGGGGGCCTATGGAGGGGTGCGAACCATGGGCGGCGTTTTCTATGTCATTAAATGCTAAGGATAAGTATGAGGGACAGGTCTTGGCGGAGGTTTTAGGAACGGCTAACTTGTGCCGACGTGGCAGGTCGCCAAAACTGAAAATGAACTGGAAATTTTATTTGACTGTCGCCAATTTTGGCGGTCGGTGGCAGTGGAGTTTGAGCGGGAAAGTCGGTGTAAATGCATTCAATGTGCTCGGTAGTCGAGCTCGGAACTCGCGTGAAGGCATGCAAACTGGGAAGTTGTTGGTTTGTTTGGCTTATTGCGAATTTCAATTTTCCTTCTGCTTGTTCACTTTGGTTCTTCACACCATCTTCTTGGAGTTGCATGGCAAGTATGAGGGTATCTAGCTCTTTTCTCTGGCAAAGGGAATATATATGTCATGGAGATAGCAAAATTTTGTTGGTCGCTCTAACTTGGAAAAGGAAAAGGAAGTCTGAGCTCTTCCAGTGGTCTGCTTCGGAATTTTGAGTAAAAATCCAGGCATGTTAGGCCCTAACCTTTAAATATCTTGTTTTGTCTTTCAAGTGATTTCATTAGAACAACTCTGTTCAATGATTTATGGAAATAGATGATTTTTCCTTGGTGGTCTTGTGTGATTTTTGGTACTGTATCTCTTCTGGTTTGATTTTTCGTTTATCCCTTGATGGGTGTTGATATAATCGAACGGTTGCTATATATTTCTGGGTGTTTTGCATTCTGGCTTTTATATGCGAAAATATGGCAAGATTTTGTGCTAGGCCTGCTCTGTGTGAGTCCATGAATTGTCCTCCCGATGGGTGCAGGCTATTGATGCATGTTGGTATATATAAATGTATATAAATATTTTGTTAATACTTGTTGTGGAAATTGTTAGAAGGGATACTGATGGATAGTGTTTGATTGTTCAGTTTTATTGAATCTTTGTAAGCTCTGTCGTGGGTTTTGATGAAGGTAGTTATTGATACTGTTGGGTTTCATTTTGTCTTGAAGGTTGTTTGAGAATAAACATCTTTCGGTGTGACA
Organism: Taxus wallichiana var. yunnanensis; assembly: GCA_018340775.1. NCBI lineage: Eukaryota > Viridiplantae > Streptophyta > Pinopsida > Cupressales > Taxaceae > Taxus > Taxus wallichiana. The sequence continues at coordinate 777,079,124 of CM031242.1, read as the reverse complement.
GTATCTTATTGCAACTCTTTTGGAATTGTTTTCCTTTTTCGTTGGGGTAACGAGATTTAACCGTTACAGTATGCATTATGGATATATGTATATTATATATTGGAACGACTCTGTAGAGTCCATTGAATGACTTGTATAAATGGACCACTGTGGAAGCTATACATTTATATATTTGAATGTTGGATATTGATTTGTTTGAAGTCTTGAAGAAGTAACAGGTCTTTCGACCTCTGTTAACTATAGTAAATTTTGGGTATAGACTCCCCGGTTGTACTGTTTCGTTTCCTTCTGTGTAAGCTTGTTCAAAAATATTGAAGAAGGTTCAGTTGGTTCTTTTTACGAAATCAGTAATTATTGAAGCCTGTTCTTTTATGTTTATCATTACTGGAGTAGATGGAATCATTAATTATTCTTCTTTATTATCTTGAATACTGTTGTATAGACTCGGTTGAATTCTTGATAAATAACCAGTGTGATCGCTTCAAATTAGGACTGTTGGGTTTATTCTATTGTTTGACCCTGTGGAGGATATCTTGTTTCTTTTGGCTTCTGTATAAGCCTGAGATTGAACATGTGATGTTTATTTGGCCTTGATGGATTTCTGTGAATAGCTTGACATCTTGTATAACGGCTTTATGAAGTAGGTCATGGATACCATACTTTCTACTCTGATTTCATTCAGATGTAGCTACGATATTCTATGTTGTGTTTTCTTTAGATTTCATGCCAGTTGATGTGGCTGTGTGTGATGCGTGGGTTTCATTTAAACTTCTCTCTGCTTAAGTCGTAGGGAGATGTCATTGTTCAAAAGGAGTTCGAGTTTCTTATTGACTGTGGCAACAATTGAGTTCCTTTGAATTCGACCTTGGGAACAAAAGCCTTACAGTGTTGAAAAGGATTGAAGAGGCTGTAGATTGTTATTGGGATTGTAGGCGTGTTACGCCTTCCTTACTTTGATATCCATTTTTGAGTATGAATGAATTTAGGAGCTAACTGTACCTAAATAGGTAACGGCAGTAGTTGTCTTCTTGCCTGTCGCTTCTTGCGTGAGGTCATTCTGAGTCTGTCTGGTAGAAAGACCATGTTGTTCGGCATGGGGGCTACTGTACTGTAGTTGCTTTATTGTAACAGTGTGCTGTTGATGGACTCGACTGATTTATTTGCTGTGTTTTATTTCTTTATTTAAAACAACGATTCTTCTTGTGGCTTGTCGGACTTGTTCGTATACTTACCGGATGAATGCTTTCCATATGAGGAGACGGTACAGTAGTGAACTTGTGTGAAAGGAAGTGTGAATGATTTGTTCCTTTCTCTTCTATTATTATAATACATGTTGATATCTGTAACAGTAGGAGCTGTTTTTAACATATTGATATACTCAAGAGTTGTTATGATATTTCCATTTCCTGATGAAATTAACGATCTGTCCAATGTTGCTGATCTTGGATTTAAGATAATTGTTTTGGATACTTTCGTTCTTTGATTCTTAATATTTGATGAAATAATTGAGAAGTGTTTAGGACTATTCTGTAACGATGATAGAGTTACACGTTTGTAGTCATTTTTGTATTACAAGGGCATAGTCTGAATATGTTTACTTGTTTGGATAATGGAACTCATTTAAACAGGGTGTTTAATGAAAACAATTGACGGATTGCAATTGTTTTAAAAGTTAGTGCTTATCATGCTCAGTTCATCGAACTGACTCATGTTGACTATTTTTGCAGATGGTTGCCGTAAGTGGTAAAAGCAATGCAGATCTGACAGGATGATCAGATTGTTTAATTTGATTTATAATGAATTACTGCTGGAATTTCTAAATGTACTATATGTGGAAAGATGTTTCTTTTCCGTTAAGCATTGTATCAAGTATGCTGCTTGCATAAAATGTATTTGTATAGTTATGAAAGGAATGAAAATAAGTATTTGATACTTATGTGTTGTATTCTTAATTCTGATAGTTGACCTTCTTCGGTTTATATACCAGAGTGGCAATGTTATCTTTGTGTAATTGGATGCTTTTGTGATTGACAATGAAAGCTTAAAGAAAATGTGATTGAATTCTTATGAGTGTTTAGTAGTTCTAATTTGTTCTATCGAAAGCTAAATTGAAATTTAAATCATTGTCTTTTTAAAAGATAGGGTTAAAACGAACCTAAGCAGAACACTAATCAAGCTGAGGTAAATTACTAATCCCTAGTCCTAGTATGGCAGGACAACATTAAATTGGATTCTTAACCAATTATATCTTTATACTAATAAGTATGATATAAATTCAGTTAAGAGAACTGAAATAAATCTAATGGGGTTCAGATGGCAATCTCATATGAAGGTAATGAGATAATGTCCAATTCTGTTGTTTTAGAATCATGTGTATTCTAATGACTCCTTGATGAGAGCTTGACCTTAATACCTCTACCATGTAATGGGTTTTATTGAGAAGGTCGTCTTAAGACGAAGAATCCAGGGATTGGGAAAGGCTAACCTTTGGGGAAAGTCTTTAAAGTAATTTAAAACTCAACGTGCGTAACGCATATTATTAGTAAGTAGATCTTTTCGAGGTGGATTTAAAGGTTGACGGCACAAGACAACTGCAGGGTTGTACCTCCGAGAAGATTAGGATCTTCTCAAAGTTACAACAATGCAGGTGACTTATGGCGACACCCTTTGCATTGATCGCTAAGATTTACACTTTGATCTCGACGAATTACTCAGGGACCAATTAGGAATGTGGCCATGTTATAAGGCTGCCTAGGAGGTTCGGGGTATCTTGACACACTGGTCTAACTGCAGGGTTAAACCAGTATGTCATCGTATCCCTAATACTCGTGGGCATCCATATAACATTATCACCTTGTTAATCTGTCTCCGAGTGATTAAGTTGTGAAAGGAAGGACTGACAGTAGTCAGTGTAAGACATTCTATATAACATAAGAATGGGGTGAAGGATGTATTCCAGATTGACGAGTATGCCGTTAAGGAATACTAGACATAACAGTATGTTTCAAATCTTTGGCCAAAGTATCGCAAGCTGCTGATTGCGTTGTCCTAATTCACCTAGTCTAAGGGATGAGATGCCGATGAATAATGGTAACAATTATTCAGTTAGGTTCCTTGGACAGAACATTCTGAATCCCAGAATAGGGAAGAGAACCGCGAGAGTGAAGCGTTAAATAAAAACGCCATCTCTTATTACTCATGAATAGATCGGTAGATTACCGAGTCATGGAATGAATAGATCGGAGGTACTCCGTCATTACATTAATGCATATGGTTGTTTTTATATGAATGGTTATTTGATTTGTGAGTTCTAAATTATGTATTTAGAACCAGGATGCAAATATCAAAAAAAAAAAAAAAAAAATTCACTTGTTCTAAGGTATTAATTGAGGATGTTACATTTTGTGATTAAGTAGGTAATGGTGGATTTTTGTGGCAACAAAAACTAGGCTAATAAATTTTTTAGGATGGGTGTATTGGGTTTCGTAGTCTAAAAGAGTATGGATTATGTAATAAACTACCCGCTCCCTATGTTGTTCATCGCAATGAGCGAGTTTAGCCCCAAGGGGTGATTGGTAGTAGAGATGCATAGGTAGAAGGGTTAATCGTCTTTAGGTGGATTGAGTACGGGTGGTTGGAAAAGGTATTTTTTTAAGGCCTCAAAAGCTTTATGGCAGTCATCATCCCATTTAAAGGAGACATCCTTCTTAAGAAGATGATGAAATGGTTGACACCGATAAGACAATTATGAAATGAAACGATGAATATACTGCAACTTACCTTGGAGGCTACGGATTTATCTAAGGTTAGTGGGTTGAGGTATCTCAAGAATGGCCTTGAATTTAGTAGGGTCAACTTCTATACCATGTAGGGAAACATTAAATCCTAGGAGCTTTCCTAAGACAACTGCGAAGACACACTTCTTGGGCTGAAGGTGACAACAATATTTAATGATACAATTAAAGATGGTTTTTAGGACGGTGAGGTGCTTGGAGTGGTGTTTGGATTGGGAAAGAAGTTTTTCCACGTAATATTCCAATATACGATGCATGATGTCATGGAAGATGTAAGTCATAACTTGCTGATATGTGGCACCAACATGTTTAAGGCCAAAAGGCATGACTCGATAGCGAGAAAGGTCCCCGAGGGGTAATGAATTCAGTTTTGTGTTGATCCTCTAGGGAAAGAAAGATTAGGTTATAACCAGAGAAGCCATCCATGAATGATAGCATCTCATGACCAGTAGTAAGGTCAACCACTGGTCAATACCGGTAGGGAAAAGTCATCTTTGGGAAAGCTAGGTTGAGGTCATGAAAATCTGTGCAAATGCGGAATCCCCTTGTCACCTTAGTGACAGGGACAATGTTAGAAATCAAATGAGGATAATCAATGGGTAAGATGAAGGAAACTAAAAGGAGGCGCTAAAGTTCTTCTTTGACTAGAAGAGCAATGCGAGGGTGTATTTTCCTCAGCTTTTGTTTGATAGGTTTGGTGTCGGGAATGGTTACGATATTGTGGGCCACTATAGTGGGGTCAATACCATGCATGTATGTGTAAGACCAAGTGAAAGCATGGTTATGTTTTTTGAGAAAAGAAATGATGGCTTCTGTTATATGCAGCATCTAAATATTGTCCTATCTTTTGAATGTGTGGGTCATCCTGAGTATGAATGTTGATGTCGATAGTCGATTCATTCAACATGTTTTACATCTTAGAGGGTAACGACCGATGAATATATGAGTCTTCTGCACCAAGGTAGGTGAGTATAAATTTATCATCATAACATTAAACAACGTTAATCAAAGGTGTATCATCATCGATCATTTCAGGATACAGGAAGGGAAGAGAGGAAGGAGCCTCACCCTCATGTTGATAAGTCAGAGGCCCCAAGGAGATGGTGTTTATAAAAAAGTTAGGAGGAATGGATTCTAGATCCATTGACTCTGTCAACGAAGGTGATGATGGTGGTGAAGAAAGTGGAGAAGGGCTGATGTCCTTAATGAGTTCAATACGGGCCTTCTTGGTAGGTGGTTCAACAAAGCTAATACCACTAAGATCATTATGTTTACGAGTATTACATAAAATAATGGTATGGCGTCCTTGCTCATAAAAGCAAAACCAAAATCTTTCCACACACATTAGTGCAGGAAGGTGTGGGTAAAACAATGATTGGTGAGTGATTGGAGGTTAGCGAGAAAATGGGCGGGTTTGTGACGGTGGTTCAGGTGTGTAAGTGGTAGTATCAAGTCCCCCATAGGTGAGATTGGTATGAAGGTGGGGAGGACCATAAAGGAGGTGCTCTCCTATATGGTGATCATAATGAGGGTGTTGGTGAAGACTTTTGTACTCTTGTGGAGTAAGGAATGTGTTAACACTATATAGGCGATACTCCCCCAGAGTGAGGCATTGAAAAATGCCCTCCAAGGGATCGGTGGTTGGTATGTGGGTAGCTGGAATAGATGATGTGTCGGAGATCGGATCAGATGTGGAGCTAACAGATTAGGAGGCCAATGGTGGGAATGGAGGATGTAGGTACGATTGAAGTAATGAAATGCCTGCACTAGTGGGTGTAGGTGTAGGTGAAGAGGCGCGGTCATGGATGTAGATGATTTAATGGGTATAAGCACGTCATTGGGTCGGTAAAGCATGTTGCGAGTTTTAAAAGGTGATGGGTCAGCTAGAATGGTATAGGTGTGTCCTTCATGCTCAAACTTTACACAATGATGAAAAGTGGAAGGAACACAACCCATGACAGAAATCTAGGGTCTACCAAGCAACATGTTATATTGAAATTCCCCTCCAAGATGTAAAGTAACTCTGGAATAGTATGGGGGCCCACACGAATATGGAGGATGATGGTACCAAGTGTAGAGGTGATAGTGTCATTGAATGAATGCAAAATGACAAGATGTTTAGGCATGTAATTGTAAGGTATGTGCATTTGAGTGAGTGCATGGGAGGAGATGATATAAATGCTAGTTCCCCCATAAATCATAACACGTCATACACGTATATCATTGATGTGGACATATATGAAGAGAGTTTTTCTAGGTCATCGGTTTGGTGCGGTGCGATCTCCTCCTCTCGGAAGCTTAGGAGCCTACTTGCAAGTAGGTGGAGGTGTGGATAAAGGTGGTAATTTAGTGAGAGAGGCTACATGATGGAGTGTAATTATGGAGGCTACGGGTGTAGGGTCATTGGGTAAAACCTTGATAGATTGAAGGACTTCCATGAGAGCTTGACGATGAGATTCGAGGTTCGAGATGAGGTCATATAGAGACATTTTAAGGGGGGATTTCTGTAATTATTTGAGCATGGTGTGATGTGTAAACCCGTTAGAAATAGGATATATGGGGCCATGGATAGTGATTTTAGGCGTAGGTGTATATCGTATGTTAGGTATAGGATTGGTGGGTGAGTCGGTTGTCTTTTCATTGCCTTTGTCTTTACGGCATAGCTAAGCGACATGGATCATGTTGATCTCGAGATGGGGAAGTAGGTGAGGTAGGTCAGCCATGAAAGGTATACTAACACAAAGGGGAAAAATCCCATTGATAGGAAGGAGCCTTGTGAGATGAGTTGAGCACACTAATGTTTGGGTAGAGGTTTGGTGAGTTCTCTGATGCAAACAATTTTAATTTCAAATCTTGGGGGTGGCTCTAAGAGTTGTGGGGATGAAGGTTTGGGTCGTTGAGTAGGCAGTGAGGGAAGAACTGTGGGAATGGGTGTTGGTGAAATGGGGTCCTCATCGAGAAGGTCATCATCATCAAAGTTTCCTTTAGGAGGACACAACTTGGATAAGGAAGATTTTCAAATCCTTATAGTTCTCCACATCGTACCTAGGCACACGATGGTAGGTGAAACTTTTTGTGTCAAAAACCTTTTGGTTTGGGTTTGAGAGGGTCATAAGCTATGAGAGGTGGTAATGTGATGACAAAAGTCTCAAAAAGGTTGGTTAAAATTTTGGCATAGGATCCCACTAGTGGGTCACAATGGGAAGTGAAAGTGGGTTTAGGTGTAGGCACAGCTGAATGTAGAGGAATGGTCTTTGTATGAGGGGGAGTAGGTCAGTCAAGGTTTTAGGTGCTGGTGTGGTCTTAGGTGTTGGTCGTGTTTTCTTGGGCATGGGTATGGTAGATGAAATGGCAAGAGAATGTGTCGTTGTTTTGACTATCTTATTACGGGGTAGCAGATTTTTGTTTTTAGTCGACATTCTTGGGTAAAGGTGATATGGGCGCATGAGATCTAGATAGAAAAGTGGATGGTGGAAGAGGGCATGTCACCCATGGGGATAAATAAGGTGGTGTGAAGGTTGATGACGCGGGTCATGCAGGAGGTGTGAGGGATAGAGACGAAGTGTCATGGGTAGTGAAGAAGTTTCCAATGGTATTGGAGGTATGGGTGGTAAAGTTGTTGCAGTGCAGGCGGAAGTCATGTTGGGTGCTTGAGTGTGTTAAAGGTTTGCGAGGGAGGAATGGGATGTTGTTTTGTTGGTTTACCAGTGGGTAGAGGTTTCTTAACCATGATAGAGGGACAGTCCTAAGATGGATATGAGTGGTGAAGGTGATGAAGGTATGATCGACGCATTTAGAGTATGAGTTCTATGGTCTTGGTTCTTCTATTTTGGTTTGATTAAGCTTGGTGTCGACTTTGGGGGATGTAGCTAAATCTAATTTGATGTGTGGATGAGTAAGGCTGGTGGTTGGGATGAACCCTAAGGTAGTAATGGGTTTAGGTGAGGAAGATGATGTAGGTGTGGGTTTGGATTTAGATGCATGTTGGGTTATGGGTAAAGGTGTGAGTTGAGCCATGAGCGGTATCATGGAATAATTTGTGATAGAGGTGGTTGTGTTTGGTTTGATTGGCTAAAATATTTTTGGGTAGATAGTGGAAGTGTCAGCAAGTGACATCTACATTTGCATTGAGACATGAAGCAGAAGATGCCCCCAAAGTAAGGCTCTATCCACATAATCTAGGTGATCGACTAAGCATGAGAACGACACGGTTGTAGGTGAGGTTGATGAGGATCCAATGGTGATTCCCATAAAATGTGTCTTAGAAATGGGGAATTTGCTAGCTTCAGCTTCTATGGGTAAGAGAGCTGAAAGTAAGTCCATAGGATCTTGGGTAACTAATGGAGAATGGTCACCTAGAGGAAAAGGCATTTCTACTGGATTTTTGATAGGTGGAGGAGATGATGGGTGCTCCTCTGTGGGTGGAGGAGATGAACAAGCATCTTCCATGGACTAGAGAAGTATCACAAGGTGACAAACTCTCTAGGTGGAGAATCCAAAGGTGAAATAGTTTCAATGTTAATGAAGGCTCCTCTATGGGTGGAGGAATAGGTGAGGTGGGTTCAAGTGCAGATGGAGAAATTCGGGCTAGAATTTCCTCTTTGGAAGGAATATGAGGTAATTGGGTAGCAACAGGTGTATCGCTAAAAATAGCATGGACCTTGCGGGTATGGCTATCATGAGTTGAGGTCTCTCCAGTTTGATCAGAAGAAGGGGCATGATTAGGAAAGGGTTTCTTGAAGATATGTAGGTTTTGATTAGCAGGTGCATTAGGATTATCCAAGGTTAACTCACCTTTCTTGAGAATTTCTTGGACAATGTTTTTTAAAGTGATGCAATTGCCGTCACTATGACCCTTTACTCGATGATAGTTGCAGAAGTTGTGCTCTTTATACCATGTGGGTGTGGGGTGAGCAGGGTCAAAACTAGTGTGTGGTTTCACGGGAGGAAGGGTGATGGCCCCAAATTTGATGAGCTTCTCTAAGACAGAAGAATAAGGTTCCCCAATTGGGGTATATTTTCATTGTTCTGTCTGAATTGAAAAGTCTGAATGGGTGAGAGATTAGATGAGGGGCTAGCCCGATTTAATGAATGAGCTAGGCCTACTTTGAGTACCACTGTGTTAGCGGTTCCCTTGGCTTTTGAATAATTGTTCTGTGGTTTCGAAGAAGAAGAGGTATCATTTGACTTGAATGCCAAGTTCTTATTACGTAGTTGGATTTTCTTTTCTTTAATGGCTTAAATCTCTATATTTTTTGCTATGGTGAATGATTCGTCAAAGGTTTGGAAGGTTTGGACTTATAGGGTTGGTGAGATATTCCTAGTACAAGCCCACGTAAAGATTTCGACGAGTTCGGTTTGCGGTAGTTGGAATGTGAGTTGATTGATCAAGCTACGCCAACGAGCAACAAAATCTATGATAGATTTGTCGTCATATTGACGTGTAGAGTAGAGGTCAGTCATGGTAACCTTCTTAACGACATTAATGGAGAAGTGATCCAAGAAGGCTTGGGCTACCTAATTAAATGAGAATATAGAGTGTCTAGGTAACCCACTATACCAATCTAATGCGGGTCCAATCAGAGACATGGGAAAGGTCCTCAGAAGTAAAGCATCATCATGGGCGATCAGATAACACACATGTTTGAAAGACTACAAATGTTGTTGTGGGTATTCTTTACTATTGAAATGGTTGAATTAAGGAATTTCCCAATGCATGAGATATGGACAGATAGGAATGGATGGGTGTATACGCTCATTACAAATCTCATTGTAGGTGAAAGTGTTGTGGGAGCCAGAAACTGATGCCTCTAATGTCTGCATCTTGTCCATCATTAACTTGATTAGGTTGTTGGTAGGTCGTGATGGATGGATGCCTCCTGTAGTGTAAGAGGGTTGGTGTTGGGCATATAATGAGGGTGGCATTCTAGTATATGGTGCTTCCGTATAGGTAGATTGAGGAGGGAGTGAAATAGGGGTATGTACCCGAGAATGAATAATAGATGAAATATGAGTCTCTTTGATAGTTAGTATATGGAGGTGGAATGGTCATGGTGACCCTAGTGGCAATGGGGGCCAAGGATTGTGGAATAGAAATAACAACGTTTTCAAAAGGGGTAGGGGTTACCGACACTAGGGTGGTTGTGTAGCTATAGGTATATGCGAGACAATAGATGCGAGATGAGGTTATGTTTGGGGTGGTTTGTGAAGGTACGGTAGATGTAGCAGTGCAATAGATGTGGCAGATGCGGTGGTCATAGTAGGTATAGGGCCTAGCTGTGAAATGACTAGGGGCAAGGTAGATGTGGGCGGTGTGGAGCTAGTAGAGGTGGGAACAGAATTAGGAGTGAGTGTTGGGGGATAGATACGGGAATGCCATATATCAACCGACTCGAGGCATCTCAAGTGGACGAATGGGAAAGATAAAATTGCAAGGCGGTAGGGTTTTGATTAAGGAGACGTGTGAACTTCTCATCTCCAGAGCTTGATAGAGATAGGTTGCATAGGCTCCATGGGTGGTGATAGAATAGAAGGTGGTGAATGACTAGGTGGGAATGGTTGACAATTGGTGTGGAATACAAGGGTGTTTACCTAGTGACATTTCATCACCATGTGAATAGTCTTGATCGGGTTGATTGTTTTCTATAAATGACATAGAAATACAGAAGAGATAGGAGAAATAGGTGGTAGTAGGTGGATTAGTTATAAAATGTCATCTGGAAAATTACATAGGCTAACCGATGTCGGTTAGGGTAAACCGATGCCGGTCATAGGTAATCGTGGTCGCTCACTATGGAAAGTGGACAGTTAGTCAAAAAATCATAGTGGATAGTGGAAAGTCGATAGTTGGTCACTTTGGTAACCGTGGTCGCTCATAGGTATAAGGCCAATAATTTTCCAAGTATGCAAGATGCTAATGGAATTTACTAGGTCAGTGAATATGATAAGAGTGATAGAGAATCTAAATAGTCAAAGAAGGTAAACATGTGTCCTTTTGGGTGAAACTGATGATGGTAAGAGGGTAACTGATGATGGTCACTGGACCAACATCTACATTATGAAATTAAAACAATGATGAATAAAATGTGGTTGTGAGTTAAAATTAAATGTGGAATCAAACCCAGAATTCTAAGAATGATGAGAATATGGTCCAGCACACTCAGATGAAGCTAGAATACACCAATTGTGATGAGGAGCATGCAAGGGGAAATAAGAAAAATGAACAATGAAATCCTCTCACCTCAAAATGCAAGCCAAGTAGAAACTCTAAGAAAAATGTGATCCTAAGAGTGCCTTTTCTATTATGTTTTTATAGCTTATGCTATTTAAGGACTGACTCATGAACTTTAGAATAGAGTTTTTTGGTGAGGATGGCTTCCTATGAAGAAGGATATCTACAAGGAGAGGTTTCATGTATGTTATGGTGGGGGCAGGCTTTTCTCTAAAGTATGAATTGACAAAAGTAGCAAGCTAGGTGCCAATTGTACTGTGATCGTGTGATCACCTACAACTTTTTGTAGGAAAGATTTTGTTTAAGAATGTGTGTATTTTTAATTTTGTGATGTTTGGATAAAACTCAGAGAGAGAGAAAGAGAAAGGAAGTACTTTTCTATGATTCATTTTTCAACCATCGATTGGGAATGACTTTCGGTGTATAGGTTTCCCTTAATTAATGTGAGCTAATGCAGAGAAGCTGAATGAAATAAAATGATTTTTTAAAAAATGCAAATTGAAATGTTGTATTTGATGACACAAAAAGATGAATAGGAGAAGGGATGCTCTTTCACTAATGCGATACTAATGAAAGGGAAGAAGTGTTGATTTTAAAGCACCAAAGTATGATTAGTTTTAGACAATAGAAGAAGAGAAGGTTCCAGGGGAGAAATTTTAATGTAAGAACCTTTTAAAAAGGAAAAAACATGTAACTTTTCACCTAGAAATGAAATAATGCAAAGAACCCTGAATGGGTCCCACCGGGCATGCCAAAATGTTTCACTGATTCTAGAGTGTTTCTTTGAATGTTGATGAAACAGATAAGGGTAAAGGGCTAGGAGGAATACCTGTCGAAATGTTGGTTATAGGTTGTTGCACATGTATGACTTCTGGATCCACAAATGATCATGAGAGCTTCCTTTTTTCTTGGAGGAACTACCTGAAATGGAAAACAAGACCACCAAATAAAAGTTAAAAATATATGCAGTGGACTACCTAGCGTGTGCTAGATCTAGGAAGTGTGATACTTCCTAGATGATTGTCAATCCACTATTTTAAAAAAACTTAATGCTAATAATAAAGGAAATCCTATTGTAGTTAAAATGATTTAGGTATCTCATTTGTCTACAATAAGAAAATTCATTCACAACAAGCTAAGATATGACTGAATATGAAGGTCAAGGTCTCTGACAGGTAAGGTTCTGGATGTTTTGGGTATTGGGTGGAGGTTTTAAACACTGTTCTTGGTTTTTGGTAAAAAACATAGAGACTGATGTCGGTCTCGTATGACCCATGTCGGTCTCATATGACCGATGTCAGTCTCATATGACCGATGTCGGTTTAGGTTAACCGGCGATGGTTGTCATAACTGATGTCGGTATGGTCGTGGTATAGGAAACTTAATAAAAACTTGGTGGGGTGATAGATCTGAGGCTAGATGGAAATGGAAGGGAAATGGCAAGGTTCGTGTGGGTCTCAGGTATGCACAAGAATGATTAAAATATGGGTATGGGTAGTTCAAGGGTGTGGGTAAAAGGATGGTCAATTTTGCATGGAGGTAAATGGTGGGGAATGGAAATGGGAGCAAAAACTAATAATAGAAGTAAAATAATCTACTCAAATGATAATGAACTAGTGTTGGTTAACAAAACTTACTATTTGTATGAGCTTGATGTCTGGTTGGCAATGGAGGGTGATAAGATGGAAGGAACTTGGTGTGATGTAGATGCTTCCTTGAATCCTCCCGTGAAGGCAAGTGGCTCTGTGGTTACTTCAGGTTCTAGCTATGGGTGCTTTGATGAGTGTATAAATACTCATTCTACTTGCATGCAACTCTGTTTTGTCTCTCGGTTCTCAAAAGACGTGCTAATCTCTTATAAATGTGCTAACCTCGAAATAAGGTTGTTTTGGGGATTAAACGGTAACCAATGGTGGTTTCGGGTTAGCCGACAATGATTTAGGGTAACCGGTGTCGCTTAGGGTGGAACATCTTAGGTTTACTAAACTAGGTAGATCCCCTTGATTTTCTGGGATCTCATTTGTTTTTTCTCTACGGATTAGAATGGAAGCTTCCTTCTAACATGTGGGAATGTGGTTAGAGGGAATGTAGGCTTTGATTTTTAGGGTTTGGGTAGGTCTTAGTTAGTTATGAAAACTTACTAAGAATAGGTCTTAGGGTGAGGTGGCTAGATGAGGTGTCTAGGTGAGGTGGATATGTGGGCATTATCCCAATTAGGATATTTAAATAATAAATATTGTGAGGATAATGAATTAATTTAATTAAATTAATATTAGAGTGGGATGAAAGGGGCCATGGTTAGGTGAATGTGTTCAAGGTGTTTATTTTTGAGGGACCAAGGGAGTGTGACCAAATTTTGGTGTCTACACTAAGCATGCAAGGATTAAATGATTCACGGATCAAAATCGAAGGAAAGAGAAAACAGAGGAAAAAGGGGAAAACCCTTGTATTGATTTCTTCAGATTTGAAATTATAGTTCTAGAATATCAAAATTCCAACCCATACAATGGCTTTGAAAGCCCATGAAATAGCTCGCAAGAGATGGTTACAACTTCCTCAAGCAAGCAAGAAATGGTTACAAATCATTCCAATCATTTGTGCCCTTTCAAATTCTTGATTCGCAAAGAAATGTTAATGGCGGAAAAACTAGGTTTTCAAATATATGGCTGTTACATTATTTCACTAGTTAAAATATGGGCCATTCAATTTTATTTTACAACTTTAAATTTGGGCTGCCCACATGGAAGAAATTTATTAGAGCGGGCGTGGGGGAAAAAATTTACGCTTTATAACTTTTACATCGAAAAGGCATTTTGGAAAATTTTTTCCCACTTGCCCTCTTTTAATTTTCAATGGTTAGACATGTGGTGTTATCTTCTTGGCAATGTGGTTGTAAATCACTGTTTAACTTTTAAATCCTTTTAATAAAAAAATCTTAAAACTTCAAAATTCTCCGTCGACCCGCATCCCCACTTTGACTTTTCAACACGGCTACGTGGCACCATCTGATTGGTGGTGGGCCTTAGGAATTCTTTTTTCTATCTCTCTACATGGGCTTGTGGGCCCTCCATCACCAATTGCACCCCTTTCCAAAAGGTGTTAAGTGCTAAAAAACTCCCGCAACCCCACCAGCTCGCCTTGGGAAAATAACACCATCTCAAGTTCATCGAGCCATAACTTGAAGAATATGAGGAGTTAGGAGGACTTCTTTACCTTTCTAAAAATCATAAGAAATTTCCCATCTAATGAAGAAGTTTAAAAGAGACCACAAGCCCTTGGAAAGAACTATATTTCACAATTTTTGTTTTCAATATTTTTTAGAGGCACTAACTCAAAATTCTAAGTCTAGACTTGAAAACTGAGGGGAATTTTGAGGGTGACAATAGAATGGCAACAAGACCAAATAGAATTTGATGAACACAAAGTATCATGAAATTCCTTAGTCAAAGAAATATAGAAACTCCTTATTCTTGTATTGATGCTTAAATAGAAGTTGTACATAGTGGGGAATGGAAGAAATTATAAAGTGGAGGAAAGTAGAATAAAATGGCTATCTCCTTTGCTTACTCTAATTATAATGCACTCTTTAGTTTACAAGATTAATTTCGAACCCTTTGAAATGGGAATGACATTACAATTTATAGAATGAGAGGTGACTTATCTTCTACCCCAATGGATTTTCATATGTACTTGTGTAACTTAAAACTTTCAACTTCCTAGGGAATATTAAGTCCCTTTTATAACATAAAGGTGATGTATTACATTAAGAACATTAGGACATATGAAAAAGTGTAACCCCAATGTGAAATTATAATATTGGAAAGTGAGGGAAATTTGGTGGGAAGAGGAGAGAGAGAGAGAGAGATAGAGAAGAAGAAGAGGAGGAGATGTCATTCCCGATGAAGTCTATTGATCCTCATTGATGGAAAGCTCCAAATGCAGTGAAACTCTAAATCTTCAAACTCCTTGCACATTGTGAAACTCATTCAAATTAGCTCACGAATGCTCAACAAGTTGAGTGAATTTTTCGACTGATGACCGTAACTCCTAGCATGCGTATGATATACATGTGAGTGTCAAAAACATTGTCCAATTCCCTGATATGATTACCCCTCTATGTCTCATTATGCAAAACTTGCCCTTTGAGAACAACCTACTATTAATAGTAAGTGTCTAGATGGAAGGCTTAGTATTTTTAGTGAGATGTGATTGTTTCCTCTTCTCGACCATCGTGATGTGATGAACTCCCTCATTTGATCTTGTGCACACTACCCTTGCCTCGGCCACTTTTTGGGTTGACCTACTATTTTTAGTAAGAACCCATATAGGGAACTTATTATTTTTAGTAAGTGGTCATTTTAAATGTTTTCTACTCTGGACAATCATTCTAGATTTTTAGTGACCTTTGGTACATATTGTTTTCACCACAATTTCTTTTGATGATGACTTTCCAAACATAGCAAGCTTGTATAGGAAAACTTACTTGTTTTTGGAAAGTGTGTTTCCAATTCTTGGTTTGTGATGGAACATATTTTTTAGACTCATCTTTTCGTCAACGACATCCTTTCAATTTCACATAATTTTTCCCACTATAATGCCGGAAATAAAATTTAAAATTTTCACATGGTAGTGGCTTTGAGCACAGAGCTGCCATGGTGGCCACTAATGGAGTTCAAAATTTGTACGTATTTTTTTTTCCCCATTTGTATCTAAAAACAACTCTATTGTAATAGGTATTTCATTTGGAGTTGGTGTGCAAGTTTTTAGCGTGTTTCCATTTCTGAAATGATAAAAATATGACAAATGGGAGCAAGTGAACGAAGTTAGGATTTTGTTAGAAAAAATAATTATGGATGCCATTTAAAATTTGGTTTATTACATCATGATAATCTTGAATTTTTTGAAGTTTTTAGAAAACAACACCTCGATCTGACTTGTATCTTGTGAGATATGAATATTTCTCGATCGGGTGACTTCACGGTTATCTGTCAAAAACCTTCATTTTCTTCCTGTTCTTCATTTCTTCGATCCAATTTTCTCTGATATTGCTATGTTTTCATGAAGTAGAGTATTTTTGGGTCATGGAGGATCTAGTTTGGATCAGAAATGGTAGACTTGGTTTCTGATAAGCTTGAGCAAAGCCATGGCATGGTGAGGAGTTGTGGAGGAGAAATGAGAGGAAGAAAACGACTAAGTGCTGGATTTAAATTTTCAAAAAAAGCACATGGAGAGGTTGGGAAAAATTTTCATGTCTGACATACCTAACCTCAAGGATGTGAGGGACATCAAATCTCATGGTGAGCAAGAGGAAGACACGTGTCCTCGATCCGACGATAGGGAATTTGCTAGAAAAAGCACTTTGGGGTTAAAATTCAGATCACGTGGATGACCCAAAAAATCCCCATAGGGGTTGGGAACATATTTCCATGTATTCTATCCCTAATATCATGGACATGAGGGACATCAAATTCCAAGGTGGTCTTGGATCTTACACGTGTCCTTGATCCAACGACAGGGAATTTGAGCTCAAAAAATGTACTTGGGGGCTAAACTGTCAAATCTAAAGGTCACATGAGGGTCCCAGAGCTCACATGGGGGCTGGGAAAAATTTTCCAAGGTTGGTGTACCTTATCTCAGGGACATCGGCACATAAAATCCCACTAGGCTCCTGGTGCTGACACGTTTCCTCCCAAAAATTGACTAACTCCTAAACTACTTCAACAGGGAAACTTGTGATGATGATATCCTGAGCTCCTAATGGATGTTTTTGGAAAACATTTATATTATCCTAAATGGAAATGTCCTTTTGAATCCAATGGTGTGGGTCTCATGTCTTTATTCATCCATTTGATCCCTAAAAAATCATAATTTTTATTTGGTACTCCACCTATGCCTAAGATACAATTCCCGGAGATATGATGTGCCAAAGTGTTGTGAAAAATATGATTTCACCATAATGTAGGGATTGTAATCCTATTTCTAGTGATGTATTTTTTACTCCTAACTCCATCTGGAGCTCCTGGAATCTTCTTCTGAAGCTCAGTAGTTGTTTTAGGCCTATGTACTGCCTAGGCTTGTGAACCCTGATTTTCATTCAGACTACTCCAAGTCTTTCAAAACTTCCCCAAACCTTCCAAAATAATTTCCATGATGTTATAATGTCTTCAATTCACCTCCATGTTTAATTTTTCCCTTCTGTTCCACTCTAAGGGGGTTGATCCAGTCCTGGGAAGGCCAACAATAGCCCTTCCCAATACTGCCAAAAGATAACATCTTTTCAAAACTTCCTAAAATCACCTGGGGGATTAAATTTACTTTCCTAAATCACCTAGGGGACCAATTTGACATCAAATAGGGGTTACCAGACTTACGGATTTGACCTGGGGTGCCTAGGAATGATAAAACATGAAAAATTCGGCAAAAGGGTATAATTGTGCTCGAAATTGTTAATTTCCTATTACACATTTACATGAAAACACCAATCAGGAACAATATCCAATACACTACAATGGCTCATCCTTCTACATAATTCTCCTTATTTCTTCTTCTTCCTCTTCTTTCTCTCTCTTCTCTTCTCACCCAACACTCTCTCTCATCAATGTTATATTTTTTCTTTTTGGTTTCCACTTATTAATATTACTTAAAGTGACTTTATAAACATAATGTAAACTTTAGGTCACCTTTTTTATAAAAGGGACTTAGATATTTAAGTGGAATATGAAAAGTGTAAAGTCACATTAAAGAATTTGAAAATTCAATAGGAAGATGAAGAGTTTTCTTCTCTTCTATAAATTGTAACAAGCTCCTCATTTGAGCTTCTTATAAAAAAATTCCTATTGTTCTTAGAAAAACTTTTGAAACTTCTTAGATGTTGGAGATGTTTTTTGTGAATTCATGAGAGAGATATCTTTGTGGAGAGAGATATCTTTGTGAAGAGAGAAAAAGATAGAAAAAATTCTTCTATTTTCCCTACTCAAGAATGTATTATACTTCTATGTTATATGCAATTTTTATCGAGATTCAATATAGGAAGAAGGGATTTTAGCCTTTTTTTTATTGAGGATTTTAGTGGTTCTTTGTGCTCATGAAATTCTATTTGGTCTTGTTGTTGTTACGTAGATTTTTTTCTTCTAAATTCAAGTGCATGTAATGAAACTTATGGATGGTGTATGAGAGTCTCTGATTTTCTACTTGCAGCATTAGTTTCTCTTTTCTAAATTTTTCACTCCCTTTCCCACTTTCCAAGAAAATTACTCTCTTACACATATCTATAAGATTTTCTTTGTAGGGTCGGTGGAGTTCCCCTGTTAGGTCCCCGGCCAAAAGGAAACAAGGATAAAACTCACATTTTACTCGTGCACGTGTGTACGATAGTTACACCGATTAAGTATAGGGACTTAGAATCCCAAAGCCTTAGCAAGATAACCACCAATTTTTCCCTGACATATTTTCTCGCCAACATTTTTGGTGCCACCATGGGGCATATTTAGTAGCATCTACACCTAAATATGACCAGAAGTTCAAAAAGTACAAAAAAATCAAAAAAATAAAAAAAAAGAACAAGAAAATTTATGGAATTTGAATAGCTATATGAGCCTCATGTCTACAAACCATGGCTATTCCAGGAAATCCTTAAATTAAAAGACATGAATTGCTCTTCCACATCTAAGAGGATATTACTTCATATTTAAGAGAAGCTATCTAGCATAACAGGTGAAGTGTCAATCACTACTTCATTGCCACAAGAATTATTGACCTTGAAGAGGAGCAGCGCTTGAATAGGAAAGGCAAAGACAAATTCCAGCACCGTAAAGAAGAGCATATATTTCCAAGCTGGTGGATAGAAGATACACCCAACAATAGAGACAAGGAGGAAAAACTGACCCCACTTTTGAAGAGCTTCAAAGAAGACAAGAGTTGCTCAAAATTCAGAGGTCTCCCTTTCATTAAGAAACCGGTCACGTTAGGAACTTGAGTGTTTTCAATCCTTTGGACGGTGAATTTCCATACATCAATGAGAACCTTGAAGATTTCATTAACGTAGAGACCAAAGAAGAAGCTAGAGAAAGAGAAGAAAGAGCAAAAGAGGAAATAAGAGCTCATCTTGAAGAAATTGAAATACTTCAAGCCAAGGCGACGCAAGAGCAGTAATAAAAGACACAGCCTTAGAGAGGTTGGAATCTAGATATAGATATAGAATGGGGGATCGTGATCATGAGGTCTGTAGGCCTAATGTACCATGGGGAGAAACACCAAACCACTCGCCCTTGCTCAACCACTCCATGAGCTACCAAGAGGCTCAAGAAAAAAATTTCCAAAATTCATAGGGGATGGTTCTCAACTCCCCAAGAACATGTAGCAGCATTTATCACTGCTTGTGGTGTATTGGGAATTGAGGATGAAGATGTGTCAGTCTGGCTCTTTATGGATTCACTTCAAGAAAAATTTGCCAAATGGTTCTACATGCTACCCCTAAGGTCTGTCACCTACTAGGAAGATATAAGAAGTGCATTCAAACACAGGTTCAAGAACATGGAAGGCTCACAAAACCTCTTGGTCCAATTAGTGTAAATGAATAAAGAAAATCGTGAATCAATGAAATATTTCATAGCAAGATATCGGTGATAAGAAGAATCCTTGAAGATGTGGTGCCTCCTGAAAATAATTTGAAGAGATTCTTCATCGAGTGTCTTGCCATCGAAGTGTGTTTATTCCTTAGAAGAACCCAATAAATAACATTAAGGGAAGCTCATGACCACACAATAAAAACCAATGATGATCTAATCCTATCCAATAAAGTGAAAGGCCCGAATGGAAAGAAAAAAGGCCAAAATTCAAGCTCAGTCACCATGGACCCAATGTTCCAAAAAATGGAAAATGACTTGGTTTCCTTGAAGAAATATCTCTCCTAGATCACAATGCAAAATAATCCAAGGAAACCAAATCCTCCCAATAGACCAAGGATTTATCCACTTTCTCTCGGCTCACTCTCAAAGCACCACCATTCAATGTCATATGTGACATCGAAGAACCAGAGGAGGAATTCGAAATTGAACAACCTGAAAAATAAAATGTGGGGGATGATAAAAACTATCTTGAGGTTGAGGAATTTGATCGTGATAGACACAAAAGCATAATTGAGTACATTGATGATGAATATGATGATGATGAAGAAGCTCCAAGTTTCTCATGCACAATTTTCACTCATGTACAATCCAAGAATGTTGATCCATCCTTAACAGATGTGGTAAAAGATAAGAAGAAGAAATAATATTCTCCTGTAGAGGTTCTAAAAAATAAAATCAACAAAAAATGATCACCACTACCACCTTCAATGGATTTGGCTAAAGAAAAGGTAGACCCACTAGTTAGTAAGGATCATGCTACCACACAAAGTAAGTCTTCTAGTACTTCTCCTAGCTCAAACGTTACTAAAAATAATTCTCCTTCAAATATTGTTTCCAGAAAACATCTAAGGTGCCATCAAAACCCACATCCCCATCTCCTTCCAAGCTAGTTACTATTATAGACACCAAAAACATGTCACATTTCATCATCTTCCTCCAAAATAACCTAATAACCACATTCTACATGGGTGATCGATTTAACCCTAATTCAGTCACTCACAACCCCTTTCACACATCACAATGACCCTCATTCACACACCCAAGGATTTAATTAACATCAATTAATTAAATTCCCCCTTTATCCACTCATCAAGCCACCTCACCATGCCACTGGACCAGCCACCTCACCCAAACACCTCATCATTCCATTATCCCACTTACCCTCCACCTCACCCTTCCACTACCCCACTTGCCCCTCCACCTCACCCTTCCACTACCCCACTAGCCCCTCCACCTCACCATTCCACTCCCCACCTTGCCCATACCTAGCCCATACCCTTCTAGAAATCCCTAATAGTGGCCACCCCACTCATAGGACCCCTCTTTTGTCCTATTACTCATTCTAAGGCGGAGGACACATGTGCTCCACCACTCAAAATCAAGTGGGGAAGGCATATTCCCCACTTTTCAAAAAACAAATCTCCCCCACATAACCGGTGTCGGTCATAGTTTGACCGATGCCATTCATCTGCAAATACCTAGTCCCAACTCCTTCCAAAGGTTTGGTTTATCGCTGAACATTCGGTTGGTTGAAATTTTCATGCTTGGTTCATCATTGGACATTTGGTTGGTTGATTTCAGGTTGGTAGATAGGCATTTTGATTCAGCACTTGATGTTGGCATTATCACTAACAAGCTGTTTAAAGCAACAAGGCCATCGAGTTCCTAATAGAGACCAATAGTGGAAACAATCACAAGAACCTTTGTGAGCATAACCATTGAAGGAACCTGAACCAAACTGAGCTCAAGCAAGAGCTCTCTAACCAACCTACCAGCCTTCACCAACATCTATCACTCTTCTACATGCATCAGACTCCGGGTAAGTGGATCCCTGTATCCTTCACTCATGTTTTGGTACTTTTCTTCTCTATTTTCCTCCTCCAAGAACCAAACTTTCCTCATATCCACCCAATCTCACCTCTTCAATCCAAACCAACACCCAAGACCGTTTCATACCCCATTCCACTCCCTAGCAACCCTCTGACCAGTCACAGAGAGCACCCTAACCCCCACTACCAAACTCGACCCAATACATTGATAGTCACCGTTAACCCTAACCACGGTTGGTCTGTCATCGACCATCGTCGGTCACCCTAGTGTCTGCCAACTCCCCACCTTTTACCTAAACACACCCCAAAACCCCCTCCTAAGACCTCAAAACTCGACCCTAAACCTACCTTCACCTAGACCTCACCCACATCCTCCTAACCCTTTGTCCTGAGATAGAGTGGGACCCAAACACCTCCCACCTAGACCTCTGTCACTTCTACAGTGACTGATACCGGTCAACCTTAACCGACATTAGTCTACTATCAACTGGCGTTGGTCTTTGTGTCCACTAACATAGAGAAGACAAGAAAACTACCTCTTCACCCAAATAACCTGGAATACCATACACAACCCCAACCAGACCCTATCTGTGACCTACAGACCACCAACCTACCCAAAACCTAACCCAAACACATTTTGTACTTGCATAGTTTAGTATTTAATTGAATTGACATTGATAACAACCTGAGGCACCCAAATTAGAATGCTAGCACTAGATTCCTTTTATTTACATGTTTTTTCATTTAATATTGATTTATAAAATAGTGGATTGATAGCCCTCTAGGGATTATCGCACTTCTTGGATCTAGCATACACTAGGTAGTCTACTGCATATATACTATTTAACTCTCTCTTGTGGTCTTGCTTTCTTATTACAGGGTAGTCCTTCCCAGCCAAAAAGGAGTTCACACAATCGACCGAGATCAAAAGTCTACACATGCACATTCCACCTTCAACCCAAAAATAGGTAAACCTCCTACACCCTTATCTGTTTTAGTCTTTGATTGTATGCAAAAAGGATCAAAACATTTTGGCACCTGGTGGGACCCATTTGGGGTTCCTTGCATTTTGTTCATTCTTAGGAAAAAGTTGTATGTTTGTTTCCCTTTCTAAAAGATTTCACATTAATCTCCTTCTCTAGAATCTTCTTCTCCTTCTATTGTCTAAAAGCAATCGTCGTGTTTTGGTGCTTTAAAATGAATAGTTCTTCCCTTTCATTAGTATCACATTAGTGAAAGAGCATCCCTTCTCCTGTTCATCAGTTATGACATCGAATATCATATTTTCAATTTGGGTTTAAAACACTCACATTTCATTCTGCTTTATTGCATTAGCTCACATTAAATGAGGGAAACCTATATGTTGGAAGTCATGCCAAGATGATGGTTGACAAATGAATCGTATAAAATCACTTTTTTATCTCTCTCTCTCGAGTCTTACCAAACTACACAAAAATTCAAAAACACATCTTCTTAAATGACATATTCTTGGGAACATCTCATGCGTGATCACATGATCAGGTTAGCAGGTACTCCCCAGCTCATTACTTCTGTCGAGTCATTATCTCATAGGATGGCCCACCCCCACCATAACATAACCTGAAACCTCACCTTTTAGATCTCCTTCTTCGTAGGAAGCCTTCCTCACCAAATACTTTGTTCTAAAGTTCATGAGTCAGTCCTTCTAAATAGCGTAAGCTCAACACATTTAAAATCACTTGTTAGGTAATTTCTTATTTTATTGTTTTTCTTGAAGTGCGTTTTGAGGTGTGAAAATAGGTTTTCTCCATTTTTGTACTCTTTTCCTTTACACACTCCCCACTCATAGTTGGTGTATTCTGAATTTTTTATGAGGGTGCACAGAGGCTTCATTATATCATCTACCAATCTCGGGTTTGATCATTCTTCTTATTCACATTTACCATGATACAATTTTCTAATGTATTTCAATCTACATAGTAACCAACATCGGTTTACTCCCCACGGCATCGAGTTATACCCAATGGAGTTGGTTTCTATTCTTTTGGGTTAAATTTCCCAAAAGACCCCTCTTTCAGTTTCTTTGTTGTCAAAGTTCTGTAACATTTTGTACACTCTGTTTCCTACTACAAAGCTATCACAGAACCTTCCCACCGATAACCTTCACTCTTCTACCTTAGTTTGATAAACCCCTTCTTATCTTTCAAGAATCGGCAATGCGTTAACCACGACCAGATCGGTCACCCCTAACCGGCGTCGATTATCCTATGTTGGATCTTAATTAGCACATCCACCAATCTATGTATAGATACCCATTCTATTCATTCTTTTTGTTGTCTATGTAATCTACAAAACACAACATTACATGATATACACTCCTTCACATGGTGTTGACGTGCAACCAAGCGAATGCACTTGTATTCCACACTAGCCTTCAACGTCTACCACTTATTCCATCACCCCCTTCTGTGTCATCCCATATAGATCCCGGTTTCCCATTGTTGTTAGTATGGGTGACGTAGACTTCTCACGTTTTCTAGACCAAAACACGGGCACTTTACAACACTATCTAGCCCATGCTTCCACTCAAGATTCCTTAGGCCAGCTTATCTATTATATGCCTATGTCCATCCCCTTTTCTCTCACACCTACCTCCATGTCTACTACTTCTATCTCAACTACACCTACTTCTACCTTACCACCGGTAGTGTTATAGCTCGACCCTACCACTATAGTATCTACCCCCTATGAGGTTTACTACACCTTTGAAATCTTGACCCCTATGACATCTACCATGCCCACCTCCATGGCCATGAGTCCAAGTGGCCCCAAATCATCCTCTACCTACCTACATACCATCTCCATCTTAACCACTTTGCCAGGTATTGGAAAACCATTACCCCCTTCAAATTTAAATCTATATATTCCCTAATCACTTCCTCCGTTACTTCTAGGGTGGTCACCTCGACCCCTCCTATATACAATCAATTTCAACCACCGCCAAGGTATCCTCTACCTCTTATTCAACATATTACCCTTCCTCATCCTTCTCCTCACATATACTACCACAATTTTTGTACGCAGCTCCTTCACACAATGTGATGCCTTCCACATCATATTCTTCTTACCTTCCTCCCCCTCTTGTGGGAAGCAAACATCTATCACAACCTACCCCTGATCTTATCAAAATGATGATGGATAAGATGTAAAATCTCAAAGCATCTCTTTCTGGTTCATGCACATCTCTCACCTACCGGGAGATTTGTAATGAGCCTATTCATTATCCATTCCTATTCACCCATACCCCCACACTGATGAGTACACTGCAGCCAAAAAAAATTAATAAAACCTAATGAAGTAAACATAGACACTCACAATATGATAGAGATGTGCCTATATTGACATGGACGCTTAGGTTACGATGTGTACACACCTAAGCCCAAATAGAGAATCAGAAGTTTTTACACGGTCGGATATTTTACACCCACGTGACTGTAGAGATGGCTACATGCCTCGGATATGACAAGATGCATGCACATACTTGTATGGGTTATTTCTGATTTTTACACACATCAAACCATTTACGCTGGCTGGCGAGAGATACGTATACGCGTCCCTGGATGATGGAGACGTGTGCACGTCTGTGCAAAGGTTTACTTTGCAAATGATGGGGACCTTCTGATAGGTACATGCACGATATGACAAGTACAATGGGCTTTCGATGTGTACGCACCCCTTGTTGGACACCTACACGCACCCTGTGAAAAACCTGTAAAAAACATGGATTTTCAAATTTTCAAGAGTAAACAAAGTTAGATGTTAGTCAAAGTGTCCTATTTCTATATCAAACCCACAATATATATATATATATATATATATATATATATATAAATGAAGTCGTTTATCCAGGGTTAGAAATAACAAGTGATTTGAACCAAAAACTTGAAAATGAGATTTGAAAAACCTAAACGACCTCCATTAATGGAGGGTGGACATAAGGGTCCCACCAGTGCATGCCAAATGTATAAACCAAATGTGTTCAATGAAAAGTTGTAAAAGCCATGGATTTGGGGTAAGAATCTCTAAAGAAACCCTAAAGGCTTTTAACAATTTGATCAATGGACCATGTGATAAGAAATGAGCAAGGTTTCCTTCTTTGCATACATTAATTTGAAATAAACATGCAAACTAAGCAAATGAAGTTAATCTCTATTCTTTGAAAGCTTGAAATAATGAACCTAAGAGGATCTACGCATTAATTTTATGTGTTTAAGAGAAATATATCTCCCCATTAATGGCTTCAAGGCCAATGGATCTTTCCTTTTACTCTATGTTAATGCTATGAAATGCAAGATCAAATGATTTAGCTCAAATGAAAGAAGATGAAATACAAACTAAAGCCTAAAAAAATTGCTATAATTTGTGCTAAGAAGAAGAGAGAATTATTAGGAAATGAGGGAGGGGTATAACCCTATTTATAGTTTTTGGTTTGGAAGCAAAGGGATATTTGGGTGCATGTGGGACAAAGGCTAAAGTCCAAAAGCACTTTAGCAAATCAAAGTGTGATTTGACTATGTTATAGGGTAATTAACCTAGGTTAGAATAATTAATCTCTCTTAGAGAGTAATTAGGGTTCTGGAAGGGTTACAGAGGGCTTAATCCATCCAATGAAGTGGATTGATCTTCCGAGGAGCTAATAGAAGCAAGCTAGAAGAGAATAAGAAGCTAATGTAGTTAGAACGAGGCTATAATTTCCTATTTAAATGGTTTATAAGAGGAAATACGACCAAAAGGGTGTCGTAGGAAGGGAGTTAGATAGGCCTAACTGGCGTTGTACCATCAATTTGGAAAAGGAAGAAACATTAGTGCACCATTAGAAATAATAGTGTATTGATCAAACTACAGTGTCTACACCCCCATTCTTGAACCATACCCTGTTGTTCTAGAAAAACTCCTAAACAAAGGGGCTATCACTCTTCCGGCTATCAAACTAAGCCATGGTTTTGATCCTACCCCCCTCTGATACCCTCATGGTATAGGGATAAAAAAATTGTGACTACCATCGTACCCGAGGACACAACACCAACAACTGTATCACCTTCAAAACCATTATCAAAGAAATGTTAGATAGAGGAGATATCATTCTGGAAAATCCCAATGCACCCATAAACCAAAACCTTCACATATTTCAAAATCCATTTCCTAATCATACACCCCCACCCAACACAACCATTCTTATGTTGACAGTGACGATACCTAAGAGGTTCATGCCATATTCGATCTCTTACCCATACCGCTTGCACCATACCCCACCGCACCTACAGACGAACTTCTTGAACAAATGGCTTTACTCTTACCATCATCTTCACACTTTTCACCACTATCATCAGAGGATAATCTTTTACAAATAGATTCATCCTCCTCAAACACTATACCTATCATACCTGACCACGTCTTTGACCCCCCTACCCTCATAATTGACGAATCACCGTCGACACTTGCTTCCACACTCACCGAGGAGTCAAAAGTACCCTCCCTTCCTCCATCTCACCACACATCTAAGAAGATCCTTCTTCATCTACCTTACCCACACATCACCACAAAGACGAGCCCAGGGCTGAATCCAATCGACCCACTACCATATCCTATAACATTAAATGATGTCTTCTTATCTCTTCTTCCTATCGAATCGGATGTAAAGGGATTTTCTGTTTCATAGATATCCATTCCATTTATAGGGATCACCACCAAATCAACCCTCATACCCTTCCTCTATTCATCACCTCATTCGACGGACCATCTACAGATGTTGATCATTCATTACTTTCAAACGTCTTCAAATCCCCATCTCCACACAAATGCAGGACCTTACCTATTGACTCACCCACTATTTACCATATAATTGAAACACCCGCACCTATCCCACCCACTCATGGTAGGTGACTTTCGCAACAGCTCCCACATTACCTCGACCACATACTGAGACCTTCATCATTGGCATCCTCTACGTCCTCACTTCCTAACCCATTAGTTTTCTCCAAAATCTTTCATATCCTGGGGTATGACCCACATCAAGCCTTACCCATCCGACAATCAAAATTGATCTAACTACCCCCTCTCATCCCCTCACCACAATTACACCTCTACCAAAACCAAGACACCAACCACCCCGATGTCGATACTGGCATCACCTACTACCTCTTTGTCACCTTCACCACTACTATCCCTCTTAGATCCTCATCCATTGTCCCTAACCACAAAATTTACTGTCCATAGTATAGCCAAAAGTCAGAAACCTCCCCACTTACCACAACCTCCTCTGCTACCCAACCCTAAAAATTACCTTTACCTACTAGGAAACACCAAAAACCACTACCATCACCTACTCCTACCTCCATAATTCCACTACTCTCACCTTGGATAACCCATCCTCTCCCGCCTTCGGCATGAACCTCTTTGGCATACCATTATTCCGTGTTGTTGACCACCCCATCTCCCAAAGCGACACCTAAAACCAAAACCAGATCATCCAATGCACTATTACCTACTAAGGTGTGACCCACACCCAACACACAAAATACCTAGATCACCCCCATACCACAATTAGCGGCACCTTCTAAATCACTACTTTGAGTTCCTCACCTAAAACCGTAACCGCCTCAATGTGACCCAATGGTAGTATCTTATGTGACTATCCCACTAACCTAATTGACTCCTCCCACATCACTTATCACCCACCCAACCCTATAATTCACTCAACCAAAACCAAAATGGTTTGACGACTCCCAGATCTGCACCTACCATCGTATACTAGGACATAACGTGGAGGATTTCCAAGTTCTTAAAGCACTCCTTCTACAACTCTTCATTGAGGACGATATTTTAGACAAAGATCCCATTCCTCCCATCACCATAATCACCCCTTCTATACCATTACCAACCTCACCCCAAACATCATACCCTTCCTACCCACCACTGATATTCGAAATCAATATGGCTCGAATAGCCACTCGAGCTTAACGTGATAAGGGAAAACCATGATAGATGAACCTACTACCTCTCTTATACCTCACATCACACCCGCACTCACACCATAAATCACCATCCGAGGACGCACCTTCCCCGTTTCCAATGAGAGATCCCATCACACCATGATCAAACAACTCCACCAATCGCTACTCAAAATGTCCTTATATGACCTTATCCAAACTTCTGAATCTCACCGCTAAGCCCTCATTGAGGTCCTCCAAGCCATTGAGGTCCCACCTAATGACCCCACACTAGTTACATCCATCACCACACCTCACCATTTGACCTCATTTATTTTCTCACCTCCCACCTTGACACCTCTCACCTCATCTCAAGTGGCTGCCCTCACCTTCTCTGACGACAAGATCAGACATCACCAAATGGAGGATCAAGATCCCACCTTGTTCATCTTTACCTTTGTCGATAATAAACATGTTCAACATATTATGATAGATGGTAGAGCTAGCATCAACATCATCTCCTCTCATGCATTTAACCAAATGTGCATTCCTACCGATTGCATTCATAACAATCCAATTATGTTTTGTTCTTTCAACGACACCATAACTACCACCTTGGGGACAATGATCCTACACATTCACGTTAGTCCCCGTAGCATCCCCAAACTCTTTTATGTCCTATAAGGGGAGTTCCAATACAACATGTTGCTTGGCTGACCCTGGATCCGTGTCATGGGATGTGTCCCCTCCACCCTTCATCGTTGTCTCAAATTTGAACATGAGGGACAAAACTACACCATACAAGCTGACCCTTCCCCATTCAAAACATGTAACATGTTATACCACCCAACGACGTCCTCATACCTATCAGCGTTCCCACTTCCACATCCACTTCGCTACCACCACCTCTACCACTTCTTCTTCGACCCCTACATCACCTATTATCACCCCCACAACAACTCTTGTAGAACCATCCACTACTCCACATCCCGCTTCCACTCACATTCTAGATACCAATCCACTAGAAGGTGATTTTTCAATGCCTAACATTCGGGGAGTACCTCCTCTAAAACATCGACACATTCAGTACACAACAAGAGTATGGCAAGCTCCACAAACATCCCCATTATGACCCCCACATTGGAAAATTTCTCACCTATGGACCCTCACACCTCTGCACCAATCTGACCTATGGAGGTATCGACACTCCCACTTACACACTTGAACAACCAACCCAAACCCTACCATTCACCACCACCCTTCCCTTGTTAGCCAACCTACGTTTTGCCCATACTTTCCTACATTGTTGTGCTTGGAAGGGTTTTGGCTTTGGTCTCTATGAACAAGGTCATCACATAAGTATCCCTTGCACTACTCACAAGCACAAGGACCGTAGTGGGGTAGGCTTTGTTGAGCCCGTGATTCAAAATCCTGTGATGACCTCATTACAGAGGTACCTTAACCGCACAACCCCCCACCTAGTTCACCTACATCACGCGCAGTCTATAGACCCGGAGTCTATTCCTCCTACCTTTTTTTCCATAAACACCATTTTCCTAGGACTTCTTGCCATTCAACGAGATGGAAAGGCTCCTACTTCTTTTCTCATCCTCTATCCTAATATGATCGATGATGATGTTCCTTCTATCAATGTTGTATAATGTCGAATGATGATTCCATTCTAACCTACTTAGGTGCGGAGAATCCTACCTCCACCGCACACTACCTTCGAGACCCAAAACATGTTAAACGAATCCACCATTGACATCAACATCCACACATCGGATGACCCCTACATTCTAAAGATACGCCAATCTTTGGACTCCACTTTGAATAGAAAGCCTATACTTTTTCCTTCATGACCATAGTAATGATTTTTCTTGGTCATATGTTGATATGCCTGGTATTGACCCCAACATCATGGTCTAAAATATCGTCACCTTACTTGATGCTAAACCCATAAAACAAAAGCTACATAAAATGCACCCACGTATTGCCCTTCTCGTCAAAGAATATCTCTAACGCCTCCTCCCTGTCTCCTTCATCCTACCAATATACAACCCACACTGGATTTCCAACATATTTCCCGTTACCAAAGCAACGGGGGGCCTTTGCATATGCACTGAATTCTGAGACCTGAACCTAGCTTGTCCTAAGGATGAATTTCCTCTACCCAGTATTGACCAATTGGTTGATCTCACCATCAGATATGAGATGCTATCTCTCACGGATGGGTTCTTGGGATATAATCAAATATTACTCACACCTGAGGATCAACACAAAACCACCTTCATTACCCACTGGGACCTCTACTATCACATCATGCCCTTCGGACTAAAGAATGCTAGTTCCACCTACCAACGCTCCATGACCTATATCTTCCATGACATCATGCCCCATATCTTGGAAGACTACGTTCATGACCTTTTAGGAAAATTCTAAAGTTGCGCCAAACATTTACCCATCCTCAAAATCATCTTTGACCGTCTCATCCAATATTGCATATGCCTTCAACCTAAGAAGTGCATCTTCACCATCCTATCATGTAAACTCTTGGGCTTCATTGTTTCCTTTTGAGGCATTGAAGTTGACACAGCCAAAATTAAGGCTATCCTCGAGATGCCTCCACCCACTAACCTCCGCCAACTTTTTAGTTTGCAGGGAAAACTACAATCTATCTCATCAATTCATTTCTCAATTATCAAATCGTTACAAACCCTTTCAACAACTCCTTCAAAAGGACACCATCTTCCATTGGAACATGGACTATCATAAAGATTTTGAATCCATGAAAGCATACTTATTACAGCCACCTGTGCTTACCCCTCCTAAGGAAGATCAACTGTTCTACCTCTACATTTCTACCACCGGCCATTGCTTGGGCGCCATGCTCACTCACCGTGACGACCAGCACAAGGAGCAAGCAGTTTATTACATAAGTCATACCCTTATGGATTACAAGACTAGATATACACATGTAGAAAAGTTGTGCCTCACTTTAGTCTTTATGGCCACCAAACTTTGCCACTACCTACTCAACCACACTACCTTCGTCATCACCAACACCGACCCCTTGCATTACATGTACTCTAAACCATTCCAAAACCAATGCATTTCATGATGGCTCATGCTACTCATTGATATGGATATCACCTTTCTTCACCAAAAATCAATCAAGGGTTAGGCTATCACCAATCAACTGGCTGATGCCCCACTCTCTCCACCACCACCCAATAACTTTGAAATCCCTAATGAATCATTGCTGCCCTTTCCTCGATTGTGAACCTATCGAGGAAGCTATACACTATCAAATGACCTTATTCTTTGATGGATCTAAGTGTTAATGTGGGGGTGGAGCTGGAATCATCCTCATTCCACATGATAGTGAACCCATACCCCTTTCTTTCAAACTTGACTTTGAGTGTACCAACAATATCACTGAATACGAAGCGCTCATACTAGGTCTCCAAACCACCTAAACCTTAGATGTTAAATCCATTATTATCTTTGGTGATTCTCAGTTGGTAGCAAACTAGGTCAATGGCCTATACCAATGTTACAATGAGGAATTAGAATGGTAAAAACACCATGTAGACCTCTTGTTAACTACCTTCACCCACTATAACCTACAAATCATTCCCCACTCTATGAACAAGTTTACGGATACCATGGCTTGCCTCACGTCACAAATACCTACATCACCTCTTGTTTCAAAAATATTTTTGTTGTGCAAAGGTTGCAATCACCCTCCTACCTCTCTTACATGGTTAATCTCATTGAGGAACCTACCACCAACCCATCAGACCTCTGGTACCAAAATACTCCAACTACCTCTCCCTTTCCATCCTTCCTCTGGATCTTACCTACAATGGATGACACTCCTTCCTCAAAAAATTCTCTCGGTATGTCATCATGGGAGGTTTCCTCTATAAGTGTGGCTTCAATGGGATCCTGCTCCGATGCCTCACAGCCCCAAAATACCCTATACCATCAAAGAAATACACAACGACATTTGCAGGGGTCACATCAATGGCCTAGGTGTCATCAAGTGTATCTTACACCTCGGCTATTACTTGGCCTACCCTCAACCATTATTATTGTGACTACTTCAAAATGCGTGTGAAATTTCAACAACACTCAAACCTTCATCACACTGGTCATCATGCCTTACAGTCACACGAAACTCTCGGCCCTTTTCTCAATGGGGCCTCAATCTCATTGGGAAGATCAACCCTCATTCTTCCCAACTCCACCAATGGATCATAACCGCCATTGAATACTATAATAAATGGGTAGAAGCCATTTCTCTCATCTCTAACAAATTTGAGAAGATTTTTGAGTTCATCAACCATCACATTATCTATTGCTTCAGTGTTCCTCACCACCTTATCACTGATAATAACAAACAATTAAAAAAAACCCTCCAGAAACTCTGCGATACCTTTGGTATCTAGCTTAGATTTTCTTCACCTCATTATGCCAAACCAACGGCCAAGCCGAATCAACCAAAAAAACCCTGAACAAAATCCTCATGAAAGTGGCCAACAATACTAGGAAGGATTGACATATGCACATTCCTTTTTCCCTATGGGCATACCACACTAGTATTTGTACATAGACTGCTGCTACACCTTTCTCTCTAGTCTATGGTACCAGGTTGTCTTACCTCTCAAAGTCTAGATCCCATGTCTTCACATATCACTCAAAGACATGCTCACCAATGATGACTTTCGCTAAGATCATCTAGCATAACTAGATTTTTTAGATGAACAACATTTACATGCTTTAGATCACCTCCAAATATACCAAAAATGCATCAAACGCGCTTATGAAAAGCATGTCCACCCCCGAACCTTTCAAGTAGGAGATATCTTCTTGAAGGAAAATAAAAAAATCACCAAATATGAGAAACATCTATGGGGTAAAGTTTCTCCTAATTGGCTTGGGAACTATATCGTTACCCATACCTATGGATCAGTGCTTATCGTTTCTCTTCACTCAATGGTAAACCTAAACATGAACCCCTTAAAATCTTGCATCTTTGACCATTCTAATGTTAAACCAAGTGATTTATCAGCCATTGACTATTACCAGCTTGTCCCATGAGCACCCACTCCTCTTATCACCACCTCCCAGTACCTACGATTAAAACAAGAATCATGTGACTATGAATTTCTTGTTCAACCTTGTCTTGATATGAGTACCATGGCTCTACTCATGACATGATTATCATGGATATTTTTCATTCCCTCATAGACAGAATCCCATGGTCATATACCATTCCTCATCTACCTCACAAATATACACCTTTACCTCCACCTTCCCTCCACCTTTTGACCTACAATGTTCATATTCCTCTATAGCCTTGACCATGGCTTAATTGGTCAAATAAAATTCACCTATCAAAAATGGGATCACCCTCCTTAAGTCAAAATTCCAAACATAAAGATGAATCCCTCAAAAGGACATTTACCATTTTTATCTAGTCGCCATCAATAAACTGCTCCCTCGAAGGACAACTATAATGTACTAGCCATACTCTACCTAGTAAAAAAAAGACTAGGCCCATTTTGAATCTTCCCGCATCAATTAGCTTCACAAAGACCTCAAGGAGTTATCTAATCATCACACATAGACTTCCCACATTGATCAATCTATCTCACAAGCATAACATACCCTTTTTCCATGGAATCACCTATCTAGGTTATCGACCATCTTATACAAGAGGTACATTATTCCCCTTTACATTTCCAACCTTTCACCATATCACCATCTTCCCACATTATCCTACTTTTTCTACCTACCATGGGATGATGTCACGAATACAATCTGTAGTGATCCTACACATTGCTTCACCTTTGGAACCATTTGACTTGCAAGGAATTTTAGGGGCTTGAGGTTCATCACATCTACCCTTGGTCTGCGCATCGATGGTCCTTGCCAATTTGGCCGCATCATCAACCCTGTTCAGTTCCCACTTTTTGAATTATTGACCTTATTCAAACCAAAACCAAGATTTCAGCTCACTACCACTTACCTCACACCCATAGCTATCTCAACCTATCAATCTCTATTTCACACCACATATGATCTTCATCACCTTACCAACCTACACCCATACCTTTGAGCTAGCATCTTACCCATCTATCCTTACCCACAAGTATCACATCTTTCCCAACTACCTATTTACTGTTTACCCATACCTTGACCCAAGCTCTACCACACTGTACCTTTGACCCAATCATTGACCCTATCTATCTACCCATACCCATTGACCTTACTTACTTACTCATTCACCCATACCCATTAACCCTACCTATCTACCCACACCCATGACCCTTACCTACTCGACCGGACCCATGAACCCTTACCTACTCAACCCTATCTTTCACGTTACCTATCTACCCATACCCATTGACCTTACCTATCTACCCATACCCATGACCCTTACCTACTCAACCCTACCTTTCACCTTACCTATCTATCCATACCCATTAACCCTACCTATCTAGCCATACCCATGACCCATGACCCTTACCCGATCAATCGTACCCTTGACCATCACCTATTTACCCTCACCTACATACCCATGAACATAACCTACCTCCACCGACCAACCCTTCTCTATACGTATTCTTTTCCTCCCTAGCTTAAGGGATAACTACATCGGTCTAAGGCCCCTTTTCGCCAAGGCTATGTAGGTATCACTCTGAGGGCATGGGGCCCTTGGAGGTTAGCTCGACCATCATCATCACCTTCTTCACCTTTTCTCATTCGTAACCATTCACCTCTCACCTTTTGGCTACCTGTTCCAGTCACATTCTACTCTAGTTAGTTTCCAATTTATCATCAAATAAGTGGAAATTAATACATTTTTACAACATTCATTTCATCACATTTACCATACTCCTACATTACACTCGTGATCATATCAACATGATCCATGTTACCATACATAACACAAATTCAAGCAAAACATATGCATCTATCATCATTTCTTCTCCATAATATCCAATACTTGAGAAATTAAATTAACTCAACCATGCCTAAAACCTGACTCCACCATGCCTAAAACCTTACTCCACCATGCTTATGACCTAACTCAACCATGCCTATCACCTAACTACACCATGCCTATCACCATCACTGAATCCACCATGCCTAAAAACATGACTCCATCATACTTATGACCCAACTCAACCATGCCTAACAAAACCTATCATCCATCCATCTATGCATCACAATCACATTCTATCAACACACATATATCATCAACAAATCATACATCTCATCATATAAATATGTGTATCCATATAATAGACAACGATATCAAATGAAATCCATCTCTCAACAATTTTCATATCTGACCTCACCATCTTTGGCACACGGGACGGTATATGATCAAAAATACAAAAAATCTTGTATACATCCTCACTCTCTTCCACACATAAGACATTATATATCAAAAATGCATAGCTACATTAAAATGGAGGGACATATATAAGGAATAATCTTGCCGGAAAACCTCCATATCTATCTCACTGTCTCCTCCTCTCCCTCAGCTCCTATCCAATGACTTGCTAACATCTCACCACCTGTCATGGGTCATGGTCGGGTTTTGCTGGTACATCACCTAAGGGTGGCCTCCGTGAACTAGTGGCCTCACCTTGATCTTTGTCTCAGGGCTCGATGGATCCTTGTGCTCTCCATGTTGTGGGTGTGTGATTGGATCCTTTCACTTAAGGCTTGTTGTGCCCTATAGTCTCCGTAGGATAGGAAATCTATCCCAACCACCATCAACAGATCTTGATAATATCTAGCCTCACCTAGGGCATCCCACAATCTAGATATGGGTATTGTTTGTGGTGGCACCATCGGCCTCGACCATATACATGTCTGTGGGACCTGTCCCGCCCCTCCAGTGAATTGGGACCCTATCCTGGTGTATGTGATGGTGCCATCGGCCTCTACCCCTATTCCTGTATCTGGGCCTATAGTGCCCCAATTTGTGCTGTCTGATGGCTAACTAGCCTCAGTAAACCTATAACCTACGCCTATAGGGCAACCACTTGCTCATCATCTCTATCTCCACACCAGTGGGCCATTTGGGCCTATACACTAGCCCACTGTGTATGCAACATGGCCACCTCCACCTCGACCCTACCAAATACCCCTACACCATCCTCGACTGGGTAATCAAGGTCACCACTTGCCCCTGTAGGGCATCTCTATGAACAATGATCATGGCTAAATCTGGCTGCCCCACAGCAAGTTACTTGTAAATGAGCATCCTACCACTATCTATATCTATCTGTCATCACTCCGCATCATCAATCCACCGAGTCTATCACCTGCTCCTCCTTCCCTGTAGGCACTGTCAGTTGTAGTAGAAGCAAAAGCCTCTCCATGTCATCCCTCCTATACTATGGGAAGGGTGGGGGTATATCTATGGCAGCCCAAACTCTCGTCGACACACTTGGTGGGATCATCTCGTGCTCCCCTACAAGGCATCCTCTATCCATCCGAGTAGTTGAAGGTCATCTAAATCATCGGCCATATATCTATATGAGGGATAACCCACATACGGTCTCTAAATAATGTCCATACCAGACAATCGCTCTAGTAACCACACTGTAATAAGATACATTGTGCATAGCCCTACAATCGATGCTCTCCAATATGAGCACCCATCACTTGTACCCCACCTAAAAAAACTTTTCTCAAATTCATCCACTCGGGAATACCCACTAGGATGCACACAAATAATGTGCTCGTAGGCCCAAAAATGCAGAAAAAATATGCAACATAAGTTGAATCTGACCTCCCATATGCCCATAGCTCTCTGTATAATCGCACCAGGGAATTTTGGCACCCACGCAAAGCGGTCTTGTCCATCACCATATCATGTAATGCCCCCATCAGTGATGATGGGAATCTCCCACCCTCTACATCTAGCAGTGTGAAATAGTAGACTACCTCCATCAATAATACTACTAGCCTCGTCTCCTCTAGATGGGCTAGGTACATCTCTCCATAACTTAGGATGGTGATGTGAAAAGTCATCTCTTCCATTCCCTCACCAAATATTGTTAGTATCAACTCCTAAGATGCCTCTAAGGAGATCAAGTACACCCACGTCCCTAATATCAATAACCGTAGGATCTTTTACACATCCTCTGGGTGACTATCATCTCTCCAGTCGGTAAGTGGAATGTGTTGGTCACCGAATGATATCTATCGATGAGGGTGACCATCAAACTCGGCCGCCAAACATGCTAGTAGCATCGACAACACTCATGCCCACCTCTATCGGATGTTGCCACTCCTTGACTGTCACCACCCCACAAACTATCAAAATCATGGGTGGCACCTGCATCTTCATCCATAGCTGATCTCTCCCCTACATCCAATAAAAACATCCCATTAATACACCTTCATCATACTCATACCCACAATCACCCTTGACACCTCACCTATACCTACCTCCTACCTCTTTTTCTCTCCCAAATTATCATTGTATTACGTATTCTATTTACCCACCCCCACCTCACCCACTATCATTTATCCATACCTATTTCAACTCCCCACCCATGCTATCTTTTTCACCAAAACATCTTCTTTTACCCTTACCTATCTCACCCACCCAACCTAGGGCACTTTTGGCCCCTTCGACCTAAACCACAACCAATATTGGTTATCTCTAACAAACCGGTCTCCCTAAAGCGCATCGGTCACCTATTTTTGACCGATATCGGTTATCTGCCACCGATGTTGGCTAACCCTCGGCCGCGCCGATCACTATCATGGTGAAAATCGCGATGCCCAAACCCTCCATTTTCCAAAAATATCCCTTTCTTTATCCTTCTACCCACCCATTCCTACCTAAAATCCCCACAACCTCGTCCCACCCCTCATTCACCCACCTACCCACCTCTCTCTTCCTATTTTACCTGATTCATCCTCCTACAAATTCAAATTTCATTTTCCCCCCAAAACCCATTTTCTCAAAACCAACCTCTACACAAATCTACCTCACAAAACATGAAATGGGTTTGACTCTTACCTCATCATGCTACCATCTCCTTGGTGGCACATCATGTCACTACACTTTGGTGGTCCACCCAATCAACCTCCTCACCTCCATTCAACCCACCTTTCTTTATCCTTCTACCACCCATTCCTACCTAAAGTCCCCCTTAACCCCATCCCACCCCTTATTCACCCACCTACCCCCTATCTCTTCATATTTTACCTGATTCACCCTCCCAAAATTCAAATTTCATTTTCCCCCAAAACCCATTTTTCTCAAAACCGACCTCTAAACCAATCTACCTCACAAAACATGAAATGGGTTTGACTCTTACCTCATCACGCTGCCATATCCTTGGTGGCACATCACATCACTACACCAATGGTCCACTCGATCCCTCTCCTACCTCTGCCATCACCCAATCAACCTCCTCACCTCCATTCAACCGAATTTCTCAATCCGATCTCATAGAAACGCCTTCTATCAACTACTAAAAACCTACTATATGGCTCGCCAACTCATCTCTCCATTTTTTTCGAATGATTTTTGACTTTCCCTCTCTCTCATGTCATTTTCTTCTATTTTGCATGGGACAAATGATTCTGAAAAATGTGGAATTTTCCTTTTTATAAAAACCTCGACCTAACCAGCATTAGTTTTACCTTAACCAACATCGGTCATGTGCCCTACCTTACCATGGTCAGTTTACCTATCATCGCATCAGTTAACCTTGACCGGTGTGTCGGTTACCCTTGATCACCACATTGCCACCAATTTCACCCTATCAACTTGCCCAAAACCTTTTTCACCTCACCCAAAGCCCACCCTAACCCTTGACCTCACCTTTTTACCCACACTGCTTTGTCTCCCTTGGGATGACCATCAACCTTCCACACTTGCTCTACCTTGCGATGTTGTTACCACATTGTTATCCTACCAACCTCACCTTGCTTGTGGCCGTGACCTTTACCCAAACAAACCTTTACCTTTTGGAGGTACTGAAACCACCTTACGTGTTCCTGCATCTTACCTCGTTGATTTCCTAGATTGTATCCTTCACCATGGATACTGGACCTCAATGACCCCTATTTGGATAACATGACCAGGCCACTGGATGATGTAGAGTTTGAAAGCCCTTCACTATGGTAGTGTGTCACAATCTTTGTGTGTGCATATGCTTGATTGACACTACACTACCCACACCTACCCTACCCATAAGTACCCTACCCACCCCTACCTACCTACACCTACTTACCCAACCGTTGTTTAAGTGGATATTATCATGTCCCCACTTGCGCATCTTGTGATGATGGTACTGTTTAGATCAATCGATGTCCTTACTTTACCTATGGCCATGACCCTTGTCCAAAATAACCTTGACCTTTTAGATGTACCAAAACCACCCTATGTGTTCCTACATCTTACCTCGTTGAGTGCCCAAACTGTATCCTTTACCCTGGATACCAGACCTCAATAACCCATGTTTGGATGGCCCTTGTGACCTTAGCTAACGTAAATTTATTATTTTGAGAATACCTTATACCTCATTACTTTTTACAACATGTGCATACGTTTGAATGCTCTACCTACTCACCCACCATTACCTATTCCCTTACCATACCCATGTACCTTATCTCTTTCATACCTCTCACCATACTTTCTTAAACCACCCATCGACTCTCTCTATTATTCATCGTCGGCATTTTTGATTTGAGGGGATCGCTCATGCCCCTATTCGGGCACCCAAAATCCACCTTCTCACCCTACATTATTCATGGGGAAAAAACTAACCTTCATTTTTGTCATGTCACCTACCACTATAGGCTACCCAACAAAAAGGGAAAAAATGTAGACACCAAAAACACGTCACATTTCATCATCTTCCTCCAAAATAACCTAATAACCACATTCTACATAGGCGATTGATTTAACCCTAATTTGGTCACTCACAACCCATTTCACACATCACAATGACCCTCATTCACACACCCAAGGATTTAATTAACATCAATTAATTAAATTCACCCCTTTATCCACTCATCAGCCACCTCACCATGCCACTGGACCGGCCACCTCACCCAAAACACCTCATCATTCCATTATCCCACTTGCCCCTCCACCTCACCCTTCCACTACCCCACTTTCCCCTCCACCTCACCCTTCCACTACCCCACTTTCCCCTCCACCTCACCATTCCACTCCCCACCTTGCCCATACCTAGCCCATACCCTTCTAGAAAGCCCTAATAGTGGCCACTCCACTCATAGGACCCCTCTTTGTCCTATTACCCATTCTAAGGGTGGAGGAAGGCATTTGTATATATTTACCCCCCAGGTAAATATAGATAAACACAAGGCAAATCGGGTTTCCAAGTCGGGAAAACAGGTCGGGCGAGCAAGTCAGGAAAGCATGTCGGAGGGGTTGGAAAACCCGATAGGAAGGACATGTCGGAAGGGTCGTCAAACCCGACACAAGGCAAATCGGGTTTCCGAGTCGGGAAAACAGGTCGGGCGAGCAAGTCAGGAAAGCATGTCGGAGGGTTGGAAAACTGACAGGAAGGACATGTTGGAAGGGTTGTCAGGCGACACAAGGCAAATCGGGTTTCCGAGTCGGGAAAACAGGTCGGGCGAGCAAGTCAGGAAAGCATGTCGGAGGACCTCCCAAACCCGATGCATATGCAAGTCATACCTCCGAACCCGAAAACAAAGGAAATTTGGTAATAGTGGCGGATGTGGGTTTTGGGAAAGCACGAACATCAAACACATGTCGAGACATCCTCCAAACCCGATGCAAATGCAAAGGAGAAACCTAAACCCATTTGGAAAGCAGACCACGGCGGGAAATATTCAGATCGCCATAACTTTTTACAGGGAGCTCGGATTCACACAAGGTTGGACTTTTCGGAAAGCTCTCGGCGTCCTCTACGCAACTACGACTGGATATATTTAATTGGGTGGGAACAAGTTCTTAAAAATGCAAAAATACAGTTCGCCATGTTTTGAGTTGTTTGGGATCCCACCTACCGCCATGATGAGGAGTTAGGTGCAGTCTTGGAGGTGGTTGGGGCAGAGTTCGAATCATTCTCTCCTCCCTCATTTTTTCCTCATATAAATATGTAGGAGGGCTCTTTGTAAAGGGTTGGACATTTTTGTTTTTGCCTCCTCCCTTCTTTTCTTTGGCAGGTGGAGTTGTGGAGCTCAAACCTCCCATTTGGGCTAATGCAACCTTTGCCTATTGGTGTTTTGCGGTGTATTGTATCAAACCTTCGGAGAAAATAAATGCATGACTTTGGATGTTTCTCAACCCTCTATGTGTTTCATTTTTGCATCCTCCCGATCTTTCACTTTGCGAATATGTTTATCATGCATGATCTTGCATAGCATTTCTTATGGTTTGTGTTTATTTGGCAAAACATATGTTCTTCATTCCTCGGTGCATCACCTCCTTAGCTTAGGTTTATTTTCATGCATTTCTCTCTCCTGTCCCCTTGGTAGTTAGATTAGGGTTTTGGGTAAACCTCTGCGTTTCATTGGTGCATCGAGCAGAGGAATAGGATCCGCCTTCATCAGGAGAGCTTTTCTAATTTGCGAGGTCCCACACTTGGGAAAAGCTCCATGTTGTGTCAATCTTTGAGACTTTCAACCCATCGCGTTGCGAGAGTCCCGGGGTGCTGCGTTTCGACACCAACGGTTTTGGCATGCCAGTGGGACCAAGAGGTCACTCCATAAAAGTTTGAAGGAGTTTTCATGAGATTTGCACTAAAATTGTAGTTTTTACAAATTTCGGATTTTGCACCTCCTAGCCTGAACTCCGAAATCATTTTTCAAGGGTTTATCTTGCTCAAAACAGGTCAAAAATTCACCAGTTGGTAGATCTGAGGGAAATCTTCAAAAGGGTATTTTTAGTTTTTTGATATTTTGATTTCCAAAATTTCAGGTTTTTAGTGATTTCGGGTTCGGGGTCCGAGAGCATCAAAGCAGCTTTTCGGGTTTTGGGGGATGTCGGACATGTTCCAAGTTCCGACACATAGCAATTCGGGTTTTGTGAGTTGCATCGCATGACCTGAGTTCCGCCTGTAGCTTTCGGGGATCCGCAGCTGCACAACCGAGGGCCGAATTCGGATTGAAGATTGTCTCCTCTGGGTCCTTCAAATTTCAAATTATATTTTCAATACCGTCAAGTTTGGTGTGTAACTTGGCAAAATCCAGCCTTTTAGAGGCTTGTTCTCTAACACATCTGGCGACTCCGAAGGGATAGAGTTCAGTGGTGTAGCAGCACAAGTTGCCCAGGCACATGAGAAGAATTCGAACCAGGTCTAATACTCGAGAAGAAGGGCTATTTTTCCACTTGCAACTATCACCAGGTAGAGGAAGGAGAGGAAGAAGACCACAAAGATCACCATCTCCGCCTAACAGGACTTTGTCTACACCTCCACCTAGTAGACCTTTTCTCACATCAACTAGGGTTCTTAGGCCAATCATAATGGCGCATCTACCACCGAATCCCTTTGTCAATTTCACGGGAAGTAGTCCACTTGCCCTAAACGCTCAGAATCAAATTCCAGTTGCAGCGCTAAAGAATATCCCCTATTTTACAGGAGAAAATCATACTACTCCTATCGATCACATCC
Source organism: Taxus wallichiana var. yunnanensis (assembly GCA_018340775.1). Taxonomy (NCBI): domain Eukaryota; kingdom Viridiplantae; phylum Streptophyta; class Pinopsida; order Cupressales; family Taxaceae; genus Taxus; species Taxus wallichiana. The sequence continues at coordinate 777,036,015 of CM031242.1, read as the reverse complement.
AGGATATTGCTAATGTATGCGCAATCCATGAAATAAATGAAATGGATGTTGCAGTCAAGTTGTTGGCCTCATCTTTCAAAGGTAAGGCCTTACAATGGTTTAGGAGCCTAGCAGCAGGGTCTATTACGAATTGGAACCAACTTTGTTTAGCTCTTTGTATCCAATTCGGGAGAGGGCGAGACAATTTGTCCTTATTGGAGCAGTGACAACAACAATCGAAAGGGCTCTAACGAACAAATGGCGATTTCAACTTCGAGTTCCAACGGTCATGGGACGGGATCCCAATAATCGTCGAGCCATCCGCCGAAGGAGCATTCCTTTATTTCTTAAAGGCTATAAACTCGAGACATAGCCATGATGATCCAGGTCAATGGGAGGGATAACACTACCGGGGGCCTACGACACAAAGCAATCGGAGCGAGAACTGTTTGATCCAAGCCGACAAGCTTGCACCCAAGGCCACCAATGCCTCTCTATCCGGATATGGGAAATCCTACAACTGATCAAGCACCGAGTTGAATCCCATTCCAACTCCTAGAAATCAAAGCAATAATGAGGCATCCACATCTTCAAATGCTTCAAAGGAAATGCATGAGGTCATGAAACAAGCTGCGAGAACCTTGGGAATGAGTTAGTGACTATCAAAAGACAGAAAGCTCAAAGTGCTAGACCATATTAGCCTCAGCGCGGTACCAAGCTAGGCCCTCATACCAACAAAATAGGCCACCACCACCTCGGGCTGCAAATCAAAACCAAAACCAAGGACAACCTCAAGCTACACTGGCCATTTCGACCAGTATGATCCAAATGCGGCGACATCCTCAAGAGCCTTGGTTCCAACACAAAATAACATGGCACAGAGTCGGTGGTGTTACCCTTGCAATCTCCCTCACAATCGGTCGGCATGTTTCAATGGTGCACTTTGAATCAGGCCTTGATGGTGCAAACCAGCAAAATACCTCAAGAACCAAGCCGAAGGAACCAACAACAAGCAAGAAGAAAGCGCAACAAGAGGGACCCCAGCGGAAACCACATTGGCCAATTGGCAAACGGAAGACTTCTGTGGAGTTAACCAACAGCCTTTTCAAGGCGTGGCTGCCAACACACGGTCAAAGAAGAGAGGCATAGTAGAGGAACAACCACCCAATCTAGTTGTTTCTCAACCCACTCTTACACAACAAGGGGGCGGACAAACATAGCTCCAAATGTGCAAAACCAGCCTAAGGTACCTGTTGCAGCAACACATGCACCTGTTCAAGTTCCAGAAAAGGTTGCACCAAGTAAGGGGCAGCAAAAGGACAGTTCATCCCCCTTCAACATCATCGATCAAATGAAGAAGACACATGTGAACATTTCCATGTGGGAATCACTGGCGATCCCAGGACAACGAGACTTATTGCAAGCTGCAATGGCTAATTGGTCTGCCACAAATGTATCAAACCAGGGACATGAGAAAGTTCTCACTAATGCAGTGCAACATGATGGGGGCCAGGCAAGAAAAAATTTGAAGCCTCCACCATTCTATGTTTCATTGATTGTTGGAAACCACTTGGTGCACAACTGCATGATAGATTCAGGAGCAAGTAGTTCGGTGATGCCGAAGCAGATAGCGATCAACTGGGTCTGAAGTATGAGCCAGTGCTGAAAGGAGTAGTGCAACTAGATGGAACGGCAGTGGGAATAGTTGGGGTCATCAAGGGGTTAAGCCTAACACTACATTCATGTCCTAATGTTACAGTTCTGCAAGATGTGTCTGTAATTGACCTCCCGCCACTCTTCGCGTTGTGTTTATCAAGGGACTTCACTGCAAAAATCGGTGGATATTTATCTGCAGATTGGTCACACATGATTTTCAGGACAAGGTATGGAGCTAAAGCAACAATTAGATCAGAATCAATTTCCAATTTCCATATTGAGCCTCATGTACCAGGTCCTATCAATGCAAATTGCTCAGCCTTTGATCAGGAGGAGTGTTCAAGTGATCTAGAAGCAGGTACTAAGGTCGAGGGAATTCCTGATTTAACTTTGGATGAATGGGCAAACAAAAGTCATGAATTTGACCCCTATAAGGAAATTGAAGAATCTGAATTGGGTGTGTATTGTGTACATGAAGAAAATTCACCCATTCCCGACGTCATTCAGCCTGTACAAAGAGATGAAAGCAAAGTTTGGAAATTATTCTTCGATGGTTCGAGAAGCAGACAAGGTGCTGGAGGTGGTGCAGTGTTGATTTCACCACAAGACATCAAGTATTATTCAGCTTTTCATTTCCAGTTTTCTTGTTCAAACAACACAGCTGAATATGAGGCCTTGGTTCATGGACTTCATCAGGCCAGGAAAAGGGGCATAAAGAACTGCAGGTGTTTGGAGATAGCGAGCTAATCGTCAACCAAGTTAGGGGACAACATGCTACAAAGAACAACTTACTGAAGAGATACAAGAATAGGGTATGGGACCTCATTGAGGATTTCGAAGCTTTCAACATTATATCCATACCCAGGAAGAAAAATGAAGCCGCAGATAGGCTCGCAGCAGTTGGAGCAACCTTCGATGTGGTTGAAAACATCAGAAGAGAAAAAACGCAGCCACACATCCATGTGGTTGTGAGGCCAACAGTTCCAGATAACAACACAAGCTGGCAGGTGTTTGAGAATGATCAACAGATCATCAATTTCTTGCAAGAAGAAGCTGAATTCTCAGCTAGGAATCAGGACAGGCTAGAGTACCAATATGGAGATCAAGTCGTGCAGCTACAGAAAAACAAGCTTCCCAAGGGTTTAGTAACGTTGGAGTCTATCTTCAACCCTAACGACCAGTTTCGTAAGGAAAAGGCTAACATACAGGTCAAGAGAGAAGATTCAGAACCAATTCCTGTTGGGGAAGGAAAAACACTTCAAATTGGTAAAGTGGCCACTAAGCAGGAGAAATCAGATTTCATACAGCTTTGCCAAGAATTTCCAGATGTCTTCACTTGGAGCTATGAAGACTTAAGAGGATTTGATCCAAATTTGGCACAACATACCATAGAATTGGATCCGGATGCTAAGCCCATCAGGTAGAAGCAGAGACCAGTCAACCCTCACATTGAGCCTCTAATGAAGAAAGAGCTTAACAAGCTAATAGAGGCAAGCATTATATTCCCGATCAAGCACTCAAGCTGGGTTGCGAACTTGGTTCCGGTCAGGAAGAAGAGTGGAGAAATTAGGTTATGTGTGGACTTCCGAGACCTCAACAGGGCATCTCTCAAAGATCATTACCCACTTCCTTCAATGGAACAAATATTGCAAGTAGTATCCGGTTCAGAGAGATTCTCTCTCTAGATGGCTACTTAGGGTATAATCGGGTGATGGTGAAAGAAGATGACCAATTCAAGACGGCTTTCACCACCAAATGGGAACATATGCCTCTGAAGATGCCATTTGGACTATCAAATGCTGGAGCCACCTTCCAAAGGGCCATGGATATGGCATTTAAGGGGTTGATCAATAAAATAGTTCTAATATATCTTGATGACATCACTATATTCTCAAAGATGTAGTGGATCACCTCTTTCATCTAAGGCAGGTATTTCAGAGGTGCAGAAGATTTGGGGTATCATTGAATCCCAAAAAGTGCATATTCTTGGCTCACGAGGGAAAACTTTTAGGCCATATTGTTTCAAAGGAAGGGTTGACGATTGACCCAAAGAGAGTCAAGGCAATTCAAGCTTTGCCATTGCCAAGTCACAAGAGGGATCTTCAAAGATTCTTAGGATGGATCAATTTCATCCGCAGGTTTGTTCCAAACTTTGCAGCTCTCGTAAAACCAATAACGCTGATGTTAAAAAAGAGCATGGCATTTAAATGGACATCTGAAGGCAAGGCAAGTTTCGAGGCAATAAAGGAAGCTATATCTCAAGCTCCGACTCTTGTCAATCCAGACTTCTCCAAATATTTCATGTTATATGCCTTCGGTGGTGGGGACACAATTTTTGCAATCCTGGTACAATGGAACAAAGAAGGATTAGAGCAACCAGTTGCTTTCTTCAGTCAAGGCTTGGAGGAATATGAAACTAGGTACTCTTTCATTGAAAAGCATGTTCTTGTAGTGATCAGGAGTTTAAAGAAATTTAAGCACCTAGTCTCGAACAACAAGATCCAATTGTTGGTCTCTCATGCGGGAGTTAAGGACTTTCTTCTAAACAAGGATCTGAATGAGAAGCGTGTAAGATGGATAACTCGTGTCATGGAATATGACATCGAGATCAAGGTCACAAAGCTAGTACGTGGAAAGGGACTATGTGAGCAGCTAGCCTTGAGTCAACAAGTTGAAGCAGGTGATGAAAAGGAGACTACCTTGGTACTACAGGATGGTCAAGAACATGAAAATGATGATGTGCCTACTCCTTGTTGGACTCAGGATATGATACACTTCCTACAGACAGGCCTATGCCCTCCAGAAATGAGCAAAGCAAAGAGGAGATACTTTAGATTACAAGCCATTCCATATGTGCTTGTTGATGGTGTTTTGTTCAAAAGGGACGTCAATGGAGTTCTATTGAGGTGCATTGGGACAGGTCAAATTGAGAGGGTGTTACGAGATTTTCACGATGGAGATTCTGGTGGACATTTTGCCCCATGAGTAACAGCTCTCAAGATAATGAAAGCAGGGTATTATTGGCCCACAGTGTTCAATGACTGCTATACATGGATAAGAAAGTGCAAGAAATGTGCACTCTTCACAGGCAAAGAAAGACTAGCAGCACTTCCATTGCACCCAATTTCGGTTGACCAACCATTCATGCAATGGGGATTGGACTTCGTCGGGGTCATCAACCCAAACTCAAGCCAAGGCCACAAGTGGATTCTCACGGCAATGGACTATTTCACCAAGTGGACTGAAGCAGTAGCACTCAAAGAGGCCAACGAGTCTAATATACTAGAGTTTTATGAAGGGATAGTGACCAGGTTCGGTGTGCCGGCCACTATCATATCAGATAATGCATTGGCATTCATAGGTTCCAGGATTACAGAATGGGCTATCAAGAATGGAATCTATTTGAGCACCTCTTCAAATTATTACCCACAGGGTAATGGACAGGCAGAGTCCACGAACAAAAATTTGCTAAGAATCATCAGGAGGACTCTGGATGAAAATCAAAGAACATGGCATACCAGGCTAAAATCAGCATTATGGGCTGATAGGATAACACCAAAGAGGTCTACAGGCAATTCTCCCTACAAGCTGGTCTATGGGAAGGAGGCGTGTGCCTATATCATTAGAACCGCTGCATTGGAGTTCATGAGGCGGTTGGAGTTAGGCGAGTTCAAGCAATGGAAAACAAAGGAAATTTGGTAATAGTGGCGGATGCGGGTTTCGGGAAAGCATGAACATCAAACACATGTCGAGACATCCTCCAAACCCGATGCGATGCAAAGGAGAAACTTGAACCCGATTTGAAACAGGACTCGACGCGAAATATTCGAGATCTCCATAACTTTTTACAGGAGCTCGATTCACACAAGGTTGGACTTTTCGAAATCTCTCGACGTCCTCTACACAAATATGACCGGATATCTTTAATTGGGTGGGAACAAGTTCTTAAAAATGCAAAAATACAGTTCGCCATGTTTTGAGTTGTTTGGGATCCCACCTACCGCCATGATGAGGAGTTAGGTGCAGTCTTGGAGGTGGTTGGGGCAGAGTTCGAATCATTCTCTCCTCCCTCATTTTTTCCTCATATAAATATGTAGGAGGGCTCTTTGTAAAGGGTTGGACATTTTTGTTTTTGCCTCCTCCCTTCTTTTCTTTGGCAGGTGGAGTTGTGGAGCTCAAACCTCCCATTTGGAACTGTAATGCAACCTTTGCCTATTGGCATTTTTGCAGTGTATTGTATCAAACCTTCGGAGCAAATAAATGCATGACTGTGGATGTTTCTCAACCCTCTATGTGTTTCATTTTTGCATCCTCCTGATCTTTCACTGCGAATATGTTTATCCGTGCATGATCTTGTATAGCATTTCTTATGGTTTGTGTTTATTTGGCAAAACATATGTTCTTCATTCCTCGGTGCATCACCTCCTTAGCTTAGGTTTATTTTCATGCATTTCTCTCTCCCTGTCCCCTTGGTATTTAGATTAGGTTTTTTGGGTAAACCTCTGCGTTTCATTGGTGCATCTGAACAGAGGAATAGGAGCCGGCCTTCATCGGAGAGATTTTTCGATTTCACGAGGTCCCACACTTGGGAAAAGCTCCATGTTGTGCAATCGCACTGAGACTTTCAACCCATCGCGTTGCAGAGTCCCAGGGGTGCTGCGTTTGACACCAACGAAGCATGCTCTCCGCCACTCAAGATAAAGTGGGGAAGGCATATTCCCCAATTTTCAAAAAACAAATCTCCCTGACATAATTGGTGTCGGTGACATTCTAACCAAAGTTGGTCGAGGTGGGACCAACGTCGAGCACTTGCAAATACCAGTCTTGACTCTATCGAAAGGGTTATTTCATCATTAGACATTTGGTTGGTTGAAATTTTCATGGTTGGTTCATTGTTGGACATTCGGTTGGTTGATTTTTGTTAGTATATGGGAATTTTGATTTGGCACTTGAAGTTGGCATTATCACTAACAAATTGCTTTGAAGTAACAAGGCCATCAAAGTTCCTAGCAGAGACCAATAGTGGAAACACTCACAAGAACCTTTGTGAGAACAACCATTGAAGGAACCTGAACTAGAATGAGCTCAAGCAAGAGTTCTCTAGCCAACCTACTAGCCTTCACCAACATCTATCACCTTTCTACACATATTAGACTCGGGAAAGTGGATCCCTATATCCTTCACTCATGTTTTGGTACTTTGCTTCTCTATTTTCCTCCTCCAAGAACCAAACTTCCCTCATACACCTCCAATATCACATCTTCGACCCAAACCTACACCTAGGACCCTTTCTCACCCCACTCCACTCCATAGTAACCTTCTTGTCGACCACAAAAAGCACCATAACCCCACTACCAAACTCGACCCAATACCAGGTGGCCGTTACTAGTTAACCCTAACGTGGCTGGTCTATCCGACCGTTATCGGTCACCCCTCTGTCTGTGAGATCCCCACCTTCTACCTAAACACACCCCAAAACCCCCTCTAGAGGCCCCATAACTCGACCCTAAACCTACCTTCATTTGGACCTCACCCACATCCTCCTAACTCTTTGTCTGAGATAGAGTGGGACCCAAACACCTCCCACCTAGACCTCTGTCACTTCTACAGTGACCAATACCAATCAACCTTAACCGACATTGGTCTACCATAAACCGTAGTTGGTCTCTATGTCCACTAATAGAGATTAGACCAACAACCTACCTCTTTACCCAAATAACCTAGAATACCCTACCCAACACCAACAAGACCCTGTCTATGACCTGCAGACCACCCTACCTACCCAGAACCTAACCCAACCACCTTTTTACTTGCATAGTTTAGTATTTAATTGAATCAACACTGATAGCAACCTGAGGCACCCAAATCAAAATGCTAGCACTAGATTCCTTTTATTTACATGATTTTTTCATTTAATATTGATTTATAAAATAGTGGATTGACATACCTCTATGGAGTATCAAACTTCCTAGATCTAGCATACATTAGGTAGTCCACTGCATATACTATTTAACTCTCTCTTGTGGTCTTGTTTTCTTATTATAGGGTAGTCCTTCCTAGCCAAAAAGAAGTTCACACGATCAACCAAGATCAGAATTCTACATGCACACATTCCACCTTCAACCCAACAACAGGTAAACCTCCTACAACCTTATTTTTGCGCTTTCGATTACACGCAAAAAGGATCGAAACAACTACACTGTGAAGAAAAATTCAACCCCAAAATAGAAAAACCTTCACCATGTAAATATTCTATCATTCTCAAAACCTCTACCTTTCTGCCATAACCCCATTTGACTTTGTGGAACACATAAGAAAAAATAAAGTCCAGCTCTCAAAAATAGAATACCTATAAACACATCCTACCTAATTTGATAGGTTCATTAATGTAGTCTGTGGTGGTAATCCTATAACCTTAGGTCCAAATTCCAAAGGCTTACTCCCCACACCATCCACACCACCTTCTCAAAACATGCTAGCCCTTAGTGCCTCCAAAACCAACAAGGTTGAACCTTTCTACCTATCACTCCTCATTAAAGGCTTCTAGCTAAATAATTGTATCATAGATTCTAGAGCCTCAGATAATGTGATGCTTGTCAAAGTTGCAAATGCCCTAGGCCTCACCTTGACCCGGAAAATGGCACATGTTATTCAATGGAATCCAAACAAGTTTCATTGGTAGGAAGAATCAAAGATGCATAGGTAGCATTAGCTGATTTTCTAGATAAGAAGGTGCTTCTAACCATCCTAGTGGCGGACATCCTAGCATCCTTTGGCATGCTATTGAGCCAAATTTTTGTAGAGACTTGGGTGGAGAAATAAAAATGGATTGGTCATCTACAACTATTCCAGTGAAAGGTGAGATGAAGAAGTTATTGTTAGTAAGAAAGATGAAGTTCACAGTATGAAAGTCTGATGATCTAAAGGCAAACATTCTTTTCAAGATAGCAGGCTAGGCAACTACTTCCTCACATCAGAAAAATATGATAACTTGCCACTTCTTATGGAAGAGGAAGAAGATCAAGTTTGGATGATGGAATTTTATGGTAGTCATTCTAGTGTAGGTTTGGGAGTAGGTGTAGTGTTGTACTCTCCTTACGATGAATTATACTTATTTTCCTAAAAGTTGCAATTCTATAATACAAATAACACGGTAGGATATGAAGTTCTCCTATTATGCATAGGAATCAAGAAGTTGAGATGTCGTGGTGATGTAGAGGTGATAGTAAATAAATTCTCAAAAAATATCAAGTGAAAAATCCAAGACTCCGACATTATAGAAATAGAGTATGGGACTGCATTGAATCTTTCAATACATTTTCCATTGAATTTATCCCAAGAGAAAAGAACAAAAAAGTTGATTCTTTGGAAGTTTCAGCTTCCCTAGTAACACCTCATCCTTATTTTGGTAAAGACAAGGTGACCATTGAAATGGTATTCAGGCCTAGTGTACCAGATAATGTAAATCATTGGCAAGTCTTTAATGATGATAACCAAATTCTAGAATTTTTGGAACAAAGGGATAATTTCAATAATCTCTTATTTAAAGGAAGTGAAAATCCACACCGAGAAGTGGTAGCCGAAGAAGAGAAATAAGGAATTAAAGGGATTGATGGAGTGATCAAATTGAAAGGGAACAAGATTCCCAAAGGCCTAGTTTCTTTGGAAGACCTCTTTGACAAACATGATAGATTAATTTAAGAGAAATAAAAAAATTTCTTAGTGCCCAACTTATTTTGATAAGGAAAACATCAATACCCTAGAGAAGCCAAGGATGGTCAATATTGGAAAATTTTGCTCACTTGAGGAGAAGAGAAGGTTTGTTGTGTTACTCAAGAAATATTTAGATGTTTTGGCCTACTCTTATGATGAATTCAAATCCTTCCAACTGAAGGAAATGCATCACTCAATCCCCTTAAAGCAGGATTCCAAGCCATTCAAGAAAAAACAAAGGCCATATAACCCAAATATTTTTGATACCATCAAAGAGGAGGTAATGAAGATTCTCAATGCAAGGATTATCTTTCCCATCCATCATTCAACATGGGTGGCCAACATTATGCCGATGCGGAAGAAGAATGGTGAAATAAGAATATGTGTAGATTTCCACAACTTGAATCAAGCATCACTAAAGGAAAATTATCCTCTCCCTATCATGGACCACATTTTACAAGCAGTCACTAGATCTAAAATTATTTCATTACTTGATGGATTCTCAGGGTATAATCAAATCAAAGTGGTAAAAGAGGATCACACCAGACAACGTTCACAATACCTTGGGGCACTTTTTTCTACAACAAAATTTCTTTCGGCCTAATCAATGTAGGAGCTAAATTTCAAGGGTGATGGATTTGGCATTCAAATATTTAAAACATTTCATTGTCATATATATCAATGATCTCATGGTGTTTTCAAAGAAGAGGGGAGATCATATCCATCACTTAGAACAAGTACTTGTAAGGTGTAGAAAACATGGCATATCACTAAATCCAAAAAGTTCATTTTTGGAGTCACAGAAGGCAAGTTACTAGGGAAAATTATGAAAAAACATGGAGCACACATTGATCCTAAGAGATTACAAGCCATTCAAGCACTATCTCTACCCACAAGAAAGAAAGGAGTTCATTCATTCTTCGAAAGGTGAATTTTATTTGTCACTTTGTTCCTGAGTTTTCTGAATTGACAAAGCACATCACCACCATGATGAAACCACAGAAAAATTAAAATGGAACAATGAAGGGAAGGCAACATTTAAAGACATCAAAAAATCTATTGCCAAGGTTCTGACTCTTGTGTCTCTAGATTTTAACAAAGAGTTCATCATGTATTATTATGCATCAGAACATACCCTCTCTATGTCATTCTTGTTCAGAGTAATGATGAAGGTATGGAAGCACCTATTGCTTTCATGAGTTTACTATTGAAAAATCATGAACTAAAATATAGCTAGTTGGAGAAGCATGCCTATGTAGTGGTTAAGGCTATAAAAATTTCAGGTTTTACATCCACAACTCTCATATGGTGGTGATGGTCTCGAGAAGTGCAATCAAGTCCATCTTGACATAGTAGGATCCTAGAGCTAAAAGAGGAAATTGGATTGCAAAGACTCAAGAATATGACTTGGATATTCGACCCTCCAACTTGGTAAGGGGAAATGGCTTGTGTAGGTTGATTTCGAAGATGAAACACTCAAATCTCAACATGGTGAAGATAATTTTGTTTTCTCAACTTTCTTTGAAAACAATCCATAGGTTCTCTTTGTAACCACTGCTGATGAGTGGTATGTTGATATCATCTATTAATTAACTTATGGAGAATTCCTCCTTATCTTGACTACAAGAAAAAGAGAACACTCAAGCTGAAGGAAAAAAAGTTTGTAATCTAGAATCACACACTTTACAAGAGAGGTCTAGATGGATGCTTCCTCAGGTGCATAGATAAAGAGAAACAAGAAAAATTGCTTAAATCATACCATGACCAAGCATGTGGTGGACATTTTTCAGTGATGGTCACTGCACACAAGATCCTCCAAGGAAGGTATTATTGGCCCACCCTCTTTACAGACACTCAGAATGGGTTTCCAAATGTGAATCATGCCAACAATTCATTGGGAGACCATAACTTGTTGTACTACCACTCAAGCCTAGTTGTTATTGAAGAACCATTTCAGCAGTGGGGACTAGATTTCATTAGTGTTTTGAATCCTCACTCAAGTGTGGGGCACACCTATGTGCTCACTACAAAAACTACTTCAAAAAATGGGTGGAGGCCACTCTGGCCAAGCAAGCCAACACCTGAAACAGTATGCAACTTCATCAAGGATAATATTATAGTACGTTTCAGAGTACCATAGAATATTGTAGTAGATAATGCTACCTATTTATCTTCAAGGAGTTGACCATGTTTTTATATGGCTACAAAATATCTTTATCTCATCTCATGCGGGGCATAGCCCCTCTTTGAGTCAGCAAAGTGAAACTGGTTTATTGCTATTCTACCAGCAGGAATCTGTGCAAGTCTCACAATATTCTGCCTTCGGGGGTTTGGGATCTCATCCTAGTAGATGTGTTTCCGGCTGAGAGGAAAAATGAAAGGAAAATGAAGAAAGATCAGATCCGAAGGGAGAAAAGAAATGAATTCCAAAGTAGAAGGGTCAAAGGGTCTATGGTTTGGGTTGGTAGTAAATAGAGCCGAACCTACTTGCATAGACGGATAAAGCAATACTGATGAATAAATGACAACAAAGTAGAAGCAAATCCAACAGAACAATCACACAAATCTAACATAAGAAAGATCTGATATTAAAACACATGTATTCAGCACAAAGTCTAAATATATTGTATTCAATGTTTGTTTCTGTTACAAAGAGTTCAAAATCTTCTTCTTACTTCTATTTCTCATCTAAAAAGTATTCACCCCCCGAATACAACAAGTATTCGAGTATTTATAGAAGAAGGAGAAGAAGGAAGGCAAAAAGGAACCAACCACCTATTTACATAAAATCTACAAAATATCTCAAAGTCATGTTGACTTTTGACAACTTGATGGATGACATCATCCCATGGTGCAACATGGATGATGTCATCATTTGTGCCAACATACTTTAGACATTTACAAAAAGAAAGTCGAAGAAGAGAGAAATTATTCATCAATCGTCCCGCGGCTGAAAGGGGATATCCTGCTTTGCTTTGCTCAGGTGACGAGATGTGGAATTGGGCACGGTATTCCATGAACTTGCTGATCATGGGCTCTAATTGATCCTGAGAAGGATCCTTGTGTCACTCACTGATAGCCTCGCAAGTCTCCCGCTCATCTGTGAGCTTCTCTGGGAGTTTGGAATATTCATTCTCTACTTCTATTAAGAACCCGATGAAGTCCCGACAGGCCAACAGGTTATTGATGGATTCTGCGTCAAAAGTGACCTCTGGCCCTAGCCCTTGCGAAATGATCTCCTTGAAGATCTGGATGGTTTCATCAACCTTCCTTAAGGTGAAAGAAGGAGTAAGCAACCCTGGAGACATCGTTAGAACAATTTGTTCCATCTGATGCATTGCGTCCAGGGCTTCTTCCTTTACCTTATCAATCTTTTCGAGGACGAATTCCAGTTGATCCATCCGGTAATCCAGAGTGGAAAGGATTTTATTGAGGGCCCTGGGGTGACCGAAAATGCCGAACTTGACCAGATCTTTGACTGAACAGTCGAACATTCTTTGAAAGGTCTCATGCTGCAGCCTAGCATGGTCCAGCTCTTCGGATATGGGTCCTGCTAACACTGGAGTTCTTTGTTCACCTTGTTGATGTTTAGATACAAATCGGTGAACTTGGCGATCACTCGTTCACTGTCCTTGAGGATCTGGCTCCTCCAGGCGGAAACTGCCATACCCTGCTCGCCGATCTTTGCATATTCATTAATTTTATCCTGACTCAGAGGCTCAGGAGTTTCGGCGGCAGTTGTGGGAGGTGCACTGCCCATCTTCTGTAAGGCGTGGAGCAGATGTTTATTTTTCTCTTTCAGTAGCCTTTTCTCTTCTTTTGCTTCTTGAAGCTTCTTGCAGAGGGTGTCAACTGCAGATAGGGCCTCTCCCTGAAGGCTTTCAGAAGACGTCCCCATTGTGACTTGAGTCACTATGTAATCTATCGAAGATAGATCCTTTTTATCCTTCAGAGGATTGGGGTATGCGATCTCCATTACCCTCTCTCCCGAAGCACTCTGAGAGAAGCGTGTGATAGGCTTTTGCTTCTTGGCCCCTTTTGATGGGATAACGGAAAAGTCCATCGGTGTGATGGGAACTTTCCTTTTCTATTGACTTAGGTGCTGGGAGATCCAGGCTGGACTTAGGGGAGAAGGACCGAAAATAGAGAGAAGGGGGCAGCTGCAGTAGTAGAAGGGAAAAACATGGAGACACGTGGTGGCGGCATCGAGAGGGAGGCCGAAGAAGTGCCCACGGGAGGAAGAGATACTGCAGGGGAGGAAGACATAGGAAGGGAAGGGAGCTCAGAGATGAGGGAAGAAATGGAGGGGACAGGTCCGCGAGAGAAGAGAAGATGGATGAAGAAGCAGGAGGAATAGTAGAAGAAGGGGGAGAGGACACGACCGAAGGAATGGTCACTTGGGTCACTCGAGGAGGGGAAGGAGGAGAGGGAGAAGGGACAGAAGGGACCTCAATATTTGTAGTAGTGGCGACATCCTGAGTGGATGTGCCTATCGAACATCTTCCACTGTTTCTTTCTCTGGAGAAGCCAGAGTTATAACTTGTTCGGGTGTAGCGGAAGGAGGACTTTCAGGAGCTTCCTCTTGGGTGGAGCTAGATTCACCCTCTTTGCCTTTTCCTTTGCCTTTTGGCTGCTGTTTAGCCTGAGGAGGTGCGTTGCCCAATGGAGAGGTTGTGAAATCGACTCCGAGGTAGATGAGCCCGTTCATTCGGCACCACGATGCTCTGCATTACGCGCGAGTTTCCTTGACTCTCTCCTCGATTGTTTGAGGAGATTTGGTTCTATCAATCACCGCGAAAGGCCAATCATCCCCACCCGTGTCAAGATACACTTGATCCACTTCTTGCTCAGTAGTTTGGTAGCCTTTGGGGATGATGGCCACCCCGTACTGGATGATTTCTGCTAAGGCCAAGCGGGAATGATCCTTCCTCCTGAGCTCAACCTCATGATATATGTCGATGTAGATATCTTCGATCTGAGGGATGTGGATCGGGTCGAGCTTGGCCCTAGGCAAACAATTTCTTGGGTCGAAGGTGGGTCTTGCTGGGAAGTTATGTTTCAGATTCAGCAGCTCCAGTTCTGCAAACATGTCTTTCACCTTGTGGTGAGTGAGACACGTATACCTACCCACTGTGAGGGGGAAAGGAGTTCCACCCTTCTTTCTCTTTAGACACTTTTCATGGTAAGTAATAAGCTACCTCGACAGCTCTAGCAGGATCAACTTGGGACCGGCATACCTTGGCAGTTTAGTTGGTTCTCCCAAGAAGTTAACTTGCCCTCAGATAGGTAAATGTGGGGAATTGAGTGAACAGGGCCCCCCATTTCTCTGTAGCCGCTACGATGCTCTTGGTTGTGCGACCGTGAGTCATATTTGGCCTCAACAGGCTAGATGATAAAATAGAAGAATGCATCATTGATTTTTGTGAATTGGGGAATGCTATTTTCCAGCTTCATTGGATAATATTCATAAATTTTAACTTGGGGCCAAACCCCACACCGCATCAGAGCTGGATAGTCCCTTTCTGAAGCTGCAGCATAGACCACGTAGGAGTTCATATAGAACCTCCCCGTTGTGTTAAGTTGTTGTAGCTGCTCGATATCATGTTGCTTTATGATTTCTGCCCACTCAAAGCGTTGATCGGGCACATTTTTGTTCATTGTTTCTAGGTACCGCAACATCCACTTGTGAAAATAATGGGCGTCAGGAAGCCCAAAGACTCTGCTCAGGAACGTGATGGTGTCACTGAGTTCCTCTGAAAAGTCACTACGATGAATGACTTGTGGCCACCGAGTCACCACCTTTTTATTCTTCAGATAAACCTCGTTCATCAGCTGCATGCACTGATCTTCATTGTCGTCCCAGGCCTTGATGCAGTCTTCCCGGCTTACGGCCACAAAGTGCCGGTGGTGAGGGATGCCAAGCATTATTTCAAAATGGCGGGCAGTGAGGTTGATTATAACCTCACCCTTCTCATTGTGGACACATCTTGTGTCTTTATTGTAGCATCGGGCAACCACCATCATAAATTCATTGTTCACGGCGCTAACTGGGATCCCTCCAGCAAAGTGCAGCACTGCCTATCAATTTGTCCATCCATGGACTTCTTGTGACCCTCTGGGTTCTGGCCCAGAAATCTTCCATGTCAATATGGCCCAGTTTTAAGTCTCTGATGTCTAGGTCACACTCTGCTTGGGACTTCGGGCATCCTGACCCTCTGATATTTATACTTCATTTCTTCTTCTGTGAGCTTGGCCTTGCCTTTAGATTTGGTAGGTCTCTTGCTTGATGTTGACATATGTAACTCTGAACTCAGTTGCTGATCTGCGAAGGAGAAGTGAAACCCAATGTAAGAAGGTCATGTTAGCTTTGTTTGATCTTCCATTAAAGCATTGACAGAAAGAAGAGTTAGCAATTTTAAGGCCTCAGGGCGCAGGGCGCATGTACACTGCTGCAGGCTTACGGGGTTAAATAACAAGGCACAGGAAAGGGCTGCTGCAAGGGATAAATCAGTGCCAAAAGGGTGCATGGCGCATGGACACTGCAGATTGCATTTTTTTGTTGTAAGCACAAGTGTGCCTGCGCCATGTGTATATATTTTATAAAGGGCATAGATATTTTTCATGTTACATGGGTACAGGATGCGCCAAAGGGCACAGTAGGTATAATGCGTGTAACATCATTTTTCATGTGCCACAGGAGAACTTGGCGCGGCGCATGGAAGGTCTGCATAACATGATGTTGTTGTAAGCATGGATGCGCCTGCGCCATTTTAAAGTTTTGCACTTGGCGCAGATTTTGTTGGTGTTGCATAGATGCAGGGTGTGCCAAAGGGCGCAGGTTTAAGCGATGCAACAAATGAGTTTAGTGTGCCAAAGGGCGCAGGGAAAGCGGTTGCAACAAATGAAGGAAGTGCGCCATGAGGGTGCACACCTGTTCTTAGTGTAACAGTCATGGTATGTGCGCCATTGGCGCATGATTGTATCATGTTGCAGGGGTGACAGATGTGCCAAAGGAGAAAAATAACAGTGTCTCCCTTTCAAGCCATGATTCTTTCTCTGAGGGGTTTCATATGTGGTTAAGCTCCTTTTGCAGGGTTCATTGGGTTATGAAAGAAGCTTGATCAAAGAGTTCCAAGCAAACTTTTTAGGACAGAGTCCCCTTTACCAGCAGATCTGGAAAGAGGGGGAAAAATGCATGGGTGCAGGGAAAAACAACAAGGAGGGTGGGGAGTTCATGTTTTGACAACTTTATTAACTCAATCCAAACCAGCAAGCAGCCAATAAACAAAACACCAAACACAGAAGCAATGAGGACCTCTTACCAGGATATATAACGAAGAAATGTGCAAACGGGTCCACAAAGCGATTTGAAAATGACAGGCAGGTGCGCTGGCAGGTACACAGTGTAAGAGAAAAATCATGTGATTGTGTCGGATGACAATGACAGTGCAGATGCACCTATATATAGGTGAAGTGGTAATAAATGCGCCACCAAATTTTTCAAGTGGCGCATAAAAAGCATTGTCGACACTAGAAAGCGTGCGCCCTTGGCGCACCGAAAGACTTGCCAACACGAAGTTATATGCACCCTTGGCGCACCGAAAGTGATGTTGACATAAGAATATGTGCGCCCTAGGCGCACACCAAAAAGTGGCGCAACAAATGTATTGTTGACATGAAGGCGCATGCGCCTTGGCGCATGCAAGGAAGACTCAACATAGTGAGGTGCACCAAAACGCCTGTTGACACGAGAAAGCATGCGCCAAAGGATTTAAAGGGGGCACAAGAAAACTTGATGTTACATAGCATTATACATGCGCCCGACCAAAAAAAGACCAAAAATGGCTAAGTTCGGAAAACTAGATTTCCCGGAAGGGATTTTGCAACGTTCCGAATGCAAGGGTTCCCTGACGAGGGACCGGAACAAAATTTTGGTAGGGTTATCTGTAAAATTGCCCCCAACAATTTTACGGGATAACAACTGGCTCTTTCTGGGGACTATCTCTGAGCGAACCTCAGGGGTAGAGAATCCCAGATCTCACGTGCCTATCCATTGGGTAACAGAGTCAAAAACAAGGGGGACCGGAAAGGGAAACACACAACCAACAAAAGCAAACACACGACAAAAACAAACACACAACTGAAGCAAACTGTACAAAGAAGAGAGCGAGCTCTACTTCCTGAAGATTTTCAGATGTTTCCCGCTATAGGGAAGCGGGAGCTTAGTTCCATCCAAATACGAGAGATAGAAACTATTCTCTCCATTTAACTGCTTGATCTTGAAGGGCCCTCTCCATAGGGAATCAAACTTTCCGTGCATGCCCTTTGGCTCTCTTCGTTTGTCCCACAAAAGGACAAGGTCTCCCACAGAAATTTCTTGGCTTAGCTTTTTTATCAAACAATCTTTTGACCTGATTCTGATGTTCGGTGATCTTGTCGACCACCCTTACTCTCTTTTCTTCGAGCTCTACTAGATACATGATCCTCTTTTCAAGGGAACTTTGAAAAGTTTCATCTTCGATTGCCCATGCCAAACGCAGAGCAGGGAGTTCAGCGAAATGGGAAGCTCGGCATCGGTGCCATATAACACTTGAAAAGGTGACATACCGAGAGATCTCTTGGGAGTAATGCGATCTACCCACAAGGCATCGTATAAGGACTTGTGCCACATTCGTTGATTCTCATCCACCAGCTTTCGTATGATGGTCACCAAGTTTTTGTTACTGGATTCTGCTTGACCATTTCCCTGAGGGTAATAATCTAAGGCGTGAGCTAAAGTTATCCCATATTCGTAGCAAAAACTAATAACTTCCCGTGAAGAGAAGTTAGAAGCATTATCAGCAACAATCTTGTTTGGAACGCCAAACCTGACAATGATATTTTCTTTGATGAAACTGCAAACAACTTCGGAAGTGGCATGTTTGACAGGTATGGCTTCCACCCACTTGGTGAAGTAATCTGATTGCTATTAGGACATAATTATGTCCGACACTCGATTGGGGATTGAGTGTGCTGATAAAATCAATTCCCCACTGCTTGAATGGTTCGTTGATAATGACCGGCCTGAGGGGAAAAGCAGCCAACTTGGGCTTGCCGATGAACTACTGGCAAGGTTCACACTTTGCTACCTAGGTGGCTGTATCTTGGAAAAGCGTCGGCCAATAGTACCTGGCCCGATGATCTTGTGTGCTTTATTACGGAAGAGGAGAAATGGCCCCCACAGGCTGAATTATGAAAACTTTCAAGTAACTTCACCTGCTTGTGGCTTGTCAACACATCACAAGAAGATGCCATCTATCCCACGTTTGTATAAACCGTCATCCCAGATGACATATTTGGCTGCTCTGAGCTTTATAGTGTGCTTCTCCTTTGCAGTTAGGTGAGCTGGGCATTCACCGTAGGTAAGAAAGAAAGCAATATCGGAATACCACTCATCGCTGGTTGCGACAAATAGGACCAGAGGTAGTGAATCGGGTTTATCCAGCCGGTCTTGTGCTTCATTGGTACAATCATTCTTTCCTCCGAAACTTCCGACCCTTGGTTTTCGGCCATAAGTTGACACAAGCCTTTGCCTCTTACCAACTTGGTTGGTTTTATATCTAGATCGTACTCCTGGACCTTTGCAATCCAATTTCCTCACAAGCTTCCTAACTCCTGTTGAGTTAAAATTGACTTGACTACCGTGTCAGGGACCAGGACCGCTGTATGAGAATTTAAAATGTAATACCTGAAGTTTTTGACTACTTTGACAATGGCGAAGGCATGCTTTTCTAACTGAGACATTTTTAATTCGTGAGGCTTGAGGGGAGAGCTCATGAATGCAATTGGGGATTCAACATCCTCAGAATTCTTTTGCATCAAGATGGCAGATACAGTATGCTCAGATGCATAGCTATACATGATAAAATCCTTGGAGAAGTCGGGGCATACCAGGACTGGTGCGTGAGCGACGGAGGCTTTTATTTCCTCGAATGACCTTTTCCCTTCCTCGCTCCATCGAAAGTTGGTGACCCTTTCATCATGTCCAATATATGACGAGTCTTTTCAGCAAAGTCGGGAACAAAACGCCTGAGAAAGTTCACCTTTCCAAAGAAAGAGTGGACGCCGGTCTTGCTTGTAGGAAAAGTGAGGCTCTGAATAGCCTTAACTCTTTCGGTATCTATCTTCGTTCCTTCTTTGCTAACAACATGCCCTAGCAACTTTCCTTCTGTGACTCCAAAAATAGACTTTTTTGGGTTCAGGGAAATCCCATGCTCTCGGCATCTGGCCAATACTTGCTCCAGATGATCACAATGATCACTTCGTTGTTTAGAGAACACAGTCAAGTCATCCAGATAAATGACAATGACTTTCCCCATCATACCTTTGAATGCCAGGTCCATGGCCCGCTGAAAAGTGGCGCCAGCGTTGGTCAGGCCAAAAGGCATCTGCTTGTAGGCAAACGTACCCCAGGGAGTAGTGAATGCTTGTTTTAAATTGATCTTCAGGTGAGACTTCAATCTGATTGTAGCCTGAAAAACCATCAAGCATGGATAGCATTTCTGATCCAGTTACTGCTTGTAGAACTTGATCCATTATGGGAAGTGGGTAGTTGTCTTTTAAGGAAGCCTGATTCAAGTTTTGAAAATCTACGCATATGTGTATTTCACCATTTTTCTTGCGTACTGGCACAATGTTTGCTACCCAAGTACTGTGATGGATAGGAAAAATGATTCTCGCATCCAGCATTTTCTGAATTTCAGCCTAGATAGTACCTGAGATCTTAGGGTTATAATGCCTCTACTTCTGGCGAAAGGGTTTGACGTCTTCTTTCAATGGGATGTCATGCTGGACATCCTTTGGCTTAAAAGACTTTAGATCGGCATAGGACCATGCCAATACATCCATGTATTTCTTCATAGTTTGACAAACTTCCACTTCTCTTCAGGTGTGCAACATTTTCCAATGTTCACAACTGCGGATGTTCTACCGAACCTAAATTAACCGGTCGGTTTCTGGGGATGAGCTAGCATCATCTTGCCTTTTCTTTTTTACAAAATGGTCATGCCTGTCGAACAACCACTCCAAAGAAACTAGGCCCTTCGGAATTTTATTTCCTTTGAGCTGACAAATGCCGTCGTTCCCTCCGGATTCATTGTCTTGATCGGTGACTGATTCACGGCAAGTGGAAGTGGATCCTTCAAAGTGAAGCTCCTTAAAATTTTCCACCTTTTCTAGAAAGGCAATGAGTTGATTGTCATCATTGAATACTTGCCAATGCTGAGAATTGTCTAGCACACTTGGGCGGAAAACCACCTCAATGGTGTATTTGTCATTTTCAAACCTGGGTGAGGGAGCATGAGGGATGCTGAAATGGCCAATGAATCAGCCATGTCATTATGAGCTCTTGGAATGGATTCTATTGAAAAGGCATCAAATTCCTCGATGTTGTCCCACACCACATTACGGTAATGCCTGAGCCTTTCATTCTTCACTTGATATATCCTTTTAACTTGATTTACAACTAGCTCTGCATCACCTTGTACTTTCAGATTTTTGATCCCTCTTTCCTTTGCGGCTTGCATGCCAAGTAGTAGAGATTCATATTCAGCAGTATTATTTGTGTTGAAAAACTATAATTTGAAAGAGAGAGGAATAATCTCCTCGTCGGGAGATATTAACATGGCTCGGCGCCACATCCACTGGTTGCGCAGCTGCCATCAAACTGCAAAGTCCAGATCTTATTAAGATCTTCTTCTTGGATGAGAACAACCATTTTGTCAGACTCGGTAGACAGGAAATAGTTCCCCATCCCTGATGATTCGAAAAGAATTTGAGCCTTAGGGTCTTCAGAGTTAGTAACCAAGTACTTCTTTTGTGATTCTGGCTCCAAAGTCTGCATTACACCTTTGTGGGGATTCTAGCCTTAGA
This sequence comes from Taxus wallichiana var. yunnanensis, assembly GCA_018340775.1. Lineage (NCBI taxonomy): Eukaryota > Viridiplantae > Streptophyta > Pinopsida > Cupressales > Taxaceae > Taxus > Taxus wallichiana. Next base: position 777,014,757 of record CM031242.1, on the reverse strand, counting down.
CCAGTCCATATGAATTTCTCCTCCAACCTCACTACAAAAACTCCTTCCCAGTAGAATTCCATAGGCTGCTGGAATGTCGGCAACGAGGATGGTCATTTTTACTCTTTTCTCTGGGAATGCCGCAAATGCGAACTGCGCATGTCTTTGATTTGACCAATCAACGGAACCTGCTTGGTTTCCAAGGAATAACATCTGCCAAAAGGCTTGGTAAGGGTGAGGCCCAGAGCATGGGCAAATTTTGCCGGCATGACGTTATCAGAAGCCCCAGAATCAATTATGCAGTTACTTAACTTGTGGCCATTGATTAGGAGGGAGAGATAGAAAGGCTCTATCTTGCCTGATGCAGATGTTGAGGCAACATTTATGCGGGATGCAGGAGGAGTGGAAAGGATTCCTTTTAAGGAAACCTGGGGAGCTATGACAGCTTGACTTTGAATGTATTCAGTTAACCTCATCAGCTGCTCGGGGTTTGACTGAAGATACTCGGCTTCAGACATTTGGATCTTGGTCTTTTTAGCATGATCTATGATATCAAATGCGGCCAAAGGTTGCGCTGGTGAAGGAATGAGTCCCTCACTTCGATGGTAGGGTAGGATTACTTGGTCTTGATAGGAATATGAGAGGGCTGATTTGGGGAGATACAGGGGCAAAAGCTCTCTTTGAAAAAGACTTATTGACAGGTTGAGTGGGTAGGGGATTACCTCTCTTTGCAATGGTTGGGTACGCAGATGACGTAGTCTTTTCTTTCTGCACATTGGCAGTGACCTCAGCTTCTTTTCCTTGTGAGCGGGTAAAAACAACATATGATTGTCCACTTGCATATCCTTGTGTACCCTCTTCTTCGTCAGATTCCTCCTCATCAAATTCCATATACCCGATAGTAGAGTCGCCAGTCGGCTCACCGACATCTTGATCATCTTCGCCTTGAGACGAAGGTTCTTCGTAATTTTGTTCCTCTTCTTCTTCAATTTCAGCTAGAGCATTGACCGGAGGAGCCTCAAGTGCCAACCGTGGAGCGGTCGCGGGCAACCGCGGCCTATGTGGGACGCTGTTGGGAGTGAAGTTTCTTCGTGGAATATCCCGGTATGAGGAACTGGGGGAAGTTTGGGCTAACTACTTCTTTAATGCGATCAAGTCATTTGCCATCTTTTGAAATGCTGGATCGGATGAAGTGGCGGGAGAAGGGCTCAAAGCTTTGGGCTTGGATGATTCCCTTTTTAATTCACGGATATGAGCAAGTTGTCTTCAATCCATATGGCAGCAGCTTGGGCAAGAGGCAAGGTAGTTATTTGTTCATGTAGAAGCAAAAAACTTATTTTTGAGCTCATTGCATTCACAAAGAAACACTTTTGATTTTCTAGTGTTGGCAACATGGCAGCAGGCACACGGTTGATTAATGCATTGAACCTGGTGATAAAATCATGCATGGTCTCATTGGCCTCCTTCTTTAGGTGAGTGATCTATGATAACAATGCAAATGCATCTTCCGAGGGCTTGTATCTATCTTCAAAAGCATCCCGCAAGGTGGCCCAACTAGTAATAGATCCGGCCGGCAAATGCTGAAACCATTCTGCTGCGGGCCCTTGGAGGGTCTCTAAAAAGAGGTGAACTGACACATCTTCATGAGTCACATCTAGGATACTGCATGACATAATGAATGCAGATATGTGTGAATCCATGCTTTGGTTTCCGCTCCCATCAAATTTGGGAAAATTCTTTCGGTTTCCATGAGGGAGCGCGTGAACTGGATGTGGTAATGCGAGGGGGCCCATAGCATTTCCCCATGGCACTGCCATTTGAAAGGCTGGAAAAAGAACACGGGCTGGAAGTGCGGTTCCACTGAGCAGCAAGGCACTACAAAGGGATGTGGAGGCTCCTTGTGAAAACTGGTTCTTTTGTGGAGGTGAGGCACTTCTGGCTGACCGATCAGCTGAACTTAGTGATGAAAAGCATGTCGGTGTTATACTGAAGTTGTGCCTTTGAAGCAGATCAAAAGTAGGATCGACTTCTCCATGAGCTCTCCTGCCACGGGTAAATGGTTCACCTGCCAGTGTACCTTCCCGATCTGCAATATTGTGGAGCAGATTAAAACTCTTTTTGGTTGTACTTGCTGATTTTTTGATTTTTTTGACAAAAATCAGCAGCATGTACTTTTCTGAATATTTAAATTTATCCTCTTCTAAAACCGATTGCGGTTAATGACAAAGAACAACGAGGATAAAATGATAGTGAAGCTTAGTAAGCTGATTTTCAGATCTAAATTTGACTTTTTCAAAGAGTTTGAAATTTTTGGTAAATAGTCAAAAACTCAGATCTACGGCAAAATACAAATTTTTATAAAAACTCAGCGAACTAAAGGTCTCCAACTAGGCCCGATCTATGGATCTCAGAAGAAAATTTTCAATTTGGGTCACTTTTGCAAAAATTTTGGATTTTGAACAAAAGTTAAAATTTGCAAACAGGTAGTGATTTTTCTGATTTTCTTGATTTTTATCATACCACCATCATAGATCGGATAGATCTGTTCGATCCCCAGTGAGTCACCAAAAACTGTTGGTTCGAAAATCTGTCACTTGGGCAGATTTATGGATAAACGAGTCAACAGTGTGCAGGGCATAGCCCCTCTTTGAGTCAGCAAAGTGAAACTGGTTTATTGCTATTCTACCAGCAGGAATCTATGCAAGTCTCACAATATTCTACCTTCGGGGTTTGGGATCTCATCCCAGTAGATGTGTTTCCGGCTGAGAGGAAAAATGAAAGGAGGGGGAAAACGAAGAAAGATCAGATCCGAAGGGAGAAAAGAAATGAATTCCAAAGCAGAAGGGTCAAAGGGTCTATGGTTTGGGTTGGTAGTAAACAGAGCCGAACCTACTTGCATAGACGGATAAAGCAATACTGATGAATAAATGACAACAAAGTAGAAGCAAATCCAACAGAACAATCACACAAATCTAACATAAGAAAGATCTGATATTAAAACACATGTATTCAGCACAAAGTCTAAATATATTGTATTCAATGTTTGTTTCTGTTACAAAGAGTTCAAAATCTTCTTCTTACTTCTATTTCTCATCTGAAAAGTATTCACCCTCCCGAATACAACAAGTATTCGAGTATTTATAGAAGAAGGAGAAGAAGGAAGGCAAAAAGGAACCAACCACCTATTTACATAAAATCTACAAAATATCTCAAAGTCATGTTGACTTTTGACAACTTGATGGATGACATCATCCCATGGTGCAACATGGATGATGTCATCATTTGTGCCAACATACTTTAGACATTTACAAAAAGAAAGTCGAAGAAGAGAGAGAAATTATTCATCGTCGTCGTCCCGTGGCTGAAAGGGGATATCCTACTTTTGCTGCTTGCTCAGGTGACGAGATGTGGAATTGGGCACGGTATTCCATGAACTTGCTGATCATGGGCTCTAATTGATCCTGGGAAGGATCCTTGTGTCACTCACTGATAGCCTCGCAAGTCTCCCGCTCATCTGTGAGCTTCTCTGGGAGTTTGGAATATTCATTCTCTGCTTCTATTAAGAACCCGATGAAGTCCCGACAGGCCAGCAGGTTATTGATGGATTCTACGTCAAAAGTGACCTCTGGCCCCAGCCCTTGCGAAATGATCTCCTTGAAGATCTGGATGGTTTCGTCAACCTTCCTTAAGGTGAAAGAAGGAGTAAGCAACCCTGGAGACATCGTTAGAACAATTTGTTCCATCTGATGCATTGCGTCCAGGGCTTCTTCCTTTACCTTATCAATCTTTTCGAGGACGAATTCCAGTTGATCCATCCGGTAATCCAGAGTGGAAAGGATTTTATTGAGGGCCCTAGGGTGACCAAAAACACCGAACTTGACCAGATCTTTGACTGAACAGTCAAACATTCTTTGAAAGGTCTCATGTTGTAGCCTAGCATGGTCCAGCTCTTCGGATATGGGTCCTGCTAACACCTGGAGTTCTTTGTTCACCTTGTTGATGTTCAGATACAAATCGGTGAACTTGGCGATCACTCGTTCACTGTCCTTGAGGATCTGGCTCCTCCAGGTGGAAACTGCCATACCCTGCTCGCCGATCTTTGCATATTCATTAATTTTATCTGACTCAGAGGCTCAGGAGTTTTCAGCGGCAGTTGTGGGAGGTGCACTGCCCATCTTTTGTAAGGCGTGGAGCAGATGTTTATTTTTCTCTTTCAGTAGCCTTTTCTCTTCTTTTGCTTCTTGAAGCTTCTTGCAGAGGGCGTCAACTACAGATAGGGCCTCTCCCTGAAGGCTTTCAGAAGATGTCCCCATTGTGACTTGAGTCACTGTGTAATCTATCAAAGACAGATCCTTTTTATCCTTCAGAGGATTGGGGTATGCGATCTCCATTACCCTCTCTCCCGAAGCACTCTGAGAGAAGCGTGTGATAGGCTTTTGCTTCTTGGCCCCTTTGATGGGATAATGGAAAAGTCCATCGGTGCGATGGGAACTTTCCTTTTCTGTTGACTTAGGTGCTGGGAGATCCAGGCTGGACTTAGGGGAGAAGGACCAGAAATAGAGAAGGGGGCAGCTGCAGTAGTAGAAGGGAAAAACGTGGAGACACGTGGTGGCGGCATCGAGAGGGAGGCCGAAGAAGTGCTCACGGGAGGAAGAGATACTGCAGGGGAGGAAGACATAGGAAGGGAAGGGAGCTCAGAGATGAGGGAAGAAATGGAGGGGGACAGGTCCGCGAGAGAAGAGAAGATGGATGAAGAAGCAGGAGGAACAGTAGAAGAAGGGGGAGAGGACACGACCAGAAGGAATGGTCACTTGGGTCACTCGAGGAGGGGAAGGAGGAGAGGGAGAAGGGACAGAAGGGACCTCAATATTTGTAGTAGTGGCGACATCCTGAGTGGATGTGCCTATCGGAACATCTTCCGTTGTTTCTTTCTCTGGAGAAGCCAGAGTTATAACTTGTTCGGGTGTAGCGGAAGGAGGACTTTCAGGAGCTTCCTCTTGGGTGGAGCTGGATTCACCCTCTTTGCCTTTTCCTTTGCCTTTTGGCTCTTTGTTTAGCCCGAGGAGGTGCGTTGCCCAATGGAGAGGTTGTGAAATCGACTCCGAGGTAGATGAGCCCATTCATTCGGCACCAATGCTCTGTTCTGCGCAGAGTTTCCTTGACTCTCTCCTCGATTGTTTGAGGAGCTTTGGTCCTATCAATCACCACGAAAGGCCAATCGTCCCCACCCATGTCAAGATACACTTGATCCACTTCTTGCTCAGTAGTTTGGTAGCCTTTGGGGACGATGGCCACCCCGTACTGGATGATTTCTGCTAAGGCCAAGCGGGAATGATCCTTCCTCCTGAGCTCAACCTCATGATATATGTCGATGTAGATATCTTCGATCTGAGGGATGTGGATCGGGTCGAGCTTGGCCCTAGGCAGACAATTTCTCGGGTCGAAGGTGGGTCTTGCTGGGAAGTTATGTTTCAGATTCAGCAGCTCCAGTTCTGCAAACATGTCTTTCACCTTGTGGTGAGTGAGACACGTATACCTACCCACTGTGAGGGGGAAAGGAGTTCCACCCTTCTTTCTCTTTAGACACTTTTCATGGTAAGTAATAAGCTACCTCGACAGCTCTAGCAGGATCAACTTGGGACCGGCATACCTTGGCAGTTTAGTTGGTTCTCCCAAGAAGTTAACTGCCCTCAGATAGGTAAATGTGGGGAATTGAGTGAACAGGGCCCCCCATTTCTCTGTAGCTACTACGATGCTCTTGGTTGTGTGACCGTGAGTCATATTTGGCCTCAACAGGCTAGATGATAAAATAGAAGAATGCATCATTGATTTTTGTGAATTGGGGAATGCTATTTTCCAGCTTCAGTTCTGGATAATATTCATAGATCTTAACTTGGGGCCAAACCCCACACCGCATCAGAGCTGGATAGTCCCTTTCTGAAGCTACAACATAGACCACGTAGGAGTTCATATAGAACCTCCCCGTTGTGTTAAGTTGTTGTAGCTGCTCGATATCATGGTCTTTTATGATTTTTCTACCCACTCAAAGCGTTGATCGGGCACATTTTTGTTCATTGTTTCTAGGTACCGCAGCATCCACTTGTGAAAATAATGGGCGTCAGGAAGCCCAAAGACTCTGCTCAGGAACGTGATGGTGTCACTGAGTTCCTCTGAAAAGTCACTACGATGAATGACTTGTGGCCACCGAGTCACCACCTTTTTATTCTTCAGATAAACCTCGTTCATCAGCTGCATGCACTGATCTTCATTGTCGTCCCAGGCCTTGATGCAGTCTTCCCGGCTTACGGCCACAAAGTGCCGGTGGTGAGGGATGCCGAGCATTATTTCAAAATGGCGGGTAGTGAGGTTGATTATAACCTCACCCTTCTCATTGTGGACACATCTTGTGTCTTTATTGTAGCATCGGGCTACCACCATCATAAATTCATTGTTCACGGCGCTAACTGGGATCCCACCAGCAAAGTGCAGGCACTGCCTATCAATTTGTCCATCCATGGACTTCTTGTGACCCTCTGGGTTCTGGCCCAGAAATCTTCCATGTCAATATGGCCCAGTTCTGAGTCTCTGATGTCTAGGTCACACTCTGCTTGGGACTCGGGCATCCTGACCCTCTGATATTTATACTTCATTTCTTCTTCTGTGAGCTTGGCCTTGCCTTTAGATTTGGTAGGTCTCTTGCTTGATGTTGACATATGTAACTCTGAACTCAGTTGCTGATCTGCAAGAAGGAGAAGTGAAACCCAACACAAGAAGGTCATGTTAGTTGTTTGATCTTCCATTAAAGCGTTGACAGAAAGAAGAGTTAGCAATTTTAAGGCCTCAGGGCGCAGGGCGCATGTACACTGCAAGCTGTAGGGTTAAATGGTAAGGCACACAGGAAAGGGCTGCTGCAAGGGATAAATCAGCGCCAAAAGGGCGCATGGCGCATGGACACTGCAGATTGCATTTTTTTGTTGTAAGCACAAGTGCGCCTGCGCCATGTGTATATATTTTATAAAGGGCGCAGATATTTTTCATGTTACACGGGTATAGGATGCGCCAAAGGGCACAGGTATAATGCGTGTAACATCATTTTTTCATGTGCCATAGGAGAACTTGGCGCGGCGCATGGAAGGTCTACATAACATGATGTTGTTGTAAGCATGGATGCACTGCGCCGTTTAAAGTTTTGCACTTGGCACAGATTTTGTTGGTGTTGCATAGATGCAGGGTGCGCCAAAGGCGTGGGTTTAAGCGATGCAACAAATGAGTTTAGTGCGCCAAGAAGGGCGCAGGGAAAGCGGTTGCAACAAATAAGGGAAGTGCGCCATGAGGGCGCAGCTGTTCTTTGTGTAACAGTCATGGTAAGTGCGCCATTGGCGCGATTGTGTATCGTGTTGCAGGGGTGACAGATGAGCCAAAGGAGAAAAATAACAGTGTCTCCCTTTCAAGCCATGATTCTTTCTCTGAGGGTTTCATATGTGGTTAAGCTCCTTTTAAGGGTTCATTGGGTTATGAAAGAAGCTTGATCAAAGAGTTCCAGCAACTTTTTAGGATAGAGTCCCCTTTACCAGCAGATCTGGAAAGAGGGGAAAAAATGCATGGGTGCAGGGAAAAACAACAAGGAGGGTGGGGAGTTCATGTTTTGACAACTTTATTAACTCAATCCAAACCAGCAAGCAGCCAATAAACAAAACACCAAACACAGAAGCAATGAGGACCTCTTACCAGGATATATAACGAAGAAATGTGCAAACGGGTCCACAAAGTGATTTGAAAATGACAGGCGGAGTGCGCTTTGCAGTACAGTGTAAGAGAAAAATCACGTGATTGTGTGTCGGATGATAATGACAGTGCAGACGCGCCTATATATAGGTGAAGTGGTAATAAATGTGCCACCAACTTTTTCAAGTGGCGCATAAAAAGCATTGTCGACACTAGAAAGCATGCACCCTTGGCGCACCGAAAGACTTTCCAACACGAAGTTATATGCACCCTTGGCGCACCGAAAGTGATGTTGACATAAGAATATGTGCACCCTAGGTGCACACCAAAAAGTGGCGCAACAAATGTATTGTTGACATGAAGGCGCATGCGCCTTGGCGCATGCAAGGAAGACTCAACATAGTGAGGCGCACCAAAACACCTGTTGACACGAGAAAGCATGCGCCAAAGGATTTAAAGGGGGCGCAAGAAAACTTGATGTTACACTCATTATACATGCGCGCCAAAAAAAGACCAAAAATGGCTAAGTTCGGAAAACTAGATTTCCCGGGAAGGGATTTTGCAACGTTCCAACGCAAGGGGTCCCTAACGAGGGGCCGGAACAAAATTTTGGTAGGGTTCCGATTCATAAAGCTTGTAGTGAGAATTTTTTCTACTCTCATATTTGGATGGAACACCATTGGAATTTCCTCGCAGTGGGAAATACCTAAAATTATATCATCAGTGAAAGTGGGTTATCCCTTGACTTGTACCATAGGTGATTGCTATGTGTGTTTCCCATTTTTGTGTGTTGTGTGTTTCCTTCCTATCATTTTTTTATGTGTGTGTGTGTGTGTTTCCTTCTTCCATTCCTTCTCTCTCGTAAATTGTACATGACTCTACAAGACCTAATGGATATGTAGACACCAAATTCGTGTCTCACGACCCCTTGTGACCCGCATCCCATTTCGCAACCTAACCTCATTACCTAAACTTTACACAATTATTTATTAATTACCTTGTAATTGATAAATCCACATCACCTTACCTACCACCTCACTTGGCCACCTCACCATGACCTAGCCCTAACCCTAAACTAACCTAATTAGGACCCATGACTTGGTCTAGACTCACATCCATAACTAATGCCTCCTTACTCGCACCCAAAGCCGACCTTCTAGCCACTTGACCAAGCCCGCAACTGATCTCTCGGGAGAAAAGCAGGGAAGGTGGGCTATTTTACTAAAAATAGCCTACTTTTTCCTAACCGATGCCGGTTCCTACTCGACCGCCGTCGGTTACGCAACCGCCATCGGTTCCCTGTAAATGGGCTTCCCAAACCAAAACAACGGATCGGAATTTCATTTTGGAGATCAGTCGAAGGATTTTTAATCAAAGGAGAGTCCAAAGCGATCAGCAGGGGTCCAGAACTTCACTTGACCAAGCAGAGACGAGTAAAGAAACCAGAAGAGTTGGCAGCAAAGGAGATCAACTTGCACCTTCATCAAAAAAACAGTAAGTTATATCTTGCATGTCCTCCATTATAACATTTCTTGTGCTTTTGGAATTGTAATCTTCCCAAATCCGTTCCAGAACCCATTATCTAACGTACCATTGCCTCTAACTATCATTCCTTAGCTTCTAACCATCCCATTTCTCAATACTATCCAAAAACCAGCCATTACAAACACCACAACCAGCCCAGAAGATCCTAGAACCAACCGGTATCGGTTATCAGTGACCGCCATCGGTTATAGGTAACCGGCATCGGTTCCTTTGATCAAAACCAAGAAAAACAGCCTTTTCCCTACCCAGTTCCACGAAACAATTTAATTGGTACTCTACAGTATTTTGTGTTAATTCATATTAGCAGGGGAACTGACCACCTTCGAAAGGAAGTTTCATACTTCCTGGGCCCAAGGCAGTTCCCTCATTTATTATCTAATCAAAATCTTGTGGTCTTGTGTTCTTATTTGCAGGTAGTCCTTCCAAGACAAAAAGGAGTTCTTCGCAGTCAGCCTGATCTTTCTCTACGGTATGCGCACATCATCTCGACATTCTACAGGTATTCCTCCTAACCCTAACCTTATCTGTTTCTATAAGGAACGAAGCATTTCCGAGTGAAACATTTTGGCACGCCCGGTGGGACCCATTTTGGGTTTTTCTTTATTTCTTGCTTGCTTTTATTATAGGGAGCATACTTGCTGTTTTCTTCTTCTAGAGATATTCACAGGGTATTTTATTATTCTGGTAAAAGAACTTGCTTTGTTTTTGCATCTTGCATTAGTAAAAGTCATCTCTTTTGCTTCATCGAATATCACTTTCGATTTGGGTTTTAAAACACATGCATTGCATTCCTGCCTGTTGTTTTTCAATTCTAGTGAACATAGATTAAGTAACAGGTCGTACACGTGGGGGTGATATCCACGGTATTGACAGGAAATTAACCTTAGTTTCACTGCACAACACGTACCGAATCACTTCACAATTAACACAACAGCTCAAACATCCCCCCTTTTTTCCGCGGTATTCCTCCGCCCGATTGAGGTAACCTTATAAGCCAAAACAACTTGACATTTCCCCTAAGTCTCTTGTTTAGGATTCTGACATCATTCTACGTCTAAAGGCATAAGCCCACAATAATTAAAATTAACCCTAAGGTTAATCTCTGCATTTGCGTGTGCCTCTTGCTTGTTTTCAAATCCTGTTTTCTCTGTCATACTTTGTCTTCTGTGATCAATAAGTCGCTAAACTACTCAACGTTGCTAAAAATCAAATTAGCAGCCCCTTTGTATCTTCTTATTCTAGATTTTTGACACCGGCATCGGTTAAGGGACCGACGTCGTTTGCCCTCTGACCGACACCGGTTACCAAACCGATATCGGTTACTGTCTCTCTCAGCCCCTGACAAACCAGCAACTTGCCAAATTCACCATTCTGAGGTTGTTTTTGTCCTTGATAGATTGAAACTTTCCTGTGTGTTCTGGTCTATGGTTGTCATCACTCGGAAGCAAGCCGCCGCCATGGTTTCACACGCTTGCTCTGTTTCTTTGCCTGAATCACCCCCTTCACATTCTATAGGAAACCCTACGGACACCAGTGAGATCCCCCAAATTCCTGTAGGAGACAAGGACTTTGCCAAATTTCTGGATGCTAATCCCGGTATTTGTCACAATACTATTTGTCTCATACCCCGACCGTGCGCTGATGGTCAGCTCCTTATGGGCATGCCTATTAGTATAGCTGCTCATTTAGCTCCTACTCCTCCTGATAACAATACCTTACTTCCTGCATCGCTAGCCCCGTCTCCCAATCCGACAGCGGCAGAGGTTCATACGACCCCGATTAGCTTTCCTTTTGTTAATCTTGGACCCCACGTATCGCTACCACCAACTGCCCCTATCTCATCTCTCTTTCAGACCACTCCATTCATGACTTACTCTCTGCCACCTATTCAAACGAGCTTTCCTTCTCAAGCTCCGCCTACCTTTTCATTCCCGTATACGTATCCAGTGACCTCAACACCTTATATGGGACACCCCTATTCTGTGGCACCATCATCTCATCCAACCACAGATTTCATCAAGCAAATGATGGACAAAATGCAAAACCTGGAGGCTTCCGTTTCAGGAAGTCGTAGCGCCTTGACATACGAGCAAGTTTGTCGGGAGCCCATTCACCCTTCTGTCCCCCTTCATTCTTATCCGCCTCAATGGGAGTTGCCAAAGTTTACTCGTTTTAACAGTAAAGAGGATCCTCAACAACACTTGCGATCATTTAGACATGCTTGTTATTTGATTGCCCATGATGATGCCTTGTTACTCCGCACCTTTCCCATGTCCTTATCGGGGCCTCGCTTGAGTGGTACAAAGGTGCTTTAACCCAAAGACTCAATCTTCTCTTTTAACCAACTAGCCCAATCTTTCTTGGATCATTTCTCCATTAACATTGCCAAGAAAGTATCTATCATCCTTGACCTCTATGCCATCCGACACCAAGAAGACGAATCTATCGCAGATTTCGTTGGACGATGGCGGGGCCTTATCAACCAACTTACGTATGCCTTGCCTCAAACCGAACTTATCGAACTCTTTACGCGGGCCTGCGCTAAGCACATCTCCCCTACCCTCCAAATTCAAACTTTCCGTACATTCGATGAGGCCTTTACTATGGCTCGAAAATTAGAAATTCGAGCCTTAGAGGAAGAGAAATTGCGGTTGCGCAACAAGAACTCCACTTTCCGAACTCCTGATTCTACCAATAAACCAAATACCACCACTCCTCACGCGTCAACCTCTTCTAAATCAAAAGGAGCTGTCCACGCGGTGATGGTCAAATCCCAACCACCGTCCAATACTCCACCAAAAACCACCTATAAATACAAAGCTGAGCCCACCAATTACACTCCCTTGGGAGAAACTTATGGCGTCATCCTAGAGAAATTGCTCAAAGCTGGGGCTATCACCTTGCCCCCTGTAAAACCTCACTCTGGGTTTGACTCCACCCGCGCAATACCTTCCTGGTACAAAGAAAATGACTTTTGTAACTTTCACCGCGTAAAAGGACATAGTCATGAAAACTGCAAGATGTTGAAAAACATAGTGCAGGAAATGGTTGATGCAGGGGATATAACACTCGATAATCCTAACGCCCCTGCTAACCGAAATCTGAAAATTTTCAACAAGCCATTCCCGAATCACTCGTCCAGCAGCAACGTAAACCAAGATATCTTAGCTGAGGAGAGTGTTCATGAGATCCATGCAGTATTCGATACCCAGCCAAAAGCCTCTATCGAGAAAATTTTGAATCAAGCCTCTTCACTAACACAGGAGCCCGAACCTCCTTTACCACCATCAAGCCAAAGCGAAATCATTCCTTTACCCATAGAAGAGTTAGCTGCCCAGGCTTCCCTTCCCATTAATGAGTCTTCTTACACCACATCCCTACAAGACTGCGAGCGGATGTTGTCTAATCTATCCATTTCCCAGACGTCTCCTTCTACCACTCTTGCCGCACAAGAGGAGGGTACGCCACTCCTTTTGACATCCTTAGATGAGAAATCTCTCGCACCGACATCATTAAATTCTTTAGCCATGACAGATCCCCTCCAACATGCCCTTCTGCCTATTAGTCCCTCATCACCTAAATCTTTTCAACAACCCGTCGACCTCTTAGCATCTACTGATACAGTGCCCCATCCGCCTCCTGTGTCACACCCGCAATGGATTGGAATTACAACTCACTTTTCCTCTGTACCAAAATTACAAATTACACCTGGAGACTGTCATTCCACAGAAGATAGACAGGCCCTATGGGAACGTTTGAGTACTCCTGTTTCTACTCAAATGCAAATGACTGATCCCGATGTCTCCACCATCTACCCGAAGTGCTTACAGAAGCTTAAAATGCCCCTGTTCTCGCCTTCACCCCCCTCACCTCTACCAAATTCCCCATCCACTTCTATCAACTTAACCAGATCTTCCCCTACGCTTGGGACCTCACCAATGCCCAGTCTAACACACCCGCCTGGCGACTCGATTTATCCCAAAATAAACCCGCCCCGCCACCTAGGAGACAAACGCAATCCGGGCCTCTATCAAAACCCTCATCTTCACACCCACCTTCCATATTGGGACCTCATCCCTCCACCTTACATCAATATATCATACCTCCTTTGTTTTCTGCAAAACGACCTACGCCTTTTACACCTATACAGAGATCAAAGGGTATCACAACATCGTTACCCCGCGTATCCGGTCCACCTATCAACCCTAAACCAATCCCATCATCAAAGGATTTATTTTCTGTCACTCCCCTTTCTCCGTGGTTGTTTCCCGCTACCATGCCATCTGTAGCCTCATCATCTAACCAGCTGAACGTAACTTCTGTGTCCAAGAAACCACGTTTAGTGAAAAACATGTGTCAGCACCCCTCGACTAAACCACCACCCATACGAACTAAACACGCCCAAACATTACCACAACCCACACAATCAATACCCTCATCTTCTTCTGATTTTGACCCACTCAAAGGATCCTACGCCAAAATCCTTGCTATGTTGGTGGAGAATGCGACCATCTCCTACCCCCACTTAGACCTTATGACCCGTCTAAGCCCCGACCTGTGGATTATGATGAGTCTAAAATCTGCGCCTATCACCGCACACCTGGACATGATGTAGAAGGATGCAAAGCTCTAAAAACCATCCTTCGCCAGTCACCTCTTCCGGATCGAAAGATTAAGAAAGACAACTTACGAAGGGAGAGACCTCTAGCGTCAATTCCCTCTACTATACCATCTGTCCCCGCCTCACCAAGATCGATCATTATTACAACCCCACCTCTTGAAGACCATGAATTATCCCAACCATCTTCTTCATCTCAGGTCTACGAGATTAATATGATTAGTGTCGCTACTCGAGGACAGAAAAACAATGGGAAAGCAAAAGAAAACACACCTACGACATCTCTTTCTCCTTCAACCATCCCGATTACACCACCACCTAAAGTGGTTATTCGCGGACCCGCCTATCCCGTCTCTAATGGAGTTGCCCACCGAACCATGATCAAACAGCTTCATCAATCACCCGTAAAAATGACACTATATGATCTCATTCAGACTTCTGAATCTCATCGACTAGCTCTCGTTGAGATCCTTCAAGGGATAGAGGTTTTTCCCAATGAAACCCTGCCCGTGGCCTCCATTCTAACACCCAATCACGTTTCCTCTCTCACCAAACAATCCATCTCCCCCACCACTTCTGTCTCAAAACAACAAGCCGCTGCAGTTAGTTTCTCGGAAGATGAAATTATCGACTTTGGTATAGAAGACCCTGACCCTGCCCTTTTCATTTCCGCTTACGTCCGGGACATTCGAGTACGTCGGGTTATGATTGACGGGGGCGCTAGCTTAAACATCATCTCTTCAAAAGCCTTCCAACAAATGAACATCCCTTCTAGTTGCATGTGTGCCAACCCCATCATGTTGCGGTCATTCAATGATGCTATTACTTCTACATTGGGCACCGTGATCCTCAACATTCGCGTAGGACCACGTACTTTACCCGAACTCTTCTATGTCCTTGAAGGAGAGTTCCAATATAATATATTGCTAGGTCGTCCTTGGATCCGGGCCATGGGATGCGTTCCCTCAACATTACATCGATGTATAAAATTTGAGTACGAGGGGAAGTCCTACACTGTAAAAGCTGATCCTCCCCCCTTCAAAACTTGCAATATGTTATACCGCCCAAACGATGTGCTTATACCAATTAAGACACCCATACATTCAACCCAACCATCCTCTTCCAATATACCTCAACCGTCCACCTCAACTGCACCTACAACTGATGAAACCACCGTCGCACAAACCACTTCTCTTCCCGCAGCTAACATCCCAACCTCCGACCCCTTAGTAGACGTTTTTCATCGCCTTACGCTGGGGGAGTATCGCCTATATAACGTTAGTTCTTTCCCTACCCCGCAGGAGTACGGACAATTACATGCACACCCCACCTACGACCGTCGCGTGGGGGAGATAATCTCTTACGGACCACCCCATTGTCGCACTAACCTAACATATGGGGGTGTTGACGCATCCTCCATTACCCCTGAACCTCCTCTTGGCGTGGTTCCCTTCCAATCCGATTTTCAATACTTGACAAATCGTCGTTTCGCCCTCACCTTCTTGACTCGCTGTGCGTGGAAAGGCTTTGGTTTTGGCCTTTACGAACAAGGCCGACATACTCTCATCCCCATCACCACACGCAAACATAATGATCGCAGTGGTCTTGGTTTTTCCGAAACACCTACGCAGGAGACACCTCCTGTCAGCTGTATCCTGGAAGAAGAAGACGTTGCCCCTACCGAACCATCATCACCCACTTTGCCATCATCTCCCACAGAATCGATGGACCCTGAATCTATCCCTCCTAACTTTTTTTTTTTCATAAATGCTATCTTCATAGGTCCTCTCACTTATCAACGCGATAATGAGGACCCATCTTCTCTTCCCCTTCTGTATCCAGACATGATCGAAGAGGATTCACCTTTGATTAATGTTGTTGAATGCCAGGATGACGACTCCATCCTCACTTACCTAGGCGTGGATGATTCTTATATTCAACGTGCCTTACCATCTGAAACTCAAACCATGCTGAACGAATCTACTATAGAAATCAACATCCACACGGAGGAAGATCCTCACATAGTGAAGATCGGACAATCACTTGACACATCAGAACAAGCCGCCTTTACCACCTTTCTCCGTGCTCGCAACCAAGCTTTCGCATGGTCTTACGCTGACATGCCAGGAATTGATCCTACCATTGCCGTCCATAACATCACTCTAAACCCCGATTCCAAACCAGTCAAGCAGAAATTGAGAAAAATGCATCCACGCATTGCTCTCTTGGTCAAAGAGGAGCTCCAACGACTCCTTTCTGTTTCCTTCATTCTGCCTATTGACTATCCTCAATGGATTTCTAACATCGTACCTGTCACGAAAGCGACGGGGGGACTTCGGATATGCACGGATTTCCGGGATCTTAACCTCGCTTGCCCTAAGGATGACTTCCCCCTCCCAAGTATTGATCAACTTGTTGATCTCACTGCGGGTCATGAAATGCTTTCTCTCATGGATGGCTTTTCAGGTTACAACCAAATTTTGGTTGCCCCTGCCGATCAACACAAAACTCCTAGCCACCCATTCTACAGTGTCGCACGAGATCTTTGGCCTTTCTCACAATGGGGTTTAGACCTTATTGGTGAGATTCACCCGACCTCTTCACAACGTCACCGTTGGATAATCACAGCGACCGAATATTACACAAAATGGGTGGAGGCCGTTCCACTCATTTCAATCAAAAAAGAAAAAATTGTCGAATTCATTAACCATCACATTATCTGTCGTTTTGGTATTCCTCATCGCCTAATAACAGATAATGGTAAATCTTTCAAAAATAAGTTGTTACAAGACCTTTGTGACAACTTTGGTATCAAACTTAGCTTCTCATCGCCTTACTATCCGCAGGCCAATGGTCAGGCTGAATCTTCTAATAAAACTCTAACCAAAATCCTCATGAAAGTCGTCAATGAATCTGGAAGAAATTGGCACGATCACATTCCCTTTGCCCTTTGGGCTTATCGTACTAGCATTCGTACCTCCACTAATGCCACACCTTTTTCATTGGTATATGGTACCGAGGCTGTTTTGCCTCTCGAAATACAAATACCCTCCCTTAGAATATCTCTTCAAGATATTCTCACCAACGATGATTTCCGCCAAGAGCGGTTAGCCCAATTAGAGCTTCTTGACGAACGACGTCTTACAGCTCTCGATCACCTCCAAATCTATCAAAAACGCATCAAGCGTGCTTATGATAAGCGACTTCATGAGCGTACATTTAAGGTTGGTGATCTTGTCCTCAAAGAGAATCAACATGTAACCAAACTAGAAAAGAGCAAACGTGGAAAATTTGCTCCCAATTGGATTGGGCCTTATATAATCACTCACACCTATGGATCAGGCACTTATCGTTTAGCTTCGCTTAATGGTAAACCTGAGCCTGAACCCCTTAATGCCTTGCATCTTCGACCATTCTACTGTTGAATCTAGTGTTATATCACTCCTTATCTACCTACTGCTCGTCCCTTGAGCTCATTTACCGCTACATACACTTTGTTTTCTATATCTCCGAATAAAATCAAGCTCACCCCTCACCTCCCCTTACGATGCCTTCCCCTTCTTAGTCTAGTCCATGACTTCAAAGTATTAAAATAAGCCGTATTCTTATGGGATTTTCTTGAGTCAAACTTCCTACTAAACTAGATGCTTCACGCCAAAAGAACATCTAGTTATCTAAAATTAAATATAGACTGCTCCCTCGAAGGACAGCTATATGCCAAACTATTGCTGCTACTATAAATAGACTGCTCCCCTGAAGGACAGCTATGCACTAAAATCATCTCTGCTACTATAAATAGACTGCTCCCCCGAAGGACAGCTATACACAGTCAGCCTTTATCCGAAGCTTCTCGCATTGATCAGCTTCGTGAAGACCTCAAGAATAATACAATCAATATCCCTTATAGACTTCCCGCATCGATCAGTCTACATTTAATAAAATAAAAGCCTCATACAAAAGAACTTTTTGGGTCATGGACTTGTCTATTTAGGGTAGGTTCTCTTTCGTTGTAACAAGTTCTTTGTACCTCAGCTATATCATCCACATCACCTCACCATTTGTTTCAACTCAAGGGACGTAACGTACACCTGATATATTGTGATCATACAACTCTTTTCAACTATGGACTTCTCGTCTATACACGGCACTTAGGGCTTCAGGCTCGTTCTACGTTGTGTGGTTTGTTTAGCTCTTTTCACCTACGGAGCACTCTTTCCGCTTTGCCTCGCATCTAGAATTGTGTGTTGATCTTAATCAGGACACTATTCCCTACTACTTGGGTATGCTAACCTTTTGCTTTACCTATACCTACACCAACAATATTATCCTACCTACACCAACAACATTACCCTACCAACATCAAATTTTTTTACCAAACGACAAATTGCCTAAACCACACCAAATTGCCTAAAATCACCCCTCCCTGATCCTAAGGGAGAACTACATCGGTCTGAGGCCCTTCCTTGCTTTGTGCAATGGGCTATGTAGGCAGCACTTCGGAGACATGGGGTCTCCCAAGGTTAGCTCGACCATCCCCTACCATAACCTATCTTGTGTGGTGAATATAAATATTTTTGTGTATTTTTATTTTAATCACATTTCTCTTTATCCTTTTTTCGAAACACCGAAAATCAAAACACCGACAATCTTATTATTATCATAACTCAAATCAACATACATATTCAGTTTTATTTAGATGTTAAACAAATACATCTTCTCTATCATCGACACGCAGGTCGGCATCCTTATTCTTATACCTCGCTAACATATACTCAGACCATCACAACTCATCCCGAACTAGGTGATGCTCGTGATCGTCGACCCCTCTCGCCGGGCCTCTCTGTCCTCAAAGGTACCGCGGCTATTGGTACCACCCACTGATCTGCCAATCTCTCCTGTAACATGTGAATACGCTCTCTCGCATGGAGGTATCTAGCCTCTAGTCCCTCCGCTCGTGACTCACAAACATCGCAAATATCTAGCTTTGCTGCAACCCCTTGTTAACCATTTGGCCCGACCCAGGCCGCACCCAACCACTTGCCCCAACCCAAGGCCGCACCCAACCACTTGGCCTCGACCCAAGGCTGCACCCAACCACTTGGCCCGACCCAAGGCCACAACCAACCTATTTGGCCCGACCCAAGGCCACAACCAACCTATTTGGCCCGACTCGAGGCCGCAACCAACCTATTTGGCCCGACCCAAGGCCTCACCCCAACCATTTGGCCCGACCCAAGGCCTCCACCTACTAATTGGCCCGACCTAAGGCCTCAACCTACCTATTTGGCCCGACCTAAGGCCTCCACCTACCAATTGGCCCGACCCAAGGCCTCAACCTACCCATCCGGCCCGACCCAAGGCCTCGCCCTACCTATTTGGCCCGACCCAAGGCCTCAACCTACCAATTGGCCCGACCCAAGGCCTCGCCCTACCTATTTGGCCCGACCCAAGGCCTCACCCTAACCATTTGGCCCGACCCAAGGCCTCAACCTACCAATTGGCCCGACCCAAGGCCTCGCCCTACCTATTTGGCCCGACCCAAGGCCTCAACCTACCATTCGGCCCGACCCAAGGCCTCAACCTACCTATTCGGCCCGACCCAAGGCCTCAACCTACCTATTCGGCCCAACCCAAGGCCTCAACCTACCATTCGGCCCGACCCAAGGCCGCAACCTACCTATTCGGCCCGACCCAAGGCCTCGCCCTACCTATTTGGCCCGACCCAAGGCCTCACCCTAACCATTTGGCCCGACCCAAGGCCTCAACCTACTTATTTGGCCCGACCCAAGGCCTCGCCCTACCAATTTGGCCCGACCCAAGGCCTCACTCTACCGTTATGGTCTGACCCAAGGCCACAACCCAACAACTTGGCCCGACCCAAGGCCGTATCACTTCCATACCATACCCACAATCAACGTTTTATTTTATCCATCCATCATGTACCTTGTGTTCAATCGAGCTCACCTGTTCGTGTTTTAGCACGATTAGGGTCCTTGACTTGATCTGTCGACCAACTTTGCCTAGACCTAGACCGTGACGTTTATCTCAACCAAACCAACCATTTGGTACTGCCGAACATGCCTAAACGTTCCTGTACCTTACCTGTTATATACCCTGGAGCTACTTCCTATGCCTTGGATACCAGGATTATATCACCCTTGTTTGGATAAACTATCGACCTTTGCCTATACATCGCTGGTTTGCTCGTCAAATCATATACCCTAGTCGTACTGTTGCATTTCAACATGCGTCTGCTTCCTTGGACCTACACCATCACCTTACCATCCTCTCTACCACATATACCCTTTATCAACCCTATCCCTGATTTCCCGTTCACTCAATCTGTGATAGATTTGAGGGGGATTACCTATATCTTTAACATGAGAAACCACTTCATATTATTGTCCGCGCAGCTTTACAGAACAAGCTACACGACAATAAGGGGCTAATGTAGACACCAAATTCGTGTCTCACGACCCCTTGTGACCCGCATCCCATTTCGCAACCTAACCTCATTACCTAAACTTTACACAATTATTTATTAATTACCTTGTAATTGATAAATCCACATCACCTTACCTACCACCTCACTTGGCCACCTCACCATGACCTAGCCCTAACCCTAAACTAACCTAATTAGGACCCATGACTTGGTCTAGACTCACATCCATAACTAATGCCTCCTTACTCGCACCCAAAGCCGACCTTCTAGCCACTTGACCAAGCCCGCAACTGATCTCTCGGGAGAAAAGCAGGGAAGGTGGGCTATTTTACTAAAAATAGCCTACTTTTTCCTAACCGATGCCGGTTCTACTCGACCGCCGTCGGTTACGCAACCGCCATCGGTTCCCCTGTAAATGGGCTTCCCAAACCAAAACAATGGATCGGAATTTCATTTTGGAGATCAGTCGAAGGATTTTTAATCAAAGGAGAGTCCAAAGCGATCGGCGAGGGGTCCAGAACTTCACTTGACCAAGCAGAGACGAGTAAAGAAACCGAAGAGTTGGCGAAAGGAGATCAACTTGCACCTTCATCAAAAAAACAGTAAGTTATATCTTGCATGTCCTCCATTATAACATTTCTTGTGCTTTTGGAATTGTAATCTTCCCAAATCCGTTCCTGAACCCATTATCTAACGTACCATTGCCTCTAACTATCATTCCTTAGCTTCTAACCATCCCATTTCTCAATACTATCCAAAAACCAGCCATTACAAACACCACAACCAGCCCAGAAGATCCTAGAACCAACCGGTATCGGTTATCAGTGACCGCCATCGGTTATAGGTAACCGGCATCGGTTCCTTTGATCAAAACCAAGAAAAACAGCCTTTTCCCTACCCAGTTCCACGAAACAATTTAATTGGTACTCTACAGTATTTTGTGTTAATTCATATTAGCGAGAACTGACCACCTTCGAAAGGAAGTTTCATACTTCCTGGGCCCAAGGCAGTTCCCTCATTTATTATCTAATCAAAATCTTGTGGTCTTGTGTTCTTATTTGCAGGTAGTCCTTCCAAGACAAAAAGGAGTTCTTCGCAGTCAGCCTGATCTTTCTCTACGGTATGCGCACATCATCTCGACATTCTACAGGTATTCCTCCTAACCCTAACCTTATCTGTTTCTATAAGGAACGAAGCATTTCCGAGTGAAACAGATAAGACACACTGGTCAATGGATCATATGGTCAAAAATTGAGAATCTTGATTCCTCATGTCATGTCTTCTTTGCACTCACCCATGTCACGACCCCAAGCTAGAGATAACAATTTTCATGTAAATGTGCACTAAGGAAAATAACGATTTTTGAGCATGAAAACTGTACCCCTGTGTTAAATTTTTCAAGTCCTATCATTCCAAGACACCCCATGTCTTTCCATTCAATCCAAGTGACCTCCTGATTAATGTTATCTCATCCCCCTATGTGATTTAGGAAAGTCCATTCATTCCCCCTAGGTGATTTTAGGAGTTCATTTGTAAGCTACAGAAAGTTGTGGGAAGGGCTATCAATGGCCTTCCTAAGGCTTGGGAAATTCCATGGATCAGATGATAAGAGCCTAAGTGGATTTGGAGGTGATTCAAAGGTCTTGGGAAATCATGGAAATGATTCAGAAATATTTTGAAAGGGCTCGATAATTTGGGGCGCTTTCACCGAATTATGGTTCATAGGCCTAGTCAAAGACACAAGCCAAAACAATTGTTGAGCTCCTAGAATTAGGATAAAAACAAAGCATCTACAGAAATATAATTACAATACCTACATGATGGTGAAATCATATTTTTCACAACACTTTGGCACATTACATATATAAGAAGTGTTTCTCGGGCATATGTGGAGTACCAAATTGAAAATATGGTTTTTAGGGATCGAATGATGAATCAAGACATGAGATCCCCACCATTGGATTCGAAGGATATTTATAGTCATTATCATATAAGTTTTTTCTAAAAAATTCCATTGGGATCTCAATTTATCATCCTCGCAAGTTGTCCTCTTGGAGTAAATTCAGGACTTAGCCAAATTTTAGGAGGACACGTGTCATCTCTAGAAGCCTGATGGGATTATATTTCTATGAAATCCCTAAGGGTTAGGTACATCAACCTTGGAAAAATTCACCCAACCCTCATGTGACCTATGGAGCCCCATACGACCATCAACATTTCCAGTTTAGCCCCCGGGTGTAATTTGGAGCTCAAATTCCCACATTATCGGATCAATGCCAGTGTGTCGGGTCTAACACCACCATGGAATTTGATGTCCCTCATTTCCCTCATATTTCAAGGACATAAAACCTTGAAAAATGCACCCATCCCTCTAGCAGAGAGTTTTGGTCACCCATGTGACCCACTTTCAACCCCTCATTGCTTTAAAGTTTATTTTTGAGGAATCACTCACATTGTCGGATCAACGCCACATGTTAGCTTCTTTCTTAACATGGAAATTGATGTCCCTCATGTATCAATGAGGTGATGGATATACAGGATGATAAAATTATTCCATCCCTCTCTTAGGCATGATTTTAAAAATTCAAATATTTACTGTTTCCCTGCTTCTAACTGCTTCCACTCCCGTGCACAAACATATCTCCATTCTTCCTTTGCAACCTCCTTGCCATCAATCCACCATTTTGAACCTCAAACTGGACCTATCACAGCAATAATATCCTTCACTCCATGAAATCATACAGGTTATCGAAAGAATTTTGAGCAAATGAAGAAGGAGAAACAAAGAACAACAAAGAGAATAGTAGAAAATCTCCATAGCCAAAAATAAAGATTCACAAAAATCTTGCAAACCAGTGCACGAATCAATGAACCATTTTTTTCTATTTTTTCCTCTATCCAAGACCATCAAAAACATACTTTCAAACTCTCCTCTCATGCAACAGAGCATTCACAATGAAGAAATCTCCTTTCTGGCTCAACGAAGAAAGAAGTGGGATTTCCGTCAAACCAGGTTGTCGATTGAAGTAAGATTTCACATGAAGCACCGAAGAAAAAACCCACATCAGAAATATAATTTTTTCGCAAATGGGGGAGAAAACCAGACCTGCAATTTTGAGGTCCATTAATGGATGTCGCGTCCAAAAGCACTTCTTGGTCCAAAAATTTGAAATTTTAAAATCTCCTAGACTATTAAGCGATAATTCTAAAATTTTAGAGGGGCGATGTTAGGAAAAAAACCCATATCGAAAAACTTCATTCCACTTTAATCGACCTCTAGAAGCCTAATTTCTAAAAATATCGGTCTTCGCATAAGGGACTGCTATTTTTGGAAAGTTAACAATAGAGGAACTTACAAAAGAGACAAAGACATTATAGGTGCATCAGAATCGAAAACTCATCGAACAAATTTTTTTGGCACTTACTAAAATAGTAAGTGGTCCCATGGACACCTACTAAAAATAGAAATTTGATCCAGAAAGAGTGAGGAACATAGGGAGAAAGGGGAATCAGGGTCGCAACATCTAGTTGAGGTTCGAGGAAGTTGCCTTTTCATACTTACTAAAAATAGTAAGTTGTTATTCTAGGGAAAAACATGAAGTAGAAGTGGATGGGACAGAAGATGGCTCAACCCTTCACCTACGAGTACAAGATAGAAGATAGTGATGTCTTGTACATGGACCTAAATGACTTAAGAACTTGCATGACAACCAGAGACCAAAAGAAGATTGAAGATCAGATATTCACCAGTGGCTTGTTCGCTACCACAAGACACCCAAGTGTTTGTCCAAAGTCATGATTTTTTCCTAGCCTGCTCTCACCACTACAAACCTAAAACAAGAACCATCCGAGCCAAAAATGGTACAACAATGGTGATCATCATCCCTAGAACCATCTCTCTCTCTCTGTAGATATCGACATCACCCAGCATGGTCATCATCTCAAAAGAAAGGGCCTTACATAATTGGGAAACAATGGATGCATACGTGCAAGGGGTTGCACTAGGGTCATGGTTGAAAACATGTAGAAAGCCCTCAAGTATGCCTAAGAATCTTCCAAGGTGTGAGTTCCAAGAAGGATATTTGGATATCATCACTCTCCTCAGTAGATTAATGTATGAAGTAAGTACAAGATACTTCCAAGACTAGATAGGCCTTTTCACCTTCACATTAACAAGGAAAGTTGAGAATTGGTGGGGCAAATCATCAGTGATAATCTCCATCTAAAACTACTCCAAGTACCCATGAAGAATAAAAACCACATGATTTCTTACTTGGTCTACCTCGTCGCTAGCTCAAGATCATTCAAGGGATGGGCTCTCATGCAAAATATTACCACCAAAGTGCTTTCATTCGAGAAAATTCCACAGGTGGTCATGGAGGAAAGTCATATGAATTTTTCTTGTGTGAATGATGCATTCATGATGTACATATTCCAAAACTTGGAAGGAGATCTGGAAGCTAGGATGTCGTCACAAGTGGCATCCTTGATAAAGAAGTATGGCTCCTATTTCATACAATTCTCGACATTCTCCTACTTGCAAGTTGTTGGTTTGATCAAGTGTTGATAAGGCTGCCCAAGTACCTTACCGATCAAATTGTATTGTTCAAGATTTGTAGATAGATCATTCGGTGAACAACGGGTTCAAAAGTAGGAGGAAGAAGTTGATTCCATTTCCTATCTCTCTTAGGGTATTCATGTGTAAGAGCTCAAATGACGCATCTCATTTGGAGGTTGCTTTCGCTCATTTGAATTTGCATTCCCACGTCGCCAGGCCTAATTTTGACATCCAAGAAGATCCCAAATATTTCTATTTCCCATAATTGTAACACGAACCGCAAGTCAAGGATTACTTGGGCCAATTGCATAGATGAATTTGAAGTGTGTGAAAAGGATCATATGAGGATGACAATCAGTGAAATGAAGAAATTCAAGTTCTCCTAGTATGAAGATATTTTACAAGATGATGGGATGGAGATGTATGATCCTAAGTACACGGAAATCAAGATGTCCTCTATACCTCCAATCAACTAGTATGTTCATGAATCAAGGGATGTATTAGAGTGGACTACGAAGGTGGTAAGGAGAACAAGAAATTTTATTTAGTTGAAGAGAACCATGACCATCCAGTCATGAGGAATTCCTCGATTCGAAGCAAGCCTCACATCAATCATCTTCAAAATTCATAGAGGTGACTTCCAGTTCTAAACACTCTAGAGCAAGTTTGAAAAGAAAGGCTGCAAACTTGGAAGATTCTCCTCGTGAGAAGATGAAAAATAAACTTAGAGTATACGTAGGCTCGTTTGCATCACTATTAGATGAATATTTTATAGCGTAAATGTAGAAAGAACACCCCATGACAAAGGCATAAGTGGATGAAGAACACATGGTTCAAGATTCAATCTTCAAGCCACCACATGAGGTTTCCCCTCTTGATGATACCCATGCCTCTCTCATTTAAGAGTTTCCTCCTCCTTCATAATAGGGTACCATTGGTGCATATATCATTGAGCCTGACTCTAATGAGATGTTTCCTTGGATGCAAGAAATAATTGTCCCTGATACTCATACTATGTAGTAAGTGGCAACTCCCGATCTATCAGCGATTGTCTTATTGGCCAAAGAAAAATATAAAGAAATCTCACACATATGGCCTCATGGTTCTACAGTGGGGAAACATGTAATTAATACATCAAGTATCTCAGCCCATATGAATCAAGCCTCATGTGGATGAGATGACACCAACTGACTATGAAATGAGCATAATTCAACTGGGACCAACAACTCATGAAGGGGATTTACACATGTATCAGCAATATTTTGCTCGCATGGTGGCAAGGAATAAGGAGTATAAGAAGAATATTGATGAACTAAAGGAGAAAGTGTGAACTCTATCATTCTATGTGCAACATCTAGTTGATCCTAATGCCACAAAATTCCCACTAAGGAAATTGCACTTGTCAAGGTATCTTCATTCAATAATCCATCAGGAAGACACACGAGTTCACAATATAAGCATGAGTGAATAATTAATGGATCAACTAAATCTCTAAAAAGGAAATTCAGTGCTCCAATAAGTAGTCAAAATCATCACCTATATGTGTGTGACAACAAATAGGACATGAACACTCAGGGAGGACTTGGAGAAAGAAAGGGACTATTGGGAACCTTTAGGCCCAGTAGTAGATGAAATGAGCAACACTCGTCACTAGGAGTTGATCAACAGGAATATTTTTGAAACTCCCTTAGAATACTTGTCACATGTATGGGTGAGGTCCTTGGCAATCAGATTTGAGGAAATCAATCAGGCCATCATAGAGTTTGGGGAAAAGAGGAACAAGAATACATGTTCAATGAAAGATTTTGCAAAGAGCTATGGATATGGGGAAAAACCCAAAGCTTTGTGCAAAAGACCCTCAATGGACCATATGATAAGAAATGAGTAAGGAATCCTATTTTCATGCATTAAAACTTGAAATAAACAAGAAATATAACAAATAACATTAACCTCAATTCTTGAAAGCTTAACAAAATATGCCTAGTAAATACTTAAGCAATCATTTTTTTGTTTACTCCATGAGGGTGAATGAATTTCACTAAATGGCTACATGGCCAAGTTTAGCTATTTCATTACTAACCTAACATGGGTGCAAGATGAAGTTATTTTAATGGTGGATGACCCAAGATCAAATGCCTTATTATCTTGGCTAATGCAAATGATCTCTTAAGCTTTCTTAGGCTTGTTTTGGATTTGTCTTATGTAAAGTTATGTCTTTGAATGGGTAGGCTTAGCCTTGTATTTATAGTTTTCCACTTGGGAGAGATTGGAATTTGGGTGCATGTGGCACTAAAGCTCAAAAATAAATTTTAGATTAGATTAGGATAAACATGCTTTAGGCTTAGATAAACTTGGTTTAAGATAGTTAACTAGGGTTTAGGGTAGTTAAAATTGATTATCAAGTGATCGAGACTCATCGAGAGTGAGGAGGGGTCTGGATAACCAATTGTGACTGATAGATAGCCTACGAAGCCAATAGAATTGGTCTAGAGAGAACTAGGGAGGCTCGAATGGTTGAAAGGAGGAATGTTTAGCTAATAAGATAGATGTTAGCCAAATAATCTGATTATAGGAGGAATGTGATTGAGAAGCTATCATGCATGGGCATCTAAGAATGGAGTGAAGAAAGTTTGATTAATGAGGTGTCATCAATCGATTGAATAGATTAGATGAAATGCTAAGTGTAAGCATATATTAGGTGTCTACAAATACAAATTGCAGGATAGTATAAATCAAAAAACTTAGAAGCTTGGAGTGCCTGCAATGGTTGAAGATACAACTACCAATGAGTTGATATGTTCATTTTAAGAGTATGTCAAGAAAGAGGTAGACAACCCCTCATCCTTCACTAAGGATACCATTTACTTCCTCTCAGATATTCGAGCCTCTAATGCACTTATCACAGAGAAACATTCATCGTGGTTTCGGAAGTGTAAAGACATCAACAATGTTGTCAATGGATGGACAAAAACCTTGAGCTGCATTTGCATTCCTCGTGCCAACAAAGTGGAACCTATACAAGCTCATTTCAGTAAAGATATTGGAGGAATAAATGCGTTCTCGGGAGTGTGAAGTGGATGCCAGTCAAGGAGCGAGATCAAATCCCGCAGTGGCTCATCCTTCTTTATTCTTCTTCCTCTTCTTTCTCTCTATTCTCTTCTCACCCAATTCTCTCTCTCATCAATGTTATATTTTTGTGTTGTGGTTTTCACTTTTTAATATTACTTTAAGTGAATTTATAAACATAATGTAAACTTTAGGTCACTTGGTTTTATAAAAGGGACTTAAATATTTAAGTGGAATATGAACAGTCTAAAGTCACATTAAAGTATTTGAAAAGTCACTAGGAAGATGAAGAGTTTCCTTCTCTTCTATAAATTGTAACAAGCTCCTCATTTGAGCTTCTTCTAAAAAAATCCTATTCTTCTTAGAAAAACTTCTGAAACTTCTTAGATGTTGGAGCTTTTTTTTGTGAATTCATGAGAGAGATATCCTTGTGAAGAGAGAAAAGAGATAGCAAATTTCTTCTATTTTTCCTACTCAAAAATTTCTTCTACTTCTATGTTATGTACAATTTATGCCTAATATTCAATAAAGGAAGAAGGAATTTTATCCTTTTTTGACTAAGGACTTTAATGGTACTTTGTGCTCATTAAATGATATTTAGTCTAGTTGTTACATAGGTTTTATTTCTACTAGATCCAAGTACATGTAATGAAACTTTTGGCTAGTGTATATAATTCTCTGATTTTCTACTTGCAACATTAGTTTCTCTTTTCTAACTTTCTAACTCTCGTTCCTGCTTTCCTAAAAAATTCCTCACTTGCAGATATATGCAAGATTTTATCACAGGGTCAGTGGAGTGCCCCTGTTGGATCCCTGGCCAAAAGGCCACTAGGATAAAACTCAAATTTTACTCGCGCATGCACTTACGATAGCTTCATCGGTTAAGTATAGGTACTTGGACTCCTAGAGCATTGGCAAGATAACCACCAATTTTTCCTCGAAAATTTTTCTCACAACAGTAATGAATGGGAGAGAGATTTGTAATCTTTAGTGCACCTGACTCATGATTTGAATCCTTTGAATTTGATTCACTCATCCCTATGTGCTCCTCTTCTTTTGGATTTGGAGTTTCTTCTTGTTCGCATTGAGGGGATGACTATTTGGAAGGAAAAGGGACAGAAGAAATGAAGTGGGATGAAAGGCTAGGAGATGGAGAAGGGAACTCAACATTTGGAGTAGTATGACATGATATAGCTTGGGAAGGGGGAAAGATGCACAAAGAGTTGGTGATTTACTTACCCATTGATAATTTTTTCTCACACTTCACTCATATGTTTCAATGCCCTCAATCAACAGAATAAGTGGGGGCAATATTTTTCTAAGAAATCAAGCTTCTCCTACGGGCTATAGTATCTAGGAATAGGGCCTTCCCATGGACAAGGTTCCCTAAAACCTATCCTAAATGCTTTCATTTTTGTAATAGCTCGATATTGAATCATGCATGCCTCCATTCTTTGGATATTATCTACTAGGAAAATATATTTTATCTCGACCGTAGTCATCATATGCATACCCATGTCCTTGATAGGTTTCATAGCCAAACTGGTTTTGGCATTTCTCATATGGGTAAGCATAGTGGCTTTGAATATGGTTATAATTTTGATTTGGAGAAGTCATGAGGCTCATTAGAGGCTGATGGTACTATGAAACTATGAATTCCACTATGGGAATGAAGTCATGTTTGTAAAACTTCATATAATGAGGAAAATGAGAGACGTGGAAAGAAAGATGAATGAAAAATGGATGGAAGAAGGGTCTACAAATTTTTAGAATGGGCCATTTGGACAAAACAGAGTCACAAAATGTGCTTTGTATGTGCCTCTAAAGGATTAATCTCACCAAGAACACACCAACTTGATGAAATGAAGTGGTATGATGCTTCAAACTGTCCCACTAGGTGTGTTTGGAAAACTATTGACAATTATATTTGTGGATGAATTGTTAGAGTCGTTGGATACCTTAGGTTAGTGGGACATGCGCCATAAGGTAACCTCCATATTTTAAAGAAGTTGGCTCTTCTCTATGGTGTGAGATGAGGGTTAGAGAAAAATGAAACATAACACAACTAATAGAAGTGATGCACCAAAAAAGAAGAAGTTTAATCAAGAATCCATCTACCTGAAATGGGAAAAGGTGAGCACTGAAAAGGGTGGACAAAATGCACCACATGCTAGAGATAGATTCACACATAACACCAATTCAAAACTCATTAAGAACAAATTCCAAAACCCATAATGAACATTTATAAATATGCATAGTATACCGATAGTGAATAAAGTCTATTATATATAATAAAAACATGGAAAGGATGGACAAAAACATCACAGGACATATTATATTACTCCAAAATTGTGCACAGTACAACAATCAGTAGGTAAGAGGCAAGAAAAATGCCATTACAAAGCTTTAGCAAGAAGGCTTGAGCTCCATGTTCCTACCCTAGCAAAGAAGAAATAGGGACAGAAGGGAAAAAATGACTAACTCTCAAGATTCTTTATAATGATCTCCAGTTAAAATATATAGAATGAGAAGAAGAGGAGAGAAAATCCTAGAACTACTTCTCTAACCATATACTAGTTGTAATAAATGAGGTGAAGTTACTGAGAGAGAATTTTGAAATCTGTCTCACACCTCCCCATGATCTGTCTTTAAAAAAATGAGAGACAATATCATTCAATACATTCTCAATTACTTTCCAACCACCTCCCTTGAAGTGGGATCATCTTTTAAGGAATATACCCTCAAATCTTTATTACATATCTGAACTCCTTGATTGTTGTGCATTGGATTTTGAGCCATGAATCCAAAAACACCTATTTTATTGTGTTTTGTTAAGAAATTATCCATTTGTGGCCCTTCGAATGCAAATGGATAATTTGAATTTCTATGGGTTTACTTCTTCTACATGGAACTATGCATTAACTCTTTTCTTTGAAAAGACAAGTTAATAGTTTATTCACCCTCCACCTTCTAAAATATCTAAGCATTTAAAACTTCTATGTGGGCTTTATTACTATTTCAAACATGGCATTGACATGTCACCAATATTTTGCAACCCATTTTAGGTTTGGAATCCATTTGTGCAGATCTCTACCTAGATGCTAATGCATCCCTAGAGTCTTTTCTTTTCTTACATATTTTGAAAGTGCGATGAGATGACATGTGGCATCTTCCACGGATCCTTCTATTTTTTTCTTGATTTTACAATGGGACTCGTTTTACATTACAACAAGTATCCTTTCTTTGGCGGGCCTCTTACTATTGACTCCATGTGGAGGTCCTCGCGGGAATTTGGAATTTTTTTACTCCTCTTTTGTTTTGGACTTGTGTCGGGCCAATATGTGACACCTTTCGAGAGTCCATTACATTTTTTGAGTTGGCTTGTTCCTAGCTCAACCTTCTCACCATGATTTGGCTAAGTCCCTCCCAAAATTTTCGGAGGCTTGACTCCTTTCGTATTTAGTCCCAGTCTCTTAGAACTATCTTGTTTACTCATAGTAGGGATCTTCTTGTTATCTAATTTCAGCGGGTAGTGGAGGAAATTAGATAACAAGTACCTCTAACACCATGCATATGCTTATAATCATAGAGAATTGTCATCTTGACCTGTAGCATGCTTCATTATCTTATATAATCACTTGTATCATTCTTTGAGTTGTGAGTTATCACTATGGACCAAAAAATTGTTTGCAAAACACTTGAACATCTTCAAATGCATACCTTGAATGTGAATTTTTTTACTTTTATCTTGTCTTCCAAAACCCTATACACATTATTGTAACATCTTTGACTATAAATTTAAGCACTTTTTGTCCTTTGTACCTTGGTATATTTTGAGAGTCAACAAATCTTCCTCGATACCCGTAACATCCCTTTTTATAGCTTCTTAGTTAAAAATACTATACTCTTCATTCATAAAACCCTAAAATGATGACGTATACCTTCAAGATACTTTCAAGGATTGACCATAAAGATAGAAACCTTATGACTAGGAGCATGTTTCACCATTTAAAGAGTAAAATTGATTCATGGTAGGGTCAACTAGTGCATACACAACTTTATTACACTTTAAATATGATAATATGATTTAAACAATCCTCATATTGACTACAAACTATTGGCTTAGTGCTTAACTAATAAAAATATCTTGGCACATCATTTTTAGAGACGTCATCCTTGACTAATCCTCAACTTAAAATACTTAAAAACCTTGACACAAACCATAGGACATTACTTTATCTTAAACAAAAGAGTCCCTTCATACTAAGTTTCTAATGAATTTCTTAGCATCATGAGACACGGACACATAACACAAAGATCGATCACAAACATGTACAATAAAAGGTACATATTAAAGGAAAAAAATATTACTAAGCTTCAACAAACTTACAAAAATTAACGCATGAAGACACATCTTAAGAGGATACTTCAACCTTTTGACAAGATTTACTCAAACCAAGGCACTTTAACATGGAATAGAATCTTTTGAGTGAGATAATAAAAAAATAAACAACTTAGCATACCTTCACATGCTTTAACTCATGAGGAATGTCTCCTTGAAGCCTAATGGAGAAACCCAAAGCATCTAGAATCATCTGGTAGGGAAGAATGTTCATGACCTCAAGGGACATGTCACCAAGATCCACCATTAACTCTTTTAACTTATGAACCTCTTCTTTTCTCTTACTCTTCTTGGGAACTTCATGAGTAGATAACAACAATTCTTGAGGTTCAACAAGATAAAACATACCTTCATGAGTAGTAGTATCATCGTGACTATTACAAAAAAATTTAGGATCACCTTCTTTATTTTTGAGTTCATCTTTCTCATTCTGAACCTAAGTAGACTTGGCATCATCCTTCCTGTTTTAGGTATTCATTTTGGCTCTACAGTATCTTGTAGTGTGACCTAATTTTTTACGCTTGAAGAAAAAAAGAGAACTCTTTACCCTAGAAGAATCATTCCTTTGTTTAGATATCTTTTGAAGATGAAATCTATCTATGTGCCCAATCTGATTAAGTTATAACACATAACTCCATGCTTCTTATCATTCTTACAAATCTGATTAGGAGATTCATGATGTTATTTTTGCAATATGAACCTTCTTGTGACAATTATAACATGTAATATCTCTTGACTAATATGAATGATCATGCCTACCATTGCTCCATAGAAATTCATTCTTAACGTAACTTCTACAGCTTTCTAGCTCTATGACCAAAATTACTTCAAAAGTAACACACACCATTGGACTTACTCATATATTTCATTGCATTAGGCTACCCGATAACCTTATAGAGATATTTAGCATCCTTCATATATTTGTTAGCATTAGTAGGTTAAACTTTATTCACTTCATATTTCTTTGAATGTTCTTCTTTGTAGCTAAAACCAGATTTGTCATTTGTATCTTTTTGGTTCTCCAACATGTCATTTAGAGATTCTAAAATTTTCTCAGTAACCTTTCATAGGTTTTCAAAATAATGTTTTCCTACTCCAAATATTATTTTAAGGATATCAAATCATCTTCATGTCAGTTGCAATCTTCTTCTTTGACCTTTATGATTTTAGGCAACTTCTTCATTTGTGACTCCAAAACCTAAATGGCTTGATTATACTCATCTTCCATACACTTGATCCAATTTTCCAAGCCATGAATAACTCGAGTGAGTTACTACATTCCTCTTTCTGAGAGACACTTCAACATTTTATGGTTTACCCATTGATTTTTGCTTCAAGAGAATATCCTTCAAGTGATTAAACTTGATTCTCAAGGACCTTCTCTAGTACTAATTATTAGAATCACAATGGATTGAAGAGGGTGAATATTTCGTACAAATATTTCAATTAATTTTCTATCTCATACATTCATAATTTCATTCGTTCATTTGACATCTATAACCATATTTGAATACTAGGTGTGTATTAAGCATTTACAACAACATGAAACAAAGAAGAAGACACATGAACACCATATATAAGTAGGAAACCCTCAAGGGGAAGAAAACCCACTAAAACATTTTTGATATTACTCATAAAAAGAAATGTAGTGAAGCATAAAATTCATTAGGAGCACCAATCCCTAGTTTAATAGAGCACTAACCCCTAATTTAATGAATCACCCATTCCACAAGGAGGCTACAATCCCCTAGGATGACCAAGCACCAACTCACCAACTGATTATGATTATATCTAGTTTTTCCATCACAAATGATGGAGATCTCTAATCACACACACACACACAAACACACACACACACACACACACACACACACACACACACACACACACACACACACACACACATCTTCAAACCCTCATTCCTTTAACTTGTTATCTCTTCTTCTTTCTCAACTTGTCTTTGCTCCAAACCCTCACAAACACTCTTAAAAAGTTATTCAACCAATTATACACTCTTTTAAATCTCAATACATGCCTTGTACCTATAAAACAATCTCACATAGGTCACACCTTTCTCTCTTACTCAACTAGTTCCAAATTATACTACAAACTCACTTTTATACCCTTCTCATTATTCAAATTCAAACCAAGTCAGTTTTCCTCCTTTGGTTTGACCATGGAAAATTAAAAACATCCAAAATGAATCATTAAAATATTCACATATGACCCATATAGGTCATTCATTCCCAAAACCATCCAACTTGCACCAAAATTCTCAAAACCCCATCACTAGGATGAGCTAAAACCACAAATCACAAAACTAAGCTCATTCAGGCTATCATATTCACCATACATGAGTAATATAACATATAAGAATCATAAAGGGTCTCAAATTTACTTTAAACAATAAAATAAATCATAAAATGGTCCCAAGGGCTCATATCCTTCACTAAACAGCTTATTTCTAGCACTGTTATCACCAAAATACAACACCCCTTGGTTTTGATCATGAATCTGTGAATGAGAAACCAGTATTTTTTGGGTAACATGGGATTTTCTCTTAGTTGTGGGACTACTAACTGAGACAAACCTCTGGAGAAGTTTGGCTTCCTCTAACTTATCTTATTGCTATTCTACTCCTAGAAGGGAAATTATACTATCTACTTCTATCCTAAGCTTCCAAGGGACCAGAGAGAGAGATTGCATGAAAATAGAAATCCTAATCTATAGAGGTGATTGCACCAAGAAAGGAATGGGAAAACATCCAGATGAGTGAAAATGAGATGAATAATGGGAAAGAGAGAGGCCAAACACAAGTGACATAGTCCCTAATTATATTTGTCAACATCATTTCCATGGAGCACAATAGATTTGAACCTGCAAGAAGAACATAGAATTCATAAAAATCTAGAATATGCAATGAAAGGAAAGGAAAATTCAATAAAACATAGCTAGGGAAGAGAATATCCATAAAACATGGATTTATTGATTAATCGATGCACAATTCATTGCAATTGTAAAATAAAGGAAATGATCTTATCCTAGAATACTTAGATCGTGGGCTTATGAACTCAACACCGCTCTAGAACAATTTGGATATAGTTCTATTACATAAACATTTTCCCCCAAAATTTTCCCTAGTACTTACATTATTGATCCCAGAGAGAAGAGAGGGAGAGAGAGAATTCCAGAGCTCATTTTTAGTGGTCCCACCCTTCTAGAAACTCAACAATGATTACCAAGAGGGTGCTTGATACTTGGCTGGGTTTTTACCTAGATTCTAAGGAAATACGTTATTCCCATGTTTTTCTCATTTTTCACCCATTATTTATCTCTAAAATATGATTTTCTAGATTCCATGATGTAGATCGAGAAGAAATGATTCCATTGATATAAATTTTATGAAGGTTGGAGTTCCTAGGAATAATTTATTCCCGGGTAGATCCGGGACAGTTGGGAGAAACACGTTCCCAAATTTTTCTAACAAGATGTCATTAAAATATATATTTTTTCTTTGTATTTTAGATATTTATAGTAAATGGGGTACGTTGGGTACATTGGGTAATGGGCCTCTATTTCCTTGTTCTCCCACGCTTATTAAGAACTACAATCCATTATCTCCCTTTTCTCCTTTGATTTTTAGATGGATCGGGGTTTTCGGAACTCGTGACACATGGGCACAAAGGCCACTTAGGTCATTTTCTTCTGCATCCATTTTACCCTAAAATCATTTTCCCTATCTCCTTTTCCTTTTGTTTTTAGATGGATCGGGGTTTGGGGTGCAGAGGTCTAGAAAGGACTAGGGCTTCCTCGGCCCCCGGCCCACAACATCTACCTTCTCCATAAACAAATCCCTTTACGCTTTCCTTGTGTTGCAGTAAGTTAAACCTTATAGGGAAATTTGAACATCATGGAACTTTTTCCACACGGGCCTTAGTTCTCTCTGCACCTTAACCCAATCTGCACTACATTGAACACTTAGCCATTTTTCACTCCTTTTCATTTCTATGTTCAATGAAAAGTTGCAAAATGCATGGACATGGGGTAAGAATCTCTAAATAAACCCCAAAGGATATTAACAACTAGTCAGTGGACCATCGGATAAGAGATAAACAAGGATTCATCAATTTGCATACATTAATATTGAAAGAAACAAGAAAATCTAGCATATTTAGTAATCATCTATTCTTGAAAGCTTTAAAATGAACCTAGGAATGATTCTAAGCAAGCAGTTTGTGATTATGAGAATGGGAGCTCACCATTAATGGCTTCAAGGCCAATGGTTCTTCCCATTTACTCAATGTTTGGTGTGTAGTGCAATGGAAAAAGTAATAACTCAATGAAATAAATTAAATAAATCTAAAGCCTAAGCAAAATGCTATAGTTTATGTTAGGAAGAAGGAGAGTTATAAAAAATGAGAGGGGGTAGTGGGATATTTATAGTTTTCCATTTGGGAAAGTGGAGGAATTTTGGTGCATGTGATACTAAAGGATAAGTCAAAAAAGTTTATTAGGAGTCAAAGTAACATTTGACTAGGTTTAGAAGATTTTAATCATGGTTAGTGTTGGTATCCGATTTAATCTCCTTCACAACTTGAGCTGCATCATGGATGTTAAAAGACACTAAGAGGTAGATAAATGCTTTATGTGTCATTTTGTAGCCAGGGAAGCAATTTATCTGACTTGTTAGCACTCAGGCTTTAAAGAAGTGGGTAGCACCTTGGAAGGATTTGATATAATCCTCTCTATTTTAGGTTGTTCCTATCAACTAAGGTAAGAGAACCTATTTTGTAGCCTCTATTTTGTGAAGGAGGTGAAAATATCCTTGTACTGTGCAGATTGTATGGAGATGGCCTTGAGAAAACATGATCAATTTCCCATTATTCAAACTCAACAGAGTTGTCACTACTAAATGATGGAAATGCTTTCAAGACAAGGCTAAGGCTACTAAAGACATGGTATGATCCTGATTTGCTTTGTGCATTTTTGTAGATGGATTGTATTCTTTTATTGACACACAATACAATGTAGGGGTATTATAAGTAGGATGAGTTAATTTGAAATGAATTTTGGGATGGGAGATATTCAGAAAAGACTAATCAAAATTTACCAACTTCTTTGAGGACCTTTGCAAAACTTGAAAGACTCAGATAACAGAAATGCTTCAAAGACGTTAAGGTGTTCCTTCAACCAGGATATGTGCATCAAATGGAAGCCCAGATCTACACTCTTCCACATAATCTCTGATGATTTATCACAAAATCTTGAGTTAAATGAATCAGAAAAGCATTTAGAAATTTCTATTCTATCAAACCTAAGGTACCCCCAAAGGTTTACAATCAAATCTATATCAAGGAAAGCAGAGTGAATTTAAATTTTTTTATCCCTTCATTAGATGAAAGCTCTTCTGATTTTGGAATTACAAATGCCACTAAGCTGTTACTAGAATTAGATCTACATGATCAAAAGGAAATTCCAAACACCAGATTGCAATAGGAGCAAGAAACACAAATTGAAAACATTCTGAAACATAAGTAAATGCAAATTTTACCAAGAGACAACACAAAATAATCTAGAATGACCAAATTTATCAGCAGGGAATGTTATAAGAACAATCTCAGAGCTTGTTAGTGGCTATACATCTACAACCAACCTAACATGATACAAATTTGATGCAAAAAGGAGTTAAAATGGTTCTCAGGTGGTTTCTCAGAGAATGGCCTTCTTCCCATATTTTCCCATGAAAATTCTAAGTTTCTCCAAACCTTTACATGAAAAATTCATGTAATATATACATTTTCAATCACTCACTCACTTTTCCTCTCAAATCTTCCCTCCAAAAGTGGAATATTCGAAGCACCTTTGCTTTACAATATTTTTGGAAAATGACATTTAACAAACTCACAAAAAGTTGCCAGTTGTTCTTTCAAAAGGTGAATCATTACAAAAATTTCATCATTCTTCAAAGTGGAAGCACGTTTTTCATTCCCCACACATGTAGACCCCTTTCATTTCATTATTTCATCTTTTCCTTTCCCAATTTTTTACTCTACAACTTTGGATCTGGTAATTCATGTTTTTCATGAATTAGAGTAAAAATTCATTTGAAATGTGCTTTGGATTCACAAATTGAGCCCCCAATTCGATCAATTCGGACCTTGCAGGACAAAACAACACAAATTGACGAAAAAAATTGATGAAAAATGATGCAAAAAATGCATCTCCAAACTTCCTGAAGCTCAAATGGTGGCCAAATAGGTGAAATGCACAACTACCGTTGATCTATTTTTATCTTTAACTCTGAGCCATCCACGTGGTAGATCCAAAAAAAATGAGCCTCGGGGACACTTTTGATCTTTTTACAACATTTTGAAAATTTGTAAAATTTATTGATTTCCTCCGCCACTTCACCTTTGTGATTTGGGTCTAACACATGGCGCAATATGATTGGATACGGAGTCGTGGCTCAATTTTACACATTTTGCATCTTTTTAGACAAAGGAAAAATTTTCAATTTTCCTCTGCGGCTCTGCCCTCCCACAAGACACGTGTCCTCATATGATTGGTTGAGGGGAAGTGCTCTAATTTTAAATTTTAATCTTATTTCACAAAAGGAAATGTTTCAACATTTCCTCCACTAGCCTCACTCCTCCACCATTGACTCCTTAGATGAATTTTGACTTTTTACCTTCGGGCTCATGGGTCCATTCAACGATTTTACCCTTTTGATAACTAGAGGCTAAAATCACAACTTGGATTTGATGGCCTGCCTCCCCACCTTTGATCCTACCACATGTCGTCCTTTGATTCGAAGGCAAGCCACGATCCATTTTGATGATTTTCTCCCTTTTTCCAAAATGGGTGAAAATTCTAACTTTCCTTCAAGGCTCCATCTTCCACTCTATGCTCTGATGCTGACACGTGTCTTCATCCCATTGGCTATGAGTTTGCATTCCAATTTTATACTTTAACTATTTTTCACCAAAGGCTGAAAAGTATCAAACTCCTCTGCCTTTCCATCTCCCTTCCTACCACGTGTCCTCCTCTGGGGCCTACAGAGTTGCGGGGGAAAGTTGCACATTTTTCCAAAAACACAAAAACGTTAAGTTTTTAGAAATGACCTATCGATCCTTTTCTAATTAAAAATGGCCACGTATGCAAAATTAAATGAGCTAGAATTTGATGGGAAAAGGATGCTCGTATGACCATCAAAAAACACAGAAATTGCAAAGTGACCCCAAAATCAATTTTTTCTTTTTGGGTGAAGAATTTTTCGATCAAAAGACAAATGGAATGTGATTTTAGGAAATTTATGACCATGGCAACGGATTTTTGAGGGAAAATAAGTACAAATCAAACAATTTCAAGCTCCAAAGGCCGGGAAATTTTTTTTAAAAATGGAAGAGGCATTTGAAATGGGAAAAATTAGGGAAAAATGTAAAGTAAACCTGGATATTCCTTCAGAATGGTGCAAAATGGAGGAAATACGAACAACACATAGCACTCAAACATAAAAACAAGTTGTTTTTGTCAAATTCGAAGTATATGAGAATCCCAAAACCATTTTTTCTCAGAAATAGGGCAAAAATGCATTTCTCCTTAGCAAAATAGGGATGTTTCAAATTGGGCACCAACATTGGCTCCGAATTGGGATGAGCACTCCCAGGTGAGTGCCATAAGAACTGAAGAAGACCATGTGCCAAAACACCATTGGGAAAACAGAGCAACAAGCCACCAAAAACCAAAAACCAACCGATAAACCAACAAAAAGGGCTACCACACACAAAGGAAAACCAAAAACTAACCAAAAAAAAAAAAAAGAGTAGAAACAAAAAACTATACACTGTACAAGTGATATGCAAACTTTAGTTTTGGGGATCAATCCAAGAAATGCTTCAAATGTCTGCCATTAACAGGTAGCTCAAGCAATTCCCCATCTAGGTCCTTGAGGAAAAAGTATTCTCACTAATTCTTATGTCAATTGAATATGGGCCCATCCACAAAGCATCAAATTTACCATGCTTTCCCTTATCTTCATGCCTACTATCCCACAATAGCACAAGATCTCCAATACTGAAAGCTCTTGGGGTTACCTTCTTATCAAACAACTTCTTCATTCTCTCTCTGAATTTGACATGCCTCTGATGGGATGCTCTTCTTGCTTCATCAAGTTTAATAATCTAATTAATCCTTGCTTCATATGAAATAATTTCTTGATCTTCAAGTTGTTGAACAAACTGAAATGAAGACAATTGTTGATACAAGGGTAACAGAGCTTGTGTTCTATATACCAATTCAAATGGGGTTTTACCAATTGCTCTTTTATAAGTGATCCTATCAGCCCAAACAACAAACTTTAGTTGTTCACCCCACTTCTTCTTGTTTAATTCCAAAGTCCTTTTAATAATTTTCAACAAGTTTTTATTACTAGACTCAACCTGTCCATTTCCTTGTGGATTGTA
This sequence comes from Taxus wallichiana var. yunnanensis, assembly GCA_018340775.1. Taxonomy (NCBI): domain Eukaryota; kingdom Viridiplantae; phylum Streptophyta; class Pinopsida; order Cupressales; family Taxaceae; genus Taxus; species Taxus wallichiana. The sequence goes on along the minus strand of CM031242.1, from coordinate 776,973,960 downwards.
GTTAGAAGCATATGTCAACTTTATTCCATATTCTTTGCACATTGACACTAAAGGTACATCCTTGAAACTAATGGAATTATCAAAAAAAATCTTGACTGGCACTCCAAGTCTATAGATGATATGATTCAATATGAAGTCCATTACAACTTGGTGTGTTGCCTTCCTAATAGGGATTTCTTCCACCCATTTTGTGAAGAAATCAGTAGCTACCAAAATCCATTTGTGTCCAACACTTGATGAATTAGAGATTTCACCAATGAAGTCTAGCCCCCATTGTTTGAAAGGAGCTTCAATTGATACAGGCTGCAAAGGAAGGGAGCCTGAAGCTTTCATTCTTCCGGAGAAATGCTGACAACTCTCACATCTTCTAACCAACTGAGTTGCATCTTTAAAAAGAGTTGGCCACCAATAACCAGCCCTCAAAATCTTGTGTGTAGTAACCCTCCTAGCAAAATTTCCTCCACAAAATCCCCCATGGAAATCAACAATTATTTTGGGAGCTTCATCTTCAGTCACACATCTCAAGAGGATTCCTTTAGGGTTCTTCCAAGCCAACCCAAAGTTTGTAATGATATATTTTTGAGAAGCCAGCTTGAGAGCTCTTTTCTAATTTTTATTCAAATGTCTAGGGTAGCATAGGTGTCTGAGATAATAGATTACATCCTTGTACCACTCAGAGTTCAACAATTTTTCAAGAACATCTGCCCTCTCTTCTTCTACTTCATTTACTTCAGCATTCTGCAAATTGATTTCAGTTATGAGCTTGGCAATACCTAGACCTCTTACTAGCTTTGTGGTCTAAATGTCCATATCATAATCCTACAATTTGTTAACCCACCTGCATCTTTTGTTGGAAATCTCCATCTCTGATAAGACATCTTTTACCTGTGTGAGGAACATAACCAACAACTTTAGAACTCAAAATATAAGTTCTAAAAACCTGAGTTGCTTTCACTAATGCAAAGGCATGCTTCTCCATGATTGTGTATTTTAACTCAGCTACTTGCAATTCCTTACTAAAGAAGGCAATAAGTATTTCAGCTCCATCATCATCCTTTTGCAACAAAACTGATGCAATGGTGTGCACAGAAGAAAAGGAGAAGATTTGGAAAGGTTTCTTGTAATTTGGGGCTGCTTTAGAATGCAGAGCCTGCTTCAATGCTTCCTTGATTCCATCAAAATCTTTAAGGATAGCCTCTTTTCACTTGATATGTTGGTCCTTCTTCAACATGGAAGTGATGGGGAGAGTCAACTCAATAAAATTAGACAAAAACCTTTAATGAAATTGATCTGACCAAAGAAGGATTGGATTCCTTTCTTAGTCTTTGGAATCGGGATCTTCTTTGATAGCTTCTATCCTTTTGGATGAATCATAACTCCTTATTTAGGCACAATGTGACCAAGTAGTTTTTCTCTTTGCACTCCAAAATGGAACTTCTTTGAATTGAGTGAAATTCCATATTCTCTATATCTGATCAGCATTCTTTCCAAATGTTGCAAGTGGTCATTTCTTTTGCTAGAAAAAATAGTAATATCATCTTGATAAACAACAATAAAATCATTGATATAACCAGAAAAAGCAACATCCATGACCATTTGAAAAGTAGCTCTAGTATTCATTAAACCAAAGGGCATCTTGAAAAAAACATATGTTTCCAACGGCGTAGTAAAGGCAGTTTTAATCCTCTTTGATTCTTTGACAACAACTTGGTTATAACCAGAGAAACCATCTCAGAACCAGTCACTAATTACAACATGTTCTCCATGTTTGGTAAAGGATATTTTTCCTTTATTGATGCTCTATTTAGATTTCTAAAATCTACGCAAATCCTGATATCTCCATTCTTCTTTCTAACCAAAGACTAAGTTTGCAACCCAAGAAGAATACCTTGTGAGTGAATGATTCCTTCATCCTTTAAATTTTTCAATTCCTCTTGCATTTTTACAGAAAGGAGTGGGTTAATTGGCCTTTTCTTATGTCTGAATGGTTTGATATATTTCTCAATAGGTATCTCATGTTGGAATAATTCTTCTCTATATGCTTTCATCTCGAGAATAAGACCAAGCTAAATAGTCTTGATATTGTTTTAAAAATTGAGGTAGGACTATTTTTCTTCCTTGTTTAAACCACTCCCTAACCAAATCTTCCTTGGTTTTTCCTTTGTTCCCAAGTCATTCTCTTCAACATCTCTAGATGTAAACATGTTTCTATTGATTACACAATCAACATTGTTAAAATTTGACTCAAGAGCAACCAGCCCTCTGGGGATGGTGTTAGTCTTCAATTGAATGATATCCTTGCCAAACAAGGTTTCTTTTCCATCAACATTACACACCAATGGTTCCAAATCAATATGTTGATCCAAAAACTCACCTTGGTTCTACAAAAACCTCTAAACCTAAGCATCATCATCAAATACTTGCCAATGTTTGATGTTATCAGGGACTGCAGGCCTAGTGAGTATTTCTACATCATATTCACAATATGGAGAAACGGTACAATTGTCAAATCTAGACCCCAACACTACCAGCTTATCAGCAATCATATTTAAACTTCTATCATGATGAATAATGTTGAAGGAATCAAACATCTCAATCAGATCCCAAACTACATGTTTGTATTGTTTCATCCACTGATTTTTGTTGCATACTGACTTTCTAACTTGTTTGACAACCAACTTAGAATCTCCCTTTACAACAACATCTTTTATGCCATACTTGCAAGTAATCCTTAGCCCTAACAATAATGTCTCATACTCAGCTATGTTATTAGTGCATTCAAAGTTAAGTTCGAAGGAGAAAAAAATTCCTCATTGCTTGGAGAGATTAAAACAACACCGACACCATTTCCAAATTTGGAGCAAGCTCCATAAAAAGCAAGTTCCATGGTGAGCCTACCTCTTCCAGAAACTTAGACTAATCCATCTTGTGCTCCTTACCATCAGAAAACCCAATAAAATTATCAACATCAACATCAACAAATAATACTTCATAAGAAGCATTGTTTGGATCCTCAATTAGATGCAACATCTTCTTCTCTCCATATAATTTTACAAGGCTACCTTAAATGGGAATGGTGGAAAAATACATATCCATTTGGACACTCCCTCTAACACTTGCAGCCCACTTTCTTAACAATAACATACCCCATTTAGTAGGGCAATCAACAATTGCAACTGTTTCACATTTTCTTAGATTGTTTCTTTGAATTGTTGACGAAACAGATAGGGTAACGGGCATAGGAGGAATACATGTTCAAATGTCGGTTGATGGGTTGTTGCGTGCGTATGACTTCTAAATCCACAACTGACCGTGAGAGCTTCCTTTTGGCTAGGAGGAACTACCTATAATGAAAGCAAGACCACTAGAAAGAATTAAACAATATGGGTAGTGAACTACCTAGCGTGAGCTAGATCTCGAAGCATGATACTTCCTAGATGGATGTCAGTCCACTATTTTAAACAAATTAATGCTGAAAACAAGGTAAATCCTATTGTTATTTTGAAATGATTTAGGTATCTCACTTTAAAACAAAATAAGAAAACATATTTAATCTAACAAGCTAAGCTACAATAGAATCCACAGGTAAAATGGGTGGTTCTCGGATTACTGCAGTCGATAAAGGTCTCGGGTAGGTCACCAAAGTGAGTGAGGGTGAGGTAAAATTAGGTGGATAGGTTTTGTTTAACGCCGTGTGTGTGTAACATCCTCATTTTAATACCTTAGAACAAGAACTTTTTTTTATTTTTTTGTTTGATTAATGTTCTCTTGTTCTAAATACATAATTTAGAAAAAACATATCATAACAATCATTCTTATAATAGATAACCATATACAGCCGTAATGACTCGGTATACCACCGATCTATTGATTCCATGACTCCGTGAACTACCGATGTATTCATGCGTAACTTTGAGATTTAATTTTTCAACTGAACACTTCATTCTCGTGGTTCTCTTCCCTATTCTGGGATTCTGAGTACTCTATCCAAGGAATCTATCTGAATAATTATTACCATTATTCATCGGCATCACAATCCTTAGACTAGGTGACATAGGACAAAGCAATCAATAGCTTGCGATACTTTGGCCAAAGGTTTGAAACATACTGTTCATATTACTTATTCCTTGATGGCATACTTGTCAATCTGGAATACGTCCTTCACCCCACTCTAATGTTACATAGAACATCTTATACTGACCTAAGTCAGTCCCCCTTGTCCTCAGTTTTCACTCTAGATCGGGTTAATATCATAATTCACGTTATAAAGATGCTCTTGAAGACTAGGGGTAAGTTGACATACTAGGTCAACCGATGTTAACCCCATGTGTCGAGATACCCAGAGTCTCAAAGGGCTGCCTCATAACCTATTTATGATCCTAACCAGTCCCAGAGCAAAATCTTTAACAATTCTTGGTGTGTAAATCTTAACGATCAATGCGGGAGGGTGTTACAACACGTCATCTGCATTGTTGTATCCTCGAGAAGATCCTAATCTTCTCGAAGGTACAACCTTGCAGTTGACATGTGTCAACATCCTATAGAATAGCCTCGGAAATATGTACATACCTCAAGAATTTGCTTATGTTAAGTTATATTTAGATTACAGGCCCACCTTATTAGGTAGCCTTCCCTAACCCAGAGTCCAACACTCCTTGAGTTACCTTTTATAATTAGGTTCAGTTTCGCAGAGAAAAGTTTTAATTAGATTTAAGATTGTTTTAAGATTCCAATTAGTACCTAACAACCTTGTATGCACAAAATAGTACAATGACCCTAAGTTTTCCCATTAGGAAAATAAATAATCCAACAAGGGTATGTAACAACCTTAGAAACTGAAACATAATAGACTTAATACCATTAAGTCATGGTGATTTATAACCATCAATATATTGCTTTTGAATTAGAACATTAAGAGAGTATTAGGATTTTCTTCCAGTTATAGCTACATTTTAGGGCATAGTTCACTCTCAACTTTCCCTAATCATGCAATGGTCTAATTTCCAATTTAACCATAATCATAAGATATAAGAATTACTAACCAGAAATATGTAGTATTCAGCCACATAATTAAATAAGGCTTACTTAGGGAATCCATCTAGACTCCATTGCATAGAACAATAAGAATGCACACTCATTCATACATGTAATAGGAAGATCAATCCAACAAATAAGTAACACAAACCACATAAGTAATATCTCTCCATTTTGTTTATTTCCAAATCTATGCACTTCGACAAACATTAAGTCAATAGCCTTCTACAAAAGAGTAACTTTCTTCCATATTATAATTTTAAAAATAAGTCGGAATTCTTCATAAGAACCAAATTAAAACATTCATTGCATCATATCAGATTTTGTCTACCTTTACCACTTACGATGACCATCTACAAAAAAGGCTAGCACGGGTTAGTTCGGTAGCTCTGTATCAAAAAGAATAGTTACAGGTATGCCAAATAACTTACCAGGAACTTCTATAGGTGTCACTTACCTTTCAGCTTGCTTGTCTGCTACTGCAACATGTATCTTATGTTGCTTGATTATGATCATCCTTCTTCAAAGGGCATTGGTTTGCGTAGTGATCTTTGCCACAATTATAGCAGCCTCCTACAGGTCCCTTTTTAGGCTCAAAATTACTTCCAGCCTTAAAATTATCACGTTGGCCTCCATAGGACTTCTGCCCATTATTATAATTCTTGGAAAAACTATCCCTTACATTTCCAGCAGGCTTATTCATTGTCGTTTTCTTATTATTATCCACTGAAAACTTATTTTTGTTGCCAAAATTTTTCCATGGTCCCTTCTTGGGTGCAAGAGAAGTTGAAGAAGGGTTTGAAATCTTCTTCCGCACTTCCTCTTTATGAGTAGAAATAGCCTTTAATTTATGTTCCTGCCTTATGGATTTTTCAACAACCCCTTCCATAGTGGTTGGACTGTGAACATCAACCTCTCCTCCAATCACAGGATTCACTCCCATGTTGAATTTCTATATTTTGAAATTCTCGTCAGTTTGATACTACGGTACGTACTTGAGGAGTTTCATAAACCGCTCCCAGTACTCAGTTATAGTTAGCTTCCCTTGAACTAAGTTCTAGAATTCTATCATTTTCTGATCATAGAAAAGTTGTGGTAGCCAACATTGCCTAAAATAGCCTTTAAATTGATCCCAAGTGATGTTAGTTTCATCAATATTTAGCTCAGCCTTATGGCTGTCCCACCATGAAGATGCTTCATGGGAAAGCTGATATGCTCCCCAAATAGCTTTGGTTTCCTCCGAGAAGTTTCTTATTGCAAAGTACTTCTCCATTTCACTGAGCCAGTTCTCAGCTCCATCTCCTAATGTGGTGCCATCAAATTTAGGTGGACTTATCCTTTTTATATCATTAGTGAGTTCCATTGCGAACTCTGGCTTTTGTTTTCTGGTTAGACAGGTACATTTCCATTATTATTACCAACACCCATATCGGGGTTGTCCTCAGGAGGTGGCTGATTGTTGTTACCAGCTTCATCGTCCTCCTCATTTCCCATTACTTGCTATTCAAGTACAACCAAACGATCTCTTGTGTCTAATAGGGCAGCAAGGATCTCATCAATTTTTGGGTTGTTGCTGCCCCTTCCTCAGGTGGAGCATTATTTGCAATGTTTCCCCTTGTTCTAACCATTTTCTCTTACAAGAAAATTCAGGTTTTCATCAGATTATGGACATAATAGGTCCAAAAGCTGTAACCTTCAGCTCTGATACCAAGATGTAACATCCTCATTTTAATACCTTAGAACAATAAATTTTTTTTTGTTTTTTTGATTAATGTTCTCTTGTTCTAAATACATAATTTATAACACACATATCATAACAATCATTCTTATAACAGATAACCATATACAACTGTAATGACTTGGTATACCACTGATCTATTCATTCCATGACTCGGTGAACTACCGATCTATTCATGCATAACTTTGAGATTGAAGTTTTCAACTAAACACTTCATTCTCATGGTTCTCTTCCCTATTCCGGGATTCTGAGTTCTTTTTCCAAGGAACCTATCTGAATAATTGTTACCATTATTCATCGGCATCACGATCTTTAGACTAGGTGACATAAGACAACGTAATCAATAGCTTGCGATACTTTGGCCAAAGGTTTGAAACATACTGTTCATATTACTTATTCCTTGATGACATACTCGTCAATCTAGAATATGTCCTTCACCCCACTCTAATGTTATATAGAATGTCTTATATTGACCTAAGTCAGTCCCCCTTGTCCTCAGTTTTCACTCTAGATCGGGTTAATATCATAATTCATGTTATAAAGATGCTCTTGAAGACTAGGGGTAAGTTGACATACTGGGTCAACCGATGTTAACCCCATGTGTCGAGATACCCAGAGTCTCAAAGGGCTACCTCATAACCTGTTTATGATCCTAACCAGCCCGGAGGGAAATCTTTAACAAGTCTCGGTGTGTAAATCTTAACGATCAATGCAGAAGGGTGTTGACATACGTCATCTCGCATTGTTGTATCCTCAAGAAGATCCTAATCTTCTCGAAGGTACAACCTTGTAGTTGACGTGTGTCAACATCCTACTGAGAATAGCCTCGAGAAAGATGTACATACCTCAAGAATTTACTTATGTTAAGTTATATTTAGATTACAGCCCACCTTATTAGGTAGCCTTCCCTAACCTGAGTCCAACACTCCTTGAGTTACCTTTTGTAATTAGGTTCAGTTTCACAGAGAAATTTTTAATTAGATTTAAGATTGTTTCAAGCCCGATTAGTACCTAACAACCTTGTATCCACAAAATAGGACAATGACCTAATTTTTCCCATTAGGAAAATAACTAATCTAATAAGGGTATGTAACAACCTTAGAAATCTGAAACATAACGACTCAATACCATTAAGTCATGGTGATTTATAACCATCAATATATTGCTTTTGAATTAGAACATTAAGGGAGTATTAGGATTTTCTTCCAGTTATAGCTACATTTTAGGGAAAATTTCACTCTTAACTTTCCCTAATCAAGCAATGGTCTAATTTCCAATTTAACCATAATCATAAGATATAAGAATTACTAACCAGAAATATGTAGTATTTAGCCACATAATTAAATAAGGCTTACTTAGGGAATCCATCTAGACTCCATTGCATAGAACAATAAGAATGCACACTCATTCATACATGTAATAGGAAGATCAATCCAACAAATAAGTAACACAAACCACATAAGTAATATCTCTCCGTTTCATTTATTTCCAAATCTGTACAATTACAATCTATGCACTTCGGCATACATTAAGTCAATAGCCTTCTACAAAAGAGTAACTTTCTTCCATATTATAATTTGAAAAACAAGTCAGAATTCTTCATAAGAACCAAATTAAAACAGTCATTGCATCATATCATATTTTGTCTGCCTTTACCACTTACGATGACCATCTACAAAAAGGCTAAGCAGGTCGATTCGATGAATTGAGCATGATAAGCACTAATCCTTAAAACAATTGCATCCCACCAATTGTTTTCATTAAACAATCGTGTTTAAATGACATCAATTTCATCAAATTCAAAAATCATGTTTCACACTAGTTTTCCTTTTTCCAATGACTTTATATCGTAACTCAAATCACGTACACAATTTCAACTTAGTCTATTTTAGATAATTTGTTTAATACAAGAAAAGAAGAAATGAAATTATGTATCATAAGTACCTAACCATCCGCATGAAAGCTGAGAATAGTGTCAATCATGTTTTATTCACTCCAATTAAAAGAATAAAACCCTTCTAAGATATGTATCCAACAGGTTCGTATAAAAGCAATTTGAGCAAGAAGAGATTACTGTCTCATGCAAGTTCACCCAGCAAACTACCATTAACTCTATTATACCAATTTTCAATCATTGATAAGTATGCAAAATTCTAACTACAGGGCTACCTTTATACAAGAGATAACAAACTGAGTTTAAATTCAGGACAATAATACTGCCAGTAAATGAAAGGAGTCTTCTAAGTTAAGATCTCACCACTTACAATTTCTTCCCTCTTATTTTTAACAGTCCTGTCATCTCATAACCATACAGTAGAGTTCCTTATAGGAATTCTAAAGAAGAGAACACTATTATTCCAAAGGAGAGTGTAAACACTTTCTTAATATGAAACCCTTTAACAATTTTCCCATCCCAACTTAGAGAAAGAAAACAGAGAAGATTTAAACTCTATTGTAATCAAGTTCGGAACTAATTAACTTCCAGAAAGTAATATTCATCTCAAGTTTCATCAAGGAAGGAAAATATGAGTAATCCAACATCTAAGTTTAACCAATAACATAGGTCAGATAGAGTCACCTTTAGAGTTTTCCAATGGATCGAACTGAATCATTCCAATCGTCACACTATTAGGTTGATATATATAATTTCAGGACACCAAACCAAAAATGCATGTAAAGAATTAATAATTGAATTCTAAATACAGATTCAACAATGCCCCAAAAGCCATCCTACTCATACCATAGTAGTCATCAGTGCTTTAACTGCACAAAATAAATAGATCATTCAGTTGTATATGGATCATTTCAACCCAAATTTCAACTACAAAAGAAAAAGCATTAGTTAAACGTAAAAAATCTTATCGACGATGAAGTCATTATTTTTCTTTCAAATTAGAATTCCCGACATTGTGTAATGCAGCCCTAAGAAGTAGATTTCACAGTCACCTTAGGGTAAAAAACTGTCATATCTCAACCACACATTAAACATAATTTCCATTAAGGCAGACCCAAGATTAATCTGTGAATTTTCCAGGAGATACAGAGCTTATCCAAATACGTTTTCTCTTGAACATAACCGTGTTCCTAATATCCATGTAAAATTGCAAAAACAATAGTTTAACCAAATACTTCCTTACTCACGAATCCTGTATTCATAAGAACATTCATACCCTTTTGAAGTAAAAAGTACAGGCTTAGATTTCAAACAACATTTCCAACTCACATAACTAAAACAGTCGAGTTTCACTGAATAAACTAACATTCGAACCATAAATTCAATTACCTACTTTCCTGAACATGGACCAGTAATAGTTAGAGTTCATACGGCGAAGCAAACAATCCATTAATCCAATCATATTTGAAACAACAAATAATTACTGTGGTGTTTTCAAACACGTAAACATTAAGCATGCATTCTTTCATGGAGCCAGTCCTCAATCAAACACCCCAGCTTAGATAAAGAAAACTTACACACTTCTAAACAGATAGCAAAAATCCATATTGGATTTACAACATGGAAACAAGAATAATGAAGCAGATTTCATCCAGGATCCAAATACAACCCAGAATCCCCAAAACAACATAAAACCCTTAACATTGTTACCAGCCAAGCCGAATGTGCATACATATCTGAACAGAGTTGTTCTAATGAAAACATTTAAAGGAAAGAAATATTTTTAATAGATAGGGCCTATCATGCCTGATAGTTTAGCTAAAAATTCGAAGAAGACCTCTGAATGCGCTCACACCTTCTCTTCTTCTTCCATGAAAGATTAAACAACAAAATATTGTTACCTCTATGCCTTATATACATCCCCTGATAGAGAAGTAAATTTTAAAATCTCAAAATTGCCATGCAACGAAGAGTAGACGGCTGGTTCGAAGAACCTGTGCTCATGCAGAGCAAAAAATTGAATGCATGAAAAACAAAACAACCAAGCAAAATTTAGCTTACATGCCTTCCCAAGCAATCCATGCTCGAGGCCCTATACACATTAATTGCAATTATTTTTATTCTCCCACCTATTTTCCATTTCCACCGATTTACGCCAAAGTTGGTGAATGCTAAAATAAAATTAAAAAAGTTCTCATTCTTAGAGATACTTGCCACGTAAGACCCTCTTAACAAATTTAACCTCCGCTAAACCTGGCAGCACTCCCTGTCCTTCATCCTTATCCCTTCCTTAAATGCCATGGAAACCATCACCCAAGACTTGCGACCCTCCTTAGGTCTCCCTTCATAGCATTAGTTTAGGATAGGTTAGCGACTAAGGTTAGATCATAGGTAGACTTAGTCTTATTTCCATACGATATAACATTAGTCACCCTCCTTAAGAGTATTAAGCACATAGTTTAGGACTAGGTTAGATTAACTAACCTTGCTACATTAGGTTATAGTTTAGGTTAAAACTAATAACCTTACTGATTCTATTCTAGGCCCCCTAGATAGGACTAATCAGTAATAGAGTTCAAACAGGATAAAACATTCCTAGATCAGATTCCATTTAGCATCAAGTAAATTAAGCTTTAAATATAAAACATACACATCTTACCTGGCTTAAGGTCCAGGTCCTTCCCGATACTATGATAACTAGAACCAGATTCTGATTACCATGATCAGCCAGAGTTAACCTCCGGAATTGAACATTCAAAGCTCAGTTAGACTTAGTAACTCTCGAAATGTCAAGACAATTTGTTCATCCTAAATAAAATTAAAACATTCCTTGGATCAATGCAACTGATCCAAGGTTGAGTCATAAAGGTGGATAAATCCACAATCTTCAAGAAATCGATTGTACTCAAATGCAAAGGATGAAAGAAACAAAAGAGTCCAAGCATATTCGCTCTCGATCAAAGATCTTAACAATGAGAAAGATATAATCCAAATCAAGAATGACTTCCCAAAACCAAAGGAACATGTCCTTATAAAGGAGAAATCATATATCCGAAAAATTAATATCATAATTGCATAAAGAAAATTTGAAATCTTACTCTTTATTCTTGCTACATTCATAGGAAGTATTACATCCATTTAAATAGCATATGTTGTTCCTATATTTAAGGAGATATAATCTCTACACATAACTCCTAAAACAACTCCATGCTATTTTACGTGAGATTTTGTTTTCTCACAAAACTAATATTGTTAATGATTTGTTTACTCAACAACTCATAACAATATTTTTTTTTATTATTGGCAAATAGTTTTTTGAAAGGGACTATACCCTTGTACAGCAAGGCTCAGAAGCCAGAATAGGAAAATAAAGCTCGAAAAAAAGGATCAACATCCTGATAAAACAATAAGGACCAAGTGCAGAACGCAGTCTGCAAAGAAACAACCAGCAGCAACACAACAACAAATAAACACCTGCTGGACAGTGATCAAACAGCAAACACGCAGTGGTCCGGCCACAAAAATGATAACAATGTACTCCGGCCGACCACTAACGGAGAAAACATCCAGACGATCATCACAAAAGAGCCCAACAAAAACTGTCAAGGAAGGAACCAGCAAAAGCAAACCAGCTGCAACAAAACAACAACACAGCTGCCTAGCAACTGCGTAGCAGGCCATATGCCAAAATGTAGCAATAATAGCGCCCAAAAAGACAAGAATCAAATCTTGTCCGATATGGTGGGGGATTTAGATTTGGCATTACCCTTCTTTTTCCGATCCACCACTGTCCATTCCTGATTTCCCACATCCACTACAGTCGGAAAAACTGCAATAGGTTTGATGGGGGAGTGACCCAAATGGGAGGTCGGAATATCTTTAAACACTGAATCAGCAACCTGTAAAGAATAATCTGGAGGCTTCTCTGTATTGGTCTGTGAATCAACCATGATGGGTGAGTTAGCTTGCAGGGGGGCACTCGATTCCTTAGCCGGATCTGAGTCGATTGTAAGATGTTCAGGTAGAGAATCCCTCCACCAGGCTGTTTTGGTCTTACGTTTGGAGTGTTCACAGTCATCTGAAACATGACCAGTTTGGAAACAACGCCTACATCTGAAGGCAAGTCTCTCATAGTCTATCCTCTGCACCCAGAGCCTGGCTCCAATCTGTAGATTGATTTCTGCTGGTAAACATTTGGAGGTATCGAGATCAACCAGGATTCGAGCATAAGTAGTATGGGTTTGAATGGAGGTCTTATCATCGACTGCTACACATGAGCCTAAAGTATCCCCTATAGCAATGAGACAAGATCTGTTCCAAAGCTGCAATGGGAGTCCTGGTAGACGAACCCAAATCGGGTAGGTATCAAAAGACTCCTTTAATGGGTCGAAAGATGGATACCATGGTTTGGACATAAGCCCATGTTCCCCCCAAACCCAATGTTGACTAAAAATTAAATCCCTATCTTCAGGGGTTTCAAAGACAGCAATGAAGTAAGCTTTAGCACAAGGATAAAGCTCAATCTTACCTTGTATTTTTTCTCTCCATCTCTGGGCTATCCAGTCATGAAGCTGAGAAAGCTTAGGCCAAAATTTGTGAAATCTGCATATGAGCCCCAGTTGGGAGAGATTTTCCTCCTCCTTAAGAACCTTTAGAAGTAAATCCTCTTCGATTTTCAGCGTCGGGACCTCCTGGGAGGGTTTTAAGAGCTCATTTCTGACATTCTCCTTCTGTTTGGAGACCGCTGAAGCATAAGATCCGGACCTATTGTTGCTGTTTAGTTTGTCCTGGTTCTGGCTTACCCCTGTACCTCTTCCTCCATCACCAGATCCACTCTTAGTCTCTTGCAACCTGCAGTTACCAGTATTGAGTTTTAAAGGAGATAATGAATCTTTGACTGAACCATCTTTACCTGTCCCATGAGTGAACACCCCTGTTTTGATATGGGGGTCTTGGTTAGTATTGAAAGCCATACCAATCCATGAGATTGGTGCTTTATTTTCCTCTACATTTTTGCATCCGCCTCCCACAGATACCACTGGTTTCTCGCCGCCATTAATAGGGACCTCATTTCGAATTTCTGAGAGGGGCGAACCTCTGGCAATGCTCGTGCCTCCTCGAACCCTTTTTTTAGATGAAGCCCGCGTAGAAACCATGGAATAGCCGCAGAGCAGAGCACGCGAGCAATCTCGGCAGCGATCGCGGCAGCCGCGGAGCAATCGCGGAGCAGACGCTAAGCAATCTCGGAGCAGCCGCGGAGAGCGAGACGCGAGCAGCGCGAGAGGAGCGGCGCGGAGCGATACACGGAGCGGGGGAAAACGGATTCAAAATAGTTGATTTGTGATGTATGTTGTTTTGGAATGAATTACATTTACAATAATGTAATTAATTATTACAACACATATTATATTATCCTAGATAATATAATCACTTACATAATATTCTATGTTCACACTACAACATAGATATTCCTAACATTCGCCCCCTTAGTGTGAACATGGGGTAAGAGCTCCTGGAAACATCAAACTTGTCGAGTAGCCATTGCTACTGGATCTTGCTGCTAATGATCATCCTTGTCGTATGAACATCTTCATCGACTGATCACCTTCCAACGAAGTACCTTCCACCGAAGTATGGCAGTCAGAGGACCGTACGTAGATGATTTGCCCCTGTAAGCTGAGTCAAGCAGTTTGCTTCTTCCACACCAAATAGACACTCAGGAACTGTTGTTAGTCTATGTGAACACATTAAAATCAAAACATGAAACTAGTTTCACCCCCTTGTGTATAAACACACCACATAACTGAAATAAAATATCACCACATCTGTCTACGACCCCATCGTTGGTGAATGACGAGAGGACGCTGATTTTCCTCCTTCCTCCAACAAGAAAAGAGTCTACCATAGGAAATCCTCATCACTAGGACATGAAAGTTCTTCATCAGTTGAGTAGACTTCCCAATCAGTTTCTACTTCAGCTAGAAGGGCTTTCTGATCTATCTTGTCATCAAGAAGATCCTGAGCTCTCTTTTACAATTCAGTATTACATGCCCAATCTCATTATAATAAAAGCATTTTATTTTTCCATGTGAAGGAACCTTCTTTGGTTTATGTTTTTCCTTCTTAGATGAGGAGCTAGGTTTGTTTCCTACATATAGTACTTCTTCATGTTCTTCATGACTGCTTTGTTCTAACAATGTAGAAATCACTCCTTCTAGACTAATAGTAATTTTACTCAAAGTAAATACAATATTTGAGTAACTCTTAGGCATGCTATTAAGAAGAATAGCTTTAGCATCATCATCTTTTACATGTTCTTTAATTCCAGCTAGTTGATTTAGCAAAGAACAAAACTTACTTATATGATCTGCCATTTTTGAGTTCTCTTCCATTTTCAACCCGTACAAGCATTGCTTCAGTGTAGTCTTTGCCATTTCAGCTTCAGAACCAAACAATTTGTTAAGAGACTCCCAAATTTCTTTTGCAGATTTTGTGAAATCCACATGATGTAGATAGGCTTTTGATAAGCCCAGACCAATGGTACCCAATGCTCTTTGATCTTTTACATTCCACTTTGCCAATTCATTTCCTCCAGTGGGTGGAGTTGAATTATACTTCACCACATCCCATAGATCCTTTTCTATTAAATGTAATTGCATCTGTAGTTGCCATGTATGGAAATCTTGTCCTTCAAACTTTTCAATCAGATTTAGTTTCTCCATTATTTTGTACAATACTGATAAAAAAATACAAAATTGAATCAAGTACTTTAAAATTTTATATTGAATACCTTTTAACCTCCAAGTAAGTCAAGAACTTGTATTAACAATTCAACATTATTGAAAATTGGAGAAAACTTTCAGTAGAAGAATTGATGTGCTTAATTTGATAGCTGCATAGTAAAATCCATATTTCTTCCAAACTACGTACTGAGTTCTACTGAAATTTCTTCTGTAGTTTCTTGACCAGCACATGATTCTGCACGCAAAATTATAGAAAAACCCACATCTGGAAACAAAAACTATGATATATTATTTGAGACGGATTTGATCATGAAAGAACTGAAATTTATTTAATCAAACCTGCTCTGTTACCAAATGAAAAATTAATATCATAATTGCATAAAGAAAATTTGAAATCTTACTCTTTATTCTTGCTACATTCATAGGAAGTATTACATCCATTTAAATAGGATATGTTGTTCCTATATTTAAGGAGATATAATCTCCATAAATATCTCCACACATAACTCCTAAAACAACTCCATGCTATTTTACATGAGATTTTGTTTTCTCACAAAACTAATATTGTTAATGATTTGTTTACTCAACAACTCATAATAATATTTACTCACCCACTCATAATTACATTTACAATAATGTAATTAATTATTACAACACATATTATATTATCCTAGATAATATAATCACTTACATAATATTCTATGTTCACACTATAACATAGATATTCCTAACATTCACCCCCTTAGTGTGAACATGGGGTAAGAGCTCCTGGAAACATCAAACTTGTCGGAGTAGCCATTGCTACTGGATCTTGCTATCTGGATCTTGCTGCTAATGATCATCCTTGTCGTATGAACATCTTCATCGACTGATCACCTTCCAACGAAGTACCTTCCACCGAAGTATGGCAGTCAAAGGACCGTACGATAGTCAGAGGACCATACGTAGATTATTTTCCCCTGTAAGTTGAGTCAAGCAGTTTGCTTCTTCCACACCAAATAGACACTCAAGAACTGTTGTTAGTCTATGTGAACACATTAAAATCAAAACATGAAACTAGTTTCACCCCCTTGTGTATAAACACACCACATAACTGAAATAAAATATCACCACATCTGTCTATGACCCCATCATTGGTGAATGACGAGAGGATGCTGATTTTCCTCCTTCCTCCATTGCCTCCTTCCTCCAACAAGAAAAGAGTCTACCATAGAAAATCCTCATCACTAGGACATGAAAGTTCTTCATCAGTTGAGTAGACTTCCCAATCAGTTTCTACTTCAGCTAGAAGGGCTTTCTAATCTATCTTGTCATCAAGAAGATCCTGAGCTCTCTTTTTACAGTTCAGTATTACATGCCCAATCTCATTACAATAAAAGTATTTTATTTTTCCATGTGAAGGAACCTTCTTTGGTTTATGTTTTTCCTTCTTAGATGAGGAGCTAGGTTTGTTTCCTACATATAGTACTTCTTCATGTTCTTCATGACTGCTTTGTTCTAACAATGTAGAAATCACTCCTTCTAGACTAATAGTAATTTTACTCAAAGTAAATACAATATTTGAGTAACTCTTAGGCATGCTATTAAGAAAAATAACTTTAGCATCATCATCTTTTACATGTTCTTTAATTCTAGCTAGTTGATTTAGCAAAGAATAAAACTTACTTATATGATCTCGCCATTTTTGAGTTGTCTTCCATTTTTAACCCGTACATGCGTTGCTTCATGTAGCCTTTGCCATTTCAGCCTTCTTGAAACCAAACAATTTGTTAAGAGACTCCAAAATTTCTCATTGCAGATTTTGTGAAATCCACATGATGTAGATAGGCTTTTGATAAGCCTAGACCAATGGTACCCAATGCTCTCTCGATGTTTTGCATTCCACTTTTCCAATTCATTTCCTCCAGTGGGTGGAGTTGAATTATACTTCACCACATCACATAGATCTTTTTCTATTAAATGTAATTGCATCTGTAGTTGCCATGTATGGAAATCTTGTCCTTCAAACTTTTCAATCAGATTTAGTTTCTCCATTATTTTGTACAATACTGATAAAAAAATACAAAATTGAATCAAATACTTTAAAATTTTATATTGAATAAATTTTAACCTCTAAGCAAGTCAAGAACTTGTATTAACAATTCAACATTATTGAAAATTGGAGAAAACTTTCAGTAGAAGAATTGATGTGCTTAATTTGATAGCTGTATAGTAAAATCCATATTTCTTCCAAACTACGTTCTGGGTTCTACTGAAATTTCTTCTGTAGTTTCTTGACCAGCACATGATTTTACACACAAAATTATAGAAAAACCCACATCTGGAAACGAAAACTATGATATATTCTTTGAGACGGATTTGATCATGAAAGCACTGAAATTTCTTGCATCAAACCTGCTCTGTTACCAAATGAAAAATTAATATCATAATTGCATAAAGAAAATTTGAAATCTTACTCTTTATTCTTGCTACATTCATAGGAAGTATTACATCCATTTAAATAGGAGATGTTGTTCCTATATTTAAGGAGATATAATCTCCATAAATATCTCCACACATAACTCCTAAAACAACTCCATGCTATTTTACGTGAGATTTTGTTTTCTCACAAAACTAATATTGTTAATGATTTGTTTACTCAACAACTCATAACAATATTTACTCACCCACTCATAATTACATTTACAATAATGTAATTAATTATTACAACACATATTATATTATCCTAGATAATATAATCACTTACATAATATTCTATGTTCACACTACAACATAGATATTCCTAACATTCGCCCCCTTAGTGTGAACATGGGGTAAGAGCTCCTGGAAACATCAAACTTGTCGAGTAGCCATTGCTACTGGATCTTGCTATCTGGATCTTGCTGCTAATGATCATCCTTGTCATATGAACATCTTCATTGACTGATCACCTTCCAACAAAGTACCTTCCACCGAAGTATGGTAGTCAGAGGACCGCATTTATAGTCATAGGACCGTGCACGTAGATGATTTGTCCCCGTAAGCTGAGTCAAGCAGTTTTCTTCTTCCACACCAAATAGACACTCAGGAACTGTTGTTAGTCTATGTGAACACATTAAAATCAAAACATGAAACTAGTTTCACCCCCTTATGTATAAACACACCACATAACTGAAATAAAATATCACCACATCTATCTGCGACCCCATCGTTGGTGAATGATGAGAGGACGCTGATTTTCCTCCTTCCTCTATTGCCTCCTTCCTCTAACAAGAAAAGAGTCTACCATAGGAAATCCTCATCACTAGGACATGAAAGTTCTTCATCAGTTGAGTAGACTTCCCAATCAGTTTCTACTTCAGCTAGAAGGGCTTTCTAATCTATCTTGTCATCAAGAAGATCCTGAGCTCTCTTTTACGCCTCGGATTACACGCCCAATCTCATTATAATAAAAGAATTTTATTTTTCCATGTGAAGGAACCTTCTTTGGTTTATGTTTTTCCTTCTTAGATGAGGAGCTAGGTTTGTTTCCTACATATAGTACTTCTTCATGTTTTTCATGACTTGCTTTGTTCTAACAATGTAGAAATCACTCCTTCTAGACTAATAGTAATTTTACTCAAAGTAAATACAATATTTGAGTAACTCTTAGGCATGCTATTAAGAAGAATAGCTTTAGCATCATCATCTTTTACATGTTCTTTAATTCCAGCTAGTTGATTTAGCAAAGAACGAAACTTACCTATATGATCTGCCATTTTTGAGTTCTCTTCCATTTTCAACCCGTACAAGCATTGCTTTCATGTAGTCTTTGCCATTTCAACTTCGAACCAAACAATTTGTTAAGAGACTCCCAAATTTCTTTTGTAGATTTTGTGAAATCCACATGATGTAGATAGGATTTTGATAAGCCCAGACCAATAGTACCCAATGCTCTTTGATCTTTTGCATTCCAATTTGCCAATTCATTTCCTCCAAGTGGGTGGAGTTGAATTATACTTCACCACATCCCATAGATCCTTTTCTATTAAATGTAATTGCATTTGTAGTTGCCATGTATGGAAATCTTGTCCTTCAAACTTTTCAATCAGATTTAGTTTCTCCATTATTTTGTACAATACTGATAAAAAAATACAAAATTGAACCAATTACTTTAAAATTTATATTGAATACCTTTTAACCTCCAAGCAAGTCAAGAACTTGTATTAACAATTCAACATTATTGAAAATTGGAGAAAACTTTCAAAGAGAAGAATTGATGTGCTTAATTTGATAACTTCATAGTAAAATCCATATTTCTTCCAAAACACGTTCTAGGTTCTCGCTGAAATTTCTTCCGTACTTTCTTGACCAAAGACGTTATTCTCGCACGCAAAATTATAGAAAAACCCACATCCGGAAACGAAAACTATGATATATTATTTGAGACGGATTTGATCATGAAAGCACTTGAAATTTCTTGCATCAAACCTACTCAGTTACCAAATGAAAAATTAATATCATAATTGCATAAAGAAAATTTTAAATCTTACTCTTTATTCTTACTACATTCATAGGAAGTATTAAATCCATTTAAATAAGAGATGTTGTTCCTATATTTAAGGAGATATAATCTCCATAAATATCTCCACACATAACTCCTAAAACAACTCCATGCTATTTTATGTGAGATTTTGTTTTCTCACAAAAATAATATTGTTAATGATTTGTTTACTCAATAACTCATAACAATATTTACTCACCCACTCATAATTACATTTATAATAATGTAATTAATTATTACAACACATATTATATTATCCTAGATAATATAATCACTTACATAATATTCTATGTTCGTACTACAACATAGATATTCCTAACAATATCAACACTTGAATGCTCGGAGAAAGTAACAACAATTCAAGGTGCTACATGATTCCCTCCTAAAAGATTCATCATCCTGATGATTACATCCTTTTATTATCTTTTGGTCAATCAATTATTTGACTCACTGAACAAATTAACTATTTCAAACTTGAATAGTTTTAGAAATCAGTATCATGTTACTATTTATTCAACCTGAATAAATGTTTTCCCCAAAACTAGCTTACATAATGACATGTAAAAGATAAATTCATAATAATAATTTTTTTATCAGTCAACAGATTCAATTTTGTTCAAAAAGAAAGGGAAAAGTAGTTTTCATCTCTTCTAGATTTTCCCAAGTTGCACTTTCTTTGTTAAACTGGTCCCACTTTGACCTTACCTTGTTGTATTTCACAATTTCTCAAATGCAATTGGTGAGTTGGAAGCACTCAAGTGGGTTTAACCACGATTATTCCTGGTCTTGGACTTACAAGGAATTCCAATTTAACACATGTGACAAATTTGAAACGTATTTCTTAAGCAAAGAAATATGGAAAACATCATGCATTTGTGACAAAGCAGGTGGTAATGCTAATTGGTAAGCTATGGGATTGATTACTTCGACAATTTCGAAAGGTCCCACAAAATGAGGTGATAACTTGGTAGCCTTGCCAAAAGTTATAGAACTCTTTCTTGGTTTAACACAAAGAAAAACCTTTTCACCAAGTTCAAATTTTCGGTCAACCCGCTTTAAGTCAGCATAACTCTTCTGCCTATCTATTGCTTCCTTCAATCGTTCACGAATCATTTTAACTTTTGTTCCATTTTAGTAAGGATTTCAGGCCCAATTACCTCTCTATCCTCAATGTTATCCCAACTAACAGGGGTTCTACATTTTCTTCCATAAAGTGCCTCGAAAGGTGCCATTTTAAGAGAAGAGTGATATGTGTTGTTGTATGCAAATTCAACTAATGGGAGATACTCTTCCCATTTATACTGTTGATCCATGCAATACATTCGTAACATATCTTCTAACACCTGATTTACTCTCTCAGTTTGTCCATCTGTTTCCGGATGATACGCAAAACTGAAGTTTAGTTTAGTTCCAAGAGCTGCATTAAGCGTTTGCCAAAATCTTGATGTCATTCTAGGATCCCTGTCTGATATTATTAATTTTGGTACTCCATGCAATCTGAAAATTTTGTGCACAAATCTTTTAGCTAACATAGGAGAATCATCCTTTAGATTTCCAGCAATGAAATGAGCTACCTTCGTTAGTTTATCAACAACTACCAAGATAACATCATGTTTATTTCTCGACATAGGTAGCCCTTATACAAAGTCCATGCTTATTACTTGCCATTTGTACTGCGGTACGCTATGCGGCTATAATAAACCAAAGAGGGTGCATGTGCTCTACCTTCACCCGCTAACATTCAAGACAATGAGTCATAACATTAATAACATCCTTTTTCATTCCTCTCCAGAAATATTGCTATTTTAGGTCGGAAAGCATTTTAGTAATACCCGGGTGTCCAGAAAAGGGTGAATTATGAAATTCAACTAACAATTTCCTTCTCAAATCATTTAGAAAAGGTACGTATACTCTGTTTTCATAACGTAAGATTCCTTCATTATCAAAATGAAAACCTTTCTACCTTTCATCTTTTGGATCCAGAGTAGTCTTGCTTTTACTTCTTTGAAAGTATATATCAGATTCTAATGCACTTTTCACCTCATCTTTAAACTAAGTTCTTAATGTTATAAGAGTAGAAATGTGCTTCATATGACTTAGAGCATCTGCTACTCTATTCTCTTTTCCTTTTATGTAACTAATATCAAAATCATATTGAGACAGAAAATCTAACCACCTTCATTGTCTTGCATTTAGATTAGGCTGAGTGAAAATATATTTCAGCCCTAGATGATCAGTTTTCAACTCAAAAGGTTTCCCAAGTAAATAGTGTCTCCAAACTTGAAGTGCATGAACAATGGCAGAAAGCTCTAAATCATGAGGGGCATAATTCAGCTCATGTAACTTAAGTTTTCTACTTTCATATGCTATGACATGATCATTTTGTAACAAAACACCTCCAAGGCCTTCCCCAGAAGCATCCGTTACAACAGTAAAGTCTCCATTAGGGTCAGGTATAGCTAAAATAGGTGCTGAAGTCAACTGAATTTTTAAAATTTTAAAAGTAGATTCACACTTATCATCCCAAGAAAATTTCTTATCCTTTTTCTGCAATGAAGTTATCGGTGCAACCACTTTAGAAAAATCTTTAACAAATTTTCTATAATAACCAGCAAGGCCCATGAAGCTTCTTACTTCATGTACATTCTTTGGTGCAGGCCACTCGGTTATTGCCACTATTTTAGAAGGATCTATAGCAATTCCTTCTTTACTAATGACATGACCCAAATAATGAACTTCGGTATCAAAGAAAGAACATTTGGATAACTTACCGAATAACCTTCTTTTTCTCAAAATTTCCAAGACTACTTTCAAATGTTCATTATGCTCCCCGACACTTTTAGAATATATGAGAATATCATCCAAGAATATAAGCACAAACTTGTCCAAATATTCTTGAAATATATTATTCATTAAGTTCATAAAAGTTATGCGGTGCATTAGTTAATCCAAAGGGTAAAACCATGAATTCATAATGTCCGTACCTTGTTTAGAAAGTTGTTTTATGAATATCTTCTTCTTTAATCCTTAATTGATGATACCCAGATCGAAGATATATCTTGGAATAAACCGATGCTCCATGCATCTAATCAAATAAATCATCAATTCTAGGAAGTGGGTATCTATTCTTGATTGTTGCCTTGTTTAACATCCGATAATCAATACACAATCTAAGTGTTCCATCTTTCTTTTTCACAAATATCACTGGTGCTCCCCAAGGTGAAACACTTGGTCTAATCAAACCTTTAGACAAAATTTCTTGCAATTGAGCCTTAAGCTCAACTAACTTTGTAGTAGTCATCCGATAAGGTGCTTTAGAAATAGGCTCCGTCCCTGGTTTGATTTCAATGGTGAAGTCAAATTCTCTTTTGGGTGGTAAACCTGGTAATTCCTCCAGAAATACGTCCTTGAAACTCTATAATAGTGGGTATCGTTTCATGAAATCACCCTCTTCTTCTACAGATTTAGATATTTTTACTGCACATAAGGTACATCCTTTATTTTTAGGATTTTTAATTTGCATAGCGACAGCTTTCTAACTAAAATTTCCCATTTTACACCTTGAATCTCTACTATTTTCTCGCATATCATCTAAACATCTTATATATTTTCCAAAGAAATCCACTTTTGCTTTATGATCCACTAACCAATTAACACCGATGACAATGTCATAGGATCCCAAGGGTGCAACATAGAGATCAACTTCCGTGGAAAAGTTAGGTAAGTCAAGGACTGCCCCAAAAAGAAACATACTAACTATATGAACAAAGTTATTACCATACTATACACTCCAATATTTATCCATTTTTCCATCTTTTATTTTAAGTTTAGAAGCAAGTTTACTAGAAATAAAACATTTAGTAGCTCCTATATCAAAAAGAATAGTTATAGGTATGCCAAATAACTTACACCAAAGGTAGGGTCATGATAAATATCACGGACATAGGTGAGGTAAGGTCATTGGGTCAATCAACATAGGTAATGCCATAAGGTATAGCGAGAATATTGGTTCAAAGGTCACAAAGAGTGTTCCGGGTCCAAGTAGAGAGGTCATAGCATGGGTAAGGCTGAGTAGGGGTGAAATAAGGATGCTTCAACAAAGGACGCGGTGAGGTTAAAGAAGGTGGAGGGCCGAAGTGAAGGTAAAGTTGTCCGTAGGTGTAGGGAAGGAAAAAGAAAGGGGAGGTAAGGAAAAGTAGGTGAATGTGAGGGCAATGAGTATGCATGGTAACTGACATCGGTCAATATGAACTAATGACAAAGTAGGGGAACCAATGGTGGTTATCTAGGGCATCGACCGGCCTTAGTCAAGGGTCGATCAAGTTGGTTGAGTTAGGTAGGGTATAAAAAGTGGAAAACCCACGTTTTAAAATTCATTTGTGCATTATGAAGGAGAAGAAGAGGACAAAAAGAGAGAAAAGAGGAAGAATTCAAAAGAGTATGATAGAGAGATTGGTCGGTGATCCATGTAGGTGAGATTGAGTGGGCAAGAGAGGTGGGGCCACAAAATCAGATCAAGCAAGGTGATTGGTGGAGAAAATTGGAGGTCATTTGAGGATGGTGGATGCCAGAGAGGGATCGGGAGGAGTGGCACGAAGGCTAGAGGTTCCACCACGATGACGGCAGAGTGGGATCAGGTAGGAGTTAAACCTTTGTTATTAATTTGTGAGTTAATTTGGTAAAAATATGAAAAATGTGAAAAATGGGGGTTTGGGGGAAAGAATTTCAAAACGGGAAAAATAGAGGGCAATGGGAATGAGGAAGGGTAGGGGTAGAGAAAAAGGGTAATGTAGGAACAATGAGGGGTGTAAGGAGGGACTTGGGTGGGTAGAATGATTAGGAAGTGAAAAAAATAGGGTTGGGAAGGTGGGGAGGGTGGCAGACGGTGGCCGACATCGGTCCGACTTGTGGCCGACGTCGGTGGGAAGTGACCAAAGGTGTCGGTCCAAAGGGAGACCGTGGTTGGTCTGAGGATAACCGGGGTCGGTTAATCCTAAGTGTAAATTGGGATAAAAAAGGGAAGAGAGTAAGGGTAGGGTGGGAAAGAAGTTAGGTGAGAGGGGAAGGGTTTAGGGTGAGAAATTGGGGTAAGTGGGTAAGGGTTGAGGGTGGTTTCGGGTGAGGGTAGGGTAGATAGTTTCTGTGCATGGGTGGGTAGGTGTGGGTGAGGGTTAGGGTAGATAGGTAGGGTAGATGGGTTTGGGTAGGTAGGTTCGGGTGGATGGGTTTGGGTAGGTTTGGGTGAGCGACAAGGCCAATGGGATGGGGGTGGGGAAAGAGAATAGGTCGGGATGTGGGGTAAAAATTAGGTAAGTTGGGAAGGTGGACTAATATACTACTTGTGTGGGATGCAGACTGAGACGAGCTATGGATGAGGGCTCAAGTGCCACCCTTGTTATTGAGAGTACATGTGAGCATGACACGAGACAGTGCAGTGGTAGCATGTTACGAGAGGTGGGATTGGTAGGCGTATGGTGCTACCATCATGTAGTCCGGGAGGCGAGTCTTATGGTTGCCCTCATCGATAGATGGGACTCGGCAACCAACACCTTCCATTTGCCGACGGGTGAGATGACGATCACCCTAGAGGACATCTACAGGATCCTGTGGTTACCCATATTAGGGGCCCATGTGTATTATATCCTTTTAGAGGTGTCGAGGAGTTATTGGCACCCATTTTTTGTGAGGGTGTACCAGACTGACATTCTATAATGCTAGCATGAGCTATGGAGAGATGTATAGAGCTCATATCTAGAGGAGATGAGGTTAGTGGTACTTGTGATGGAGGCAAAGGTGTCTGCTTTGCACTACTAGATACGAGAGGAGGGAGATTCCCGAGGTCACCGATGGGAGTCCTCCATCACATGATGATAAATCATACACAGCTTCGCATGGGCACGTACATTGTTAACACAGGTGTATAGAGAGCTATGGGCCTATGGGTGATCAAGCGGAGGTTCAACATCTGCTACTTCGTACTACTACACATTACTTTGGGCGTATGAGCACATTGTTTATGTTCAACTAGTGGGGATGCCCTAGGTAGAAGCATTCCCATAGAGATTTTTGAGAGTGGGGTACAGGTAGTGGGTACCGCCATGGGAGATACCCAAGGTTCCGTAGCTACGCATGATGTAGCTTATTACAGGAGGTTCACGGAGGGGTTGTCCGGGGTGGACATCATTTGGAGGCCGTATGTGGGCTTCCCTTCATACAGACAGATGGCCATGGAGCTAGCTGGGCTACAAATACATCTGTGGATAGAGGGGAGGAGAGTGGGAGAGCATGAGCGGATACCTGTAGAGCGGGTTAGATGCCAGTTTGGATTAGTCCAAGGTGTACCACCTCCGTTCTGTAGTACAAGAGAGATGATGTGGAGAGACCTATGTCTCCACCATGACCCACAAAGTCTTGAACCGGATAGGAGGAGCAGCTTGTAGATACTCGGATTGATAATGCTCAGGGGTTACGGATGGGTATAGGAAGTGGTGGCCAACAGATAGCTGAGAGTTGTCACCAACGAGGCCGGGGCAGCTAGACTTAAGAACCATCACAATTCGAGAGATGACCTACGGGGTAGGTGGCTACTTTGGTGATGTAGTCGGGATCATGCAAGGGTAGCTTGCAGTTCATAGGCATAGGTTACCACATTTCGTGCCTAGATAGTGACACTTTGGAGGGTTAGTAAGGGAAGAGACAGTACTGCACAAGCGGAGTTTGGGGGAGATGGAGATGGAGAGGAGGTAGGTGGAGATGGAGGGGAGATAACCACTCTATAGGCACATGTGCAGGATTTATAGGGACAATTGAGCACGGGGAAGGTTACGGGTCTCGCAAGGCCAAATTACAAGATGCACAGACACATATTACTACCTGCGCAGCCCAAATATAGCACAAGCCCTGTAGGGCTGACTTAGGCTCTAGAACCAAGACAGGCTCAATACAGTTCATGGATAGGGTCCCATTGTACAGGTACCCATGTAGGTAGCGGGACCCATGGCACCTCCACAGATAGTGCCCATGGCCAGGTTCAGAGATGCCCTAGGAGAGGCACGGTATTACTAGGATCATTTGTTAGTTTGTCGGGCTAGATGTGCCCTCCTATGCCAAGTATAGAGCACAATAGGCCTCCAGTGAGAGGACTAGATCCCACACTCATAGTGTGGAGAGTACAGGGGCCGATGAGCCCAGGGACAGGGTCATGGTGAGGTCACTAGTGTGTAGAGGCCAGCTCCAGGTGAGGGGCCATCAACAGGAGGTGAGGTAGGTGTAGGCCCCGTAAAAGTGCAGCGAGAGGGTGGGGAGAGAGATAATGACTGCTGTGGGGACTTGCGTGCAAGTCATTTTTGTATGTATTATATATGAGACTAGCTGCGCATGCCGAAGATATTTTGTAGTGATTATTGTGTTGTACATGATACCAGCCTACATGACGAAGATTTTTGTATTGATTCATTCATGTGTTTTGTATATATGAGACCAGCCTACGTGTCGATGATAGTTTGTATTGTATATCGGCTTGCACATTCTCGACATTTTTGAGATGATAGCCATGATGAGACAGTATGTATATTGAGATACACATTTATTGATTTATATGATGAGATTCATGGTATTTGATGATGTGTTTATGTGTTTATGAGATATTTGATTTATGGCTTGTGTTAGATAAGATGTGGATTTATTACTTTGTATTAGATGAGATATGAGTTTTTGGCTTGATATGGGTGGAAATTAGGTGAGTTAGGCATGATGGATTCAGGTCGGTTTAGGCATGGATCGAGTTAGGTTTGTTAGGTATGGTTGAGTCGGGTTGGTGTAGGTATGGATTAAGTCAGGTTGTTAGGCATGGATTGAATCAAAGTTGGTTTAGGCATGGTGGAGTCAAAGTTAGTTTAGGCATGGATTGAGTAAGGTTGGTTTAGGCATGGATTGAGTCAGGTTGATTTAGGCATGGATTGAGTCAGGTTGGTTTAGGCATGGATGTTCATTTTGGTATTTTGATAACAAAACGACAATGTAAATGCATGAGATGGTGTAAAATGTGGAAAATGCTCGTTATGTATGAAAATGTGAAATAATATAAGTGGTAAAAGTTATGTGGTAAATGGTTTAGATGTCAAGATTTTTGATATGAACAAGAAATTAGGTAAAAAAGGGGGGCAAATGGTTAGGGTAAAGAGTGGTGAGCTAACCTTATAGGGCCCAGTGCCCTTAAAGTGTTGCCTACATAGTCCTAGCGAAAAGGGACCTTAGACTAATGTAGTTTTACCATAAGCTAGGAAAGAATATGAGAAGATAGAAGAATAGGTAGTGATGTTGATAGTTAGGTTGGATTTGAGGTCATAAGTATGATGAGGTCAAGGTTGATTAGGTGAGGTAGAATATAGGTAGATATGTATTGGTAATTTTAGGTCGATAGGTAGTGTTGATTCCAAGTCATAGGTATAATTAGGTTGAGGGAATTGATGTTGGCGTTGAGAATAGGTAGATAGGTAAAGGTGAGTTTAGGTTGATTGAGGTGGGAGAAGAAAATCTCAAAAGATAGGTGTCAAGTCTCTAGTCCTATATAAGAAGATCAAAAGGTATTGAAGAAGAGAAAAGATAAGAAGGGGCAATAAATCCACCGATTGGAAAGGATCAAAACGTATGAAACACATCTATAGATAGGCTAATGAATGTAATACCCCAAAGATATTACATGATTGATAATTCTAAGAGTGACGAATAGTCACATGATCACCAAATGTCATAGGTTCAGCAAGTCCCTTGAGGTATGAAGTGAAAAGACAACGGGTATGGAGGTGCAGGTAATTACGTCATAAAATGGGAAGTAGAATGCCTTGGGCAATAGAGCCAAGATCACAATAGGCAAGTCCATGAAAAAAAAAGCTTATTTTTATTTTTCTTTTCTTTTTGACTTTGTAGATAGACTGATCGATGCGGGAAGTCTATATGGGAGGAATATATGTCTCCTTGAGGTCTTCGTGAAGCTGATCGATGTGGGAAGCTTCTGAATTTTGATTTTTGAGAAAATAGTCCTCTTTTTGGAAAGACTATGTAGAGAGTTGTGAGCTTTTTATAGTTGTCCTTCAAGGGAGCAGTCTACTCATAGCAACAATTAAAGGTGGAAGATTTCCTTTTGAGGGATTCATCTTTTATATTGGAAGTTTGACTCAAGGATTTGATCCCTTATTTTGGAAGATGTCCTTTTGAGGGATTCATATTTTTTTGGCTTTTAAGTCATGGACGAGACTATAACGAAGCATTTGGTTCTTGTTGAGAAGGCAAGGGTGAATGACCATGGGATCTCATCTAAAATAAGATGAAAATTATCCATGAGAATCATGCCATGTGCAGAGTCATGGTGCACATATTTAAGATAAGGAAAAAGGGTGACGGGTAATCACATGATTCTTGTTTAATCGTTAGGGAGATGGATGGAGTGGATAGCACTCAAGGGATGAGCCTGTAAAGAGACACAGGTGAGGTAGGACAATGAGTCAACAATAGAATGGTCGAAGATGTAATGTATTAAGGGGATCAGGTTCAGGTTTACCCTCAAGCGAGGAAAAATGATAGGCACCTGATCCATAGGTATGAGTTACGATGTATGGTCCAAGCCAATTAGTAGAGAATTTTCCCTATTTAATTTTTTATGCTTTGGTTACGTGTTGATTTTATTTCAAAAAAGGTCACCAACTTGGAAGGTTCGTTAATGAACACATTTTTCATAAGCATGTTTGATGCGTTGTTGATAAACTTGAAGGTGATCCAAAGTGCTAAGACAATGTTTGTCCAATAAATCTAGTTGTGTTAAGCGATCTTGACGAAAGTCATTATCAATAAGCATGTCATGAAGAGAAATGTGAAGTGAGAGGATTTGGACTTCAAGAGGTAGAAACACCTTGTACCGTAGACCAAAGAAAAGGGTGTAGCTACAAAGGGCGAGTGAATACTAGTGTGGTATGCCCATAGAGCTATAGGAATGTGCGTATGCCAATCCTTCCCAGATATCGTCAACCACTTTCATGACAATTTTATTGAGGGCTTTGTTAGTGAATTCGGCTCGCCCATTGTTTTGTGGGTAATAAGGTGAGGAGAAACTAAGTTGAATGCCAAAGGTGTCACAAAGTTTTCATAGTGTTTTGTTTTTGAATTGTTTTCCATTGTCAGTGATGAGGTGATGAGGGACACCAAAGTGAAAAATGATGTGATGGTTAATGAACTCACATATTTTCTTAGCTTTCATGGAGATGAGTGGTATGGATTCTACCCATTTTGTGTAGTATTCGGTAGTAGTTATGATCCATTGATGGTGTTGGGAAGAATGGGGATTGATTTCTCTGACAAGATCCAAACCCCATTGAGAGAAGGGCCAAAGGTCACGAGTGACCTGTAAGGCATGACTAGGTGTATGATGAAGGTTGGAATGTTGTTGACATTTCACATAGCGTTTGACATAGTCGCAACAATCATGGTTAAGGGTCGGCTAGTAATAGCCTAGGCAAAGAATATGCTTAGCAACAGCAAGGCCACTAAAGTGACCTCCACATATGCCATCATGAACCTCCTTGATGGTATAAGTAATTTCAGAATTTTGAGGCATCGTAAGAGAATACCATCAAAGTTGCGCTTATAGAGGAGTCCCCCTAGGATAATGAAATGGGAGACCTTCTTAAGGAAGGTGTGTTGTCCGTTATAGGTGAGATCAGGAGGTAAGATGGAGAGGGAAATGTAGTCGAGTATTGTTTATACCAAAGGTCACTTGGGTCAGGGGTGTCAGTTCTGATTAAGTAAACATCGTGAGGTAAATAAGAAATTGAATGGAAGCATTGTATAGTGAAAATATTTTAGAATCGGTAGGGGAAGTGGGTATTTGGGAAGCTAAGCAGGCCATAGTGTTTGTAAATTTGTTGGTTGACCGTGGGATGGTTTGAAGGGTGTAACGATCAAAGGTGGTCAAAAGTATGTCTACATGATGTTTATACATTTGAAGTATCTCATTATGATATTGGTACATAGCATTAACTTGGTTTATGACCAATTGTGAATCGCCAAAGATGTTCATTGATTTGACATTGAGGGCATAGGCGGTCTGGAGACCTAGTACGAGTGCTTCGTACTCGCAATATTGTTGGTGCATTCAAAGTCTAGTTTGAAAGACAAAGGCATGGGTTCTCCATCTAGAGGGACGAGGATAACACCAGCTCCACCCCCATGCTGACACTTGGAACCATTGAAGAATAGTGTCATTTGGTAAGGGGTTCATCCAGGGAAAGGGTAGCAATGGATTCATCAGGGAAAGTCAAAATTAGAGGGTTGGTCCTTGGCAATAGGTGCATCAGCCAATTTTTAGTCATAGATTGGCCCTTAATGGACTTTTGGTGAATGAATTCGAGGTCAAGATCAACTAAAAGCATAAGCCATTGTGCGGTGCACTGATTTTGATAGGGTTTGGTGTACATGAAGTGTAAAGGGTCGGTGTTGGTCACAACATAGGTTTTGTGGTTGAGTAGGTAATGGCGGAGTTTTGTGGAAAAAAAAATAAGGATAAGCAAAGATTTTTGTATGTGGTTGTATTAGGTTTCATAGTCCAAAAGAGTATGGCTTATGTAATAAACCACATGCTCCCTATGTTGTTCATCGTGATGAGCAAGCATGGCTCCCAAGGAATGATCGGTAGCTTATATGTATAGGTAAAAAGGTTGATCGTCTTTCGGTGGAATGAGTATGGGTGGTTGGAGAAGGTATTGTTTTAGGGCCTCAAAAGCTTTGTGACAGTCATCATCCCATTTAAAGGAGACATCCTTCCTAAGCAGATGATGAAATGGTTAACACTGATCTGATAATTGTGAAATGAAACGGCGAATGGATTGCAATTTACCTTGCAGGCTACAAAGTTGTTTGAGGTTCATGGGCAGAGGCATTTCCAGAATGGCCTTGACTTTAGTGGGGTCAAATTATATACCACAGAGGGAAACAATAAATCCCAGGATTTTTCCTAAGAGAACCACCAAGATGCACTTTTTAGGTTGAAGGAAGATGCAATATTTAATGAGGTGATCAAAGATGGTTTTGAGGACAGCGAGGTGCTCGGCGTGGCATTTAGATTTAGCCAAGAGATCATCCACATAATCTTCTAATATGCGATGCATGATATCATGGAAGATATAATTCATAAAGACGCTGATATGTAGCACCAAAATTTTTAAGGCCAAAAGGCATGACTCGATAGCAAAAGGTTCCCCAAGGGGTAATGAATGCGGTCTTGTGCTGATCTTTTGGGGAAAGAAAAATTTTGTTATAACCTGAGAAACCATCCATGAGTGAGAGCATCTCATGACCCATGGTAAGGTCCACCAGTTGATCAATACCGGGCAAGGGAAATTCATCTTTCGAGCAGGCGAGGTTGAGGTCTTGGAAGTCCATGCAAATGTAGAGTCCCCCTGTTGCTTTAGTAACAGGGACAATATTAGAAATCCAACGAGGATAATCAATGGGTAAGATGAAGGAAATAGAAAGAAGACACTGAAGTTATTCTTTGACAAGAAGAGCAATGTGAGGGTGCATTTTCCTCAAATTTTTTTGATAGGTTTTGCATTGGGAGCGGTTACAATGATTTGTGGACCACTATGGTGGTCAATACCGGCATGTCTGCTGTAAGACCAAGTGAAAGCATGGTTATGATCTCTGTAACACCCTTGATTGTTGTTATTTCCCTCCTTTGTATTCAAGTCTTGATATGTGGTTTTCTATATAAGGATATGTTCTTCTAAATATTGGAAATCATGCTTGATGTGGATATGTCTTTTCTACTCTTAAGATCCTTTGACTGAACTAGAATGACTTCTCTAAATCCATTTTTCACTTCTGGTAGGTGATTTACAATCTAGTTTAAGAGTTGTAAACTTGTCTTTTTATCCGACTCATCCTTGGATCAATTTCAGTGATCCAAGGGATGTTTTGAATCTGCTCCGTTGAAACGAATGGTAAAATTGACATTCCAAGAGTTAAGATACATGTTGGACTGAACTTTGTTGTTGCAAGTTCTTTAATTTCTGTGTGAATGTACTTCCATTCAGTAGGTTTTTCTACTTGGGTCTTTGAAGATCAACCATGACAGGTCATTGCTGATAAAAATGGGCATGCAGCCTATTCATAGCATAAGAGAAAGATATCCGGGATCCTATTGAGAATTAACCTACGGGATCCTAAGCTAGGTAAAATATACATATGTATTTCTATCTAAGCCATGATACTTGATAGAATTCTAAGCCTAACCTAAAACTCCTTATTCTGTCTTGATCGGTTGAATTGTTGATCTGCAACCTAACCTAAGCTCGGTACTAATGGGGATTGAAAAGGCTACTAGGTATTAAATTAACCTAGATCCTAATACTACTAGGTACTATTGTAACCTAACCTAGTGTTCTAAACTATGGAACTTTGAATTGTTTACCTATGTGGAAATTATCTAACCTAATTGCTAAGGCCATGGTGGGGGGGTTAGTTATTAGTGTTATATCCTAAGGTATAAATTTAAATTCTACCTAAGATCTAACCTAAGCTAAACTAATGGATATGAATTGGGACTTAAGGGGGTCACATGCATAGTGGCAATGGTTCCTAAGGAATTTATGATGATGTTGATAAGGTTTATTAATGCATATAAACTGCCAACTTTGGCAGGGGTTAGTTGGTTTGGCGAGAGGCTTAGGTGGCAGTATCACTAAAAATGGAAATACATGTTATTTTTGATTTGATGATCACCAGAATTGGTAGGCGGTGGCAAGGAAGAATAGGTGGGAGATATGGAGTAAATGAAATTAATTTTTTTGGCTATTGAGCCCAAACCGCCTAGGTAGGCATGCCAGCGGATTTTTTTTGGTTGTTTCATTTTGCATGTTCTCCGATTTTCTTTCTACATGTGCTCTGGTTTTTTGAACCAGCAGTTTAAACTGCACTTCATGGCTATTTTGGAGGTTTCAAATCTATTTTCGTTTCGTGGAATGTATAAGAAGCATTGTGGAAGAAGTATCTGGTTGTTTGATCTTTTGTGGAGAAGAGGAGAAGAAGCGAGTTCAGCTAGAGGTCTTCTTTGATTTTACAGCTGACACTATCAGGCATGATAGGCTCTAACTGTTAAAATATCTTTCTTTCCTCTAAGTGTTTTCATTAAAAAAACTTTTCTCTGATGAGTTTTGTGCATTTCATGCTTTACAGTAAATTTATTGATGGGTTTTGTAAAAATTGCATTTTGGGTTTCAAATCATGTTATCCATGATTCTGTTGAAATCTTATGTTGTATTGTCTTTTGCATAAAGGAACTATGCATACGTGAACAAAACTGGTAACTTTGTTTAGCTTCTTCGGTTGTTGGAAATTGTTGTTTGGTTTTGACTTCTTTTACGACCTTTAATTGTTACTGAGATCTGCTTGTGTTTGTTGAGTTTAGTGTTGCAAACTTGTGTTTTGTGAACTCGAACTGGTAAGGAACTCTAGTTCTTATGGACATTTGTAAACAAGTTTGAGATATTTGTTGGGATCTTGTTTCAGTAGATAGAACTGTTGTAGAGATTCTTGGCTCTATGGTGTTAGCGTTTTATTTCATAGTTAAACAGTTGTGGATTAATCGTATATGGCTTGTTGTTTTTGTATCTCACCTTAGAAACTTTGACTGTTGTAAAGTTTGCATGCACTGGAAAAACCGTATATGACTTGGTTTTTGTATTTCATCTTACGAAAAACATTGACTATTATTGAAATTTGCATGCACTGGAAAAACCGTATATGGTTTGGTTTTGTATTTCAAACTTGCAAAAACATTGACTGTTTTTGGATCTTGCATGCACTTGGAACCTGTGTTTGTTATTTTGGGTAAACTAGACTGTAGTTCAAAGTCTCATATGGCATGGTGCTTGTGAATTCTTGTTCTTATGGCCATATTAAATGTTTTTGGAGGTTCTTTATGAACTCAACTTTTAAGACGTCTAGTCTGAGCTCATCAAGCATCTTACATTCTGTTTGAAGTTGAGAAACTGGGTTTGATTAGATGTTAACTGGGAAGGGAAGCTCTTTTCTTATTCTAAACTGTTTCTAAGAAGTTTCAGTGTACTCGGTCTAGCATTACGGTGCTGGTGTATTTATGAATTCGTGATTGTGATATTGTGATGCAACACTGTACAATCAGTCTGTTACTTCATGATTTTAATGGATATGGTAACTTGAATGATGTGTTGGTTCAGTCATTAAAGTCTTTTGACTAATTTATAAACTAAAGAGGGAACATTTTGTTACCGAACTTGGTTAGAAGCATTTGAATGATTTGACCCTTTTAGGGAGCTTATGTTGTACATTGTGTTCAGATTTGTAATTCGAGTCTTTGACTGAACGTATTATTAATTAGTTGTTTGATCTTGTCATTTAAATGGAGTTTATCACTGGAT
Organism: Taxus wallichiana var. yunnanensis; assembly: GCA_018340775.1. Taxonomy (NCBI): domain Eukaryota; kingdom Viridiplantae; phylum Streptophyta; class Pinopsida; order Cupressales; family Taxaceae; genus Taxus; species Taxus wallichiana. The sequence goes on along the minus strand of CM031242.1, from coordinate 776,938,580 downwards.
GGAGTGGTTCTAAATTCAGAATACTTTTGAATAAACTACATGCGTAAGAGAAAACTGAAGCATGGCTTAGTAAGTTGTTAGATAAACTCTTAGAGATTTTGATTGGAATCAACTTGTTGGTTGTCTTTTTATTGGAATCTCAATCTGTAGTTCTTGCAGTGATACATTGGAATACTGTCGAGATAGTTCTGCCTTATCTATTGGAAAATTTAGAGTGTAGTATCTATTCAGATTTCTTGTCTCTTGATGGGTCCAATAAATGAATGTTAGGTTTGAAAGGTTAATGTACGTCGGAAAAGTGACAAGCAAGCGTGGGAATCTACAGGTAACTCTTCCGCGTACCTGACCTCTCGAGGTTGTGCCGAGACATCTGGTGGGGATGGAATATGCGTGGGATGCAGAAAAACTAGTTAGGCAATCTAATTTCTTCGATACGCACTAATGGAATTTATGAATCTAAGGCAAAGAAGGCCCTTCTAACTTGGACTGGTGTGATAGATCGATCGGTAAGAATGACTAATTGAAGGCTCCAATAAATATCGAGCTCTGGCGTGATTCGATCTATGGGTTGTGGAATACGTGGAAAATGACCTAGGATAGTTTCGTGTACATCTCCAGATAAGGTCATATGGTGGATGGTGAATACAATTGACTTCACGGATGATTCTCTGGCCTAGTCTAGAATTCTCTAGCTTTGTTAGCCACTATATCTAATAAGGACAATTGTTCGATGATGATGGGTGGAAGTGGAGTAGACTGAAATACTAGTGTGCGTAGGCCAGTGTCTATACATTGATTTGTGGATCACAACCGTAGACTCTTGGTTGTTGCGGTCCTGCTATGGTCATGTACAAAATCAAGTCCTAATCCCTAGTATCCAATAATCATACGCTTTCTCAGCTTCTATGTTTAGACTTAATAACTGTGTGATTTTCTCGGAATACCTCACAGGCATTCGTGTAACCTGGACTCTTAAACTAGTATCTATGTCTGTGAGAATGTCTCCTACATCTGGCTATGGGATCAAAGGATCACAACCAAAGGTTTTTTCTCTTTCGAACCCTTCTACAGTCATGTGAATATTTGCCTAGGGTAATCTGTAGTTTGGTTGATTGGACCAAAACGTGTGTAATTGGTCGTCTTCTATATTTAATCCTCTCAACTGAGAGCTGATCAGTCGTAAATCATTGTTGTTTGGAAGACTTGTATTCTAAGGTTCTGTCTATGTCAAATATTGTTGTGATGATGTTGGGCTGAGGCATGATTGGCTCAAATACGTATTCCCTGGGCTCCCTAGGTCCCGTGATTGTCATACAAAACAAAATGTAAATCTAACTGTAGTAAAGTAAATTCTAACTATGTGGGATAAATCTAAAACATATATAACTTCTATTTCTCTATGAGACTTTCTAAGAATTTAAGAAAAGTAGCTATTTAAATGTATCTAGAAATAACAACTAAATAAAAATTTAAAACAAACAAGATAACCGAGTGTAGTTATTTGCCTGTGTAATTTGTAGATTTATTCTAAACAAATAAAATAGCTCATCTAATCTATCTGCAAGATTCTCGATCCTACCTCAGAAGTGATGAGTGAATCATAGTTTCTCAGAAACTATCAATCCCCATGACTTCCTAGCAATATCGAGAATAGAATTTACTTGAAATGAAGCAATTAAATACTTTATTTGATATGATTCTAACAAGAACTTTGAAAGTTAAAACACGGATTCCATGAAACGTGTGGCAAATCCGATGGTGTGTGTGATCTTGTCCCCTCGGTGTGATCTCCTCGTTCTTTCATGTTCACATGGATCCGAAAAAGCGTGTAATGCTAGCATCAGCAAGTAGATATTGGGACAAAGGTAGCTCAGAATGCAGACTGAATATAATGCGAGTAGGAGAGGGATAGCGCAAGAGTACAGAGCTTGGCTTATGCAATTCCTAGCGGGATTCACTGCGAGTCATGCAATATAAAGCATCCAGAACCTGAAACTATCCTATTTGAAGAGGAAAACCTGCAACTTTAATGGCTTCCTAAGCTAATCTACTCCAATGGATTGGGTGAAATAATAGTCTTCCTGCATAAGATGGGTATGTGGCTTACCAACAGCTGAACAATGCTAACTAAGCATGCAAGGAATTAAAACTATGGCTTCTAAACAGAATAAAAGAATGAACTATGAAAATCAGAGCATGAAAGTGAATGAGGGGAAGACCATTTGCTTGTGCACAAACCATTTACTTATAGCTTTTCATTCACCCAAAGATCAAAACCAAACTGAACTCTAAAACAATAAACAATGGCCAAACACTATTCCAGGGGACCAAAAACATAAATGCAAGCCTAAGTCGGTAAGGAAAGCTGGTGAAAACGTTGATTTTTACGTGAGTCACGTTAAAACGATTTCTGGAAAACACGTAGAGGACCACCACTTTGAGCAAGGCGGCGGTTACAGGACCGCCACCCGATCAGGGCAGCGGTCATGAGACCGCCACCACTGGCGAGCGCCCGGTTTCGTCACTGAAGAGCAAAAGGCCAAGAAAAGAGAGGAAAAAGGAGAAACAAAGGATGTGGGGGCTAAGCGGGGCATGCGGGATGTTAACGCACACTTGGAGAGCTTTTCCGGATCCCGAACACCTTGCGAGGAGACCTGTATCATCATTGGGGCACTTGTTACACTGTTCCAAAGTGAGCTGATACCTTACAATTTTGGGTACGTACATATTTCCCCCTCGGAGAAGCGTTTTAGCCATGAAGAGGCGTAAAACGGTGGGTCCGAGTATGGCAGTCCTAAAATGGGAAATTAGAAGTTATACCTGACATGTCCGTGTGTCGAAATGACGCCATCCAAAATTCTCGCTACCTGCAAAATGAAAAGAGGACTCAAGTGCAGATAGATACAATAGTTCGAAAATAAACACTAAGAATAACAAATAATGAGAACATACCATTTGTGCGGGGATAGGAACTTACCTCCATCAAAGCCTCCAAACACGTGAAAAGTCATTTTAAAACAAAGCAGAGTGCTATATATATGAAAGTGGGCCCATTTTCCTATTCATTTACACGAGTCGATTTGATTGATTTTGAGCTTTGGGACCCACGGTGACGGTTTCTTGCATGAGTAGAGTCGAAACGTTCGCAGCGAGATCGTGATCATGCCTCCATGTGTGGAACACCGACCTCAGTGATCACAGGTTAGTTTTCTTCAGTTTATTATTTTCCCCCCCTTAATTTTGAAATGCTAAATACTCTGCAATGGGGGGGTCATTTTTGAAAATGCTAGTGTTAACAGGTCCACCTAGGGGGGGCCTACTGGGTAGGTTCTTTTTTTAGGTTAAAAGGCTATTTTTTGCACTTTTTAGGCCTTTTTAGGTTAAAAGCCCGCGTGGGTTTTCGGACCACGACCGCCGCCCTGGCCAGGGTGGCGGTTACATAACCGCCGCCCTGTTCAGGGCGGCGGTTACACGACCGCCACCTTTAAGGCGGCGGTTACAAAACCGCCTCCCTACTCAGGGTGGCCGTTTTGCACAGAATGCAAAAAGAACTTATTTTTGAGATTGTGTTTATATTTTTAGCATTTCTACGTGTTTTTATGACTTTCTCAGCATTGCTTGGATGCTAACTTACTTTGTTTTGTGTGTTTTTAGGTGTATGCAGGTGAGAGAGGAGTATATCCGATGGAGTAGAGAGAGAGAGTGTGTGATTGGCTCTCAGGGGTACTAGATGCCCTCTAACAGGACGAGGACACACTTCAGAGGGCTGGTATACTGTGCATATCGCGCGTGCCCCATGTTGCACCATCTAGTCACATCCTTTGTGACTTATTTTCTTACTGGGATGCAGATCGGAACACCTTCCGATTTCCAGGGGTCCGTGGCGAGTGGACCATTACATTGGAGGACGTCTACCGCATTCTGGGGGTCCCGATCATCGGGAGGCGACTCACTTTGGAGACAGTAGGCTCACGGGCACAGATTACACAGTGGGTGACTTATATGGGAGATGCAGCCATCTCCACGGGGTCGAAGAAGGGGGTGAGAGTTCGATCCATTCCTTCTTTGCCCATCCCCGTATTTCGATAGGCCATCATGGGGATCCTTGCCTCAAGATTGATCGGGAATAAGGGAGGGGACACACCGCTATACTATTATGGCCGGATATACACTTGGGGAGTAGACATTCTTGGGACCACCTACCATGATCTATACAGGGTGGTCCGTTTACAGGGACAGTCATTGAGCCACCCGAATCTAGTCATGAGTTGGGTTTATGAGCATTTCATTCCTTATGGCAGGGGTGTGGAGGTGGCAGATCCTGGAGCTATTAGGGTAATGAGATGGTTAGACATGTCGGTGCTTAGAGCACCTCATCAGCCAGATTACCTCCCTGACTACTGCCGACATGGAGGTGACACCGTATCAGACCATGGTGGGCATATGGGGCGAGGAGACTCTTACCTTGATCTCCTACTCCACCACAGGGTAGCTTATTGATCGAGTGGGATGAGTGGAGGTGCACCCCTTTGGCCGAGTTCCTCAGTAGTTTGGCCTACCATATACGGGTATGCTTCCCCCAGTGGCACCGGTTTACAAATCAGTTCGCGAGGCCAGAGGGGGGCCTAGAGGCCGAGGTTGGACAGTGATTACTCTTGGCATTCCTATTGTAGCCAGGAGGATAGTTCGTGCTAGAGGGAGAGCCGGTGCACCTCGGGCACCTTTGCTTCAGATTGCTGTGGGTCCTGCTCATAGCAGCGATGACCCTATTGATATCGACTCCGAGTCTGAGGAGTTCACGAGAGGGACAGAGAGGAGGAGGAGGACAGCGATCCCGATCGAGTGGCATGACACTCGGGACATTATGCGAGCGAGAGAGGGCCTAGCAGCTCGAGAGAGGATACTCTAGTTTCAGAGGAGCCACTCTCCCAGGGCCATGGTGGAGAGGATGAGTCCATTGTAGGGCGACACATTGCTCCTGCCACAGGAGCAGCCCCTCAGTCGGCAGTGGCATCCGCGGTAGGTGCCGGCCCCAGCGACCCATCCTGGAGGCCTGGTGATCTGAGTAAGTTACCCTTTCTCCCTTTTAATGTTTATTTGTAGGCTCTCCTTAGTTGTTATTTTGTATCTTTTAGCCTCTTGTTTAGTTTCTAATTCGTTTTCTCCTTTGTTTGCAGAGACTGTTGATGAGTGGCGGGATTTGATCCATAGGGTATGTACTGATTCCCTGATGATCCCCATGGATAGGACCCACGGAGAGTGTCCATGGACGCCATGTTGAGAGCCCTCGGTAGCTGTAGACATACCACCATGTCTTCGCTCCCATTTGGCATGTGGCCGGGATGGTGTCGACCCTCCATACTGAGTTAGCGGGCTATAGGACGGCTAAGCGCCTTATGAGGAGCCATTCTCGCGGTGAGACTGTAGCTGCTCCTCGAGACCCTGAGCCCTCCGTACATTCAGAGCGCCGGCATAGCTGGAGTCCCGAGTGAGCGTGCACCTTCGGAGGGGTCACGTAGGGATTGAGAGGCCACTTGGCTCTTGTGTATTTTACATTATATACTCTTTGTATACCACGGGCTCTTTGAGCATTTTGACCATGCTTAGAGGATGATGGCATTGTATATAAACGTTGATCATTTATATATATATGCATTCGTTTTGGATCAAAATATTGGCACTCATGTTTTCCTTTCTATTTCTAGTTTTTCCATGTATACTACGATGTATGTTTATATGCCTTTTAGAATGTATGCAATGGAGAACAAATGATGCAAATGTTTGTTTCCTTTTGTGTATTTCATGATGCTGATATATGTAGATATAATGTGATTTTGAATCTTAGCTTCTGTAAGCAATTTTGGATGCCTCATGTTTGTTTTGCAGAGTGATGAATATAAACCAGTATGATGAACAGATAAACTTTCCCCAATCCTAACTCCACGCAACTAGTAAGATGCGAGGGCTCATCACCGAGAGCTAGAAAGGGCACAAGTTATGGGGTGTAGCTGAAATGATGGTGATGAAAGACAGACAAAGCTTTAGTGGAACCAAATTGGAAGCTACAAGCTTACTCTACCCAAGTGACTTCATAGTTTAGAATGTAACTTACTTTGCAATTTATCCAAACTTAGACCCGTAGATGGCCACATAGTAGACAAAATCTGGGTTTTTAGGATTTTAACTCTCTTGGAATTTTGAACATCTAATTCATTCGTTTTTGACTCAAAGTTTCAAAGTTTGAATTGTTTGTGTATGACATTTTACATTTATTTGTCAAGAGGACCCCCTACACTTTGCCCCATGCTACTAGTAAGAAGCGTGGGTTTATCACCGTGGGTAAGGCATAGGCGAGTAAGGGCATTTCCATCCTTTCCCAACCCTACGTCACTAGTAAGAGATGCAAGCTCATCACCGAAGGTTGGTGGGGCAAGGAAATGTGTAAAATTAAAATTTTCTGTTTAATCACTTTTTGACTTGTTTATTTGAGTAAAATGTCAGTATGCATTTATTTCCAAAGAGATATACATATGGGATAGATGTGACACCATGAAGCTTCTAGAACAGACCATAGGTAAGACACCTGCCCTAAGAAGAAATCAAAGCGAGAATAACTTGCAGATCTTGGTATGGTTACCGTTAGGACTTTGTCATGTCTGACTTTATTTGATAAAAGATTCTGAGATAATTTGATGATATCATGAAAATGGAGAGGTATGATTAAAGAGTTTATGCCAACAACATCATGTGTTTGCTATGAATTTCTTTGAGAATAGATTCCTTGATCACCATTTATGTAAGAAACAGGTGGACAAAATGATCTTAATCTACATGAAGATGTAATGTAAATATATATAAGTAGTGCTAGCCGCTTATGCGTAGAACCGCTTGAGGTGAAGGGAATTGACTGTTTCGCCAAATTCCTCACCTTCTAGCATACATAAGAGGTATGCACCATTTCCGTAGTCCTTCATGACTTGGTATGGGCCCAACCATTTGGGCCGGAATTTCCTTCCTTCACCGGTCTTCTTGTCGATCTAGCTGTCTAGTCTTAGAACTAGATCCCCTTCGTATATATCGCGTTCATAGACCTTCTTGTTGTACTGCCGGCACATCCGGTCAGCATAGATTCTATGTCACTGTTTAGCATCTAACCTAGTTTCATCTAGGCTTTCTAGTTGAGAAAGACGTGCTTCTCTGTAAGCGTCTTCATCCAGAATCCCTTGTAATGAAATGCGGAGACTGGGTATTTCAACCTCGAGTGGGAGAACTGCCTCTGCCCCAAATACTAGTGAAAAAGGCGTTGCTCCCATGGGTGTTCTTATTGAGGTTTGGTGGGCCCACAAGGCCGGATATAACTTCAAATGCCAATCTCATTTGTTTTCTTTCACAGTTTTAAGAAGAATGGCTTTCAGTGTCTTGTTTGTCGCTTCAGCCTATCCGTTGGCTTGAGGGTAATACAAGGAAGCCATATGATGGCTTATCTTAAATTTGTTACATAGTTCGCGAACCTCTTCATTCTTAAAAGAAGTTCCATTATCGGAGATAATGATTTGTGGGATACCATACCTGCAAATGATTTGGTTCAAAATGAACTTGGTGATTATAGAACCAAGTACAGTAGTAAGAGGCATAACCTCTACCCATTTGGTGAAATATTCGATGGTCATTGTGATTATAAAATTGTGGCCATCTGTAGATGAGGGAGAGAATTTCCCTATCAAATCCAGGCCCCATGTAGAAAAGGGCCATGGAGTAGTGATTTGTTGCAGAGCTTGTGCCGGCATATGAATCTCATGGGAGAATTCTTGGCACTTATGACACCTACGTATAAACTCTATTGCATCATGTTCTAGAGTGGGCCAGAAATAGCCCATTTGATGTATTTTTCGAGCGGTGGCATGGCCACTGAAGTGGCCTCCACATATTCCACTATGGGATTCATGGAGAATCTTCTTGGATTCTTCTGTGTCAACACACCTTAGGAGCATTCCATCGAACGCTTTTCGATAGAGCACTTGCTCTATAATGACGTGCTTATTTGTGATAATACGTAACTACCTTCTTTGTTGCGGTGTAGCTTCTTTTGGGTATGTATGGTCCATGATATAATTAATGATATCAACTGTGCAGGGGACACTTAGAGATAGAAGGCTGGGTTTCGATGTAGTATACGCACTCATCTAGAAAATCTAAATCTACTAGATCGCCTCCATCTAATGGGTTATTAGCTAACCAATCCGCAATGATTTGTCCCTTAACTGAATTCTGATTTACAAACGTTAATTTGAATTCTTCCATTAAGGTTATAAAACGTCCAGCCTTTTTAGATAATGACCCTTGTGTGAGGAAAGTTCATAAGTGGTCCGTTTTTACCATGACCCTCATTTCTTGATTCAGCATATAGTGTCTTAAGCATTTAGTAGCAAAGACTATGGCAAGGCATTCTCATTCTTCCTGTGTATAACATGTTTCATAGTCAAGTAATGTTCGACTAATGAAATAAATTGCACGTTCTCTTTTGTCATTGTCCTCTTGGGCCAACATACAAGCTAATGAAACATTGGTAGCCCGTGAATATAGAATTAACGGGCGATCTAGTTTAGGTGGCATTAGCGTAGGTGGTGACAATAGGAAATACTTAACTGCATCAAAGGCTTCATTGCAGTCTTCGGTCCAATCAATGCTATAGTCTTTCTTGAGTAAATTGTTGATTGGATGAACGGCGAAGCTCAAGTCTGGGATGAATCTTCGTATTGCACCCAGCTTTCCGAGAAATGACCTGATTCCAGATTCATTCGAAGGTGGGACCATTTCGAGGACAGCCTGAATTTTGGTTGGATCAACATCTATCCCTTGTGACGATATGATGTAACCTAGGAGCTTTCCTCCTGTTACGCCAAAGATGCATTTTTCTGGATTTAGTGTGACTCCATATTCTATTAGGTGTGAAAGAATGACGTGGAGTACTTCTGGATGGTCACAACGCTTCTTGGCCTTAGCCAACAAGTCATCTACGTAGGATTCCATGATTTTGTGAATTAAATCGTGGAATATATATGTCATAGCCTGCTGGTATGTAGCACTAGCGTTTTTGAGACCGAATGACATAACAACAGTGTGCAATAGGTTCCCCAAGGAGTTATAAATGTAGTTTTAGCTTGATCTTTCTCAGATATTTTGATTTGATTGTATCCCGAGAATCCATCCATGAGAGACAAAAGTTCAAATCCAGCTGTTGCATCAACAATGACATCGATAGATGGTAACGGGAAGTCGTCCTTAGGACATGCTTTGTTGATGTCTCAGAAATCTATGCAGATGCGTATCTTTCCATTCTTCTTGAGAACAGGAACGATGTTCGATACCCATTGGGAGTAGTCGACTGGCTTGATAAATCCTACTTGGAGGAGTTTTATTACTTCCTCCTTTACCATGAGAGCTACCTTGGGCTTCATGGGTCTTGATTTTTGTTTAACTGGCTTTGCATCTGATTTAGTGACGAGGTTGTGCACCACAATGTGGGGTGCAACTCCTGTCATCTCCTTATAATTAAATGTAAATGCCTTTTGATGTTCTTTGAGGATCCGAGTGTGTATCTCTACTTCTTCCGGGGTTAACGAGGACCCTAATTTCAATTTTTGGTTCGCCATCTATCCCGATGTTGACATCGATTGTTTCCTCAATTAAAGAGGCGTTACCCTCTTCAAACTCAGGTGGTGCTGGAGGCAAATCCAAATCATCCCCATTTTCTACTGCGTATATGCTAGGTTCCATTTGTGAGGGGAGATCCATCATGGGATTTCCGAAATAGGAAGACGAATGTGGAATCAAGGACAAATCTAGCATATGATAGGAGAGATGTAGTGCTGCATAGGTGTTTAAGTAATCCAAAGTGGCCATGTCACTATCAACATGGTCTAGGATGGTAGATTCACTTCCGGTTGAAAGGGGATTTGTCATTGTTTTTATCAATGATTCATCATGAATGGACACCGTGAAATGAGTATCTTCTAACTCATTGCTTGGAGTAAAACGCGATGCTGAAGTTGCTATTGAATCGGTGAGAAGATTTTTCTCTCGCGGGATTGCTTCAATGGATATGAAGTTAAATGCCTTGCTTAAATCTAATACGACTTCTTTGTAAAGTTGTAAGTGTTCGGCTTTGGTTTCGTATACTTCAGAAACCTAGTTTGTTACTAATTGCGAGTCTCCTAAGACTCTGATGTCATCAACACCAATTCTTTTGGCTAAGGTGAGGCCAAGGAGAAGGGCTTCGTACTCAGCGCCATTGTTTGTGCATTCAAAATTTAACTTAAAGGCAAATGGGAGGACTTTCTCTTCGGGTGAAGTAAGAATTATACCTGCCCCCTGCTCCATAACAACATTTAGCTCCGTCGAAATGGAGAGTCCAATACCTAGCCAAGAGTATAGATGTTGGGGCATCTGCTGTGTTTACACACTCCACTTCTACCATGTAGAGATCTTCTGATGGAAGGGAACCAACACCCGGTGAATATCCTATACCTATTGAATCAAATGGTAAGAACATTGGTAAATCTTGTTCTATTAACTCAACAATTTTTGCAGTAGTCCCTAACGATACCGTTTCTTTAGCCTTATCTTTGGGGGTTGGGGTTGTTTTGGCTATGTTGATAGTTTCAAGATCCGTTGTAGGTACCAACTTCTCCTCTGGTTTTGGGTTAGTGGGTTTATTAAGTTGGTTTGTTGGAAGTTCAAATTCCGAGTGCACACCTGGTCTTTTCTTTAAGTCAGCTAGGTGTATATCGAAAGGTTTTGGATCACCTTTGGCTACAAATACCTTTCCTAGATGCAGGAATCTTACTTCTTGGAATAAAGTAGAAGGGATTGCCTTCATTCGGTGTATCCATGGTCGGTCAAGGATCATATTATAATTAGTTTCCCGATCTATAATATAAAACTCAGTTAGGATTGTTTTGGGTCCTAAGGTGACCGGTAGTATTATAGTTCCTATCGAAGTGGCTTTAAGGCTATCATAGCCTCTCAATGTATTTCGAGTGGTGGAACAGTTTGTTTCCCCATATCCTAGTTTTTGAAGGAAAGAGAAGGGAACTATATTAATCTGCGCCCCATCACAACCATTACCCGTTTTACGTAGTTATTATAAACCCATACTTGTAAGTGTAAGTCTAGATCACCTCGGCATGCAATCTCAACATCTGTAGGCATTTTACTTATTTCGAATATAAATTTGATATCCTTGTCCGGCTGCCCCGGAGGGTGGATATCAAAATCTACGTGATTTACTTGTGTTTCAGGAGGTGGAGTGATGTTAATTAGATGACCTAAACCTAATGCTTCTAAAAGAGCAGCTCTGTGAGTAGGAGAGTTCTTTAGTAAGTCCAAAAATGAAATGTGTGAGAAGGTTTTTGTTAGGTCATTAATTAAATCATAGGCACCTACGGGTTTTTCTACTATTTGTTGACTCTTATCTATTTCTGGTAGATGACTTGGGCTTGGTTGAGAGAAATATTCTCGTGTTCTTGTTATAGCTTCGATAGGTAGTTCAGCGTCTAGTTCTACCAAACCGACTATCTTGGGTCTCGGTTGATTTCCTAATTGTGGCGCAACTGATGGATTTAGTGAAGTCGAGGCTTCATGATCATTGTTTCCCATCATTGCACCCTTGTTCGTCCCAGTTAGATTCAGCCTGTTGCTATCATGATTTGGGAGTGGATCGTTAAAGATTTTGAGGGGAGCATTCTGAGGGGAAACTGCCCCTGCGAGCGTGTTTGGTGGCGGTGACACAAGATCTCGCTAAAACAAATCATGAAGAACCTGTCTTTGTTCTTACGGTAAATGTTGTATGAATTTGTTGTAGTCACGACACGTTCTAGTATCGTGACCTCGAATCTTGTGGAATCCACAATATGAATTGGGATTGTAATTCCTATTTTGTTGGTTTGGTGTATATTGTGGCCTAAAATTCTGATCAAACTGTTGCCTATTAGGATTAAAGTTTTACATTTGTCATTTTTGGTTTTGATAACCAAATGAGTTTTGGCTTGGCCCTTGTATGGGATTTCACCATTGTTTTTGTTGTTGTGGATGGTTAAAATCCACTAGTATTGATTGTCGGGGTGAAGTTGTTTCATTGGTTGTTTGTTTGTGATGGAGTATTGACAACATTTACCTTTTTGGGTTGGTCGGTTACTCCATCTATTGTTACACCCCGATTTTTGTTAAGGATTTTAGGTCCCTGATTGATGTTTGTGGTAGTGGGATAATTTGTAGTGTTCTGATTGGGGGTGATTAACCTCCCGTTTGCTCCATATGTTTTACGGCCACTATCTATCGCTGCTTGATCTATTCAAAGAGCGCTCTCAAGTACTTCATCGTAAGTTTTTAGTGGGAACTTCTGGACTTCTTCCTTCACCTCTTTGCTGAGAGAATGAAGGAATAAATCACATAGTTCCATCTGATCCATATTTGGAGCACTTGCCGAGGAATAAAGGACTGTACGCCACCTTTGGATGAAATGGGTGACAGATTCGTTGTGTTCTTGTTTGATGTGTAAGAACTCCCTGATTCCTGTTCTTAACAACTTGTTCATGTCGAATGCCTTAATGAACTCTGATACGAGTTGTTTAAATGAATGGATGGAAGCCTCAGGTATTCTATAATACCAATCAAGAGTGATGCCTTCCAAGGTTTTGGGGAATATTTTAGCAACAACCCCATCCCAAGGGAGTAGTTCATGTATGGCTGTAGCGTAAGCTTTGATATGCGCATTTGGATCTCCCTTGCCTTTGTACTTGGGTAAATCGGGAAGAGGTCTTGGAAGCATGACGCTTCGTATGGTGAAGTCTAAGGGCTCTTTCAGATATTCTGAATAAGTCCCTATCGCATAGGTTTTGACCATTGATGGTGGTTGCTGAGGGAGTGGTGGTGGGATGGGTTGTTGATACGGCGCAGCGTATGCGTTGGTAGGGGCATAGGGAAGTCCCTGTGTTTGAGAAAACATGCCGGGAGAGGAGAACATATCTCCTTGTGGTGATTTGGAGTACATGTTTAAGTATGACGAGGTATTGTCTAGTAATGGATTGTTTGATACTAGAGCGGGAGGAAAGGTGTTAGAGATGATAGGCCTTGTTGGCGTTTGTTGTGGATACTGAGGAGGCATTCCTAACGTGCCTACTCATGTAAGGAGATCTACCTAGCCAGGGTGGTATGGAGGATTGGAACTTCCTGCTTGCATGAACTGAGAATTTTGACTTTCTTGAGCAAGTTCTAACCCTCTCACTTTTTCTACTAATGTTGAAATGAATTCATTTGGTGAAGTCACGGTGCTTTGCCTTAGCGGCGTTTGTTGTATACCACAGGTGTTGTATATGCATGTGATATCCTGCTATGAACTCGATCATTATCTTGCCAAGTTTCTCCAAGAGTATTTCCTATATGTAGTGGCATAGAGGTATTTTCTTGAAAAGAGAGCTCGGGTTGTATTTGTAAACCTCCTATAGGTGGGTAGATACCCCGGGAGCGTTGTTCACCCCTAGGATAACGTATTGACTATTCATCATCTAAGACCAGGTATGGGTCTGATTGCCTACTAATTTGTGGTCTAAGTAGCATCTGAGGAGACGAACCAGATTCTCTGGTAAACGTCATATTATTCGAGCCTGAAGGCTTTGTTTGTTACGTTCGAGGGGTTTGATCTAACTCCTCAGTTTGAAAAGATGAATTATATTTTATTCTTGGAGTTTGTGTTGACAACTGATTAGTTGAGTAGTTGTCCCCCCATACCGAGAGTGAGGGTGATGATTACCTTTTTTGTTGGGCGTAGTATGCCTCGAGACCCAAGAGGGTTCTACCATATGCATCGAATCCCGACATATTTGGGGGGTATATGAATACCCGTAGAATAATGGGAAGGAGTGAAGGTGATTTGTGAAAGGCTAAAGAGGCAGAGAAGATGAAAAGTAAACTAAACTTGGAAGAACACGTGATACTATGACTCCAAATTAGAAAGTAGGAAGTTTACGTCAGCTTCACTAATTTTGTTTGTTTCACGTTGGGTTCACCAATTTTGTACACTGGAAAAGCGACAAGCGAGCATGGGAATCTACAAGTAACTCTTCCACGTACCCGACCTCCCGAGGTCATGCCGAGACAGCTAGTGGGGATGGAATATGTGTGGGATGTAGACAAACTAGTTAGGCAATCTAATGTCTTCGATACGCACTAATGGAATTTGTGAATCTAAGGCAAAGAAGGCCCTTCTAACTTGGACTGGTGTGATAGATCGATCGGAAAGGATGACTACTCGAAGGCTCCAATCAATATCAAGCTCTGGCGTGATTCAATCTATGGGTTGTGGAATACGTGGAAAGTGACCTGGGATAGTTTCGTGTACGTCTCCAAATAAGGTCATATGGTGGATGGTGAATATAATTGACTGCACGGATGATTCTCTGGCCTAGTCCAGAATTCTATAGCTTCGTTAGCTGCTATATCTAATAAGGACAATTGTTCGATGATGATGGGTGGAAGTGGAGTAGACTGAAATACTAGTGTGCATAGGCCAGTGTCTATATCTGATTGATTTGTGGATTCGTTAGGCTATGGGATTTGTGGATCACAACCGTAGACTCTTGGTTGTTGTGGTCCTGCTATGGTCATGTATGAAATCAAGTCCTAATCCCTAATATCTAGTAATCATATGCTTTCTCAGCTTCTATGTTTAGACTTAATAATTGCGTGATCTTCTTGAAATACCTCACAGGCGTTCGTGCAACCTGGATTCTTAAACTAGTATCTATGTCTGTGAGAATGTCTCCTGCATTTGGCTATGGGACCAAAGGATCACAACCAAAGGTTTGTTCTCTTTCGAACCCTTCTACAGTCATGTGAATGTTTTCCTAGGGTAATCTGTAGTTCGGTTGATTTGACCAAAACGTGTGTGCTTGGTCGTCTTCTATATTTAATCCTCTCAACTGAGAGCTGATCAGTCGTAAATCTGTTGTTGTTTGGAAGACTTGTATTCTAAGGTTCTGGTCTATGTCAACTATTGCTATGACGAGGTTGGGCTGAGGCACGATTGGCTCAAATACGTATTCCCTGGGCTCCCTAGGTCCCGTGATTGTCATACAAAACAAAATGTAAATCTAACTGTAGTAAAGCAAATTCTAACTATGTGGGATAAATCTAAAACATATATAACTTCTATTTCTCTATGAGACTTTCTAAGAATTTAAGAAAAGCAGCTATTTAAACGTATCTAGAAATAACAACTAAATAACAATTTAAAACAAACAAGATAACCGAGTGTAGTTATTTGCCTGTGTAATTTGTAGATTTATTCTAAACAAATAAAATAGCTCATCTAATCTATCTACAAGATTCTCGATCCTACCTTAGAAGTGAGGAGTGAATCATAGTTTCTCAGAAACTATCAATCCCCACAGCTTCCCTGGCAATATCGAGAATAGAATTTACTAAAATGAAGCAATTAACTACTTTATTTGATATGATTCTAACTAGAACTTTGAAAGTTAAAACCTGGATTCTCGCAGAACAGTGGCGAATCCAATGGTGTGTGTGATCTTGTCCCCTCAGTGTGATCTCCTCATTCTTTCGTGTTCATGTGGATCCAGAAAAGCGTGTAATGTTAGCATCAACAGAAGTAGATATTGGGACAAAGGTAGCTCATAATGTAGACTGAATATAATGCGAGTAGGAGAGGGATAGCGCAAGAGTACAGAGCTTGGCTTATGCAATTCCTAGCGGGATTTACTGCGAGTCATGCAACATAAAGCATCCAGAACCTGAAACTATCCTATTTGAAGAGAAAAACCTGCAACTTTAATGGCTTCCTAAGCTAATACTACTCCAATGGATTGGGTGAAATAACAGTACTGCCTACACAAGATGGGTATGTGGCTTACCAACAACTGAACAATGCTAACTAAGCATGCGCAGGAATTAAAACTATGGCTTTTAACAGAATAAAAGACTGAACTATGAAAATCGGAGCATGAAAGTGAATGAGGGGCAGACCATTTTCTTGTGCACAAACCATTTACTTATAGCTTTTCATTCACCCAAAGATCAAAACCAAACTGAACTCTAAAACAATAAACAATGGCCAAACACTATTCCAGGGGACCAAAAACATAAATGCAAGCCTAAGTCGGCAAGGAAAGCTGGTGAAAACGTTGATTTTTACGTGAGTCGTGTTAAAACGCTTTCTGGAAAACACGTAAAGGACCACCGCTTTGAGTAGGGTGGCGGTTACAGGACCGCCGCCTTGATCAGGGCGGCGGTTTCATCACTGAAGAGCAAAAGGCCAAGAAAAGAGAGGAATAAGGAAAAAAAAAGGATGCGGGGGCTAAGCGGGGCATGCGGGATGTTAACTCACACTCGGAGAGATTTTTCCAGATCCCAAACACCTTGCGAGGAGACCTATATCATCATTGGGGCAATTGTTACACTATTCCGATGATAAGATACCTTACAATTTGGGGTACGTATAGTTAACTATAATTCAAACTTGATTGCGGTTGTGTTTTGAACTTCACTGTGTTCTCATAGAGTTTAAAAAGGGAAATTAATGGTATGGATTGATGGAACTTCACTGTTGGAGGGTAAAGGGTCCTAAGAAAGAAAAATGTTGCATGTTTTCTTCTTACCTTGAGGCTGTTCTGGTCCAATGAAAGAGTGATAAGTCTTTGAAAGATAAACTATGAAACATTACTATCCTTAGGACTGTGTATGAACTTCATTGTTACAATGCTCCCAATGGAAGGTAGAATTCATGCATTATAATGTGAAGATTTAGAAGGAAAGGTAGCATTTAGTTTTCTTTTTCCTTGAAGTTGATCTTGTTCTCTTTCCTTGGAACTCTTGAATGAACTTAAACTTTGTATGTATGAGAGGAGGTAAAACTATTTTATTAAGTTGAAAGAAATGAATATAGTTTGGGATCTTATTCTGTTATGATGAATACCTTAAGATGTTGAATTTTAAAGTAGAGGACCTTTAAAGGAACAGTTTAAATCTTGATATACACTTGTTTCTGCCTTGTTGATGTTATGTACTTTGGCATAATGGGAATGGTTTCTCTCCTTCTTACTTGAAAGTTAGATGAAACATCCAAGAGGGAATATGCTGTAAACACTCTTGTATCTTATAGTAAAGATAAGTGTTGTATTATATTTGGTAGGATTGGAAACAATGATATGTTATGATTTGTTGTTTGGTAAAGATAATTGATAGGATCAATTATACTTTAATTTGTAAGACATATTTTATAGATTATATTTTTTTCTTCTTTTTGTTAATCCTGGTTTAGTATTGCTCTTCTTTTTATTGATATTACTTATGCTTAGGGAGTATGAAATACTAGTTGTTCATTAAAGCAGGGTTGTTTTTATTGGAACAATTAGTGGAATGCACTTCATTTTAAGGCTTAGTGCTTATCATGCTCAGTTCATTGAACTGACCCATGCTAGCAATTTTTGCAGATGGACTTCGTAAGTGATAAAAGAAGGAAAAAACTTATATGATGCATTGGCTGATCTAAGTTGATTCTTGTGAAGAATTCTAATCTGTTCTTAAGTTGTATTGAAAAAGAAAAGTTATTCTCTTTTGAATTAAGGCTATTGTCATGTAGTATGTCTGAAATGTATAAGTTTTGAAAATGAAATGTAGAATGAGAATTTACTTGCATGAAGTATGTAAATTATCTTGTACTTTTGTAAAAGAAGTGGAACCCTATCCTATTGATATTCTTCATGTTATTTATATGTTTCAATGAGTGTTCTTGGATAAGTAGGAAAAAGGGATTTAGAGTAATTCCCTAATTGTGAGGCAACTAAATAAGTTGCAGAATTTCAATGATCCTATTAAAACATCTCATACTATTAAAGTAACGTATAATGAACTTACAATGGAAACTATGAAATTTGTAAAGGACATAAAGGGTGTGTTAAACCCTAGAACTTAAACACGAAGAGGAAGACTCTTCCTCTCTTATGAAAAGTAGTCAAGAAGGAAGATATGATTTATAATCATTAGACTTCATTTAATAAAGACTACTAAGTTACAACCTCGGTGGTTGTTACACTTCCTTAAATAGTTCAGACACATTAAATGGAACTTAAGAGGTTGTTGTCCTTTCTTCTTGGTAGTTGTTGGTTGAGCCAAAAATTAACGAACATCGAAAGCAATCTTAAGTTAAGGAAGTTTTGCAAGGGTTAATGGAACCTGATTTGGAAAAGAACTTAGGGAGAGTTGGATTAGAATATGGGCAAGGTTGCTGAAATCTGCCTTTAAGAACCCAAATTAATTTAACTTTAATAATCTCCTAAGGGTATGTATATCTCGATGAGGTTGTTCTGTAGGATGTTGGAACATGCTGACTGCAGGGCTGTACCTTTGAGAAGATTAAGATATTCTCGAGGATACAACACTGTAGTTGACATGTGGCAACACCCTTCTATATTGATCATCTAGATCTACAAACTTTTGGACTTGAACTTAGTTTCTATCCAGGACTGGGAAGTAGTGTAGTTATGATATGAAGTAGCCCTCTAGGACTTAGGGTACCTTGGCACATGAGGTTGACTTAGGTTGACCCAGTACGCCAATCTATCCTAAGTCCTTGTGAGCTCCTTCCTATCATGACCTACGTTGTTAACTTAACGAGGGTTAAACCTTGGGCAAGAGGATTGACGGAAGTCAGTAAAGGACATTCTAGATAACAATAGAGTGGGGGTGAAGGATGTATTCTGGATTGACGAGTATGCCATCAAGGAATAAGTAATACAAATAATATGTTAGAATCTTTGGCCAAAGTATCGCAAGCTGCTGATTGTGTTGTCCTATGTCACCTAGTCTAAGGATCGAGATGCAGATGAATATTGGTAACAACTATTCAATTAGGTTCCTTAGACAGATCACTCAATACCTAGAATAGGGTAAGAGAACCAAGTATACATAGTATACAAAAAAGTATTCAATACTTAGTGTTAAACATGAATAGATTGGTAGTTTATGAGTCATGAAATGAATAGATCGGTAGTTTATTGAGTCATTACAGTTGCATATGGTTATCTGTTATAAGAATGGTTGTTTTGGAATGTGTGTTCTAAATTACATATTTAGAACAGGGAACATTACTAAAAAAAAAAATCCCTTGTTTCTAAAGTCTTAAAATAGGAATGTTACAATCTCGGAGAAAGGAAGTGATGGCTTTCGGTTCAGCAACATCTAAAGATTGTCCGATATTTAGGATGTGCGGGTCATTCTAAGTATGAATTTTGATCTTAATAGTCGATTCATTCAACATGGTTTGCATCTCAAAGGGTAATGACCGATGAATATATGAGTCTTTGCACCAAGGTAGGTGAGTATGGATTCATCATCCTAACATTGAATGACATTAATGGTCGAGTGTGTCATCATCGATCATCTCAAGATATAGGAATGGGAGAGTGGAAGGGGCCTCACCCTCACATTAATAAGTCAAAGGCCCCAAGGAAATGGTGTTTATGAAAAAAAAAAGTTAGGAGGGATAGATTTAAGATCCATCGACTCCGTCGGTGAGGGTGGTGATGAAGGTGGAGAAGGGCTAGGGTCCTCAATGAATTCAATGTGGGCCTATTTGGTAGAAGGGTCGGGAACCCAATACCACTCTAGTCATTATGTTTGTGGGTGGTACATGGAATAACAAAGATGGCGACCTTTCTTGTAACCAAAACCCTTCCACGCATAGCGGTGTAGGAAGGTGTGGGTGAAACGGTAATTGCTAAGTGATTGGAAGTCCATAGAAAATGGGTGAGGTTGTGATGGTGGTTCAAGTGTGTAGGTGCTAGTATCAAGTCCCCCATAGGTGAGACTAGTATGAAGATGAGGAGGACCATAAAGGAGGCATTCTCCTATACGGTGATCATAGAGAGGGTGTTGGTGAAGGTTTCCATACTCGTGTGGAGTAAGGATGGTGTTGACACTATATAGGCGGTATCCCCCAGTGAGGCATTGAAATTTTTTTCCAAAGGATCAATGGTTCGTATGTGGGTAGCTGGTATGGACGATGTGTCGAAGGTTGATACGGAGGTGTTGTTAACAGATTGGGAAGCTAATGGGTCAGTCGTGGAGGTTATAATAATGGTAGGCATGTAGGAGGTATGTGCGGTGAAAGTAGCGGCTGTACTAGTAGGTGTGGGTGTAGGTGTAGGTGAAGTAGTATTGGTTGTGGAAGTAGACGACTTGACCGGTATGAGTACATCGTTGGGTCGGTAAAGCATGTTGCATGTTTTGAAAGGTGATGGGTTAGCTGGAATGGTATAAGTGTGTCCTTCATGTTCAAACTTTACACAATGATGTAAAGTGGAGGGAACACAACCCATGAAATGGATCCAAGGTCTACCAAGTAACAAGTTATATCAGAATTCCCCCTTCAAACATAAAACAATTCTTAAATAGTGTGGGGGCCCATACGAACGTGAAGGATGACAATTGCCTAGTGTGGATGTGATAGCATCATTAAATGAACGCAAACATGACTAGATGTTTGTGCATGCGATTATCGGTATGCGCATTTGAGAAAATGCATGGGATGAAATGATGTTAATGCTAGCACCTCCATCAATCATCACACAGTGTACCTGTATGTCATCAATGTGTATAGAGATTAAGAGGGCTAGGTCCGGGTCATCATTTTGGTATGGCACAATCTCTGCCTCTGAGAAGTTGAGGGAGGCCACTTGGTGAACAAGGTGAGGTGAGGATGAAGGTGGTAATTTGGTGAGGGAGGATACATGATGGGGTGTGATAATGGAGGCTACAGTGTAGGGTCATTGGGTAAAACCTCGATAGATTGAAGAACCTCCATGAGGGCTTGATGATGGGATTCCAAGGTTTGGATGAGGTCATATAAGGACATTTTGAGTGGAGATTGGTGTAATTGTTTGAGCATGGTGCGATGTGTGATGCCATTAGAAATGGGGTATGTGGGGTGTGGATAGTTATCTTAGGTATGGGTGTAGATGGTATGTTGGGTATAGGATTGGTTGGTGGGTCAGCTACCTTTTCTTTACCCTTCTACACATGTGTAGTGACATGTACCATGTTGATTTGAGGGAAATTGTCAAATGGAGAGGGTGTAGGATAAGTGGCATAATGACATGAAGGAAAAAAACCTACTTTGGAGGATAAAAACCTGTGAGGTCGGGTTGGTCGTAGTGACATTTGGGTGGTGGTGTGACAAGTTATCTAATGCGAACCATGTTGATTTCAAATTTTGTGTGTAGTTAAGGGAGCTGTGAAGGTAGAGGATGTGGTTTTTTTAGTGCACGTTTGTGGGAATGGGTGTTGGTGAAGCAGGATCCTTATCAAGAAGGTCATCATCATCAAAGTTGGTTTCGGGTGGACACAATTGGATAAGGACGGTTTTCAAGGCCTTGTAGTTCTCCACATCATGCCTTGGCACATGATGGTATGCACAAATTTTGGTATCATCAAACCCCTTTGGCTTGGGTTTGAGGGGGTCGTAAGGTCGAGTGGCGGTAATGTGATAACAAAAGTCTCGAGGAGGTTGGTTAAAATTTTGGCATAGGACCCTACTAGTGGATCACAATGGGAAGTGAATGTAGGTTTGGGTGTGGGTGTGGTTAGTTATCTGGGAATTATTTTTGGAAGAGTAGGAACAGGTTGAGCTATGGGTTTAGGTGCTAGTGTGGTTTGAGGTATCGGTCGAGTTCATTTGGGTAGGGGTATAGTAGATGGATGGGTAGGAGGGTGTGGGGTTGTTTTGACTACCTTGTTGTGGGGTAGTGGGGTTTTGTTTTTGGGTTGCACCTTCTTGGGTAAAGGTGATGTGGGTATATGGGGTCTAGAAGGAAAAGTAGATGGAGGAAGAGGGCGAGTTACCCATGGGGATAACAGGGTGCTATGAAGGTAGATGACATAGTTCGTGCTTGGGGTGTGAGGGACAATGACTGAAGTGTAGTAGGTAGTGAAGCAATGGCTGAAGGTATCGAGGTATTGGTGGTAAAGAGACTGCAGTGCAAGCATGAGTCATGATGTGTTCTGGGTAGGTTAGAGATTTGTGAGGAAGGAATGGGTTGTTGTGTTATTGGGTTATGAATGGGTGAGGGGTGCTTGACCATGTTGGGTAGCTGAGGTCTTAAGGCAGATGGGACAAGTGCGGGTGTGATTGGTGCGGTAGGGGTATGAGGTTGATGAGTTTGTTTCTTTAGTTTGGGTGTTGGAGTAGGTGTGGTTTTAATGTTGGAGGATGTAGCTAAATCCAGTTTAATAGGTGGATGAGTAAGGCTGGTGGTTGTGGTGACTCCTAAAGTGGTAATAGGTTTAGTGGAGATAAATATTGTGGGTATGGGTTTGGGTTTAGGCATAGGTCGGGTTATGGGTAAGGGTATGGTGTGAGTGTTAATAGATATTGTTGAAGGGGTTGCGATAGCAGTGGTTGTATGTGGTTTGATGGGTGGAAATGTGCTTGGGTAGATAGTGGAGGTGTCATCGAGGGATCTTTGCATTTGTGTTGAGATAGGGAGTAAGAGGCAGCCCATAATAAAGCCCTATCCACATAATCCAAGTGATCGGCCAAACGTGAGAATGACATGTTTTTGGGTGGAGTTGGTGAAGACCTAATGGGAATTCCTATAAAATGTATCTTAGAGACGGGGACTCGGCTAGCTTTAACTTCCGTGGGTAAGAGTGTAACATCCTCATTTTAGACAATAGAACAAGTCAAATTTTTTTTTTTTTATAATTGCATACTGGTTCTAAATACATAATTTAGAACTCACAATTCAAATAACCATTTATATAACAGACAACCATATGCAGCTGTAATGACTCGGAATACCTCCGATCTATTCATTCCATGACTCGGTAATCTACCGATCTATTCATGAGTAAAAAGAGTTAGTGTTTTTATTTAACACAACACTCTTGTGGTTCTCTTCCCTAATCTGGGATTCAGAATGCTCTGTCCAAGGAATCTAACTGAATAACTGTTACCATTATTCATCGGCATCTCATCCCTTAGACTAGGTGAATTAGGACAACGCAATCAGCAGCTTGCGATACTTTGGCCAAAGATTTGAAACATACTGTTCATGTCTCGTATTCCTTAACGGCATACTCGTCAATCTGGAATACGTCCTTCACCCCATTCATATGTTATATAGAATGTCTTATACTGACTACTGTCAGTCCTTCCTTTCACAACTGAATCACTCGGAGATAGATTAACAAGGTGATAATGTTATATGGATATCCAGAGGATTAGGGATACGGTGACATACTGGTTTAACCTTACAGTTAGACCAATGTGTCAAGATACCCCGAACCTCCTAGGCAGCCTTATAACCTGACCACATTCCTAATCAATCCCTGAGTAACTAATCCAGTCACAAATGTAAATCTTAGCGATCAATGCAAAGGGTGTCGTCATAAGTCACCTGCATTGTTGTAACTTCGAGAAGATCCTAATCTTCTCGGAGGTACAACCCTGCAGTTGTCTTGTGCCGTCATCCTTTAAATCCACCTCGAAAGATCTACTCGTCAATATGTGATAAGCACTTGAGTACAAATTACTTTAAAGACGTTTACCATAAGGTTAGCCTTTCCGATCCCTGGATTCTTCGTCTTAAGACGACCCTCCTCTAAAAGACTCATTACTTGGTAGAGGTATTACGGTCAAGCTCTTATCAAGGAGTCATTAGAATACACCTGATTCTAAAGCAACAGGATGGGACAATATCTCATAACCTTTACTTGAGATTGCCATCTGAACTCCATTTGATTGCCTATCCGTTCTCTTAACTGAATTTATATCATACTTTCAAGTATAAAGGTATAGTTGATTAAGAATCCAATTTCATATTGTCCTGTCATATTTAGGACTAGGGATTAGTAATTTAATCCAATTTGTTTAGTGTTCTCTTTTAGGCTCAATTTTTAACCTATCTTCTAGAGAGACAATAATTTAATTCCAATATTACTTTTGCTAGAACAAGTTAGAACTACTAAACACTCATAAGAATTTAATCTTATTACTTACAAGCTTTCATTGTCAATCACATAAGCATCCATATTATACAATGATAACAATGCCCCTTCGTTACATAAACCGAAGAAGGTCATCTTTCAGAAATAGAATACAACACATAAGTATCAAACACTTATTTCCATCCCTTTCAAAACTATACAATTACATTTTATGCAACAAAGATACTTGATACATCGCTAACGGAAAAGAAAACATCTTTTCCCATTTAGTACATCTATAAAATCAAGTGTAATTCTTTACAAATCAAATAAACAATCTGATCAGCTTCTCAGATCTGCATTACTTTTACCTCATACGGTAACCATCTGCAAAAATAGTCAACATGAGTCAGTTCAATGAACTGAGCATGATAAGCACTAACTTTTAAAACAATTGCAATCCATCAATTGTTTTCATTAAACACCCTGTTTAAATGAGATCAGATATTCACATAAGTAAACATAATCAGACTATGCCCTTGTAATACAAAATGATTACAAATATGTAACTCTATCATTATTACAAATAGTCTTATTCACTTTCTAATACTTCATCAAATATTAAAAGAATCAAGGAACGAATGTACACAACAATCATTGAATCCAAAATCACGACATTGGTCAGATCGTTTCATTCTTCCAAAAGGGAACAACATAACAATTCGGAATTCCACCAATATGTTACAAAACAATTTCCCACTGATAGATAAATATCAACAAGTATTAAATAAAGGAAGAGAAAGAACCAAACCATTCATACTTCCTTTCACATAAGTTCATCACTGTACCGTCTTCACATATGAAAACATTCAACCAGTATATAAATGAACAAGTTAGACAAGCCGCAAGCAAGATCACTGTTCTAAATCACGAAATAGAAACACAGCAAAACTCCTGTACAGCAACTAACACATTAACAATTCATGTAACAACCTTAAGCCCAATGCTAGTTCCTTTTACACAGTAAGGCTTGACATAAGTTGAAAACAAGAACTACAAGCGTATCGCTGAAAACAACAACCTTATTGCATCAAACAATCTAAGGTTTCCTGTGAGACTATGCTATGTTGACCACACAGTATTTCCAAATCATGCACAGTCAAATCGGACAGATTAATTGGAAAAGAACATAGCATACATATTCTTGCTCAGTCAAAATCGGACTGAAGTAAAAGAAAGGAATTCAACCAAACAATCCTTACCTTGCCGCATGCAAGTCTTAGTGTGATATTCGCGACTTACCCAAACAAGGTCAGAACACGAAACAGTCATCCATACTCAAGGATCTCAACAATGACAAAAAAAGTGTCCAAAGTCAAGTTCAGAAAGAAATAGAAGTACCAGCTACCTTTCCGTAAATTCCTAATGATTCAAACGAAGGTAACAATTCAAGCAAATGCATATGAATTCATACTGTAAACTGTTAATGGTTTTGTACATATAATCACTGAACCCTACAGCAACGTACTATGAAGTCGGATGATAAATCCATCTATGCCATTCATGGCAAACATTCAGAATGAAACAAGTGAAGCAAATCGAATACCCATTTCAAGCAAGGAAATCAACTGAGCCGCTTCGAACTTTCGAACAGCTTTCACATAGAAATGAAAATGCATACCCAGGAAATCTATACTGATTATTTATTACAAATAACCGTGGTCAGAAGGACTGTTCCTTTCTCTATAAGGCTTCCACGAAAGCAAATAACAAAACACAAGGATGAATCTACATCCACAACAGTAGATAGCTTATATATGATTCAATCAAGGACTCCACTGAGTCGTTATAATAAAGTATAGATGTATTTATATTATACACAGTCCACAAGTAATCCCGCTAACACAATAACAAGGAAAACAACTTCCGCAAGGTCGTAAAGACTACGGTAACACAACAGTTGCCTGTTCCAAGCCAAAAATTGAAAACAAATGAAACCCGAAAGTATCATTAGTCGCTGTCAACAAATCCCACGATAGAGTACCCAAAGAAGCATTAATCTCGATCAATCTTACAATATTCATCGAATCATTCCATACGCTTTCCATAACAAGAAGCGACCCACAATCAAAAAAACATACAGTGGTCTTATACTACACACAGGTATATTCTAAGGGCTCATGCCAAACAGGCCGAACACTCAACCTTTATAAATAAATACCTCACATGCATAAGCCAGAATGAATACTCAATGCAAATAGAGTCGAAGTTCGATTTCAACAAACACCCATCAAGAGGAAATTGAAAAATCGAACCAGAAGAGATACAGTGCCAAAAATCAAACTAGATCTCATATAAAATTCATCTAATCTTCACAAAACATTTGAACAGAGTTGTTTTAATGAAAGCACTTGAAAGACAGCAAGATATTTAAAGGTTAGGGCCTAGCATGCCTGTATTTTGATCAAATTTCCGAAGCAGACCACAGGAAGAGCTCAAACTTCCTTTTCTTTTTCCCCGATAAAGCGACCAACAAAATTTCGCTGTCTCCATCACATATATATCCTCCATGACAGAGAAAAGAGCTATGGCAGTTCATATTAGCCATGCAACTCAAAGAGAACTGGTGCGAAGAACCAGTAAACAAGCAGAGAGAGAGAGAAGACCGAAAATCGCGACAAGCCAAACAAACCCCCAAATTTCCGCTTGCATGCCTTCTCGCGAGTTCCGAGCTCGACTTCCGAGAGTATTGAATGCCATTAAACCAATTTTCCCGCTTAAACTCTACTCCCACCGACCGCCAGAATTGGCGACAGTCCAACTAAAACTCAAGTTCATTTCCAAACTTAGCAATTGCCAAGTCTGCACAGATTAGCCGCCGCTTAAGCCTCCGCCATGACCTGTCCCTCATCCTTATCCCTTACATTTATTGCCATAGAAAACACCGCCCATGGTTCGCCACCCTTCATAGGCCCCTTCATAATCTCCTCATAAGTTAGGTTAGTATCTTAGGTTAGAGTTTAGGGTAATACCCACACTAACAAATTTACACAAAGATACTAACTTAGGATATTAACAAATAGCCTAGGTCTAGGTTAGACTAACAATAATCTAACCCCTAGGTTAGGTTTTAGTTTTAGGTTACTAACCCTTAATAATTCAGTTTGGTCCTTGTCCTGAAAACTCGGAAAGACCTGTATCATACCTTCTAGAACAGAGTTAGCTCCTGTTCTTATTGCAGAATTGTATGTCAACGAATTATTACCTGGTCTAAAATCGAGACCTTCCAGATATACTTTGATATCGGGAACCATTTCATTTCCCAAGATCAGCCTGAGTCATACTCCTGACCTGCTTAATCAATGCTTCCATACCTTGCAACCTGTTCAAGGTCTGTGATCTAATTCATCACAAACAGATTTAAAGCATTACTTGGATCAATTCCACTGATCCAAGTCTAGATATTATAGATGAATATCTCTATAATTCATTCCGTGATCAGATTAATATTCAGACACAAAATGAAATAAATAAAAGAGTCTATTCATATTTTGACTCAGTCAAGATCTGCAATCTGCAAGAAATTCAATACATATCAAGCATGATTTCTGAATCGAGGATCACATCCTTTTACAAGAAATCACATATCAACACTTGTATGCTTAGGAGAAAGTAACAACAGTTCAGAGTGTTACATGCTTCCCTCCTAAAAAGATTCATCGTCCCGATGAATTACATATTAAATTTAACCTTCAGGTCAATCAATTTATTAGTACACAAACAATGTGACTACCTCCATATTAAATAGTTTCAGTAATCAATGTCACAACACATTTATTCAACCTGAATAAAGTCCGCCTTAATCTGGCTTTCATAAATACTTAAAACAATCAGTTCATAAAAGTATATCTTTGTCAACAGTTTTCATTCTGTTGCAAAAAGAGAAGGAAAAGCAATTTTCATCTCTTCCAGGTTTTCCCAAGTTGCACTTTCTTCGTTAAACTGGTCCCACTGGACCTTACATTGCTGTATATCACGATTTCTCAAATGCAATTGGCGAGTTTCCAGCACTCTTGTGGGTTTAACCACGATTATTCCTGGGTCTTGGACCTGCAAGGAATTCCAATTTAAAACATGTGACAGATCTGAAACGTATTTCTTAAGCAAAGAAATATGGAAAACATCATGCATACGAGATAAAGCAGGTGGCAATGCTAAACGATAAGCTACAGGATTGATTATTTCGACAATTTCGAAAGGTCCCACAAATCGTGGTGACAACTTGGCAGCCTTGCCAAAAGTTATAGAACTCTTTCTGGGTTTGACACGCAGAAAAACCTTATCACCAAGCTCAAACTTTCTATCAACCCGCTTAAGGTCAGCATAGCTCTTCTGTCTATCCGCTGCTTCCTTTAATCGTTCACGAATCAGCTTAACTTGCTGTTCCATCTCTGTGAGAATCTCTGGTCCAATTACCACTCTATCCTCTACACTGTCCCAACTTACAGGGGTTCTGCACTTTCTTCCATAAAGTGCTTCAAAAGGTGCCATCTTAAGAGATGAGTGATAAGTGTTGTTGTATGCGAACTCAACTAATGGGAGATACTCTTCCCATTTATACTGTTGATCCATGCAATACATTCGCAACATGTCCTCCAACACTTGATTTACCCTCTCAGTTTGCCCATCCGTTTCTGGATGATATGCAGAACTGAAGTTTAGTTTTGTTCCTAGGGCTGCGTTAAGCGTTTGCCAAAACCTTGACGCGTCATTCTAGGATCCTCATCGATATAATCAGTTCTGGTACACCATGCAATCTGAAAATTTCGTGTACGAACCTCTTGGCCAGCACTGGTGAATCATCCTTTAGATTTCCAGCGATGAAATGAGCTACTTTAGTCAGTTTATCTACAACTACCAGGATAACATCATGTTTATTCCTGGACATAGGTAGTCCTTGTACAAAATCCATGGTTATTACTTGCCATTTATACTGCGGTATGCTATGAGGATATAACAGTCCAGCAGGGTGCATATGCTCTTCCTTCACCCGCTGACATTCCAGGCAATGAGTCACAAAATTTATCACATCCTTTTTCATACCTTTCCAGAAGTATTGTTGTTTCAAATCAGCTAGCATTTTTGTGATACCTGGGTGTCCAGAGAAAGGTGAATTATGAAATTCAACTAACAACTTCTTTCTCAAATCATTCAGCACAGGTACATATACCCTATTTTCATAACGCAAGATTCCTTCATTATCAAGATGAAAACCTTCATACCTTTTATCTTTAGGTTCTGCAAGCCTGCTTTTACTTGCTTTGAAAATATGCATCGATTCTCGAGGCACTTTTACCTCGTCTTTAAACCGAGTTCTCAACGTTATAAGAGCGAAATGTGCCTCCTACGACTTAGAGCATCGCCTACTCTATTCTCCTTCCCTTTGATATAGCTAATATCAAAGTCATATTGTGATAAAAATTCTAACCACCTTCTTTGTCTGGCATTCAGATTGGGCTGAGTAAAAATATATTTCAGTCCCAAGTGATCAGTTTTCAACTCAAAAGGTTTCCCTAGTAAGTAGTGTCTCCAGACTTGAAGCGCATGAACAATGGCAGCAAGTTCCAAATCATGAGGGGCATAATTCAACTCATGAATCTTAAGTTTTCTACTCTCATAAGCAATGACTTGATCATTTTGTAGCAAAACACCTCCAAGGCCTTCCCCAGAAGCATCAGTTACAACAGTAAAATTCCCATTAGGGTCTGGTACAGCCAATATAGGTGCAGAAGTCAACTGGTCTTTCAGACTTTTGAAAGCCACTTCGCACTTGTCATTCCATATGAATTTCTTATCCTTCTTCTTGCAATGAAGTTATTGTGCAAATACCTTAGAAAAATCCTTTACAAATTTTCTATAGTAACCAGCAAGACCCATGAAGCTTCTTACTTCATGCACATTCTTTGGTGCAGGCCACTCAGTTATTGCCACTATTTTTGAAGGATCTACAGTGATTCCTTCCTTACTTATGACATGACCCAAATAGTGAACTTCTGAATCATAGAAAGAACATTTGGATAACTTACCATACAACTTTCTCTTTCTCAAAATTCCCAAAACTATCTTCAAATGCTCATTGTGCTCCTCAACGCTCTTAGAATAAATGAGAATATCGTCCAAGAATACAAGTACAAACTTGTCCAGGTATTCTTGAAAAATATTGTTCATTAAATTCATAAAGGCTGCAGGTGCATTAGTTAACCCAAAGGCTAGAACTGTGAATTCATAATGTCCGTACCTTGTTCGGAAAGCTGTTTTATGAATATCTTCTTCTTTAATTCTTAGCTGATGATAACCAGATCGAAGGTCTATCTTAGAATAAACCGCTGCTCCACGCATCTGATCAAACAGATCATCGATCCTAGGAAGTGGATATCGGTTCTTGATTGTTGCTTTGTTCAACATCCGATAATCAATACACAAATTTTAGTGTTCCATCCTTCTTTTTCACAAATATCACAGGTGCTCCCCAAGGTGAAACACTTGGTCTAATCAATCCTTTAGACAAAAGCTCTTGTAATTGTGCCTTAAGCTCGACTAACTCTGTAGTAGTCATCCGATAAGGCGCCTTGGAAATAGGTTCAGTTCCAGGCTTGATTTCAATGGTAAAATCAAATTCTCTCTTGGGTGGTAACCCTGGTAATTCCTCAGGAAAAACATCCCTGAAACTTTGTAACAGTGGAATTTGCTTCATGTAATCACTATCTTCTTCTGAAGATTCAGATATCTTTACTGCATAAAGGGTACATCCTTTATTCTTAGCCTTTTTAAGCTGCATAGCTGACAGTTTTCTAACTGAAATTTCTCGCTTCACACCTTGAATCTCTGCTGATTCCAGCTGATCATCTAAACATTTTATGTTCTTCTCATAGCAATCTACCTTTGCTTTATGGTCAGATAACCAATTGACACCAATAATAATGTCATACGATCCCAAAGGTGCAACATAGAGATCAACTTCCGTGGAGAAATTAGGTAAATCAAGGACTGCTCCAAAGAGACACATACTCACTGTATGAACAAAATTATTACCATACTCTACAGTCCAAGATTTATCCATTTTCCCAGCTTTTCTTTTAATTTTAGAAGCAAGTTTATTAGAAATAAAACATTCAGTAGCTCCTGTATCAAAAAGAATAGTGACAGGTATGCCGAACAACTTACCCGGAACTTCTATAGGTGTTGCTTGCTTTTCAGCTTGCTTGTCTGCTACTGCAGCATGTATCTTATGCTGCTGATTACGATCATCCTTCTTTAAAGGACATTGATTTGCGTAATGATCTTTACCACAAGTGTAGCAGCCTCCTACAGGTCCCTTCTTAGGCTCAAGCATTACCTCCACCTTGTAATTGTCACGTCACGCTTTGTCCTCCATAGGACTTCTCGTCCATTATTATAGTTTTTAACAAAATTATCCCTTATATTTCAAAGCAGCTTATTTATCACTGCTTTCTTATTGTTATCTCCTCGAAACTTACTCTTGTTTCCAAACTTTTTCCACGGTCCTTTTAAGGTGCAAGAGAGGTTGAAGAAGGGTTTGCAGCTTCTTCCACACTTCCTCCTTATGAGCAGAAATAGCCTTCAATTTCTGTTCTTGCCTTATGGCTTTTTCAACAACTCCTTCCATAGTGGTTGGACTGTGAACATCGACCTCTCCCCCTATCACGGGATTCAATCCCATGATGAATTTCCGTATCCTGAACTTTTCGCCGCTTTGATCTTGTGGTACATACTTGAGGAGTTTTGTAAACCGCTCCCAGAATTCAGTTACTGTTAACTTCCCTTGAGTTAAGTTCTGAAATTTTGTCATTTTCTGATCATAGAAAAGTTGTGGCAGCCAACGTTGCCTAAAATAGCCTTTAAATTGATCCCAAGTAATATTGGTCTCATCAATGTTTAGCTCAGCTTTTCGGCTATCCCACCACGAAGATGCTTCGTGAGAAAGCTGATAGGCTCCCCATATAGCCTTAGTTTCCTCGGAGAAGTTCCTTATTGCAAAGTACTTCTCCATTTCGCTGAGCCAGTTCTCAGCTCCATCTCCTAATGTGGTGCCATCATACTTAGGTGGACTTATCCTTTTTATATCATTAGTGAAAACTGCTGCCAATCTGGCCTTTTTGTTTTCTGGTTGCACAGGTGCATTCACAGCATTAACATCAACACCCGTGTCGGGATTGCCCTCAGGAGGTTGCTGATTATTATTATCAGCTTCTTCATCCTCCTCATTTCTGTCACCTGCTGTTCAAGTACAGCCAAGCGATCTCTTGTGTCCAACAGGGCAGCAAGGATCTCATCCAGTTTCTGGGTTGTCGCCGCTCCTCCTTCAGGTGGAGCATTACTCGCAACGTTTCCCCTTGTTCTAACCATTTTCTACATTACAAGAAAATTCAGGTTTTTATCGATTATGGACTCAATAGGTCCAAGAGCTGCAACCTTCAGCTCTGATACCAAGATGTAACATCCTCATTTTAGACAATAGAACAAGTCAATTTTTTTTTTTTTTATAATTGCATACTGGTTCTAAATACATAATTTAGAACTCACAATTCAAATAACCATTTATATAACAGAGATAACCATATGCAGCTGTAATGACTCGGAATACCTCCGATCTATTCATTCCATGACTCGGTAATCTACCGATCTATTCATGAGTAAAAAGAGTTAGTGTTTTTATTTAACACAACACTCTTGCGGTTCTCTTCCCTAATCTGGGATTCGAATGCTCAGTCCAAGGAATCTAACTGAATAACTGTTACCATTATTCATCGGCATCTCATCCCTTAGACTAGGTGAATTAGGACAACGCAATCAGCAGCTTGCGATACTTTGGCCAAAGATTTGAAACATACTTGTTCATGTCTCGTATTCCTTAATGGCATACTCGATCCAACTGAATACGTCCTTCACCCCATTCATATGTTATATAGAATGTCTTATACTTGACTCACATCAGGTCCTTCCTTTCACAATCGAATCACTTGGAGATAGATTAACAAGGTGATAATGTTATATGGATATCCAGAGGATTAGGGATACAAAGTGACATACTTGGTTTAACCTTACAGTTAGACCAATGTGTCAAGATATTCACATAAGTAAACATAATCGAGACTATGCCCTTGTAATACAAAATGATTACAAATATGTAACTCTATCATTATTACAAATAGTCTTATTCACTTTCTAATACTTCATCAAATATTAAAAGAATCAAGGAACGAATGTACACAACAATCATTGAATCCAAAATCACGACATTGGTCGATCGTTTCATTCTTCCAAAAGGAAACAACATAACAATTCGAATTCCACCAATATGTTACAAAACAATTTCCCACCGATAGATAAATATTAACAAGTATTAAATAAAGGAAGAGAAAGAACCAAACCATTCATACTTCCTTTCACATAAGTTCATCACTGTATCTGTCTTCACGTATGAAAACATTCAACCAAATATAAATGAACAAGTTAGACAAGCAGCAAAGCAAGATCACTGTTCTAAATCACGAAATAGAAACATAGCAAAACTCCATGTACAGACAAAGAATTAACACATTAACAATTCATGTAACAACCTTAAGCCCAATGCTAGTTCCTTTTACACAAGTAGGCTTGACATAAGTTGAAAACAAGAACTACAAGCGTTTTGCTGAAAACAACAACCTTGTTGCATCAAACAATCTAAGGTTTCCTGTGAGACTATGCTATGTTGAGCCCACAGTATTTCCAAATCATGCACATTCAAATCGGACAGATTAATTGGAAAAGAACATAGCATACATATTCTTGCTCACCAAAATCGGATCAAGTAAAAGAAAGGAATTCAACCAAACAATCCTTACCTTGCCGCATGCAAGTCTTAGTGTGATATTCGCGACTTACCCAAACAAGGTCAGAACACGAAACAGTCATCCATACTCAAGGATCTCAACAATGACAAAAAAAAAGTGTCCAAATTCAAGTTCGAAAGAAATGTAAGTACCAGCTACCTTTCCAGAATTCCTAATGATTCAAACGAAGGTAACAATTCAAGCAAATGCATATGAATTCATACTGTAAACTGTTAATGGTTTTGTACACATAATCACTGAACCCTACAAAGAACGCACTACATGAAGTCGGATGATAAATCCATCTATGCCATTCATGGCAACATTCAGAATGAAACAAGTGAAGCAAATCGAATACCCATTTCAAGCAAGGAAATCAACTGAGCCGCTTCGAACTTTCGAACAGCTTTCACATAGAAATGAAAATGCATACCCAGGAAATCTATACTGATTATTTATTACAAATAACCGTGGTCAGAAGGACTGTTCCTTTCTCTATAAGGCTTCCATGAAAGCAAATAACAAAACACAAGGATGAATCTACATCCACAACAGTAGATAGCTTATATATGATTCAATCAAGGACTCCACTGAGTCGTTATAATAAAGTATAGATGTATTTATATTATACACAGTCCACAAGTAATCCCGCTAACACAATAACAAGGAAAACAACTTCCGCAAGGTCGTAAAGACTACGGTAACACAACAGTTGCCTGTTCCAAGCCAAAAATTGAAAACAAATGAAACCCGAAAGTATCATTAGTCGCTGTCAACAAATCCCACGATAGAGTACCCAAAGAAGCATTAATACTGATCAATCTTACAGTATTCATCAGAATCATTCCATACAGTTTCCATAACAAGAAACAGCGACCACAATCAAAAAAACATACAGTGGTCTTATACTACACACAGGTATATTCTAAGGGCTCATGCCAAACAGGCCGAACACTCAACCTTTATAAATAAATACCTCACATGCATAAGCCAGAATGAATACTCAATGCAAATAGAGTCGAAGTTCGATTTCAACAAACACCCATCAAGAGGAAATTGAAAAATCGAACCAGAAGAGATACAGTGCCAAAAATCAAACTAGATCTCATAGAAAATTCATCTAATCTTCACAAAACATTTGAACAGAGTTGTTTTAATGAAAGCACTTGAAAGACAGCAAGATATTTAAAGGTTAGGGCCTAGCATGCCTGTATTTTGATCAAATTTCCGAAGCAGACCACAGGAAGAGCTCAAACTTCCTTTTCTTTTTCCCGATAAAGCGACCAACAAAATTTCACTGTCTCCATCACATATATATCCTCCATGACAGAGAAAAGAGCTATGGCAGTTCATATTAGCCATGCAACTCAAAGGGCTGTGCGAACCAGAACCATGTAACAAGAGAGAGAGAGAGACCGAAAATCGCGACAAGCCAAACAAACCCCCAAATTTCCGCTTGCATGCCTTCTCGCGAGTTCCGAGCTCGACTTCCGAGAGTATTGAATGCCATTAAACCAATTTTCCCACTTAAACTCTACTCTCACCGACCGCCCGACCGGGCGATGGCGGCAGTCCAACTAAAACTCAAGTTCATTTCCAAACTTAAGAATTGCCAAGTCTCGCACAGTTAGCCACCGCTTAAGCCTCCGCCATGACTCCGTCCCTCATCCTTATCCCTTACATTTATTGCCATAGAAAACACCGCCCATGGTTCGCCACCCTTCATAGGCCCCTTCATAATCTCCTCATAAGTTAGGTTAGTATCTTAGGTTAGAGTTTAGGTAATACCCACACTAACAAATTTACACAAAGATACTAACTTAGGATATTAACAAATAGCCTAGGTCTAGGTTAGACTAACAATAATCTAACCCCTAGGTTAGGTTTTAGTTTTAGGTTACTAACCCTTAATAATTCAGTTTGGTCCTTGTCCCAAAACTCGGAAAGACTCAGTATCATACCTTCTAACGAGTTAGCTCTGTTCTTATTGCTTGCACGAATTGTATGTCAACGAATTATTACTCGGTCTAAAATCGAGACCTTCCGGATATACTTTGATATCGGGAAGCATTTCATTTCCTAAGATCATCCGAGTCATACTCCGACCAGCTTAATCAATGCTTCCATACCTTGCCAACTGTTCAAGGTCCGCGATCTAATTCATCACAAACAAATTTAAAGCATTACTTGGATCAATTCCACCGATCCAAGACTAGATATTATAGAAGAATATATCTATAATTCATTCCGTGATCAGATTAATATTCAGACACAAAATGAAATAAATAAAAGAGTCTATTCATATTTTGACTCAGTCAAGATCTGCAATCTGCAAGAAATTCAATACATATCAAGCATGATTTCTGAATCGAGGATCACATCCTTTTACAAGAAATCACATATCAACACTTGTATGCTTAGGAGAAAGTAACAACAGTTCAGGGTGTTACATGCTTCCCTCCTAAAAAGATTCATCGTCCCGATGAATTACATATTAAATTAACCTTCAGGTCAATCAATTTATTAGTACACAAACAATGTGACTACCTCCATATTAAATAGTTTCAGAAATCAATGTCACAACACATTTATTCAACCTGAATAAAGTCTGCCTTAATCTGGCTTTCATAAATACTTAAAACAATCAGTTCATAAAAGTATATCTTTGTCAACAGTTTTCATTCTGTTGCAAAAAGAGAAGGAAAAGCAATTTTCATCTCTTCCAGGTTTTCCCAAGTTGCACTTTCTTCGTTAAACTGGTCCCACTGGACCTTACATTGCTGTATATCACGATTTCTCAAATGCAATTGGCGAGTTTCCAGTACTCGTGTGGGTTTAACCACGATTATTCCTGGGTCTTGGACCTGCAAGGAATTCCAATTTAAAACATGTGACAGATCTGAAACGTATTTCTTAAGCAAAGAAATATGGAAAACATCATGCATACGAGATAAAGCAGGTGGCAATGCTAAACGATAAGCTACAGGATTGATTATTTCAACAATTTCGAAAGGTCCCACAAATCGTGGTGACAACTTGGCAGCCTTGCCAAAAGTTATAGAACTCTTTCTGGGTTTGACACGTAGAAAAACCTTATCACCAAGCTCAAACTTTCTATCAACCCACTTAAGGTCAGCATAGCTCTTCTGTCTATCCGCTGCTTCCTTTAATCGTTCACGAATCAGCTTAACTTGCTGTTCCATCTCTGTGAGAATCTCTGGTCCAATTACCACTCTATCCTCTACACTGTCCCAACTTACAGGGGTTCTGCACTTTCTTCCATAAAGTGCTTCAAAAGGTGCCATCTTAAGAGATGAGTGATAAGTGTTGTTGTATGCGAACTCAACTAATGGGAGATACTCTTCCCATTTATACTGTTGATCCATGCAATACATTCGCAACATGTCCTCCAACACTTGATTTACCCTCTCAGTTTGCCCATCCGTTTCTGGATGATATGCAGAACTGAAGTTTAGTTTTGTTCCTAGGGCTGCGTTAAGCGTTTGCCAAAACCTTGACGTCATTCTAGGATCCCTGTCAGATATAATCAGTTCTGGTACACCATGCAATCTGAAAATTTCGTGTACGAACCTCTTGGCCAGCACTGGTGAATCATCCTTTAGATTTCCAGCGATGAAATGAGCTACTTTAGTCAGTTTATCTACAACTACCAGGATAACATCATGTTTATTCCTGGACATAGGTAGTCCTTGTACAAAATCCATGGTTATTACTTGCCATTTATACTGCGGTATGCTATGAGGATATAACAGTCCAGCAGGGTGCATATGCTCTGCCTTCACCCGCTGACATTCCAGGCAATGAGTCACAAAATTTATCACATCCTTTTTCATACCTTTCCAGAAGTATTGCTGTTTCAAATCAGCTAGCATTTTTGTGATACCTGGGTGTCCAGAGAAAGGTGAATTATGAAATTCAACTAACAACTTCTTTCTCAAATCATTCAGCACAGGTACATATACCCTATTTTCATAACGCAAGATTCCTTCATTATCAAGATGAAAACCTTCATACCTTTTATCTTTAGGTTCTGCAGCAAGCGCTGCTTTTACTTGCTGAAAATATGCATCTGATTCTGAGGCACTTTTTACCTCGTCTTTAAACTGAGTTCTCAACGTTATAAGAGCAGAAATGTGCCTCCTACGACTTAGAGCATCAGCTACTCTATTCTCCTTCCCTTTGATATAGCTAATATCAAAGTCATATTGTGATAAAAATTCTAACCACCTTCTTTGTCTGGCATTCAGATTGGGCTGAGTAAAAATATATTTCAGTCCCAAGTGATCAGTTTTCAACTCAAAAGGTTTCCCTAGTAAGTAGTGTCTCCAGACTTGAAGCGCATGAACAATGGCAGCAAGTTCCAAATCATGAGGGGCATAATTCAGCTCATGAATCTTAAGTTTTCTACTCTCATAAGCAATGACTTGATCATTTTGTAGCAAAACACCTCCAAGGCCTTCCCGAAGCATCGATTCATACAACAAGAAAAATTCCATTAGGGTCAGTCTGCACAAATGGCAATATAGGTGCGAAGTCAACAATCGGTCTTTCGGACTTTTGAAAGCCGCTTCACACTTGTCATTCCACATGAATTTCTTATCCTTCTTCTCGCAATGAAGTTATTGGTGTGCACTACCTTAGAAAAATCCTTTACAAATTTTCTATAGTAACCAAAGAAGACCCATGAAGCTTCTTACTTCATGCACATTCTTTAGTGCGAGCCACTCGATTATTGCCACTATTTTTGAAGGATCTACAAGTGATTCCTTCCTTACTTATGACATGACCCAAATAGTGAACTTCAATCATAGAAAGAACATTTGGATAACTTACCATACAACTTTCTCTTTCTCAAAATTCCCAAAACTATCTTCAAATGCTCATTGTGCTCCTCAACGCTCTTAGAATAAATGAGAATATCGTCCAAGAATACAAGTACAAACTTGTCCAGGTATTCTTGAAAAATATTGTTCATTAAATTCATAAAGGCTGCAGGTGCATTAGTTAACCCAAAGGCTAGAACTGTGAATTCATAATGTCCGTACCTTGTTCGGAAAGCTGTTTTATGAATATCTTCTTCTTTAATTCTTAGCTGATGATAACCAGATCGAAGGTCTATCTTAGAATAAACCACTGCTCCACGCATCTGATCAAACAGATCATCGATCCTAGGAAGTGGATATCGGTTCTTGATTGTTGCTTTGTTCAACATCCGATAATCAATACACAGCCTTAGTGTTCCATCCTTCTTTTTCACAAATATCACAGGTGCTCCCCAAGGTGAAACACTTGGTCTAATCAATCCTTTAGACAAAAGCTCTTGTAATTGTGCCTTAAGCTCGACTAACTCTGTAGTAGTCATCCGATAAGGCGCCTTGGAAATAGGTTCAGTTCCAGGCTTGATTTCAATGGTAAAATCAAATTCTCTCTTGGGTGGTAACCCTGGTAATTCCTCAGGAAAAACATCCCTGAAATTTTGTAACAGTGGAATTTGCTTCATGTAATCACTATCTTCTTCTGAAGATTCAGATATCTTTACTGCATAAAGGGTACATCCTTTATTCTTAGCCTTTTTAAGCTGCATAGCTGACAGTTTTCTAACTGAAATTTCTCGCTTCACACCTTGAATCTCTCACTGCTGATTCCAGTGATCATCTAAACATTTTATGTTCTTCTCATAGCAATCTACCTTTGCTTTATGGTCGAGATAACCAATTGACACCAATAATAATGTCATACGATCCCAAAGGTGTAACATAGAGATCAACTTCCGTGGAGAAATTAGGTAAATCAAGGACTGCTCCAAAGAGACACATACTCACTGTATGAACAGAATTATTACCATACTCTACAGTCCAAGATTTATCCATTTTCCCAGCTTTTCTTTTAAGTTTAGAAGCAAGTTTATTAGAAATAAAACATTCAGTAGCTCTCAGTATCAAAAGAATAGTGACAGGTATGCCGAATAACTTACCCGGAACTTCTATAGGTGTTGCTTGCTTTTCAGCTTGCTTGTCTGCTACTGCAGCATGTATCTTATGCTGCTGATTACGATCATCCTTCTTTAAAGGACATTGATTTGCGTAATGATCTTTACCACAAGTGTAGCAGCCTCCTACAGGTCCCTTCTTAGGCTCAGCATTACCTCCAGCCTTGTAATTGTCACGCTGTCCTCCATAGGACTTCTGTCCATTATTATAGTTTTTAACAAAATTATCCCTTATATTTCCAGCAGGCTTATTTACTGCTGCTTTCTTATTGTTATCTCCTGGAAACTTACTCTTGTTTCCAAACTTTTTCCACGGTCCTTTTCTGGGTGCAAGAGAGGTTGAAGAAGGGTTTGCAGTCTTCTTCCGCACTTCCTCCTTATGAGCAGAAATAGCCTTCAATTTCTATTCTTGCCTTATGGCTTTTTCAACAACTCCTTCCATAGTGGTTGGACTGTGAACATCGACCTCTCCCCCTATCACGGGATTCAATCCCATGATGAATTTCCGTATCCTGAACTTTTCGTCAGTTTGATACTGTGGTACATACTTGAGGAGTTTTGTAAACCGCTCCCAGAATTCAGTTACTGTTAACTTCCCTTGAGTTAAGTTCTGAAATTCTGTCATTTTCTGATCATAGAAAAGTTGTGGCAGCCAACGTTGCCTAAAATAGCCTTTAAATTGATCCCAAGTAATATTGGTCTCATCAATGTTTAGCTCAGCTTTTCGGCTATCCCACCACGAAGATGCTTCGTGAGAAAGCTGATAGGCTCCCCATATAGCCTTAGTTTCCTCGGAGAAGTTCCTTATTGCAAAGTACTTCTCCATTTCGCTGAGCCAGTTCTCAGCTCCATCTCCTAATGTGGTGCCATCATACTTAGGTGGACTTATCCTTTTTATATCATTAGTGAGTTCTGCTGCCAATCTGGCCTTTTTGTTTTCTGGTTGCACAGGTGCATTCACAGCATTAACATCAACACCCGTGTCGGGATTGCCCTCAGGAGGTTGCTGATTATTATTATCAGCTTCTTCATCCTCCTCATTTCCGTCACCGCTTTGTTCAAGTATAGCCAAGCGATCGATCTCTTGTGTCCAACAGGGCAGCAAGGATCTCATCCAGTTTCTGGGTTGTCGCCGCTCCTCCTTCAGGTGGAGCATTACTCGCAACGTTTCCCCTTGTTCTAACCATTTTCTGTTACAAGAAAATTCAGGTTTTTATCAGATTATGGACTCAATAGGTCCAAGAGCTGCAACCTTCAGCTCTGATACCAAGATGTAACATCCTCATTTTAGACAATAGAACAAGTCAATTTTTTTTTTTTTTTTTTTTTGATAATTGCATACTGGTTCTAAATACATAATTTAGAACTCACAATTCAAATAACCATTTATATAACAGACAACCATATGCAGCTGTAATGACTCGGAATACCTCCGATCTATTCATTCCATGACTCGGTAATCTACCGATCTATTCATGAGTAAAAAGAGTTAGTGTTTTTATTTAACACAACACTCTTGCGGTTCTCTTCCCTAATCTGGGATTCAGAATGCTCTGTCCAAGGAATCTAACTGAATAACTGTTACCATTATTCATCAGCAT
Source organism: Taxus wallichiana var. yunnanensis (assembly GCA_018340775.1). Taxonomy (NCBI): domain Eukaryota; kingdom Viridiplantae; phylum Streptophyta; class Pinopsida; order Cupressales; family Taxaceae; genus Taxus; species Taxus wallichiana. The sequence continues at coordinate 776,897,073 of CM031242.1, read as the reverse complement.
CTCATCCCTTAGACTAGGTGAATTAGGACAACGCAATCAGCAGCTTGCGATACTTTGGCCAAAGATTTGAAACATACTGTTCATGTCTCGTATTCCTTAACGGCATACTCGTCAACTGAATACGTCCTTCACCCCATTCATATGTTATATAGAATGTCTTATACTGACTACTGTCAGTCCTTCCTTTCACAACTGAATCACTCGGAGATAGATTAACAAGGTGATAATGTTATATGGATATCCAGAGGATTAGGGATACGGTGACATACTGGTTTAACCTTACAGTTAGACCAATGTGTCAAGATACCCCGAACCTCCTAGGCAGCCTTATAACCTGACCACATTCCTAATCAATCCCTGAGTAACTAATCCAGTCACAAATGTAAATCTTAGCGATCAATGCAAAGGGTGTCGTCATAAGTCACCTACATTGTTGTAACTTCGAGAAGATCCTAATCTTCTCGGAGGTACAACCCTGCAGTTGTCTTGTGCCATCATCCTTTAAATCCGCCTCGAAAGATCTACTCGTCAATATGCGATAAGCACTTGAGTACAAATTACTTTAAAGACGTTTACCATAAGGTTAGCCTTTCCGATCCCTGGATTCTTCGTCTTAAGACGACCCTCCTCTAAAAGACTCATTACTTGGTAGAGGTATTACGGTCAAGCTCTCATCAAGGAGTCATTAGAATACACCTGATTCTAAAGCAACAGAATGGGACAATATCTCATAACCTTTACTTGAGATTGCCATCTGAACTCCATTTGATTGCCTATCCGTTCTCTTAACTGAATTTATATCATACTTTCAAGTATAAAGATATAGTTGATTAAGAATCCAATTTCATATTGTCCTGTCATATTTAGGACTAGGGATTAGTAATTTAATCCAATTTGTTTAGCGTTCTCTTTTAGGCTCAATTTTTAACCTATCTTCTAGAGAGACAATAATTTAATTCCAATATTGCTTTTGCTAGAACAAGTTAGAACTACTAAACACTCATAAGAATTTAATCTTATTACTTACAAGCTTTCATTGTCAATCACAAAAGCATCCATATTATACAATGATAACAATGCCCCTTCGTTACATAAACCGAAGAAGGTCATCTTTCAGAAATAGAATACAACACATAAGTATCAAACACTTATTTCCATTCCTTTCAAAACTATACAATTACATTTTATGCAACAGCATACTTGATACAATGCTAACGGAAAAGAAAACATCTTTTCCCATTTAGTACATCTATAAAATCAAGCTGTAATTCTTTACAAATCAAATAAACAATCTGATCAGCTTGTCAGATCTGCATTACTTTTACCTCATACGGTAACCATCTGCAAAAATAGTCAACATGAGTCAGTTCAATGAACTGAGCATGATAAGCACTAACTTTTAAAACAATTGCAATCCATCAATTGTTTTCATTAAACACCCTGTTTAAATGAGATCAGATATTCACATAAGTAAACATAATCAGACTATGCCCTTGTAATACAAAATGATTACAAATATGTAACTCTATCATTATTACAAATAGTCTTATTCACTTTCTAATACTTCATCAAATATTAAAAGAATCAAGGAACGAATGTACACAACAATCATTGAATCCAAAATCACGATATTGGTCGATCGTTTCATTCTTCCAAAAGGAAACAACATAACAATTCGAATTCCACCAATATGTTACAAAACAATTTCCCACCGATAGATGAATATTAACAAGTATTAAATAAAGGAAGAGAAAGAACCAAACCATTCATACTTCCTTTCACATAAGTTCATCACTGCATCACTGTCTTCACGTATGAAAACATTCAACCAAGATATAAATGAACAAGTTAGACAAGCCGCAAGCAAGATCACTGTTCTAAATCACGAAATAGAAACACAAAAAACTCCCGACAAAGAACTAACACATTAACAATTCATGTAACAACCTTAAGCCCAATGCTAGTTCCTTTTACACAGTAAGGCTTGACATAAGTTGAAAACAAGAACTACAAGCGTATCGCTGAAAACAACAACCTTGTTGCATCAAACAATCTAAGGTTTCCTGTGAGACTATGCTATGTTGACCCCACAGTATTTCCAAATCATGCACAGTCAAATCGGACAGATTAATTGGAAAAGAACATAGCATACATATTCTTGCTCAGTCAAAATCGGACTGAAGTAAAAGAAAGGAATTCAACCAAACAATCCTTACCTTGCCGCATGCAAGTCTTAGTGTGATATTCGCGACTTACCCAAACAAGGTCAGAACACGAAACAGTCATCCATACTCAAGGATCTCAACAGCGACAAAAACAAGTGTCCAAAGTCAAGTTCAGAAAGAAACAGAAGTACCAGCTACCTTTCCAGAATTCCTAATGATTCAAACGAAGGTAACAATTCAAGCAAATGCATATGAATTCATACTGTAAACTGTTAATGGTTTTGTACATATAATCACTGAACCCTACAGCAACGTACCATGAAGTCGGATGATAAATCCATCTATGCCACTCATGGCAAACATTCAGAATGAAACAAGTGAAGCAAATCGAATACCCATTTCAAGCAAGGAAATCAACTGAGCCGCTTCGAACTTTCGAACAACTTTCTCATAGAAATGAAAATGCATACCAGAAATCTATACCGATTATTTATTACAAATAACCGTGGTCAGAAGGACTGTTCCTTTCTCTATAAGGCTTCCACGAAAGCAAATAACAAAACACAAGGATGAATCTACATCCACAACAGTAGATAGCTTATATATGATTCAATCAAGGACTCCACTGAGTCGTTATAATAAAGTATAGATGTATTTATATTATACACAGTCCACAAGTAATCCCGCTAACACAATAACAAGGAAAACAACTTCCGCAAGGTCGTAAAGACTACGGTAACACAACAGTTGCCTGTTCCAAGCCAAAAATTGAAAACAAATGAAACCCGAAAGTATCATTAGTCGCTGTCAACAAATCCCACGATAGAGTACCCAAAGAAGCATTAATACTGAACAATCTTACAGTATTCATCAGAATCATTCCATACAGTTTCCATAACAAGAACAGTGACCACAATCAAAAACATACAGTGGTCTTATACTACACACAGGTATATTCTAAGGGCTCATGCCAAACAGGCCGAACTCTCAAACCTTTATAAATAAATACCTCACATGCATAAGCCAGAATGAATACTCAATGCAAATAGAGTCGAAGTTCGATTTCAACAAACACCCATCAAGAGGAAATTGAAAAATCGAACCAGAAGAGATACAGTGCCAAAAATCAAACTAGATCTCATAGAAAATTCATCTAATCTTCACAAAACATTTGAACAGAGTTGTTTTAATGAAAGCACTTGAAAGACAAAGAAGATATTTAAAGGTTAGGGCCTAGCATGCACGTATTTTGATCAAATTTCTGAAGTAGACCACGGGAAGAGCTCAAACTTCCTTTTCTTTTTCCCGATAAAGCGACCAACAAAATTTCACTTGTCTCCATCACATATATATCCTCCATGACAGAAAAAGAGCTATGGCAGTTCATATTAGCCATGCAACTCAAAGAGAACTGGTGCGAAGAACCAGTAAACAAGCAGAGAGAGAGAGAGAAGACCGAAAATCGCGACAAGCCAAACAAACCCCCAAATTTCCGCTTGCATGCCTTCTCGCGAGTTCCGAGCTCGACTTCCGAGAGTATTGAATGCCATTAAACCAATTTTCCCGCTTAAACTCTACTCCCACCGACCGCCAGAATTGGCGACAGTCCAACTAAAACTCAAGTTCATTTCCAAACTTAGCAATTGCCAAGTCTGCACAGATTAGCCGCCGCTTAAGCCTCCGCCATGACCTGTCCCTCATCCTTATCCCTTACATTTATTGCCATAGAAAACACCGCCCATGGTTCGCCACCCTTCATAGGCCCCTTCATAATCTCCTCATAAGTTAGGTTAGTATCTTAGGTTAGAGTTTAGGGTAATACCCACACTAACAAATTTACACAAAGATACTAACTTAGGATATTAACAAATAGCCTAGGTCTAGGTTAGACTAACAATAATCTAACCCCTAGGTTAGGTTTTAGTTTTAGGTTACTAACCCTTAATAATTCAGTTTGGTCCTTGTCCTGAAAACTCGGAAAGACCTGTATCATACCTTCTAGAACAGAGTTAGCTCCTGTTCTTATTGCAGAATTGTATGTCAACGAATTATTACCTGGTCTACAATCGAGACCTTCCAGATATACTTTGATATCGGGAACCATTTCATTTCCCAAGATCAGCCCGAGTCATACTCCTGACCAGCTTAATCAATGCTTTCATACCTTGCAACCTGTTCAAGGTCTATGATCTAATTTATCACAAACAAATTTAAAGCATTACTTGGATCAATCCCACTGATCTAAGACTAGATATTATAGATGAATATCTCTATAATTCATTCCGTGATCAGATTAATATTCAGACACAAAATGAAATAAATAAAAGAGTCTATTCATATTTTGACTCAGTCAAGATCTGCAATCTGCAAGAAATTCAATACATATCAAGCATGATTTCTGAATCGAGGATCACATCCTTTTACAAGAAATCACATATCAACACTTGTATGCTTAGGAGAAAGTAACAACAGCTTCGATTCGAGTGTTACAAAGAGAGCTAAAAGTAGGTCATTGGATGTCGGGTAGCAGATGGAGAATACTCGTTATGAGGTGAAGGTATCCCCACCGGGTCTATGATGGGTGGAAGGGATGATGGGAGTTCCTTTATGAGTGGAGGAACAAATAGGTGCTCCTCTATGGGTGGAGGGGGTAATGGGAGTTCCTCTATGAGTGGAGGAAAAATAGGTGCTCCTATGTGGGTGGAGGGTAATGGGTGCTCCTCGTGGGTGGAGGAGGTACTGGGTGCTCCTCTATCAGTGGAGGAGGTACGGTGGTAAAGGTTCACTAAGTAGAGAAGCTAGGAGTGAGTTGGTCTCAATGTTAGCAGAAGACTCCTCCGGAGGTGATCTAGAAGATGAAGGCTGTTCTTCTATTGGTGAAGGAATAGTGACAGTTGGTTTAGACATGGAAGGAGGATTTCAGGCTAGGATTTCCTCTATGGAAGGGATGTGAGGTAATTGAGAGGCAATAGGTACCTCGTTAAAGATCGCATGAACCTCACGAGTATGGGTATCGTGAGTGGATGTCTCACTTGTTTGATTGGATGAAGGGGCATGATTGGGAAATGGTTTTTAAAGATTTGTAGATTTTGGTTGGGGGTGGCGTTGGGATTATCCATAGTCAACTCGCCTTTCTCGAGTATTTCTTGGACAATATTCTTAAAAGTGATGCAGTTTCTGTCACTATGACCCTTCACTCATTGATAGTTACAGAAATCTTGTTACTTATACCATGTGGGCATGGGGAGAGCGGGTCAAAACCGGTGTGTGGTTTTATGGGTGGAAGGGTGATGGTGCTAGCTTTGATAAGCTTTTATAAGACATAAGAGTAAGGTTCCCTAATTTCGGTATATTTTTTCTGCTCTTATCTCAAACGAAAAGCTTGAATGGGTGATATATTAGATGAGGGTGTAGCTTGATTAGATGGATGAGCTGGGTTAGCCTTGAGTACCACTGCATTAGTGGTACCTTTAGCCTTTGAATAATTGGTTGGTGGTTTGGAAGAAGAAGAGGTTTCAGTCAACTTGAATGCCGAATTCTTATTTTGTAATTATATTTTCTTCTCTTTGATGGCTCGAATCTCTAACTTTCGTGCCATAGTGAATGCCTCATCAAATGTTCAGAAATTTTGGACCTACAAGGTCGGGAGATATGTCTAGCGCAAGCTCGGTAAAGAGCTCGATGAGTTCATTTTGTGGCAGTTGAAAGGTAAGTTGATTGATCAAGCTATGCTAGCGAGTGACAAAATCTATGATAGATTCATCCTCATACTGACATGTGGAATATAGATCGGTCATGGTAACTTTCTTGGTGATATTTATAGAAAAATGATCCAAAAAATCTTAGGCTACCTAATTGAATGAAAATATGGAGTGTTTGGGTAACCCACTATACCAGTCTAATGTAGGTCTAGTGAGGGACATGGGAAAATTTCTCAAAAGTAAGGCACATGAGCAATCAAATAACATCTATGTTTAAACAAGCACAAATTTTGTTGTGGGTCTTCCTTACTATTGAAGTGGTTGAATTTAGGCATTTCCTAATACACAGGGTATGAAAATATGGGAATGGATGGGTGAATAGGCTCATTGCAAATCTCATCATAAGTGAGAGTGTTACAGGAGCTAGAAACCGATGCCTCCAGTGTTTGCATCTTGTCCATCATCAATTTAATTAGGTCGTTGGTGGGTTGTGATGATTGGATGCCTCCTATAGTGTGAGGAGGTTGGTTTTGGACATATAATGGGTGTGGCATTCCAGTGTATGGGGCTGCCATGTAAGGTGGTGGAGAAGAAGGCAATGAAATAGGGGGTACATACCGGAATGAATAATAGATGAAATAGGTGGTTGTTGGTAGTATGTATATGGGGGAGGAAGGGTCGTGGTAACCCTAGTGGTAATAGGGGCTAATGATTATGGAATGGAAAGAACTACATTCTGAAATGGGGTAGAGGTCACGACACTGGAGGTGGGAATGTAGCCACAGGTATGTGTGAGACATGAGGGGTGGATGAGGTTGTGTCTGGGGTAATCATTGAGGGTATGGTGGATGTAATGGGTGCCACAGAGGTAATAGACACGACAATCATGGAGGGTATGGGACCTAACTATGAAATGACTGGGGGTAAGGTGGATGTAGGTAACATAGAGCCATATGGGGCTAATGTGGAAGTAGGTACAAGAGTCAGGGGGATAGATACGGGTATGCCATATATCAACTGACCCAAGGCTCTTAAGTGGATGAATGGGAGAGGTAAAACTATAAGGAAGCAGAGTTCTGGTCAAGGAGTCATGCGAACTCCTCATCTCTAGCAATAATAATAGTAGGCTGGATAGGATCCATGGCTGGTGATAAAATAGAAGGTGGTGAAGGAATAGGTGGGAACAATTGGCAACTAGCGTGGAACACGAGGGCGTTCACTTGTCTTCGGATCAGTACCATGTGAACCAGCAGATCGCTTCTCTGTAAATGGTATAGAGAATAGCAGGAAAAAAATGGATGAAGTAACAAATGGTGAGTGGAATGTGAAATAGGCTAACCGATGTCGGTTAGGGAAAATTGACGTCGGTCAGGGGTAACCAGTTCTTTGGTCACTGTAGAAAATAGGCAGTGAGTAATCAGTGAGGTAGAAGGTAAAACCTAACAAGTATGCCAAATCTGGGGATGTGTAAAATGTTAATGGGAAAAAATGATAGTGACAGAGACTATGGAAAGTGGAAAAAAGTGAAGTGAGAATGTCCTTTTGAGTAGGTTAGCAAAAGGACTTGGAACTGACATCGGTTGTGTTTAACTTATGGCGGTCAAAGGTAACCAATGATAGTTACTATGAGATTGAAACAGTGATGAGTAAAAGTTGTTGTGAATTAGAATTTAATGTGGAATCGGACCTGCACTGCAGGAATGATGGTGATATGGCCCGAGCAAAATCGAGGTGATGCCAGGTATACACTATCTATGATGAGGAGCGTGCAAGGATGAACAAAAAAGTGATGAACGTGATCTTTCGCCTCAAAATGTAAACCAAGCAAAAACACTAAGAAAATGTGATCCTAAGACTGCCCTTTTCTATTATGTTTTTTTAGCTTATGCTATTTAGGGACTGACACATGAATTGTGAAATAAAGTTTTTGGTGAGGATGGCTTCCTACAAAGAAGGAGATCTAAAGGGTGAGGTTTCAGGTTTGTTATGGTGGGGCGGGCTTCACTCTGAAGTATGACTCGACAGAGTAGTGAGTTGGGTGCCCACTGTGCCATGATCATGTGATCACCTACAACTTCTTATAGGTAAGATGTTGTTTAAGAATGTATTCTATTTGAATTTTTGTGTGGGTTGGTAAGACTCAGAGAAAGAGAAAAGGATAGAAGTTATTTTCTATGATTCATTTGTCAACCATCAGCTGGTCATGACCTCCAACATATAGGTTGCCATCATTTAATGTGAGCTAATGCAGAAAATCATAATGAAATGTGATTTTTTAAAACTCAAATTAAAAATATGAAATTGGATGACACAATAAGATGAAGAGGAAGAGGGATGCTCTTTCACTAAAATGTAGAAAACATGAAGAAATGATTCTTTTTAAATACACCAAAAGAAAAGTTTCCTTTAGAGAAAATAGAAAGGAGTGGATTACCAGGGAAGAAAATTAGTGTGTATGCTTTTAGAAGGGAAACAAACACACAATTTTTTCCTAGGAATGAATGAAATGCAAGGAACCCTGGATGGGTCCCACTGGGTGTGCCAAAATGTTTCACCTTTTTCTTAGATTGTTTCTTTGAATTGTTGATGAAACAAATAGGGTAACGGGCATAGGAGGAATACCTATTCAAATGTCGGTTGATGGGTTGTTGCACGCGTATGACTTCCAAATCCATAGCTGACCATGAGAGCTTCCTTTTGGCTAGGAGGAACTACTTGTAATGAAAGCAAGACCACCAGAAATAATTAAACAATATGGGCAGTGAACTACCTAGCATGAGCTAGATCCGGGAAGCGTGATACTTCCTAGATGGTTGTCAGTCCACTGTTTTAAACAAATTAATGCTGAAAACAAGGTAAATCCTATTGTTATTTTGAAATGATTTAGGTATCTCACTTAAAAACACAATAAGAAAATAGATCTAATCTAACAGGCTAAGCTAGAATAGAATCCACGGGTCAAATGGTTGGTTCTGGGTTCTGCAGGTTTGATAAAGGTCTCGGGTAGGTCACAAGTGAGTGAGGGTGAGGTAAAATTAGGTGGATAGGTCTCTGTTTAAGGCTATGTGGGAAAACACAGAGACCGGCGCGGTCGGGGTGACTAACTGGGTAAGGTATAACCAGCGCCGGTTATTGTGAAATCTGGAAACGTCACAAAATAGGGTTTTGGTCTCCTTTGTGATTACACAAAGGATTTGGTTGGTTGGGATGAGGTATTGGGTGACTGGAATAGGTTTTTATGAGGTTTTGATGGGTCTATGGAGGTACAAAATGTTGGATATGGTCAATAGGGAGCAAGATAAATAATGGATGATAAAATAATGATAAAATGAAATAACCAGGAAAGTATGATGTTGTACTTACTTGGATTTCATTCCTAAAAGTCTGTGTGTGAAGGATGGAGGTGTTGATGATGGGTTTGAAGGCTGCAAGTGATCACCAACTGAAGAAAAGCTTCTGCATGGGCTGCATGCACACTCCTCTTTTGCTTGGATAGATCAGAATGTGGCTAGGAAGGCATGCAGAGAAGATCCTCAATCTCCTTCCTTGGATGTCAATTCTTGCTAGAATTGGCTCTTTGAAGATGTGTTATCTCTTTGAGATTTCGTTCTTGCTTGTCCACTTTTCTCCCAATGTTTTCCAACCTTGAGAATAAGGTTGTTTAGGGATAAAAGGGGTAATCGACAATGATCCACCTTAACAGCGCGCTTAGGGAAATCGATGTCGGTCAAGGCGAGATTTTCTAGGTTTACTAAAATTAGGAGATCCTCCCGATTTCCTTGGATCTTATGTCGTTATCCCATGGATTAGACTGGGAGCTTCTTTTGATCATGCGAGAATGTGGTTATAGGGAGTGTAGGCATTGATTTTTAGGTTTTGGGTAAGTCTTAGTTAGTTATGGTAACTTGCTAAGAATAGGTCTTAGGTTGAGTTAGATTGGTGAGGTGTCTAAGTGAACTATTTTTGTAGATATTATTTAAATAATAAATATGGTGAGGATAACGCATTAATTTAATTAAATTAATATTAGTAGGGTAAAGGGGGTCATGACTAGGAAGATGTAATAAAGGGGGTTTATATGTTGAGGGATGAAGGGGGAGTGTGACCTAATTTTAGTGTCTACAACAACATCAAGTTTCAAATTCTTACCCAAATAGGCTACAAGTTGAACCACCAAACCTTTGACACACCCAAAATCGGCACTTCCTAGAATCCACAAAGTAGTACACTTGTCATACGCTATTGTTACTTTGATATCTAACTCATTCATAACTTCCAAAGGCATGACATTGCATGATGCCCCAGATTCAAACATACAATTATATAGCAACCTATCCTTGATAATCAAAGTTGTGAAGAAAGGGTCAACACTTAGCTAAGATTCAACCAAGGATGTTCCCAAGTATACCTCTAGTGGTTCACCAAATTCTTCCAATGCTGATGTCTTTCCTACCTCTACAATAGCAAGTGGAGCCTCTACAACATTCACATTCCTTTTCATGACAACATTCTCCTCTTTCAATCCCAAATACTCAAGTGCTCTCTTCTTGTGCTCAGGAATTCTAAGCAGCTCAACAATTGGAACACTGACCTTGATTTGGCTCAGAACTTGAGCAATGTCATAGGGAATGTATTTAGGAAAAAACAATAGAAGGAGGGCTGGAAATTTCATCAGATGGCACAAGGTTTTTAACATTTTGAGCATGGGGTGAAGCATAACTTTTACTTGGGACAACAGGGATCTTAGCAGATGTTTCTTTCTTAGGAACTTATTTTGGGATATTAGAAAGCAATGGGGTTTTATTCTTGGCCTGAGGCCCAGCTCCCTTGACAGCCTTACTTCTTGTGTTATACTCCTTCTCTTGGGAAACCACAGCGTTCATAAGCAGCTTCCTATCTTCTTCCGAGGGTATACCTCCATCATACTTCTTGATCATCAATGCCCTCAAGTACTCAAAATCATTATTGGGAAGCTCAAAGGCTTGTACATTATCAATTTCTAAAACATGAGAAGGAGGAAGAAGATGTACCCATTGGATGCAATCCCAAAAGCTAGCAGCATTCCGTGCACTTATCACTTCAGTAGATGTTGCTCCTTGACATGAGTGTGTAGGGAAGTCCATCATACAAGCATCATCATCCATATTATAATCATCAACTTCCTCTTCAATTTTCTGATTTGTTTCACATGGTGGATGGGGTAAGAAACATTTGTCACACCAGTCAATCTGATTTGCATCATCAACAATAGCCACTCTAGCATTTAACGGATCAGGAACAACCTTACTTTCTTTGGCCTAAGATTGTCTATTTCCAAATCCCATAGGTCCTTTACCTTTGTCATCAAATCTCTACTCATTCCTATGGTGATTGCCAAATCTATCTTGTGCCGACCTTTTGAAGTTTTTCCAATTCCTTTCTCAGCTCTTGCCAACTTGTAGGAAATCTTTGTAACAGCCCCTCCGCCAAATTTTTCACCACTTCCTCCAAGTCTACACTCTTGTTTGCTTGAGGCTTGTCATGGTTTACCAATTTAACTCCATCTCTCTTAGGAGGTTTCCCAACAACCTTGATATTGTTCTTAATTTGAAGTGCCATGGTGAAGGCCTACCTTAAATTGCCGGATTTTTGTCCCTCAAGTAATATTCAGCCTTCTTGTCAAATGCATTAGAATATTTTATCAAACAAGATTCATCACATGGTCTTAAATTTACTAGAAATCTCCTCAAATTTTTATTTAACCTTGTGTTGAATTCATGGACCATTTAATTTGGGTTTTTCTAGATATTCTCAAACTTTGATAAGAGGAATCAGGGATTAGTCTTGTAACCATATTACAGCTGAATGCATTTTGCATTTCAGCCCATGAATCAATAGCATTATTTGGCAATGCCTTGTACCAATCCCTAACATCCTCTTCTAAAGTGTGGAAAAATAATTTAATGTACACATCCTCAAATCCAATTTAAAAATCCTCCATCATATTAATAAAGAGTTTTAAATGCTGATCACCTATTATGGCATTATTCCCTTAGAAATTTGGAAATCTACTTCGAACATCCTGAGGCACAACATTAGGATAACCAGCCATTCCCCTAAAATTTATTGGGCCAAAAGTATTGACCACAAATTGAGGGCTAGGTGGAGGCTGAGCCATGTTGTCTAGTGGAGGTGATCTTGGGGGTGACACAAGATGATGAGGAGTGTGAGGTCTTTGGGGATCAAGAATGTGGTTCACAAGATTAGTATTTTCTAGGTTCGAGAATTTCTTGGAAATTTTTACTATAATTGAAACACACAGTGCAGATTGAAGAAGGAACTCACCGGGTAATACAGAAGTACCTTCACTAGTTGAAGTAAACAAGTTTATGAGAAGATTGCTTGAATCAGAATCACTGGAAGAAGAGTGATAATTATCTATAAAAGGATGATCTCTCTCACCAATGGATATTCCTTTGTTTGATGTCTAACCTTCAACAACCTTCCAAACTTTTCTCTCCTCTAAAACTGTCTTTCCAAATTCTTGAAATAATTTTCTACTTGGGTACCTCCTAAAGAGAGATCTTCTTCCTTTTAGGTTTGTAGATTTATATGACACACTTCACTTAATGTATGATAAGGTACTAGTATTTATCAAAAATATAACATCCAGGAGTCGCCACTAAGGACCTTCACCCTAGTTTGTGCAAATACACTATGATGATCTATCAAATGATTGCAAATATTAGCACTATGCAAAGTTTGAATATATCTGATTTTCTTTCACTCAATTTATCAACTATTGTGTAAATTTTGAAACAAAAAATTGGAGACACTTGAACATATCAAACTCAGAATTCTACTCTCATTCCTTAGTATAAATCTTGATCAGAAACTAATGCTCAGCAATGTAGTTGCACATAAAATACGTGAGAAGTATTACCGGGATTTTGAAAAATTGAAATACTTGAAAAATGTCCTCGATAAAGGGCGCCAGAAGCATGTTGACGGGCTCAAAATAATATGAACTAGAAGCAGATTAAAAAATTAGTTTGGTTATTGTATTCTTCATCCTCGCAATGGTGCCAAAAGAGTGTTGACGGGATCAAAAGAATATGAACTGGAAGCAAATTAACAAATTAGTCTGGATATTTCATTCTTCATCCACGGTAATAGTTCTAGAAGCATGTTGGTACCTAGATTTAATCTCCTTCACAACTTGAGCTACATCATGGATTTTACAAGACACTCAGAGGTAGATAAATGGTTTATATGTTATTTTGTAGCCAAGGAAGAAATTTATCTGACTTGTTAGCACTCAAGCTTTGAAGAAGTGGGTAGCACCTTGGAAGGATTTGATCTAATCCTCACTATTTTAGGTTGTGCCTATCAACCAAGGTAAGAGAACCTATATTGTAGCCTCTATTTTGTGAAGGAGGTGAAAATATCCTTGTACTATGTAGATTGTATGGAGATGGCCTTGAGAAAACATGATCAATTTCCCATTATTCAAACTCAACAGAGTGTCACTACTAAATGATGGAAATTCTTTCAAGACAAGGCTAAGGCTACTAAAGACATGGTATGATCCTGATTTGCTTTGTGCATTTTTGTAAATGGATTGTATTCTTTTGTTGACACACAATACAATGCAGGGGTATTATAGGTAGGATGAGTTAATTTGAAATGAATTTTGGGGTGGGAGATATTCAGACAAGACTAACCAGAATTTGCCAACTTCTTTGAGGACCTTTGTAAAACTTGAAAGACTCAGACAACATAAATGCTTCAAAGAGGTTAAGGTGTTCCTTCAACTAGGATATGTGCATCAAATGGAAGCCCATATCTGCACTCTTCCACACAATATCTAATGATTTATCACAAAAGCTTGAGTTAAATGAATCAGCAAAGCATTTAGAAATTTCTATTCTATCATACCTAAGGTACCCCCAAAGGTTTATAATCAAATCTATATCAAGGAAAGCAGAGTGAATTTAAATTTGTTTATCCCTTCATCAGATGAAATCTCTTTTGATTCTAGGAATTACAAATACCACTAAGTTGTTACTAGAATTAGATCTACATGATCAAAAGGAAATTCCAAACACCAGATTGTAACAGCAGAAAGAAACACAAATTGAAAACATTCTAAAACATAAGTAAATGCAAATTTTACCAAGAGATAGCACAAAATAATCTAGAATGACCAAATTTATCAACAAGGGAATGTTATAAGAACAATCTCAAAGCTTGTTAGTGGCTATACATCTGTAACCAACCTAACATGATACAAATTTGATGCAAAAAGGAGTTAAAATGGTTCTCAGGTGGTTTCTCAAAGAATGGGCTTCTTCCCATATTTTCTCATGAAAATTCTAAGTTTCTCCGACCCTTTACATGACAAATTCATGCAATATATACATTTTCAATCACTCACTCACTTTGCCTCTCAAATCTTCCCTCCAAAAGTGGAATATTCAAAGCACCTTTGCTTTACAATATTTATAGAAAATGACATTTAACAAACTCACAAAAAGTTACAAGTTGTTTTGTCAAAAGGTGAATCATTATAAAACTTTCGTCATTCTTCAAAGTGGAAGCACATTTTTCATTCCCCACGCATGTAGACCCCTTTCATTTCATTATTTAATCTTTTCCTTTCCCAAATTTTTACTCTGCAAATTTGGATCCGTAATTTACATTTTTCACAAACTAGAGTAAAAATTCATTTGAAATGTGCTTTGGATTCACAAATTGAACCCCCAATTCAATCAATTCGGACCCTACAAGCCATAATGACACGAATTGGAAAAAAAATGATGAAAATTGATGCAAAAAATGCATCTCTAAACTTCGTAAAGCTGAAATGGCAGCCAAATATTTGAAATGCACAACTACTGATCGATCTATTCTTATCTTTAACTCTGAGCCCTCCATGTGGAAGATCTAGAAAAAATGGGCCTCGAGGACACTTTTGACCTTTTTACAACTTTTTGAAAATTTGTAAAATCTCTTGATTTAATCCGTTGCTTTGCCTTTGTGATTTGGGTCTGACACGTGGCGCAATATGACTAGATACGGAGTCATGGCTAAATTTTACACATTTTACATCTTTTTAGACAAAGGAAGTTTTTCAATTTTCCTCTACGGCTCCACCCTCTCGCAAGACACATGTTCTCATATTATTGGTTGAGGGGAAGTGCTCTGATTTCATATTTTAATCTTATTTCACCAAAGGAAATGTTTCAACATTTCCTCTACCAAACCTACTCCTCCCCATTAACTCCTCCGATGAATTTTGACGTTTTACGTTCGGGCTCGTGGGACCATTCAACAATTTTACCCTTTTGATAACTAGAGGCTAAAAACAACTTGCCTCTGATGGCCCACCTCCCCATCTCTCGAGCTCGCCACATGTCATCCTTTGATTCGATGACGACTCGTCCATTCTCGATGATTTTCTCCTTTTTTTCCAAAATGGGAAAAATTCTAACTTTGCTTTGAGGCTCCATCTTCCGCTCTGTTCTCGATACGACACGTGTCTTTATCCCATTGGCTATGAGATTGTGGTCCAATTTTATACTTTAAATATTTTTTACAAAAGGCCAAAAAGTATCAAACTCCTCCACCTTTTCATCTCCCCACCTGCCACATGTCCTCCTCTCGGGCCTCGTGGAGCTATGGGGGCAACTTGAACATTTTTCCAAAAACACAAAAATGTTAAGTTTTTATAAATGACTTGTCGATCCTTGTCCAATTACAAATAGCCACATATCCAAAAGTAAATGAGCTAGAATTTGATGGGCAAAGGATGCTCGTATGACCGTAAAAAACACAGAAATTGCTAGCGACCCCCAAAATTGATTTTTTCTTCATGGGTGAAGAATTTTTTGATCAAAAGAAAAATGGAAAGTGATTTTAGGAAATTTACGACCATGGCAAGGGATTTTTGAGGGAAAATAAGTAAAAATCAAATGATTTTGAGCTCCAAAGGCCGAGAAAAATAAAAAAATGGTAGAGGCATTTGAAATGGGAAAAATTAGGGCAAAACACAAAGTAAACCTAGGGATTCCTTCAGAATGGTGTAAAATGGAGGAAATGCGAACAACACATAGCACTCAAACACAAAAATGAGTTGTTTTTTGTCAAATTCAAGTATATGAGAATCCCAAAACTGTTTTTCTCGTAAAAGGAAAAACACATTTCTCCTTAGCAAAATAGGGATGTTTCAAATTGGGCACCAACAGCTAGGACTAGTTAAACTAGGTTATGCTAGTTAATCTTGTTAAGAGAGGGATTATGGTTTTGAGAGGGTTTTAAGAGGTCTAATCAATCCAATGAAATGTATTGATAGTATAGAAAGTTAGTAAAAGTGGTATAGAAGAGGGTGCGAAGATGGTTTAGTCAATAAGAGGCTATATTAGCCTATTTAATTGATTTACAAGAGGAATACGACCAAAAGAGTGTCGTAAGAGGGGAGTTAGATAGGTCTAACTGACGGTATGTCATCAATTTTCAAGAAGGAGAATAGTTAGTGCAATATTAGGAATAATAGTGCTTTGATCAAACTACAGTGTCTACATTTTCCCCTCTTTGGGGTGACGTAAGCTACGTCACTTCAAAGAAAGTAGAAAAACATAAGCAAATGAAAAAATTTGAAGGGGTAGAAGAAAAATTAGTTAACTAAAGGGATTCCCCATCGAGTGTTGATGGGGTGATGGAAGAACTCGAATAATGATAAAAAAAAGAACAAGAAGAAAGAAAAGTGTGAAGAGAATATTAGAGATTAACAAGAAAAAGGGATATTGAGCTATCCACAAACCAGTGCAAATAATTTTTAATCATCATTTTGCTTAGAATCCTCATCATCGGTCCTTATTAAAATGTGAGCATATGATGGAAGCGTAAAATGACATGAAAATACAATATACAAAAATCATTCCTTGCTAAAACAAAAACTCCATGCAACATACAAACATGCAATGCAATACGAGAAGTAAACAAACTCATCTAACAAGGAAATAAGTATAATCACACACACTCAAACCAACAACATTCAAGATAGTTGCACAAATAATTTGTTATCGAGATGTAGTCCCAAATGTTTTGATAAACGAAAAGGGTTTTAAAATGATGCCCCAAGAAATTTTGTGTATGCAAGGGAAATGATGGAGGACACTTGGGTCCAATGGAAAAGCAATGTGCATGATAAAAATAGTACCAGGCAACTGATAGTGCCCTAGAGTATAGATGAAGTAAGTAGCGTAGCTTTTGTAAATGATTGTAGAGTTAGGTGATCCACGATTCATTGTTTCAAAACATGTGAAAACTTCGGCAAGATACAAGATGAGTGTCATGCGAGAGACACAAATTTTAGTTGTAAATGAGTTGATTACCAATTTTAGTCCATTCTCAAAGTTTTTACAATGTTTTTGGGTTTTTGGATGATTTTATAATTTTTAAATTTTTTATCACTCAAAGGAATTCAGAAATGGTAAGTCACCTAAAAGCACATGAAAATTCCCCTAGGTGAAGATAATGGGCATTGGGTGGTAATAAAATGCCCTTGTGAGAAGAAAAATGAGCCAACAAAAATTATTTAAAAATAATCATGGCGCTAGATAAAAATAGAAGAAAAGAAGTGCTTGGAAATATATAAAAATGCCCCATAGTGATTGAGATGATATCATACATTTTGTATGTGAGATATTTTGGTAGATACTAGCACTTGGGATGATACTAGATGATATTGGTGTAGGGGAATATATTTTTGATCATGTACAACCCCTTTTCCCCATTGATGATACAATATGTGAGTATTAGCTTAGTATACATGCATCATGTAAAACATAGAATTATTTTGTATATATGATGTATCATATGATGTTATATGTGATGAATGATATATGGTAGATGTGATAACAAAACATGTGTAGTAAACAAACACACAAGAAAAAGCTAACAAAACTAAACAAATATACAACCACAAACTATACAAACCGCCAACTAAAAGCAATTTAATCATTACCTTGATTTTGTGGGACAACATTAATATATTTTATAATGTTTTTGGGTTATCTTGAAAGGTAAGTTTTCAAGGTTATCCTAAGACAATGTTACAACATTGGTGTATTTGTGTCCCTAGAAGGAGTTTTTTTGAATTTTTAGATTTTTTGTATCTTTTTCTAATTTTTCTTGTTTTTCCCTAAGGTCATGCTCTGAATGCAATGTGCAAGAACAAAGAAGCGTGGATGCCCCCAGTGTGATGTGGAAATATACAAAGGGTATAATTCCACACACATACGTATGAGAAATTGGAATGTGAAGGTGTCCCCAATGTTAGATTGGAATATACAAAGGCACATCCTTCATGCAGATATAAGAGTAAATAAGTCAGATCACGTCTCTGCAAGATAGATTTGGTAGGGTTCTTATACCTACCAAATGAAGTTATTCCTAGAACGTGGTGAGGATTACCCATCTTGATGCAAGAGTGGCTTGTAATTGGTGAATCCTCCTTGAGTGCGGAAAACTGGTTTTCAACCAAAGACCTGCCCAATGTGCCACAATTGCATGGTTTTCACACACGGACAACTTATTTTTTCTTTACTATTTTCTCAAATTTTCCATGTTTTTTTTTCTTTGTTTTTCTAATTTTTAGTTCTTTTCTGATATTCACACCATACTTAAGCATAGAACCACTTGAGATGCATGGCATTCATAGGTTCTAGAAGCTCTTCACCATATGAATATGCCATTTTATAAGCTCCTGACCCATATTTAACAACCACTACATAAGGCCCTAGCTAGTTGGCCTCAAACTTACCTTTATTTTCTCTGTCTTTAACAATGTTCTTCTAATTTTCTTTCAACACTAGATCACCTATATCAAATTCATAATGAATGATCTATTTTTTATATCCTCTTGATACTCTATTCTGGTAAACCTTGAGGTGATTAAGTGCTCTTATACACTTTTCATCCAATAGCTCTAGCTTTACTAGCTGAGAAACTCTATAGTCTTCGTCCTTATCAAGATAATCCTGGAGAGATATTCTCAAGGAGGGAAGCTCCACTTCTAATGGTATGATGGATTTAGTTCCATAGACTAGTGAATATGGGGTCGCACTAGTAGGAGTGTGGATGGAGGTTCGATAGGCCCAGAGACTGGATGTATCTGTAAGTGCCAATTATGACCATTCTTACTTAACATTTTCTCCATGATTCATACAAGGATTTTATTAGTAGCTTCATTTTATCCATTACATTGGGGATAACAGGGGTAGACCACTTGAGTTAAATATAGAAGTACTTGACACAATGTCCTAGAGGTTTTTTTCTTGAAGGATTTACCATTATTAGTGATAATGGCGTAAGGGATACCATAACGACAGATGATATGATTCATGATGAATTTGGAAATTTGTGCACCAATGACATAAGTAAGAGGCACAACATATACCCAATTAGTAAAATACTCGGTGGTAGTGATTATGTGGGTGTGGCCATTTGAAGAAGAGGGAATGTAGACACCAAATTCGTGTCTCACGACCCTCAGTGACCCGCATCCCATTTCGCAACCTAACCTCATTACCTAAACTTTACACAATTATTTATTAATTGCCTTGTAATTGATAAATCTACACCACCTTACCTACCACCTCACTTTGCCACTTCATCATGACCTAGCCCTAACCCTAAAACTAACCTAATTAGGACCCATGACTTGGTCTAGACTCACATCCATAACTAATGCCTCCTTACTCGCACCCAAAGCCGACCTTCTAGCCACTTGACCAAGCCCGCAACTGATCTCTCGGGAGAAAAGCAGGGAAGGTGGGCTATTTTACTAAAAATAGCCTACTTTTTCCTAACCGATGCCGGTTCTACTGATCGCCGTCGGTTACGCAACCGCCATCGGTTCCTCGTAAATGGGCTTCCCAAACCAAAACAACGGATCGGAATTTCATTTTGGAGATCAGTCGAAGGATTTTTAGCCAAAGGAGAGTCCAAAGCGATCAGCAGAGTCCAGAACTTCACTCGACCAAGCAGAGACGAGTAAAGAAACCAGAAGAGTTGGCAGCAAAGGAGATCAACTTGCACCTTCATAAAAAAAAACCAGTAAGTTATATCTTGCATGTCCTCCATTATAACATTTCTTGTGCTTTTGGAATTGTAATCTTCCCAAATCCGTTCCTGAACCCATTATCTAACGAACCATTGCCTCTAACCATCATTCCTTAGCTTCTAACCATCCCATTTCTCAATACTATCCAAAAACCAGCCATTACAAACACCACAACCAGCCCAGAAGATCCTAGAACCAACCGGTATCGGTTATCGCTGACCGCCATCGGTTATAGATAACCGCATCGGTTCCTTTGATCAAAACCAAGAAAAACAAATTTTTCCCTACCTAGTTCCACGAAACAATTTAATTAGTACTCTACAAGATTTTGTGTTAATTCATATTAGCAGGGAACTCGACCACCTTCGAAAGGAAGTTTCATACTTCCTGGACCCAAGGCGCCTCCCTCATTTATTATCTAATCAAAATCTTGTGGTCTTGTGTTCTTATTTGCAGTAGTCCTTCCAAGACAAAAGGAGTTCTTCGCAGTCAGCTTGATCTTTCTCTACGGTACGCGCACATCTTCTCGACATTCTGCAGGTATTCCTCCTAACCCTAACCTTATCTGTTTCTACAAGGAACGAAGCATTTCCGAGTGAAACATTTTGGCACGACACTTATGGGACCCATTTTGGGTTTTTCTTTATTTCTTGCTTGCTTTTATTATAGGGAGCATACTTGCTGTTTTCTTCTTCTAGAGATATTCACAGGGTATTTTATTATTCTGGTAAAAGAACTTGCTTTGTTTTTGCATCTTGCATTAGTAAAAGTCATCTCTTTTGCTTCATCGAATATCACTTTCGATTTGGGTTTTAAAACACATGCATTACATTCCTGCCTGTTGTTTTTCAATTCTAGTGAACATAGATTAAGTAACAGGTCGTACACGTGGGGGTGATATCCACGGTATTGACAGGAAATTAACCTTAGTTTCACTGCACAACACATACTGAATCACTTCACAATTAACACAACATCTCAAACATCCCCCCTTTTCCGCGGTATTCCTCCGCCCGATTGAGGTAACCTTATAAGCCAAAACAAACTTGATATTTCCCCTAAGTCTTGTTGTTTAGGATTCTGACATCATTCTACGTCTAAAGGCATAAGCCCACAATAATTAAAATTAACCCTAAGGTTAATCTCTGCATTTGCGTTTGCCTCTTGCTTGTTTTCAAATCCTCGCTTTCTCTCGTCATACTTTGTCTTCTCGTGATCAATAAGTTGCTAAACTACTCAACGTTGCTAAAAATCAAATTAAGCAACCCTTTGTATTTTCTTATTCTAGATTTTTGACACCGCATCGGTTAAGGGACCGACGCCGTTTTCCTGGTGACCAACACCGGTTACCAAACCGATATCGCCATTCTTGTCTCTCTCACTTCGACAAACCAAAGAACTTGCTAAATTCACCATTCTGAGGTTGTTTTTGTCCTTGATAGATTGAAACTTTCCTGTGTGTTCTGGTCTATGGTTGTCATCACTCGGAAGCAAGCCGCCGCCATGGTTTCACACGCTTGCTCTGTTTCTTTGCCTGAATCACCCCCTTCACATTCTATAGGAAACCCTACGGACACCAGTGAGATCCCCCAAATTCCTGTGGGAGACAAGGACTTTGCCAAATTTCTAGATGCTAATCCCAGCGCTGTACAATACTATTTGTCTCATACCCCTGACCGTGCGCCTGATGGTCAGCTCCTTATGGGCATGCCTATTAGTATAGCTGCTCATTTAGCTCCTACTCCTCCTGATAACAATACCTTACTTCCCGCATCACTAGCCCCGCCTCTCCCAATCCGACAAATGCAGAGGTTCATACGACCCCGATTAGCTTTCCTTTTGTTAATCTTGACCCCACGTATCGCCACCACCAACTCGCCCTATCTCGCTCTCTTTGAGACCACTCCATTCATGACTTACTCTCTTCACCTATTCAAACGAGCTTTCCTTCTCAAGCTCCGCCTACCTTTTCATTCCCATACACGTATCCAAAGAACCTCAACACCTTATATGGGACATCCCTATTCTCGTGGCACCATCACCTCATCCAACCACATTTCATAAAGCAAATGATGGACAAAATGCAAAACCCGGAGGCTTCCGCTTCGTGAAGTCATAGCGCCTTGACATACGAGCAAGTTTGTCGGGAGCCCATTCACCCTTCTCGTCCCCTTCATTCATATCCTCCTCAATGGGAGTTGCCAAAGTTTACTCGCTTTTAACAAGAAGAGAGGATCCTCAACAACACTTGCGATCATTTAGACATGCTTGTTATTTGATTGCCCATGATGATGCCTTGTTACTCCACACTTTTCCCATGTCCTTATCGTGGCCTCGCTTGAGTGGTACAAAGCTTTTTAACCCAAAGACTCAATCTTCTCTTTTAACCAACTAGCCCAATCTTTCTTGGATCATTTCTCCATTAACATTGCCAAGAAAGTATCTATCACCGACTCTATGCCATCCGACACCAAGACGAATCTATCGCAGATTTCGTTGGACGATGGCGGGGCCTTATCAACCAACTTACGTATGCCTTGCCTCAAACCGAACTTATCGAACTCTTTACGCGGGCATGCGCTAAGCACATCTCCCCTACCCTCCAAATTCAAACTTTCCGTACATTCGACGAGGCCTTTACTATGGCTCGAAAATTAGAAATTCGAGCCTTAGAGGAAGAGAAATTGCGTTGCAAGCAACAAGAACTCCACTTTCCGAACTCCTGATTCTACCAATAAACCAAATACCACCACTCCTCACGCGTCAACCTCTTCTAAATCAAAAGGAGCTGTCCACGCGGTGATGGTCAAATCCCAACCACCGTCCAATACTCCACCAAAAACCACCTATAAATACAAAGCTGAGCCCACCAATTACACTCCCTTGGGAGAAACTTATGGCGTCATCCTAGAGAAATTGCTCAAAGCTGGGGCTATCACCTTGCCCCTGTAAACCTCACTGGGTTTGACTCCACCCGCGCAATACCTTCCTGGTACAAAGAAAATGACTTTTGTAACTTTCACCGCGTAAAAGGACATAGTCATGAAAACTGCAAGATGTTGAAAAACATAGTGCAGGAAATGGTTGATGCAGGGGATATAACACTCGATAATCCTAATGCCCCCGCTAACCGAAATCTGAAAATTTTCAACAAGCCATTCCCGAATCACTCGTCCAAAGAAAGAACGTAAACCAAGATATCTTAGCCGAGGAGAGTGTTCATGAGATCCATGCAAGATTCGATACCCACCAAAAGCCTCTATCGAGAAAATTTTGAATCAAGCCTCTTCACTAACACAGGAGCCCGAACCTCCTTTACCACCATCAAGCCAAAGCGAAATCATTCCTTTACCCATAGAAGAGTTAGCTGCCCAGTGCTTCCTTCCCATTAATGAGTCTTCTTACACCACATCCCTACAAAATCATGCGAGCGGATGTTGTCTAATCTATCCATTTCCCGCACGTCTCCTTCTACCACTCTTGCCGCACAAGAGGAAGGTACACCACTCCTTTTGACATCCTTAGATGAGAAATCTCTCGCACCGACATCATTAAATTCTTTAGCCATGACACTTCTCCAAACCGCCTTCTTCGCCTATTAGTCCTCATCACCTAAATCTTTTCAACAACCCGTCGACCTCTTAGCATCTACCGATACAAAGGCCTCATCCGCCTCCCCGTGTCACACCCGCAATGGATTGGAATTACAACTCACTTTTCCTCTCGTACTCAAAATTACAAATTACACTGAGACTGTGCATTCCACGTAAGAAGATGACAGTGCCCTATGGGAACGCTTGAGTACTCCTGCTTTCTACTCAAATGCAAATGACCGATCCCGATGTCTCCACCATCTACCCGAAGTGCTTACGTGCTTAAAATGCCCCTGTTCTCGCCTTCACCCCCTCACCTCTACCAAATTCCCCGTCCACTTCTATCAACTTAACCAGATCTTCCCCTACGCTTGGGACCTCACCAATGCCCGGCCTAACACACCCGCCTGCGACTCGATTTATCCCAAAATAAACCCGCCCGCCACCTAGAGACAAACGCAATCCGGGCCTCTATCAAAACCCTCATCTTCACACCCACCTTCCATATTGGGACCTCATCCCTCCACCTTACATCAATATATCATACCTCCTTTGTTTTCTGCAAAACAACCTACGCCTTTTACACCTATACAGAGATCAAAGGGTATCACAACATCGTTACCCCGTGTATCCGGTCCATCTATCAACCCTAAACCCATCCCATCATCAAAGGATTTATTTTCTGTCACTCCCCTTTCTCCGTGGTTGTTTCCCGCTACCATGCCATCTGTAGCCTCATCATCTAACCAGCTGAACGTAACTTCTGTAACCAAGAAACCACGTTTAGTGAAAAACATGTGTCAGCACCCCTCGACTAAACCACCACCCATACGAACTAAACACGCCCAAACATTACCACAACCCACACAATCAATACCCTCATCTTCTTCTGATTTTGACCCACTCAAAGGATCCTACGCCAAAATCCTTGCTATGTTGGTGGAGAATGCGACCATCTCTCTACCCCCACTTCGACCTTATGACCCGCCTAAGCCCCGACCACACGTGGATTATGATAAGTCTAAAATCTGCGCCTATCACCGCACACTGACATGATGTAGAAGGATGCAAAGCTCTAAAACCATCCTTCGCCACCACCTCTTCCCGGATCGAAAGATTAAGAAAAACAACTTACGCAGGGAGAGACCTCTAGCGTCAATTCCTCTACTATACCATCTCGTCCCCGCCTCACCAAGATCGATCATTATTACAACCCCACCTCTTGAAGACCATGAATTATCCCAACAATCTTCTTCATCTCAGTCTACGAGATTAATATGATTAGTGTCGCTACTCGAGGACAGAAAAATGGGGAAGGCGAAAGAAAACACCCTGCGGCATCTCTTTCTCCTTCAACCATCCCGATTACACCACCACCTAAAGTGGTTATTCGCGACCCGCCTATCCCGCCTCTAATGGAGTTGCCCACCGAACCATGATCAAACAGCTTCATCAATCGCCCATAAAAATGACACTCTATGATCTCATTCGACTTCAATCTCATCGACAAGCTCTCGTTGAGATCCTTCAAGGGATAGAGGTTTTACCCAACGAAACCCCCCTGTACCTCCATTCTAACACCCAATCATGTTGCCTCTCTCACCAAACAATCCATCTCCCCACCACTTCGCCTCAAAACAACAAGTCCTGCGTTAGTTTCTCGGAAGATGAAATTATCGACTTTGGTACGTAAGACCCCGACTCGCCTTTTCATTTCCGCTTACGTCCGAGACATTCGAGTACGCCGGGTTATGATTGACGGGGCGCTAGCCTAAACATCATCTCTTCAAAAGCCTTCCAACAAATGAACATCCCTTCTAGTTGCATGTGTGCCAACCCCATCATGTTGCATGGTCATTCAATGATGCTATTACTTCTACCTTAGGCACCGTGATCCTCAACATTCGCGTAGGCCCACGTACTTTGCCCGAACTCTTCTATGTCCTCAAGGAGAGTTCCAATATAATATATTGCTAGGGCGCCTTGATCCGGCCATGGGATGCGTTCCCTCAACATTACATCGATGTATAAAATTTGAGTACGAGGGGAAGTCCTACACTGTAAAAGCTGATCCTCCCCCCTTCAAAACTTGCAATATGTTATACCGCCCAAACGATGTGCTTATACCAATTAAGACACCCATACATTCAACCCAACCATCCTCTTCCAATATACCTCAACCGTCCACCTCAACTGCACCTACAACTGACGAAACCACCGTCGCACAAACCACTTCTCTTCCCGCAGCTAACATCCCAACCTCCGACCCCTTAGTAGACGTTTTTCATCGCCTTACGCTGGGGGAGTATCGCCTATATAACGTTAGTTCTTTCCCTACCCCGCAGGAGTACGGACAATTACATGCACACCCCACCTACGACCGTCGCGTGGGGGAGATAATCTCTTACGGACCACCCCATTGTCGCACTAACCTAACATACGGGGGTGTTGACGCATCCTCCATTACCCCTGAACCTCCTCTTGGTGTGGTTCCCTTCCAATCCGATTTTCAATACTTGACAAATCGTCGTTTTGCCCTCACCTTCTTGACTCGCTGTGCGTGGAAAGGCTTTGGTTTTGGCCTTTACGAACAAGGCCGACATACTCTCATCCCCATCACCACACGCAAACATAATGATCGCAGTGGTCTTGGTTTTTCCGAAACACCTACGCAAGAGACACCTCCCGTCACCGTATCTCGAAGAAGAGGATGTCGCCCCTACCAAACCATCATCACCCACTTTGCCATCATCTCCCCACGTAATCGATGGACCCCGAATCTATCCCTCCTAACTTTTTTTTTTTTCATAAATGCTATCTTCATAGGTCCTCTCACTTATCAACGCGATAATGAGGACCCATCTTCTCTTCCCTTCGTATCCGGACATGATCGAAGAGGATTCACCTTTGATTAATGTTGTTGAATGCCGATGACGACTCCATCCTCACTTACCTAGCGCGATGATTCTTATATTCAACGTGCCTTACCATCTCAAACTCAAACCATGCTCAATGAATCTACTATAGAAATCAACATCCACACGAGAGAAGATCCTCACATAGTGAAGATTGGACAATCCTTAACACATCGTAACAAGCCGCCTTTACTACCTTTCTCGTGCTCGCAACCAAGCGCTTCGCATGGTCTTACGCCGACATGCCAGAATTGATCCTACCATTGCCGTCCATAACATCACCCTAAACCCCGATTCCAAACCAGTCAAACAGTAAATTGAGAAAATGCATCCACGCATTGCTCTCTTGGTCAAAGAGGAACTCCAACGACTCCTTTCTCGTTTCCTTCATTCTCGCCTATTGACTATCCTCAATGGATTTCTAACATCGCACTGTCACTTAAAGCGACGGGGACTTCGATATGCACGGATTTCCGGGATCTTAACCTCGCTTGCCCTAAGGATGACTTCCCCCTCCCAAGTATTGATCAACTTGTTGATCTCACTGCGGGTCATGAAATGCTTTCTCTCATGGATGGCTTTTCAGGTTACAACCAAATTTTGGTTGCCCCTGCCGATCAACACAAAACTACCTTCATAACTCCTTGGGGAACTTTCTGTTACCGTGTAATGCCGTTTGGCCTTAAGAATGCTGGTGCGACCTATCAGCGGGCTATGACCTACATTTTCCATGACATTATGCACACTATCCTCGAAGATTACGTTGATGATCTTCTGGGCAAGTCTAAACATCGCAGTGAACATCTCGATGTTTTAACCATTATTTTTGATCGCCTGTTACAATATTCTGTCCGTCTTCAACCAAAGAAATGTGTCTTTGGTGTCCTTTCGGGAAACTTCGGCTTTATCATCTCTTTACGTGGCATTGAGGTCGATCCATCTAAAGTAAAAGCTATCCTAGAAATGCCCCCACCCAAAAACCTTAAACAATTGCGTAGTTTGCAGGGTAAACTTCAATCCATCCGGCGTTTCATTTCCCAACTCTCGGATCGATGTCACCCTTTTCATCACCTTCTAAAAAAGGATGTTGCCTTTCAATGGAGTGAGGAGTGTCACCAAGCCTTCGAAGCTCTCAAAACATATCTCTTGCAGCCACCTGTGCTTATCCCACCCCAGGACGACCGTCCTTTCTACCTTTATCTTTCCGCCACTGACCATGCTATAGGAGCTATGCTCGCCATCGAGACCCGGCACGCCGAGAGCAGGCCGTTTACTATATAAGTCGTACTCGTGGATTACGAGACTAGGTATACACATGTAGAAAAATTGTGCCTGGCCCTATCATTCGTCGCCACCAAACTCCGACATTACCTCCTGAATCACAAAACTTTCATCATCACCAACACAGACCCCATTCATTATATGTACGCCAAACCACACCTAAACCAACGCATCACTCGATGGCTCATGCTCCTCGCCGACCTCGACCTTGAGTTTATACAACATGTAAATCAATCAAAGGACAAACTCTTGCAGATCAACTTGCGGAGGCCCCTCTACCTGGGGAACAATTTACCAATTTTACCTTCCCCGACGAACTCATCGCCACTCTTTCGCTCAGAGAAGAGTCGTATCAAATGACCCTCTTCTTCGATGGATCTAAGTGCCGCCACGGCGAGAGGAGCCGGCATTGTTCTCATCCTCTTGACGCAACCTATGCCTCTTTCATTCCGACATGATTTCCCTTGCACTAATAATACAAAGAATACGAGGCCCTTGTTCTAGGTCTCCAAGTTGCGTTACACTTAGGTATCAAATCTATCAACATTTTTGCGACTCTCAATCGGTAGTCAATCAAGTTACGGGCATCTACCAATGTAAAAACGAGGAACTTCAGAAGTACAAACACCACGTGGAGTCACTTCTAGCCTTATTTACTCACTATGCTATACAAACCATTCCCCGCTCCACTAACAAATTTGCGGATACTATGGCTTGCTTAGCCTCGCAAATTCCCGCCGCGCCAACTGACTCTGAATTATTCGTCGTGGTCCAACAACTTTTTGCCCCATCCTATTCAACCCCGGTAGTTTGTATGATAAATACTGTATCTACTAATTCACAGGATACCTGGTACCACCAATTTCATGACTACCTTACAATCTCTGTCCTCCCACCTGATCTTACTAGTAACGGCAAACGTGCTTTTCTTAAAAGTGTTTCGCGTTATGTTGTCATGGGGGGACTCCTCTATAAACGTGGCTTTGATGGCATCCTCCTTCGCTGTCTAACCGGCGCAGAAATCACTCATACCATCCAACAGGTCCATGACGGTATTTGTGGTGGACATTTTAGCGGCCTTGCCGTGGCTAAACGAATCCTTCGCCTAGGTTATTATTGGCCTACTCTCAATAACGACTGCTACGAATATGTTAAGCGCTGTGTCATGTGTCAACAACATGCCAATCTTCAACATACTCCTAGCCACCCCTACAAGGTCGCACGAGATCTTTGGCCTTTCTCACAATGGGGTTTAGACCTTATTGGTGAGATTCACCCGACCTCTTCACAACGTCACCGTTGGATACTCACAAATGACCGAATATTACACAAAATGGGTGGAGGCCGCTCCACTCATTTCAATCAAAAAAGAAAAATTGTCGAATTCATTAACCATCACATTATCTCGCCGCTTTTGGTATTCCTCATCGCCTAATAATGAGATAATGGTAAATCTTTTCAAAAATAAGTTGTTACAAGACCTTTGTGACAACTTTGGTATCAAACTTAGCTTCTCATCGCCTTACTATCCGCAGCCAATGGTCGCTGAATCTTCTAATAAAACTCTAACCAAAATCCTCATGAAAGTCGCCAATGAATCTCGGAAGAAATTGCACGATCACATTCCCTTTGCCCTTTGGGCTTATCGTACTAGCATTCGTACTTCCACTAATGCCACACCTTTTCATTGGTATAGGTACCGAGGCTGTTTTGCCTCTCGAAATACAAATACCCTCCCTTAGAATATCTCTTCAAGATATTCTCACCAACGATGATTTCCGCCAAGAGCGGTTAGCCCAATTAGAGCTTCTTGACGAACGACGCCTTACGCTCTCGATCACCTCCAAATCTATCAACAACGCATCAAGCGTGCTTATGATAAGCGACTTCATGAGCGTACCTTTAAGGTTGGTGATCTTGTCCTCAAAGAGAATCAACATGTAACCAAACTAGAAAAGAGCAAACGTGGAAAATTTGCTCCCAATTGATTGGGCCTTATATAATCACTCACACCTATGGATCGTGCACTTATCGCTTAGCTTCGCTTAATGGTAAACTCGAGCTCGAACCCCTTAATGCCTTGCATCTTCGACCATTCTACTTTGTTGAATCTAGTGTTATATCACTTCTTATCCGCCTACCGCTCGTCCCTTGAGCTCACATACCACCACATACACTTGTCTCTTACATCTCAAATAAAATCAAGCTCACCCCTCACCTCCCCTTACGATGCCTTCCCTTCTTAGTCTAGTCCATGACTTCAAAGTATTAAAATAAGCCGTATTCTTATGGGATTTTCTTGAGTCAAACTTCCTACTAAACTAGATGCTTCACGCCAAAAGAACATCTAGTTATCTAAAATTAAATATAGATCGCTCCCTCGAAGGACAAATATATGCCAAACTATTGCTGCTACTATAAATAGACTGCTCCCCTGAAGGACAGCTATGCACTAAAATCATCTCTCTACTATAAATAGATCGCTCCCCGAAGGACAGCTATACACACGCCATTTTTTATCCGAAGCTTCTCGCATTGATCAGCTTCGTGAAGACCTCAAGAATAAAACAATCAATATCCCTTGCAGACTTCCCGCATCGATCGACTTCTACATTCAATAAAATAAAAGCCTCATACAAAAGAAATTTTTGGGTCATGGACTTGTCTATTTAGGGTAGGTTCTCTTTCGTTATAACAAGTTCTTTATACCTCGCATATATCATCCACATCACCTCACCATTTGTTTCCACTCAAGGGACGTAACGTACACCTGATATATTGTGATCATACAACTCTTTTCAACTATGGACTTCTCGTCTATACACGGCACTTAGGGCTTCAGGCTCGTTCTACGTTGAGTGGTTTGTTTAGCTCTTTTCACCTATGGAGCACTCTTTCCGCTTTGCCTTGCATCTAGAAT
This sequence comes from Taxus wallichiana var. yunnanensis, assembly GCA_018340775.1. NCBI lineage: Eukaryota > Viridiplantae > Streptophyta > Pinopsida > Cupressales > Taxaceae > Taxus > Taxus wallichiana. The sequence continues at coordinate 776,866,391 of CM031242.1, read as the reverse complement.
TGTGTGTTGATCTTAATCAGGACACTATTCCCTACTACTTTGGTATGCTAACCTTTGCTTTACCTATACCTACACCAAACGACAAATTGCCTAAACCATACCAAATTGCCCAAATTCACCCCTCCCTGATCCTAAGGGAGAACTACATCGGTCTGAGGCCCCTCCTTGCTTTGTGCAATGGGCTATGTAGGCAGCACTTAGGAGACATGGGGTCTCCCAAGGTTAGCTCGACCATCCCCTACCATAACCTATCATGTGTGGTACATATAAATCTTTTTGTGTATTTCTATTTGCTCACATTCATCTTTATCCTTTTTCAAAACAAAACATTCAAAACACAACCATTCTTATTATTATCATCACTCAAATCAACATACATATTTATTTTTATTTAGATGTTAAATAAATACATCTTCTCTATCATCGACACGCAGGTCGGCATCCTTATTCTTATACCTCGCTAACATATACTCAGACCATCACAACTCATCCCGAACTAGGTGATGATCGTGATCGTCGACCCCTCTCGCCGGGCCTCTCTGTCCTCAAAGGTACCGCGGCTATTGGTACCGCCCACTGATCTGCCAATCTCTCCTGTAACATATGAATACGCCCTCTCGCATGGAGAACTCCAGCCTCTAGTCTCGCCGCCCGTGACTCCGCAACCACTAACAATCCTCTTGTCTCATTCACCTGCGTTTGGAGCTGCTGAACCAAACGCTGCAGATTTATCCTCTCTCGCTGTGATCACCATCAGTGTCGTGGCGCTCGCGTACACCTCGCAGTTCTGCTACCCACCATAATCTATAGGCCTCTGTCATTCCTACATCCATTACCCTGCGATCGGCTGCTATCTCCTCAGGCCCTTCTGGAGGTGTTGGCCGGGGTGGTGAGAATGCTGCCTCGGCATCGATCCTCATATATGGTCTATAAGCCTGTGGTATGTCCTGCACATATCCAAATTGTCGCCGCACGCGATCTATAGGAATCCTCTCATATTCACCTGGCCTGTGCCCCGCGATCCACCTCAATCGCTCTACACCTCTCAACTCCTCAGCTATGTTCTCGGTTACCATATAGTTCCCGTAGGGCCTCCAACAGATATCCGCAACTGTCACTCTCTCCCATACCTGCCTATAATACTCAATGTCACCCGGCACGGCCTGAGATCTTGCCTCTTGTTCTGTCTGGACCCATCGTCGGAATCCCAACCTCTCGTATCCGGTCCTCCTCTGCTCAGATAGATCGGCCTATTGGTCGCACACAAACAATGTGCTCATAGGCCCAACAGTGTAATAAGTATGAGCAATCCAACGTTGTCCTGTGACTTCGCCTACAAGCCCATAAACCCCTGTATAGCTCCGCCAAATATGCAGGTGCCCATGCAAACGTAACGTTCCTTTCTATCATCTCCCAGATAACACACATCAATGCCTTTGGAAATTTTCCCCCTTCCGCCCTCGGTAATGCATAATACCCTACTGCTATCATTAATATCACTGCTAACCTTGTCTCCTCAGGGTGTGCTGCATACATTACCCCATATGTAAACGATAAACCTCGCTGTGTCAAATCTCGTGCGTATGGACCAAATACTGCTGTTATCGCTCCCCGTGCCGCGCTAGGTAGTGCCTGATATACTGGCTCTCCTGTAATAGGGAGTCTCAAAATCCGAAACACATCTTCCAATGTTACTGTCATCTCACCTGTTGGCAGATAGAAGGTATTTGTCTCAGGATTCCATCTCTCAATCAGCGCCTGTAACATACCATGGTTACGTGCGATTCGTGAATAATAACGGATTCCACTTAACCCCAAACGATTTATCAATGTCCATTCCGCTGGTGTTACATCCGCTCGGATTCGCGACAACAGCGCTGGCACACTATCATTCATCCTCAACTCTGTCTCTGCCTGCATACACCAAAACAACAAACAACCATTCAACCCGTTAGGGTCTTTTTCAAACATTCTGGAAATTTCTCCAGTAACCGGTACCGGTTATACATAACCGATATCGGTTGCATAACCGATACCGGTTATCCCTAACCGCCACCGGTCACTGTCAATTTTATACACCTTCCTTAAAAACAACCACCTACGACAATAATTTGCTCGTTTCTTCGTTTTTATACATATAAACATACCTGAAACCCCTGATTGCCTACCCGGTAACACTTACCTCACCTGCAACCCTTGTTATCATGTTTTCTTTCTCATATTTACCCACCTATTCTACCCCATCTTCTTCACAAAACCATGCAGAAATCAAATCACAACCAAAACGTTTACCTCTTGGGTTGCAGTAGCTTGCGATGACCCTTGTCTTCTCTCTTGTCCCTGCCTGCTGGATGTTTCTCCTCGTCCTGCCATTATCACCACCTTTTTTCAAACCTGCCTTGCTATCTTCTGAATCTCAGATCACAATTCCCTTTTCTTGTCTCTTCTCTCCTTATCACTCAGATTTCTCATGCAAAAACCTGTCGCAGTCGTCAAAACGCGTCGCGTTCGCGCTTTTAACCTCTTGCATGGCTCTAAAATTAAAACTTCAGTTGCCACCCTAGCTTTTTTATTTTTAGAAAAGCCCATACCTAAATAACCGGTATCGGTTACTTAACCGATATCGGTCTGTTAGCTACCGACATCGGTTACCTAACCGATACCGGTTACACACCCTCCTTTTTGAAACAGGGTTCTTTTCTTCATTTCTCATCTAAATTTTTGTCGCGCCCGCCTCTTTGCCTGCATAAACAACACAATTTACCACATTTTGTTCATCCACCACATATAACATTACATTTTCATTACACATCATTTATACCAACACACAACCCTCAACTACAAATATCAAAAAACTATCAATCTATACATCATTCGGATCCATCTCATCAGTTACATATATCACACTGTCACAAAACCACCAATTTATCACATAACCTCGTCATTCATATATACGCACAAAAACATCAAGATCATCTATCTATCAACATGTCAATTAAACTCATCACACATTCTATATATTACCAAACCATTAACAAACTATTTCAACACATTTTAAAAATAAAAAAAAAAAAAAAAAAAAAAGATGTGGATCAAAACATCATCTATATATATATATACAAATTTTCAACAATACAATGTGCCCTACATCGGCCTCTCGTGATCACATAATATACCAACGCCGCACGCAGCCGCAATACCTACCACAAATCTCGACTGCTCGCAGGCCGGTCTCTCATATCAAAATATACTCGCTCGCAGCCGGTATCAAATGTACACCCGTGCACTCGCTCGCAGCCGGTATATAATAAATAAATAAATCAAAACAATAAATAAATGTAGGCACGCAGCCTCTATCAATACAACCGGTTCGCAGACCGGTGCCGTGTCCTATACAAAACCACGTGGGATCTCTCGCTTTCCCCACCGCCCTCGGCACCTCTCCCCGCCGGTCCCCGTGGCGCCTCTCGCCTCCTGCTGCTCACGAGACACGCCACCGTGGCTGCCCCTCCTCGAGATCTCTCTGGCGCGAGGTCTCGCTCTATGAGCTGCATATGCCGATAATCGACTCCGATTATCAAGAATATCTCGATAATAACGAGCCTCTCGCTCTAACCTCCATATAGCGATCTCGCGCCATCAAGGAATCGGGCTGGTCCTCGCACCCAACACCACTATCCCCGAGCTCGTACTCGCACTCGTGGCTGTGGGCGTGGTGCTGCTCGGCTCGTACTGCACTGCACCTGCACTCTGGCTGCACACCACGGCGCCTACTGCATCTGCTTTGGTGGTGGTCTGTGGTGGTGCCGCCGTACTGCACTTTCCGAGCTCAGGCTAGCTGCCTCGTAAAACCCCTATCAGTGCTCGTGCAGCAGCCCAATCGTCCTCGTAATAGCTTGCACTCGCCCGGAGCTGATCTCTCTCTGCAGTCACCGCTGCCAAGTCTGGCGGCAAGCTGCAGTGGTGACTATCTCGCTGCTCTCGCCTCGCCACCATACTCGTATGCTTGCCGTGCACCCGGCATCATCCACACCCCCACCTGCTGGTCTCTCCGCTACCCAGTCTGGATCCCAAGGCTGTGGTGCTGGTAGTGGGGCCTCTACATCATCCCTCCTGTACTGAGGGAAGGGAGGTGGCTCATCCTGTGGCAGCCCCATCTGCCTGCGTACCCTCTCTAAGGGTATCCGCTCGTACTCTCCCGGCCTCCGTCCTGCTATCCAGAATGTATACTGGATCAGGCGCAGCTGTATGCGGGCTCCTCTGCCAGGCTGATGACCTCTGTAGGGTCTCCATATAATGTCTACTGCGGTAAGGCCCTCTAGCATATGTCTATAGTAGGCCACATCCCGACCTGCAACAACTGCTCGTGGCTGGCCCACAACCCCCAACCACCTCTGAAAGCCATATCGGTATACGATCTGTGGCCCTGGCTGCTGGGGTAGCCCTACTGGCCTGATGCATACGATGTGCTCGTATGCCCAACAGTGCAACAAAAAGGTCGAACAAATACCAAATCGCCTCCTCCGGCGATAACCCCATAACTCCCTGTATAATTGCACCAGATATACTGGTGCCCATGCAAAACAGGTGTGCTCCTCCACCATCTCCAGTAGCACCCCCATCAATGCCCGTGGGAAGCGGCCTCCCTCTGAATCCGGGAGGGCGAAGCAGGTGACCCCTATCATCATCAACACGGCAAGCCGTGTCTCATGTCTGTGTGCGCGGTACATGTCCCCATATCCAATGCTCGCGCTATGATATGTAAGAAGCGCGGCTGCATCCCCAAAACACGCAGATGCTATCCATGGCGATCTCGAATCCACTTGAAAATGGCCTCTCCCTCGATCGGTAGCCGCAGGATGCGATACACATCCTCTAATGTGACGGTCATCTCCCCGGTCGGCAGATGGAACACATTGGCCGCCGGATCCCATCTCTCGATGAGGGCGACCATCAGGCTGTGATCTCTGTCGATCGCTCTGTATCTCTGGACCCCGCCAAGCCCCACCTCGCGCATGATGGCCCAATGCGCCGCAGATATGTGTGGCCTCATCCGACTCAATAGTGGAGGCATCCTATCACGCATCGTCAACTGCTGACGTGCCTGCAAAATCAGCCCACATCCTTAGACCCACTCGTTATAATAACATCTACTTTACCATCTACCCCCCTTTTTTTGTAACACCCAAAATCCAACCCATACCCCAACACGGGTCTCTACCTACCCACCCAACTCAACCCAACCCAACACAACCCACCCCACCAAGTCACCCTATCCACCTTCAAACCCTATCAACCCAACCCCACACAACCCACCCCACCAAGCCACCCTACCCACTTTCAAACCCTATCAACCCAACACACTAAACCCTCAACCCCTAACCCTATCCCCACCCACTCACCCAAACTCAACCCAACCCACTCACCCAAAACCCACCCAACCACCCAAAACCCAACCCACACCCCACACCCCTAAAACCCTAAACCCCTAACCCTATCCCCTTCCCCACCCACAACCCAAAACAAACAAACCAAACCCACAACCCAAAACAAACAAACCAAACCCAACCCAAAACCCAATCCCACACCCAAAACCCAACCCAAAACAAACAAACCAAACCCACAACCCAAAACAAACAAACCAAACCCAACCCAAAACCCAATCCCACACCCAAAACCCAAAAAAACAAACAAACCATCCCCAACCCAACCCCACACCCACCCCCAACCCAACCCAACCCCTACATAAACCCACAACCGGCGCCGGTCGATACATCACCGACGCCGGTCACAAACAATTGCACCCTTCCTTAAACTTTAGCGACCGATGCCGGTCGCTTAGTGACCGACATCGGTCACTGTTCTATCCCGGAGCCGAACCCCCGCGCGGCCCCCAAACTCATTTTTTTACCTATTTCTACCCATCTACCCACCCAAAAACCCTAAAAACTTACCCACCTACCCACCTTAGCCTATCTAACCTATCTACCCTCTCCCTTTCTCAAATTACCCCTATTTACTCATTCTTTCCTACAAAATACAAATTCCTACCCAAATCTCAAAAAACACCATAAATCAACCAAATCAACAAATTAAAGAGTTTAGAACCTACCGGTACGACGACACGTCGTCGTGGTGGGATGGGTGGTGGCGGTCCAGCTGGTCCAGCCCCTCCAGCTCCTCCTGCCTGTGCCATGGCTCCAATCCTGATCTGCTGGGTCCCCGGTCAATCACCTGCTGCCTCCTCAACTATTCGGGCCCACTATCAACTCTCTCCGCCAATCAAATAGCTCCACCTCACTCAATACCCCTCCAAATCAACTCTCCACGTCAGACAAGTCAAAATTTGGATTACAAAAAACAAAAGTGACAATGACAGGCCGTATATTTCTTTTTATAGGTTTTTCGTCTTAAACCGATGTCGGTTTCCTTTTGCCCTAGGAAACCGGTATCGGTCCCTTAACCGATATCGGTCATGCTGAATCGACGTCGGTTTGATACCTCTTTTACCCCATTCTTTGCCGTTCCTTACTCCTTGCCTCTTTTTCACCAATATCGCCTCTGTCCACCTTTGTTGCACAACATTTGTTCCCTGGTCCGGCCCAACCCAAGGCCTCGCCCTACCAATTGGCCCGACCCAAGGCCTCAACCTACCTATTTGGCCCGACCCAAGGCCTCGCCCTACCTATTGGCCCGACCCAAGGCCTCGCCCTACCAATTGGCCCGACCCAAGGCCTCAACCTACCTATTTGGCCCGACCCAAGGCCTCGCCCCACTTATTTGGCCCGACCCAGGCCTCTCGCCTACCACCCGGTTGGCCCACCCAAGGCCTCAACCTACCAATTGGCCCGACCCAAGGCCTCGCCCTACCAATTGGCCCGACCCAAGGCCTCAACCTACCTATTTGGCCCGACCCAAGGCCTCGCCCTACCTATTGGCCCGACCCAAGGCCTCGCCCTACCAATTGGCCCGACCCAAGGCCTCAACCTACCTATTTGGCCCGACCCAAGGCCTCGCCCTACCAATTGGCCCGACCCAAGGCCTCAACCTACCTATTTGGCCCGACCCAAGGCCTCGCCCCACTTATTTGGCCCGACCCAAGGCCTCGCCCTACCAATTGGCCCGACCCAAGGCCTCAACCTACCTATTTGGCCCGACCCAAGGCCTCGCCCTACCAATTGGCCCGACCCAAGGCCTCAACCTACCTAATTGGCCCGACCCAAGGCCTCGCCCTACCAATTGGCCCGACCCAAGGCCTCAACCCACTTATTTGGGCTGACCCATGGCCACCACCCAACAACTTGGCCCGACCCAAGGCCGCATCACTTCCATACTATACCCACAATCAACGTTTTATTTTATCCATCCATCCTGTACCTTGTGTTCCATCGAGCTCACTTGTTCGTGTTTTAGCATGATTAGGGTCCTTGACTTGATCTGTCGACCAACTTTGCCTAGACCTAGACCGTGACGTTTATCTCAACCAAACCAACCATTTGGTACTGCCGAACATGCCTAAACGTTCCTGTACCTTACCTGTTATATACCCTGGAGCTACTTCCTATGCCTTGGATACCAGGATTATATCACCCTTGTTTGGATAAACTATCGACCTTTGCCTATACATTGCTGGTTTGCTCGTCAAATCATGTACCCTAGTCGTACTATTGCATTTCAACATGCGTCTGCTTCCTTGGACCTACACCATCATCTTACCATCCCTCTACCCCACTTACCCTTTATCAACCCTATCCCTGATTTCTCGTTCACTCAATCTGTGATAGATTTGAGGGGGATTACCTATACCCTTAACAGGAGTAACCACTTCATATTATTGTCCACGCAGCTTTACAGAACAAGCTACACGACAATAAGGGGCTAATGTAGACACCAAATTCGTGTCTCACGACCCCTTGTGACCCGCATCCCATTTCGCAACCTAACCTCATTACCTAAACTTTACACAATTATTTATTAATTGCCTTGTAATTGATAAATCTACACCACCTTACCTACCACCTCACTTTGCCACTTCATCATGACCTAGCCCTAACCCTAAAACTAACCTAATTAGGACCCATGACTTGGTCTAGACTCACATCCATAACTAATGCCTCCTTACTCGCACCCAAAGCCGACCTTCTAGCCACTTGACCAAGCCCGCAACTGATCTCTCGGGAGAAAAGCAGGGAAGGTGGGCTATTTTACTAAAAATAGCCTACTTTTTCCTAACCGATGCCGGTTCCTACTCGACCGCCGTCGGTTACGCAACCGCCATCGGTTCCCTGTAAATGGGCTTCCCAAACCAAAACAACGGATCGGAATTTCATTTTGGAGATCAGTCGAAGGATTTTTAGCCAAAGGAGAGTCCAAAGCGATCGGCGAGTCCGAACTTCACTCGACCAAGCGAGACGAGTAAAGAAACCGAGAAGAGTTGGCGTGAAAGGAGATCAACTTGCACCTTCATAAAAAAACCAAAACCAGTAAGTTATATCTTGCATGTCCTCCATTATAACATTTCTTGTGCTTTTGGAATTGTAATCTTCCCAAATCCATTCCTGAACCCATTATCTAACGAACCATTGCCTCTAACCATCATTCCTTAGCTTCTAACCATCCCATTTCTCAATACTATCCAAAAACCAGCCATTACAAACACCACAACCAGCCCAGAAGATCCTAGAACCAACCGGTATCGGTTATCGGTGGATCGCCATCGGTTATAGATAACCGGCGCACGGTTCCTTTGATCAAAACCAAGAAAAACACTTTTCCTACCTAGTTCCACGAAACAATTTAATTAGTACTCTACGGTATTTTTTGTGTTAATTCATATTAGCGGGAACTCGACCACCTTCGAAAGGAAGTTTCATACTTCCCGGACCCAAGCAGATTCCTCATTTATTATCTAATCAAAATCTTGTGGTCTTGTGTTCTTATTTGCAGTAGTCCTTCCAAGACAAAAGGAGTTCTTCGCGATCATTTGATCTTTCTCTACGATACGCGCACATCTTCTCGACATTCTACAGGTATTCCTCCTAACCCTAACCTTATCTGTTTCTACAAGGAACGAAGCATTTCCGAGTGAAACAGGATGGATTTAGTTCCATAGACTAGTGAATATGGGGTCGCACTAGTAGGAGTGTGGATGGAGGTTCGATAGGCCCAGTGACCGGATGTATCTGTAAGTGCCAATTATGACCATTCTTACTTAACATTTTCTCCATGATTCATACAAGGATTTTATTAGTAGCTTCATTTTATCCATTACATTGGGGATAACAGGGGTAGACCACTTGAGTTAAATATAGAAATCTTGACACAATGTCCTAGAGGTTTTTTTCTTGAAGGATTTACCATTATTAGTGATAATGGCGTAAGGGATACCATAACGACGGATGATATGATTCATGATGAATTTGGAAATTTGCGCACCAATGACATAAGTAAGAGGCACAACATATACCCAATTAGTAAAATACTCTGGTGGTAGTGATTATGTGGGTGTGGCCATTTGAAGAAGAGGGATGGAGCTTCCTTATGATATCCAAGCCCTATTTAGAAAATGTCCAAGGTGGTGCGATAGGATGCAAATCTGTGTTGGTGCATGTATCAAGTTGCCATAATTTTGGCATAGCTCACCCTTTTTATGAAATTACAATAGTCTAATTCCATGATGGGCCAATAATAACCTACCCTTAAGAGTTTCTTAGTAAGACCATACCAATAGTGTGTGCTCAACAAATACCATAGTGTAATTCTTTAATAGCGTGGACTGAGTCAATAATATCCAAACAGTGAAGCAGATTCCCATCATAGCCACGATGATAAAGGGTGCCTCCTAGGAGGGTATAACAAGATATACAGATGATAAGGGATTTATTCTCATAATGGGTAATGTTTGGGGGAAATGTTCCCTCTTGTATGTATCTAAATATAGGGTCATACCAAGGGGAGGATGGACCAACAATTTCACATGCCAAACAAGATTTTGGCATGTCGTATGTGGGTATTTGTAAATGCTCTACAAATAAAGGAATTTTTCTCTCCTGAGGTGGAATACGTAAGAGAGATACAATTATAGCCATAACATCTGTTGATCTATTATGCGACCTCATTTTTTGCTCAAATACAATCTATGTACAATATTCTTTCAAGGTTTCAACCAACTTCTTGTATGGAATAAGTTTTTAACCTTTGACCTTATACTCATCATTAACTTTCTTAATAATGAGTTGGAAGTCCCTGATGACTTGTAGTTGTCGATATTCCAAGTGATAGCTAGCTTGAGGCTAGTAATGAGTTCCTCATAATCTATAATTTTATTAGTGGAAGGGAATCCTAAATGGAATGCTCTTGGGATAACCTCACCTGTGGGAGTGATGAGCACTACTCCTGCTCCTGATTTGTGGAAAGTGAACGAGCCATAAAAATGGACTTTCCATTCTATAGAATCTTCAAAATACATCATGGATGCATCTAGTAGATCCAGACACAAAGGTTCCATCCCTCGTAAAGGAGCTTATGCCAACTGATCAACCAATACTTGTCCTTTTAAGGACTTCTAATTTACAAAATCAATGTCAAATTCACTTAGGAGAATGATCTAATTAGCCATTCATCCCATAAGGGAAGGTTTGGATAAAAGGTATGTGAGATGTTCAACTTTAGATATTATATTTTTTTGTTGTAAAGGAGATAATTGCAAAGTTTTGAAAGGAGAAGACAACCGCCGAGTAGGCCTTTTCAATCTGTGGGTAATTTAACTCATAGGAAATCAGAGTGTGACTAAGGTAATAAAATTCCCTCTCTCTATGGTCTAGATCATATTAGGTAAGTAGTGCACCAATAGAAAACTTGGTAACAAAGATGTACAAGAGGAGAGGTTCACCTAGGGTAGGTAGCATGAGTACAGGTGGGTTGACAAGGTATTGTTTGAGCAATACAAATGCCTTTTGATAGTCTGGTCCTCAGTTGAATGCAATATAATTTTTGAGGAGATGTGTAAATGGGTGGCACTTATCTGAAAGTTGTGAAATAAAACAATGGATTTCCTTAATATTTCCTTGTAAACTCCTCAATATCTTGAGAGTGGTAGGTGGAGTCATTTCTGTGATAGTCATAACCTTCACGGGGTCCACTTCTATCCCTAAGCTGTGAAAAATGAATCCTAGGAGTTTTCTTGACAAAATGCCAAAGACACACTTCTTGGTGTTCAAGCGTACCTCATAATCCTAGAGACACTAGAAAATATGTTTGACACTTGGTGTGCTCTTCTCTACTTTTGGATTTTGCTAAAATATCATCAACGTAATCCTCCATGTTTTTATTCATCATGTCATGGAAGATGAAATTCATTACATGCTTGATAGTAGCCCCGACATTCTTGAGTCTGAAATGCATGACTTTGTGGCAAAATTTTCCCCAAAGGGTGATGAAAGTTGTTTTATGTTTTTCTTCTTCCACAATTTGAATCTAGATATAACCTGAAAACCCATCCATTAAGGACAACATTTCATAACCAGCGGTGGAATCAACAATCATGTCAATATTAGGTAAGGGAAAGTAATCTTTAATACATGCCTTATTGATGTCACGGAAATCAGTGAATATCCTTATGCCAATAGGTTTCTTCAAAGTAGGACTATGTTAGATATCCAATCTAAATAGTCAATGGGCTTAATGAAATCAACAGGCTAATAAATTTTCTAGTTCATCTTTGTGAGGAGTGAAACTTTAGGGTGCATCTTTCTCCACTTTTACTTGATGGGTTTGGTGTTTAGGTGCACAATGAGGTTGTGCACGACCAATTTTGGGTCCAAACTAGGCATATCAATGTATGACCATGCAAATATATCTTCATATTCTCTTAACAACTCCACAAAAACCTTATGTTCTGAGCTAAGAGTGAAGCTCCCAACTTTATCATTCTAGGTTCCTCTTCTGAGCTAATGTTGACACTGATGGTTTCTTCCACAAGCATCTTAGAGGTATCTTCCATCCACATAGGATCAAGGGGAAGAGTAAGGTCAACCTCCTTAGGTAGCTCATCATCATCCTTAAATAGATAGATCATTTTGTCCATAGGTTCTTCATTTTGTTTGTCTACAAGTGCTTCAAAAAGTTTGTCTCTATGATACTTGTGTTTATTCCTTGCACAAGGTTTCTTTGAAGTATTCTTACTCTTAGGTATGACCTTCTTATTCAAGCATCTAGACATCTTTGGTTCTTCTCGGAAGTATGCAAAGGTGTCTAATTGAATGCGAAGCCTTTCTTATGATCCCCAACTAGAATAGAATTCCAGAGACCCATGAATTCTATAAATGCCTCGTCATTATCAAAGAAATCGATTGGAACATGAAACTGTTGATCCCAATCTACAAGTTTGGGATATACAAGGGTTACTTGGTAATTGGTTTTAGGATTGGGTCTTGATAAGGTAAGGATAGTTGAATTAGGGAATAGGTTAGTGAATGTAAGATCCTCATAAAGGATATATTGGGAATCTATGTCGTTATCAGAATGAGATGAATCATCCTCACGTTTGGAAGAGGTGGCATCAATCTCAAAGGTTGGATTTTCATGTGGTCTTATTCCAAGACCGTGCTTGTTTGATTTGAATTGAGGTATAGGAATGGGTTCTGATAATCCTTGTGCATTGATACCACATCCAAGCCCATTGTAACCCATGAAAAACATCATGTGGTGGCCTTTGACATATTGGGGTGCACGATGGAATGAATTCATGGTACCTTCCAACAATCACATTAGTAGGATCCCCCTAACATCTTTTCCTCAGATAAGAAACCACTAGGAATGAACTTATCCAATGGTTTATGGAATGGATCCCAATTTATTTTGAACTAAAAATAGGGTTTTCCATGTGTCGTGGGTGACATTGATAGATTTGATATTAATAAATATTTTTAAAGGGTGAACGGCTCGCTTGGGCCATATTTTACTGACGTTCCCTCCCATGAGGCGAAAGGGTTGAGCAACTAAGGAAAGTCTTGATTACAAGGAGTGAGTGAATTTGGATCCACACGTTCCTTTATAGCCTCTATTTGCAAAGGAATAACAATATATGCAAAAGGGAATTCATACATTACACGATAAAAACTTTGCAAGGCTTTGAAATGTGTAAATGGTTATGGATCACCCTGAATGGTGATTATTTTTCCTTTATGGCACATCTTGATACACTTGATTGAAATTCAAAGGAATGGCTTGCATGGCATGGATCTATGGGCATCCTAAGAGTATTTTGTATGGTAGATCCAAGTCAAGGACATGGAACATTGTATCATGACAAGTCAGCCCTACTTCCATTGGAATCACTATAGTGCCTGCTAACTCTCACTCCTCATTATCATAGGTTGTGATTGTAATAGTTTTGGCACCTAGATCCATTTCTGAGTGGCCTAGTTATTTAACCAACTTCAAAGTACAAATATTTAGACCAGATCCACCATCCATAAGTACTCTCTTGATCTTGTGATGGGTAACAACTACTTCTAGATATAAGGGTAAGTTGTGCTCTGGGTCATTACGCGGGATTGCAGTGTGATCAAAAGTGATATGATTTTTGGAGTCAAGGTGTGCAATCATGGCTTAGAGGTGCACCAAATCTACATCGTAGAGAGACCCCAAACTCTACGGTGTTTATACAATATGTTTTTATGGGCAGTAGATATTTTAAGGAGATCTAAGATGGATATCCTAGCAGGTGTTTCCTCTAACTAGTCTATCAAATTGTATTGACCTTCCTAAGGGACAAGTATGGAATCTAGTATGATTAAACGAGCATGTCTCTTTTGTATTGCCATGACTCGTTTCTAAGATCCTAATAGTATTGAAATGTTCATCATATGAACATATTCATCCTATGAGGGAATCAAAGGGACTATCATTAGTGGGATAAATATAAGTAGTAGTTTGATAGTCATTGGAAGTTTTTCTGTGATATGGCTTTCTTTTATTTTTATCTGTATGGTTAGGTGTTGGTGTAATTTCTGGGTTTGCACATTTTGCCTTAATTTCCATATTCCATTTTTACTCCAAAATGTTTTATTTACTCAAGTGGGTGATCTGCAAGTCATTTTACCTAATTGAATGCCTTTGAATTGCTCACATTGTCATGATTTTTCCCTAAATTGTAGCAAATTTCCAAGTTCCCCTCTTTTGTGCCGTAATTTCTTCATTTTTTTCAGTGAGTGGTTTCCCCTTTGTCAAATTCGTGCAAAAATTAAATTGGATCGAACCCGAGTTGTTTGTTGTTAAAATCTCATTCCCTAGGCCTAAATCATTGTCAAATCATGTTTCATTGGATTCAAAACCGAAAAATCTACTTTCCTTGAAAAAATTTGATTTCAGGGGCATCCCATGTATTTTTTACATTTTTGACGGGTATACGGGTGTCACCCACCCGTCAAAATTATCTTTGTAACATATTGCTAACGTGGCAGGTTCCTATTGGCCGGGGATGGTCAAAAAAATGTTATAACTTGTCACTTTTTGAAATTTTGGCGAAGGGAAAATTTTGGTCCTCAGCCATGCTCTTTACAGTGTTGTGCCTACGTGGCACAATTTGATTGGTTGATGGATCGGCGGGTGGCGGGCCACACTTAGGAAATTTTCTTCCATTTTGGAAAATTTCTTAAAATCAAATTTTGACCCTAGGGCCCGCCTCCAATGAAAAATGGACACGTGTCCAGGAGGTCAAAAGGAAGAGGCGAAGAGTTGGAAAAATTTGAAGTTTTTTGCTTCAAAATGCCAAAGGAAAAATTTGGCCCGAGAGCCCGCAACCAATTAGAGGAAGCCACATGTCCAGGAGGCAAGATGGAAGAAGGGGTTGAAGGAAAATTTTATGAAATTTTGCCTTTGTGTTTGCAAGTAAAAATTGAAAAATGGGCCCGCCTCCAATGAAAAATGGACACGTGTCTAGGAGGGTCAAGTGGAGCGGCGGGGACTTCAAAAATTTGTTGTTTTGGGCTTAATGTTAAAAAGTGAAACTTTTTCCCGAAGGCCCGTGTCGAATAGAAAGAGGACATGTGTCCGGATTTGGCGGATATTTGGAGTGGAAGAAATATTGGAAAATTTACAAATTTTGGCGAGAAATTTCAAAGGGGAAAATTGATCCGTGGAAAATATTGGAGGTGTCCCAGTAGCCAATTAGGGGGAGACACGTGGCATTTTTCAAAGGGAAAAAGGGAGAGTGTGGGACCATAAAGAATTTTATGCTCGCGGAGGTTTGGAGATGAAATTGGAGGGCAAGCTCCGCAATGAATGGGAGACCGCTCATGGCAGAAGAAGCAGCGGGTGTTCAGGCCCACGGAGAATTTTGAGAAAATTTTCTTTTTCTCAAAAAAGTGGAAAAATTCATCAAATTAGCCCGTGGTTTTTGTGGGGCCCACATGAGCACACGTGGCATGTCTAGGGGGCAAGCGGGAAAATTTTCAAAATTTTCCCAAAGTTCAAAAAGGTTACAAATGCAAATTTTAAAGGGAAGGGGCATGTGCCAATGGTTTTTGGACACATGTGCACCTTATCCAAAGGAAAAAAGGGGAAAATTCATGAATCTCGTCCTCCACATGGAGGGCTAGCATTAAAGGTTGACTAAAATCAACTGTCACTATGTAATTTTGTTTTTGGGCACCATGGGAATTCCAAGAAACTTGGAAATCAAATTGCTTCATCAAAATTCATTGAACCTTATATGATTTTGATTCCCCTCACCTTTTGAGTGCAATGGAATCATTCATTTGAGCTATTTCGGTGCCCTATAGTGATTTTCATGAAATATTTTCCTTAGCTCGTGAAAAACACGTGAAAGGTAAAAAATTAAAAGTTGCAGAGTTAAAAATGATGAGAGAAAAAGGTTGGAAATGATTGCAAATGCATGCTGGCATGGTGGAATGAAAAAAACATTACCCTGGGATGGATAAGGATCTGAATCCATGCAATATTTTAAAATATTTTTCCATCTATGGCATTTTCTCGAGGCTCTTTTACGGTATGATGTCATTTCCATGAAATGGATAAGAGTTTTGTAACAAATTTGATCCCTTGAGCATATTCTTTGTTTGGGATGCAAGGATCCAAGTTGGCATAGGGTATATTATGTAGTTTGGAGGCATTTTGTAAAGTCTGATTGAAAATTTTGGAGAAAAAGAGAAGAATTTTCACAAGGAAAACTAGAAGAAGTCCATTTTCTTTTGGAGAAACTACTTGAGAGCCATTTTTGATTCTTGTTTGCATCAAATGTTCATCATGTTGAGTTGGTTTTAGTTGTAAAGCCATCAACAAGCTTTGAGATTGTCTAAATAACATTCCCTTGCTGATATATTTGATCAAATTCTTGGATTAACTAGTTTTATCTCTTGGCAAAGCTTGCATACACTTATATTTCAGTATGTTTTCAATTTGTGTTTCATGCTCATGTTGCAATCTTGTGTTTGGGATCTTTATGGGTCATACATGGTCTCATTTCTTGTAGAGGTTTTGGAGGTATCTACAATCTTCCACTTAGAAGAGAATTCATTTGAGTGAAGATAAACAAATTTAAATTCATCTTACCTTCCTTGTAAATTGAGGGTGTTTGTAAACCTTTGGGTGTACCTTAGGTCATGATCTAACAAGGGTTTCTAAATGCTTCATTGATATTTTGCTTCAAGCCTTTGTGGCAGGTTATCAAAGTTTGTATGGAATAGTGAAGATTTGGGAATCCATGTGTGCACACATCCCAGTTGAAAGAGCAATTCAAATTCATTGAAACATCTCTGTTGTTTAGGTGTTGTAATTCATTTGCAAAGATTCCCAAAGAAGATGATGATTTCTAGCTACTCTTGTCCCAAAATCTCTCATCAGAATTTCATTTTAAACTAACTCATCCTACCTACAATACCCCTACATTTGCATTGTGTGTCCACAAAAGAATTTAATCCTTTCACTAAAATGCACAAAGTTGATCAGGGTTTTATCATGTCTTTAGCAGCTCTAGATTTGTTTTGAAAACATTTCCATCATTTAGTAGTGACAACTCCTTTGATTTTGGATAATGGATACTTGATCATGTTTTCACAAAGCCTCTTCCATATCATATGCAAAACACAAGGATATCTCCATCTCCTTACCATATAAGGGCTACAATATAGGTTCTCTTACCTTGGTTGATAGGCACAACCTAAAATAGTGAGGGTTAGATCAAAACCCTCTTGAAGGTGCTATCCACTCCCTCAATTCTTGAATGCAAACAAGTAGATAGGTGTGCTTCCCTGGCTACAAATGACATACAAAACATCTATCTATCCTTGAGTGTCTTGTGCAAATTCATGATGCTGTTCAAGTTGTGAAGGAGAGTAAAATTAGATACCAACACCCAAGTGGCACTTGCTTCTTAGGGACTTCTTACAATTTCTTGGTGGTTTTGAAGTGTTTGAAAGGTTTGAGCATTTGTGTGATCAAGTATTTGAGTTGTTACATTCTTGAGATATCATTTCATACTTCAGATCTGCATGTTTTGGGTAAAAGGATTTCAATCTCAGCATATTCTCGCTCATTTACCAGAAGTTTATATGATTTGGATGCATTGTTTTTGGTTGAATTAAGAAGAAGAAGATTTGAATTGTAAACCCTTGCAAATTTTTCAGTCATAGCATACATTTGACATAATATTTTAGTGCTTTCTTGCACAACTAAGGTGGAAATCCTTAGTGGCGACTCCATGCTATTGGGATCTTGAAATACCAGTTGTCTTACACATTTCTATCATTTGAAACTTGTTGTTTAAGTCGGTTAAAGCTTGGAGGAAAGGAGATCCCTCTTCATCAAGGAATTTTCTAAGAAGTTGCTCACTTTGAATCAAGAAGCTCGAACTAGAAGGAAGAAGAGTGTGGAAAGTGGTTGGTGATTTGGTTGTAAGGAAAGAGATCCCCATAGTTGAATTTTAAGGAGAGCATCCTGTTATTCAATATTATAATTATTTTCAAATAGATCTGATTTAGGTAATCTTCTTGCTGATTTTCATTCTCCATGAGGTGAGGGACCTTCTTGTGTATTTAAAAAACTTACTCCTAGATCTTCTCTGTGTTTTCTAAGTTTACTAAAGTTTATCAAGAGAGAGAGCCTTTGGGGGTTGTCATTTCAAAGATAACTCATCTATTCCAATCAGACCCATTACTACTCCTCACCAGCTTGTTTCACCTCCAAGATCACCCCCACCAAACAATATGGCTCAGCCTAGACCTCCATTTGTCATTAACACCTTCGGTCCAATAAATTTTGGAGGAATGGATGGTTATCCAAATGCTGTCCCACAAGATGTGAGAAATAGGTTACCAAAATTCCAAGGTAACAATGCCATTACTAGAGATCAGCATCTCAAACTCTTTGTTAACATGATGGAATACTTTGAGATAGAATTTGAGGATGTGTATATTAAGTTGTTTATTCATACACTTGAGGAAGATGCAAGGGATTGGTACAAATCTCTACCTGATAACTCTATTGATTCATGGAATGAAATGAGTAATGCATTGATTACAATATGGAGACAAAACAGATCCAAGGTTCCTTCTATCTCGAGTTTGAGAACATCAAGAAGAACCCTAATGAGACTGTTCATGATTTTAATACAAGATTTAATAAAACATTGAGAAGGTTGCCTATCATTTTGAGGCCTTGTGATGAGTCTTTCTTGATCAAATATGCAGATGTATTTGATAAAAAGGCAGCCTATTACTTGAGAGACAATAATCCTAAAAACTTGAGACAAGCTTTCACCATAGCACTTAAAATTGAAAATAATATTAAAGCTATTGGTAAACCACTTAAGAGGGATGGTGTGAAGCTGATAAACCCCGAGAAGCCTCAAGCCGGTAAGGGTGCTGATTTAGAAGATGTTGTCAAGAATTTAATAGGGGTTGTCAAAGAAATTTCTTACAAGCTCACTCAGGTGAGAAAGGAATTGGGAAAACTTCACAAGGACAATAAAGAACTCAAAACCATGATAGATTTGGCAATCATCCTAGGGGTGATCAAATACAAGATGATAGAGGTAAAGGGCCTATTGGATATGCAAATAGACAACCCCAAGCACATGAAAATAGAGTGGTGCACCGACCTTTGACTGCAAGAGTGGTCATTGTTCAAGAAATTGCTGATATGGATTGGTGTGATAGATGTTTTCTTCCTCATTCTCCCTATGAAATGGACCAGTAAGTTATTGAAGATGATAATGAGAATGAAATGGATGATGACATTTGTATGATGGGCAGCTCTTTAGGTTCACAACAAGCAGCAACATCAAAAATGTGATAAGTGCAAGGACTGCTGCAACCTTTTGGGATTGCATAAAGAGGGTACCATTTATTTCTCTTCCTCAAACTCATGATGTAGATGTAGTTCAAACCTTTGAAATTCCTAATAATGACTTTGAATATCTAAGGGTTTTAAATATCAAGAAGTATGATGGTGGTGTTCCTTTGGAGGAAGATAGACAGTTGTTAATGAATGTTGTGGTTGGTCAAGAGAAAGGGTACAATACTAGAAGTAAAGTTATTTGAGGAGATGGTCCTCAAGCCAAGCTAAAGACACCCTTGCTCACAAGCATTCCCAAAGACAATCCTAGAAAAGAAACAATTGCCAATAACCCTATTGTCCCATGCAGAATATCATTCCTCTTCACGCCCAGTGCCGCCAAGAACACTTCTCCATCGATGAACCTTATTGTTTCCCTTCTAATGCTATTTTACCAAATAATGTTCCGTATGATATAGCCCAGGTTTTGAGCCAAATTAAAGTGAGTGTTCCAATTATAGAATTGCTTAGAATACCCGAGCACAAGAAGAGAGCATTTGAATACTTGGGATTGAAGGAAGAAAAGAGTATACCAAGTAGAAATGTAAATATTGTTGAGAATCCTCTTTAAAGCATTGTTGTCCTTGAAACACCACCACTAATGGAAGATCTTAGAGAGGCACCTGAAGTATATTTGGGGACATCCTTGGTTGATTCCCAATTGAATTTTGATCCATTCTTTACAACTTTTCTCATAAAAGATAGGTTGCTTCACAATTGCATGTTTGAATCCGGTCGTCATTTTTGATAAAATTAGTCATTTGGGGAACTCGAGGCCCTAAGGTATTTGTTCCATGTGTACCTCCTGGACCCGTAAAACATGTAAAAGACTTTAAATGGTCAAATTTCTCATTTTTCACCATTTTTCCTAAGTCTTTTGGATCTTTCTTGGCCTGGGGGTTGAGAAAGGATTAAAGGAGTGTCCCCAAATCCATTTTTCACTCCCTTTTCATTTTTCACCCAAATTTGGCTAAGTATTGGATTTAAAGCCTAAAGGAAGGAGATGCTTCCAAATGATTCTAGGTGCCCTACGAAACTAAAATTTCCCCAAAACATGAAAAACAAACTTGAATTCTTTAGAATCTCTACCAAGGTCTCATGAAACTATCCAAGTCCAATTTTACAAAGTTGTCCATTTTTCCAATAGGGAAATATGGATAACACCAACATGTCTTCACCTTTGGGCCTCAAGATCACCCAAGATCAACTCAACTATGGCATGTGACCACTATATGGAATAATTGAGACACATACAACACATCCATGTAATTTAGAAACCATGAAACATCAATTTTCTCAATCCACAACAAATTTCCTCTTCTCTAAATCAGGATGCCAAGAAACCTATTTTACAAACTCAATTGGTATGAACCCTTGATTCCACTTCCAATACCTCAAAATTCCTTCACTAGGAATAATTTTCATCCATATTAACTCTCTAGGTGATAACAAACATCAAATAATACATCTCATGCTTTAACCACTTCATTCTTTCAGCAAAAGCAATCATGTCCTAGAAAACAAGAAACCTCCATCTCCACGAATGACATGGATGACCCTTCAAATCTCATTGTTTCGATCCTTTTTGTATAATCAGAGACTAAAATAGATAAGGGTATATGAGGTTTACCTATTATTGGGTTGAAGGTTTAATGCACACATGTAGACTCCCAATCTCGGTTGATCATGTGAACTCCTTTTTGGCTAGGAAGGACTACCCTGAAATAAGAAAGCAAGACCACAAGAGAGAGTTAAACAACATATGCAGTGAACTACCTAGCATATGCTAGATCCAAGAAGTGTTGTAATCCCTTAAGGGCTATCAATCCACAATTTTATAAATCAATATTAAATGAAAAAATCATGTAAATAAGAGAAATATAGTGCTAGCATTCTAATTTGGGTGCCTCAAGTCGCTATCAACGTCAATTCAATTAAATACTAAACACTATGCAGATAAAAGCTATTTGGGTCAAGTTCTAGATAGGTTAGGTGGTTTGCATGTCACAGACAGGGTCTGGTTGGGGTTGGGTAGGGTATTCTAGGTTATTTTGGTAAAGAGGTAGGTTTTGGTCTACTCTGTGTTAGTGGACACAGAGACCGACGCCGGTTGAGGGTAGATCGATGCCGGTTAAGGTTGACTGGTATCGATCACTGTATAAGTGACAGAGGTCTAGGTGGGAAGTGTTTGGGTCCCACTCTATCTTAGGATAGAGTTTTGAGAAGGTATGGGTGAGGGTTAGGTGAATGGGGGTTTATGTCACATTTGTGGGGTCTTTAGAGGTGGTTTTGGGTGTGTTTAGGTAGAAGGTGGGGAGCTAGCAGATAGCAGGGGTGACCAACAATAGTTACTCCCGATCGATGGCGATTATGGTTAACCAGTGATTGTCACTTGTATTTGGTTAGAGTTTGGTAGTGGGGGTTAGGGTGCCCTCTGTGATTGGTCAGAGAGTTGTTAGGAAGTAGAATGGGGTAAAAAAGGGTCCCGGTGTAGAGTACGGGTTGAATAGGTGAGATTGGAGGAGTATGAGGGAAGTGTTGTTCATAGAGGAGGAAATAGAGAAGTAAAATACCAAAACACGAGTGAAGGATACAGGGATCCACTTACCTAGAGTCCAATGCGTGTAGAAGAGTGATAGACGTTGGTGAAGGATGGTAGGTTAGTTGGAGAGCTCTTGCTTGAGCTCAGTCTAGTTCAGGTTCTTTCAATGGCTGTGCTCATAAAGGTTCTTATGAGTATGTCCACCAATGGTCTTAGTGGGAGTTCGATGGCCTTTTTGTTTCAACGAGCATGGAATGTGAACCAACCAAGAGAATGTCCAACAACCAACCAACCAAAATGTCCAACCATCAACCAACCCTTTGGAAAGAGTCGGGATTGGCTATTTACAGGTAACCAATTCCGGTCTCGCTTGATGACATTAGTCGATGTGACCAACACTTTGGTTGTGTCAGGGAATTTTGTGTTGAAAAGTTCCTAATATGCCTTCCCCACTTGGTTTTGAGTGGCGGAGCACATGCATCCTCCACCCTTAGAATAGATAATAAGATAAAGAGGGGTCTTATGAGTGGGGTGGCCACTATTAGGGATTTCCAGAAGGGTATGGGCAAGGTGGGGAGTGGAATGGTGAGGTAGAGGGGAAAGTGGGGTAGTGGAAGGGTGAGGTGGAGGAGCAAGTGGAGTAGTGGAATGATGAGGTGGTTGAGTGAGGTGGTCGGTCCAGTGGCGAGGTGATGTGGCCTTGATGAGTGAGTAAAGGGGGAATTTAATTAATTGATGTTAATTAAATCCATAGGATGTGTGAATGAGAGTCATTGTGATGTGCAAAGGGGGTTCCGAGTGACCAAATTAGGGTTGAATCAATCATCTGTATAATGTGGTTATTGTGATATTTTGGAGGAAAGTGATGAAAGGTGACGTGTTTTTGGTGTCTACATTTTGCCCCTTTTTGTTGGGCAGCCTGTAGTGGTAGGCGGTGTGACAAAAATGAAGGTTGGTTTTTTCCCCATGTGAATGTAGGGTGAGAAGGTGGATGTTGGGTGCCCCAAATAGGGGCATGAGTGATCCCCCCTCAAATTGGGCACCAATGATGAAGAATAGAGAGAGTCGGTGGGTGGTTTGATAAAGTACGGTGAGAGGTGTGAAAGAGATGAGGTGCATGGGTATGGTGATGGTGAAAGGTAGGGTAGGTGAGTAGGTAGAGCATTCAAACGTATGCACATGTTGTAAAATGTAATGAGGTACAAGGGTTACTCAACATAATAAATTTACATCAGCTAAGGTCATAAGGGCCATCCAAACATGGGTTATTGAGGTCCGATATCTAGGGTACAGGATACGGTCCGGGCACTCAATGAGGTAAGATGCAGGAACACATAGGGTGATTCTGGTACATCCAAAAGGTCAAAAGGTCAAGGTTTTGTTTGGACAAGGGTCACGGTCATAGGTAAGGTAAGGTCATCAAGCTGAGAAAAACAAGTACCTTCATCACAAGATGCAATAAGTGAGGACATGAGAATATCCACATAATCAATGGGTGGGGTAGTTAGGTGTAGGTAGGTAGGTAGATGTGGGTAAGGTAGTTTCAATCAAGCGTACATACATGTAGAGATTGCGACACGGTACAATGGTGAAGATATTTTGAACTCTACATCATCTAAGGTCGATTGGGTTATCCAAATAGGGGTTGTTGAGGTCTAGTATCCATGGTGAAGGATACGGTCTGGGCACTCAACGAGGTAAGATGTGGGAATGCGTAGGGTGTTTCCGGTACATCCAAAAGGTGAAGGTTTGTTTGGGTGAAGGTCATGGCTGTAGGAAAGGTAAGGATGGTTGGCTAATACGTGGTAATAGCATTGCAAGGTAGAGTGAGTGCATAAGGTTGAGGGCTACCCGAAGGGGTAGGCATGTGTGGTGTAGGTAAGGCCACATGAGGGAAAAAAATCCCCAACCGATGGTGAGGGTGAGTAATGAATGATGAGGTTAGGAGGATGAGGTGAAGGGTCAAGGTAAATTTCAGTGAGGTAAAAAAGGTGGTGGGTAGGGTGGTGATGAAATTTGTGGTAAAGTGGAGGTCAAGGGTAACGATACCGCTCTAGATTAACTAATGTCGGTCGAGGAAAACCAACCTCGGTAGGGTAGGGTACATGACCGATGTCGATTAAGGTAAAACCGACATCGATTAGGTTGAGGTTGTTATAAAAAGGAAAATTTTGTTTTTTTGAATCATTTTTCCCATGCCAAATACAAGAAAATGACATGAGAGAGAGGAAAAGTTTGAAAGTGTCCAAACGAAACGGAGAGTTGAGTTGGAAAGCCACATAGTGGGTGATTGGCGAGTTGATAAGTGGGTCTATGAGATCGATTGAGAGATTTGGTTGGTTGGAGGTGAGGTGATCAATTGGTGATGGCAGAGGCCGAGAGGGATTGTGTAGACCATCGGTGTAGTGGCACGACATGCCACCATGGAGATGATAGCATGATGAGGTAAGAGTCGGACCCTTTTCATGTTTGGTGAGGTAGATTGGGTAGAGGTCGGGTTTTGGAAAAAATGGGTGCTTGGGGGAAAATGGAATTTAAATTATGGGTGGGAAAATAAGGTAGGATAAGAATGGGGGAGAGGTGGTTGGGTAAATGAGGGGTGGGGAGAGGTTGAGGTTGGATTCGGGTAGAAATAGGTGGGTAGAAGGGAGATTTTTATGAAAAAGGGTTTGGGTAGTTGTGGGTTTCGGTGTGATAGTGGACCGGCATTGATCAAGGGTTAGCGGATGTCGATAGTGTTGAACCAAGATTATCACGAAATAGGTGACTGATGTCATTTTAGTGGAGACCAGGGTTAGTTAGAGATAACCAATACTGTTCATGATTTGAAAAAAAGGGGCCAAAAATGCCCTAGGTTGGGTTGGTGAGATAGGTAGGGGTAAGATAAGATGTTGTGGTGAACGATGTTGCGTGGGTAAGGGATTTGAAATAGGTATTGGTGAATGATAGTGGGTTAGGGTTGGGGTGGGTAGAGAAAATGTAATAGGTAAGTAAGTTAGGACGGAAAAAGAGATAGAGCGGTAGGTATAGGTGATCTGTCGAGGGTGATTATGGGTATGATGAAGATGTCTTAATGTGATATTTGTGTTGGATTCAAGGAGAGATTAGGCATGTGGATGCGAGACAAGATGCCACCCCTGCTTTTGACAGTTCATGGGGTGGTGACAATCAAGGAGTGGTGACATGTGACGGTAGGCTAGGTGAGGTCGGCCGACGCTGCTTGACATGTAGTCCGGTAGCCGAGTTTGATGGTCACCCTCATCGATAGATGGGATTTGGTAACTAACATGTTCCACCTACTCGACAGGGGAGATGATAGTCACCCTAGAGGACGTGTACAACATCCTACAATTACCAATATTGGGGATGTAGGTATACTCGATCCCCTCATAGGCATCTGAGGATTTGATCTTGACAAGATTCGGCGAGGGACCGCGGAGATGACTTTCACGGTGCCGGCCTAAGTTATGGAGAGATGTATCTAGTCCATCTAGAGGAGACGAGCCTAGTAGTATTACTGATGGAGGTAGTCTGCTATTTTGCACTACCAGATGCAGAGGGTGGGAGATTCCCATGATCACTGATGGGAGTGTTGCATGATATGGTAATGGATAGGACCTTTACGTTTGTGCCAGCATTCTTGGTATAGTTGTACAGAGAGCTATGGGCATATGGGTGGCTTCGCAGTTCATCTTATGCAGCACTTTTGTTCTTCATTGTTGGGCCTATGAGCACATTGTGTGTGTTCTTCCGATTGGTATGCCTTGAGGAGATGCATTTAAGCCATATTTTTTTGGGTGGGGTACAAGCGATGGGTGGTTGTTATTAGAGAGCGTAGATTAGACATGGCTACTCATGATGTAGCATATTATAGGTGATTATTAGAGGGATTTTCTGGGGTGGACATTATTTGGAGACCATATGTGGGTTATCCCTCATACAAACAGATGGATGATGAGTTAGATAGCCTTCATCTACTTAGATGGATAGAGGGGCAACATGCAGGAGCATGAGATGATCCCAGTTGATAGGGTCAGATGGCAATTTGGGATGCCACAGGATATACCCCCACCCTTCCCATAGTATAGGAGGGATGACATGGAGAGGCCATTTCCTCTACCACAACCGAAAGTACCTACAGGGTAGGAGGATTAGGTGATAGAATCGAGGATTGATGATGTCGGAGTGACTGATAGGTATAGACAATGGTGGGTAGCTCATTTACAAGCAATACCACCCAGGCCGGGCAGCTAGATTTAGCCACTATCACGGTGCAGAGAGACACCCTATAGGGGTAGGTGGTGACCCTGATTACCTAGTTGGGGATGGTACAGGGGTAGTTGGTAGGTTCGAGGTGGAGGTAGCCACTTTGCATGTACAGTGGCCATTCTGGCACGGACCCGGATGGCCCAAGGTGGAGATGGAGATGATGAGCAAGTGGCTGTCCTATAGGCACGAGTTATAGGTTTGTAGGGAAAGTTAGATATTGTATAGGTGTAGATTAGGGCACTACATGCCCAAATACGAGCACATGGGTGTGCGGCTAATGGCCCCACCATGCACCGGGACAAGGTCCCAGTTTATAGGAAGGGTGGGACGGCTCCCACAAGACATGTATAGGGTCGGAGGTCGATGGGGCTACCACGGGCAGGTTCCTGTAGCTAGATTACGGATGCCCTTGGGGAGGCCAGGTATTATTAGGATCAATTAATGGTGGATGAGATAGATTTCCTATCCTACGGAGAGTATAGGCATAGTAGGCCTCGAGTGAGAAGACCGAGATCATGTACCCACAACGTGAGAGAACATGGGGCCATCGAGCCCCAAGATAGGAAGTAGGTGAGACCACCGGTTCATGGAGGCTAGCCCCGGAAGATGTACCAAGAGAGACCCAGCCATGACCCATGACATGTGGTGAGATGTTAGCAAGTCACCGGTTAGGAGCCAAGGGGAGGAGGAGATAGGCGAGACGAGGATATGGAGGATGTCCGACGGGATGATGCACGATATATGTCCCTCCATTTGGATGTAGTTATGCATTTTGATATATACCGGCTGCGTGCCGAAGAGAGTGAGGATGTATATGAGATTTTTGTATTTTTGATCATATATCATCCTACGTGCCAAAGATGGTAAGGCTATATATGAGATTTTTTTATTTTTGATCATATACTTGCTACTGCTGCCCGAAAGATGGTGAGGCAGTATATGAGAGTTTTTAGAGATGCATTTGATTTGATATCGTGTATATTGTATGGATACACAAATTTGTATGATTAGATGGATTATTTGCTTGATGATGTATTTTTGTTGATAGAATTTGATTGTTATGCATAGATGGATGAGTGATACGTGTGTTAGGCATGGTTGATTGGTTATAGGCATGATGGATTCGGTCATAGACATGGTTGTGTTGGGAATGATGGAGTCACTCATAGACATGGTTGTGTTGGGAATGATGGAGTCACTCATAGACATGGTTGATTTAGGTTGGTGTTAGGCATGATGGAGTCAGGTCATACGCATGGTTGAGTCAAGTTATAGGCATGGTGGAGTCGGGTTATAGGCATGGTGGAGTGGATTCCTCGGGTATTGGATATGATAAAAAACAAATGATGATGGATGCATATGTTTTGGTTGAATTTTTGCTATCTATGGTAACATAGATCATGTTGTATGATCATAGGTGATGTATGAATATGGTAAATGTGCTAAAATTAATGTTGTAAACATGTATTAATTTCCACCTATTGATGATAAATTTGAAACTAACTAGAGTATAATGTGACTGGAGCAGGTTTCCGGAAAGCAAGAAGTGAACGGTTGCGAAATGAGAAAGGGTGAAGAAGGTGATGGTGATGGACGAGCTAACCTCCAAGGGCCCCATGCCCTTGGAGTGCTGCCTACATAGCCCTGGTGAAAAGGGGCCTCGGGCTGATGTAGTTCTCCCTTAAACTAGGGAGGAAAAGAATAGGTATAAAGAGAGGAGGTAGGTTGTGTTCATGGGGATGTATCGGATGGGTAAATAGGTAAGGTTCAATGGTACAATTGAGTGGGTATGGGTAATGGGTATGGGTAGATAGGTATGGGTCAATGATTGGGTCAAGGGTATAGGTGTGGTAGACTTTAGGTCAAGGTATTGGTAAATGAGTAAGGTATATGGGTATGGGTAGATACGTAAGGTCAATGATTAGGTCAAGGGTGTAGGTGTGGTAGACCTTGGTTCAAGGTATGGGTAAATAGGTAAGTAGGTAAGGTCAATGGTAGTGGTAGATAGGTAGGGTCAATGGGTATGGGTAGATAGGTAAGGTAAAAGGTATGGTTGAATAGGTAAGGGTCCTAGGTATGGGTAAATAGGTAGTGGGGAAAGATGTGATACTTTTGGGTAAGGATAGATGGGTAAGATGCTAGGTTAGAGGTATGGGTGCGGGTTGGTGAGGTGATGAAGATCAAATGTGGTGGGAAATAGAGATTGATAGGTTGAGGTAGGTGTGGGTGAGAGGTAGGTGGCGGTGAGCCAAAATCTTGGTTTTGGTTTGAAGAAGGTTAATAGTTCGAAAATAAGGGAACTGTAATAGGGTTGATGATTCTTCCAAATTAGAAAGGACCATCTATGCGCAGACCAAGGGTAGGTGCAATGAACCTCAAGCCCCCTAAAATTCCTTGCAGTTGGATGGTTCCAAAGGTGAAAAAATATAATAGATCGTATTCATGACATCGTCCCTATGGTAGGGAGAAAAAGTAGGATAATGTGGGAAGATGGTGATATGGTGAAAGGTTGGAAACGTAAAGGGGAATAACGCACCTCTTGTATAATATGGTCAATAACCTAGATAGGCAAGTCCATGGCAAAAAGGGTGTGTTATGTTTGTTGGATAGACTAATCAATGTGACAAGTCTATGTGGGATGATTAGATAGTCTCCTTGAGGTCTTCATGAAGCTGATCGATGCGGGAAGATTTGAAATGGGCCTAGTCTCTTTTTTTTTTTACTAGGTAGAGTATGGCTAGTGCAGTATAGTTGTCCTTTGAGGGAGCAGTCTATTAATGGTGACTAGATACAAATGGTAGATGTCCTTTTGAGGGATTCATCTTTATGTTTGGAATTTTGACTCAAGGAGGGTGATCCCATTTGTGATAGGTAAATTTTATTTTATCAATTAAGCCATGGACTAGGCTATGAGGAATACAAACATTGTAAATCGGAGGTGGAGGGAAGGTAGAGGTGGATTTGTGAGGTATATGGAATGGTATATGACCATGAGATTCTATAACACCCTCGACAATTGTTATATTCCTCTTTTGTATTTCAAGTTTTGACATGTGATTTTCTTCATAAAGATGTGTTCTTTTGACTATTGAAGATCATGCTTGATATGGATAAATCTTTTTGTTATTAAAAATCATTAGACTAAAATAGTATGGCTTTAAAGAATTCATTTTCACTTTGGAAAGGTAAGCTGCAATCTAGCTTTACTGAGTTATAGACTCATCCTTGGATCAACTTTAGTGATCCAAGGAATGTTTTAAATCTTCTTCATAGATTGAATGGTAAACTGGCATTCAGTAATTTGAGGGACATAGCAGACTAAACTTTGTATGTTGCAAATTCTTTGGTCTTATGTGAACCTATTTTTCGTTAAGTTGTATGTTTGTGCTCAGGTCTTTGGGGATTGATCATGACATGACATAATAGACATAAACAAAATTCAATTTATTTTATAACAAAGGAGGAATTAAGAGTCCAAAAACCAAAAGATTTTCCTAATAGTATCCTAAGCTAGGTAAGCACACCTATGTTCTAGCGATGTCTACTTATTTGGATTTCATTCTAATCTAAGCCTCTTATTCTATTTTTTTGGGTTGGCATCCTAACCTAAGATTTGTGATAAATGAATATGGGAGAGATTACTAAAGTAATTCTAGGCTATTTTAACTAATACCTAATACTAAATGGTTATGAATTTAATCTAACCTAAGGTGGGAATTACTATTGGCAATGTTTTAAGACCTAAGGTGGTTATAGCTAGACTAATCTAAGTTTTATGGGATCCATCCTAAACTATTGAAAGGGAACTGTTATCCAAAATTAACCCATGCTTATTTTGGGCTAACTCCTCCTCATTTTCCATTTCTGGCACTTAAATGAATTTTTGGCATGCTTCGAGGACTTAAAATTTTAAGGTATGATTTCATCGGATAGATAATTTTTCCACCTTTCCAGAAAGGTAAAGAAGTTCTCCTAACTCCTTGTATTTTGAAATTTATGGCTCGTCGGAGGTGGGATGAAAATTTTTCCCAAGGATTAAGGTAGGTTGGTGGGTTGGCAAAAAAACTTGACACTTAGCCCTTTTGGCTAAAAGGTGCAAAGTCACAAGCCGGCCCGCGGGCTCGTGGAGGGGAAGGAAGCGAGTTGGCGGAGGCGTGGAGAATTTGTTGACGCTTAGCCTCTTTGGCTAAAAATAAAATCCAAAATCAGGTTGCGAGCCCACGAAAGAGAAGGGAAACATTTGGGCCGTACCTCCGCACCAAACCAAAGGGCACCACGTGTCTTCGAGAGAGCGGGGTGCGAGATGTTTTTTGGGAAATTTTCCCAATTAGAAATCAAAGGGAAAAAGGTGAAGTTTGAGGCTGCGGGCCCGTGAAGGAAGAAAAAAAAGTACACCTCCATGCCAATAACAAGTCGACACATGTCATGTAGACCTAAGGGGCCAAGGAGATTTTTGGTAAATTTTTCCAAAAGGGAAAATTTTTAAGTTTGACCCCGTCGACCCCAATTTTGACTATGTTTTTTACTAGTTTTTCCCTAAATCTTCAGAGGGCCATATATTTCGATCTAGAGTTCATTTTTTTACGATTTTGGTGTCATTGGAAAGGTATTGAAATTATCTAATGATGGACACCTCAATTTTGATTTTTATGGATATTTGTGGGAGAAAATTCAAGAAACGTCCTTGGCATAGGAAAAAATTTAGAACCGATCCCCAACCACCAAAATTGATGAAGTATGGCATCCGTTTCTTCTCCAAAGTATGGCGAATGCATTGAAAAATGGATTTGTGAGGGTGCCCTTGCCATTTTAATGGATTTTGTCGGTTGGTGGGTGTAAAAATCTATTTGCCCATGTTTTTCACCTTTTCTTTGTTTTGCTTCATCATTAAAAGCTAGATTTGGCTCATTTTGTAATGTTGGACATTCTTACTCTTGCAAGATCTTCTTTTCTCCTAAGCAAGTGGATTTGAAGGAGTTTTAGACCTTCCATGGAGACTATAGTTCATTTTTTTCCTCTTTTCTATTGCAACATATTGTATCAAACTTGGAAATGATAATGTATGTTTTGTGATCGATTTTCAATCCTCTCATGCATTTATTATTGTCTTCTGATCCTTCATTGCATTCTAGTAATCTATGCATGTTTTGGTGTTACATCTCCATGATCTGTGTCTATTTTTGCAAAACAAGAAGTTTAGCACTCCTTTGGTGTATCACCGTTTTGTTTTTGCTTAGTTTTGTTTCCATTTCCATGTTTTCTCTCAACCATGTCTCCTTCATGGTTTTAGAGCATGAATTTTATATCGAGAACCTCTATAAAAATTGCATGCATACACCTAAATAGAGGAGTAGGAACTAGCCTCAATCTGGAGTTTTCCCAATTTACAAGGTCCCACACTTAGGAAAACTCAATGTGTGCATTACACCAAATTGACCACATGTCTACAACAAATTTGAAGGTCATGTTGTATATATCTTCCCCGGGTAGATATAGACAAGCGGAAGAATATGGAAACAAAAGAAATTCAAACCTCAGCCCATGGTGCACAAAGGGCGCACGACAATGAGTGTCGGCAATGCAAAATGGATGCGCCCATGGCGCGCAAAAAGCGCGCACGCACGACAATGAGTGTCGACAAAAATGGATGCGCCCATGGCGCACAAAAGCGCCGCACGACAATGAGTGTCGACAAGAAAATGGATGCGCCCATGGTGCACAAAAAGGCGCACGAAAATGAGTGTCGACAAAGCAAAATGGATGCGCCCATGGCGCACAAAAGGGGCGCACGACAATGAGTGTCGACAGAAAAATGGATGCGCCCATGGCACACAAAAGGGGCGCATGACAATGAGTGTCGACAGCAAAATGGATGCGCCCATGGCGCACAAAAGGGGCGCATGACAATGAGTGTCGACAGCAAAATGGATGCGCCCATGGCGCACAAAGGCGCGACGACAATGAGTGTCGACAATGAAATGGATGCGCCATGGCGCGCATGAAAAGCGCCGAAATGAGTGTCGACATAAGAAAGAATGCGCCCATGGCGCATGAAGTGGCGCATGACAATGAGTGTCAACGGGGTAAAAGTTGCTCCTTGGCGCACGTAAGAAGATGTCGACACACACACTGAGATATTCGGGAGGCGCAACATTCAGTCTTGACAGAGCGCAGACCACACCCCGAGATATTCGAGATGGCCATAACTTTTGGTAGAGCTCCGATTCACACAAGGTTGGACTTTTTGGAAAGCCTACGGCGTCCTCTACCTAACTACGACCTGGATATCTTTAATTGGGTGGGAACAAGTTCTTAA
The DNA here is from genome assembly GCA_018340775.1 of Taxus wallichiana var. yunnanensis. Lineage (NCBI taxonomy): Eukaryota > Viridiplantae > Streptophyta > Pinopsida > Cupressales > Taxaceae > Taxus > Taxus wallichiana. Next base: position 776,833,908 of record CM031242.1, on the reverse strand, counting down.
AAATGCAAAATACAGTTTGCCACTTTTGGGGTTTGATATGGTCCTCACCTACCACCATAATGAGATGAATTAAATACAACTTTGAGGTGGTTGGGGTAGATTTGGACTTTCTCTCTCTTCTCTCTCTCATTCTTCCTATAAATTGTAAGGAGGGGCTTCTTTCTAAAGGTTGGACATTCTTGTTTTGGCCCCTCCTTCTTCTCTTTGGCGAGTAGAGTTGTGGAGCTCAAACCTCCCATCTGGCGAAATCGCAGAATGCACCTTTGCCTCTGGGCATTTTTTTGCAGTGTATTGTATCAACCTTGAGCAAATAAATGCATGGTGTGGATGTTTCTCAACCCTCTATGTGTTTCATTTTGCATCCTCCTAATCTTTCACTTTGTGAATATGTTTATCATGCATGATTTTGCATTGCATTTACGTGGTCCGTGTTTAAATCGGCAAAACGTATGTTCTTCATTCCTCGGTGCATCACCTCCTTAGCTTAGGTTTGTTTTTATGCATTTCTCTCTCCCCTGTCTCCTTGGTAGTTAGATTAGGTTTTAGTAGACTCTCTGCATTTTATTGGTGCATCCGAGCAGAGGAATAGGAGCGGCCTTCATCCGGAGAGCTTTTCCGATTTTGCGAGGTCCCACACTTGGGAAAAGCTCCATGTTGTGCAATCGCATTGAGAATCTGCAACTCATCGAGTTCAGAGTCCCGAAGTCTTGTGATTCGACACCAACAAGTCATTTTGGGGTCTTTGTGAATTTATACTAATAGGAACCTAAGGGTTGTATGTCTCTAAGGCAATGGTTCCAATGGCATTTAAGTGAGTTGATAGGGTTTAATGGATGGTGGTACTACCAGTTTTGGCAAGGGCTAGTTGACTTTAGTGGAGGCATACATGGAAGCTCCACTAAAGATGGAATTGCATGTTTGGATGGAATTGGCATTCACTAGTTTTAGGAGGTGGTGGCAAGGAAAGATAAGCGGGAAATTTGGAATTAATGGCATTGATGGACCTCGGTTTTTGTGTGCAAACCATCTTGGAAACTTGGAAGGTGGGTTTGTGGGAGGTTATTTGGTTTTGCATGCATTGTGAATTTTTCTCTACATGGAGCTATCTGGTTTCTTGAACCAGTAGTTCGACCTTCACTTCAAAGCTATTTTTGGTTTCTATGGTCTATTTTTGATCGAAGGAAAGTATATGAGGCATAGGAAGAAAATATGTTTGATTGTTGATCTTTCGTGGAGGAGAAAAAGAGTTGGAAGCTCAGCTGGAAGTATCCTTCGATTTGATAGAAGCACTATCAAGCATGATAGGCTCTACCCATTAAGATTTCATGCTTTCTTCTAAATGATTCATTAGAATAACTCTACTCTTATGCTTATTAATATTTGCATGATTTTTCTAGTTGATTACTTGCATGCTTTTAGGAATCTCTGTGATTTTTGGATATGAATCCATGGCTTAAATAATGTTGTTTTGGAAACTCTCTTTCTCTGTGCAAGTTTAGTGATGTCATGCATGTGAAGCTTGTATGTGAAACTTTTTTTTTGTAGCTCTATTTTTCATTTTGGAACTTGCATTCGAGGTTGTTGTGTTTTGAACAGGCCTTCGTTGCAATATAGGGTTCTAAAATTTATGGGAACCTTGAGTTCCATTTGATCTTGTATTAGGGCTTTGTGTTTCAATATAAACTTGTGTTGGAGCTTCATGTTATTCTAAACCAGTGTTTGGAAACTTGCATAACTCTGAACTACTGCTTGGAGTTCGTATTTGACACTGTACTCGTATTTTATTACTTGTGAAGTTATGAAATTTTGTGTGAAGCTCGTGTTCAACATTGTACTGATATTTGGTACTTGAGTGTTAAGAAATTTTAATTAAATTGATGAATTTGATTCTATTATGGTATTTTTGTCTTTGGGTTTTACTTGTATTAAAATTTTAAAGCTTATAACTCTTTTATGGAATAGCTTACTCACAAGAAAACTGGGAGATAGTTTGGCTGAGTTGTTTTCTAATCTCTTGAGTTTTGAGCTAGGGAACATCTTGTTTAAATGAATTTGAATTTTTGTTTTTAAGACTTTATCGTCTTCTCTTAGATGGTAATGGCATAAAATTTGTGGGTATTCTTTTCCCCTCTGTTTGAGAAACCCGCATTCTGGGGTTGGTGTGTTTTTTAAACTAAGTCTCTGTGTCGTAATTTTGAGGTTGTGAAAGTCTTGATTTGGATTTCTATTTCAGATTGCATTGGAGGTAGGAATGGAACATATTCGACTAAAACGTCTTTGGGTTTCTTTCTCTCTCTTGATCCTTTAAAATAACTTTTGGGTCCTATTGGATGGATGTGTATCTTAAATGTTGAATTTATAAGATTGTTATCCCTGAAAGGAAACAGTTAACTCATGTTATGAACCTGATCTATTTTTTAGATGTTTTGAGTTTGGGTATGGTACGTAATGGTTCTTCTTATTCTTTTTTTAAGATTTAGATGAATCATAATAAAATAAACCATGCTTTATAAACACTTCTTTTGTCTTATAGAAAAGATAAATGTTGTATTCTATTAGGATAGAATTATGATATAATGGCATGGTAATATCTATTGTTTATTTAAATGTAATTGATAGGATCAATTAAACTTTAAGTTTTAAGGCAGATGTTGTGGATTATATTCTTCTCTTCTCTTAAAAGTGGATCTAGATTTATTATTGTACTTCTTTTAAGGTTGGTATCACTTATGCTTATTATTCGATATATTAATTGTATCATTAAAGCGAGTTGTTTTAATGAAACAATTAGTGGAATACACTTCATTTTAATGCTTGGTACTTATCGCTCGATTCATTGAACCGACTTGTCCTAGTAATTTTTACAGATGGACATCGTAAGTGATAAAAGAAGGCAAAAAAATTATATGATGCATTGGCTGATATAAGTCGATTCCTTGTAAAGAATTCTGATTCATTCTTTAGTTGTATTGAAAAATAAAAGTTGTATACTTTTTAGAATAAAGGTTGTAGTTATGCAATATGCCTAAAATGCGTCTTGTAAATATATAAGTTTATAATGATTTATTGGGAGTTAGAGATTTAATTACATTGGGAGTAAGAGATTTACTTGTAAATATATAAGTTTATAATGATCATGACGGGGACATAACGAGATCAAACAAAATTCAATTTATTTTATGAAAAAGGAGGAATTCGAAGTCCAAAACCAAAATATTATCATAACGGTATCCTAAGCTAGGTAAGAACACCTATGTTCTAATTACGTCTACTTATTTGGATTTAATTCTAATCTAAGCCCCTTATTCTATTTTTTTTTTTTTCCAGGGTGGCGTCCTAACCTAAGATTTGTGCTAAATGAATATGGGAGAGATTACTAAAGTAATGCTAGGCTATTTTAACTAATACCTAATACTAAATGGTTATGAATTTAATCTAACCTAAGGTGGGAATTACTATTGGCAATGTTTTAAGACCTAAGGTGGTTATTGTTAGACTAACCTAAGTTTTATGGGATCCATCCTAAACTATTGAAAGGGAACCTAAGGGTCGTATGTCTCTAAGGCGACGATTCCAATGGAATTTAAGTGAGTTGCTAGGGTTTAATTGATGGTGCTATAGCAAGTTTTTGTAGGGGCTAGCTGACTTTAGCAGAGGCATACATGGAAGCTCCACTAAAGATGGAATTGCATGTTTGGATTGAACTGGCATTTGCCAGTTTTAGGAGGTAGTGGAAAGGAATGATAAGTCGAAATTTGGAATTAATGGCATTGATGGATCTCGGTTTTGTGTGCAAACCGTCTTGGAAACTTGAAAGGTGATTTTGTGGGAGGTTGTTTGGTTTTGCATGCATTGCAGATTTTTTTCTACATGGAGCTATCTGGTTCTTCGAACCACCAGTTTGACCTTCACTTCAAAGATATTTTTGGTTTCTATGGTCTATTTTTGATTGAAGGAAATTATATGAGGCATAGAAAGAAAAGATGTTTGATTGTTGATCTTTCGTGGAGGAGAAAAAGAGTTGGAAGCTCAGTTGGAAGTCTCCTTCGATTTGGAAAAAGCACTATCAGGCATGATAGGCTCTACCCATTAAGATTTCATGCTTTCTTCTAAATGATTCATTAGAATAACTCTACTCTTATGCTTATTAATATTTACATGATTTGTTTGGTTGATTACTTGCATGCTTTTAGGAATCTCTATGATTTTTGGATATGAATCCATGGCTTAAATAATGTTGTTTTGGAAACTCTCTTTCTCTGTGCAAGTTCAGTGATGTCATGCATGTGAAGCTTGTTTTAAAAACTTGTTTTTTTTGTATCTATATTTTTCATTCACGAACTTGCATTCGAGGTTTTTGTGTTTTAAACAGGCCTTCGTTGCAATATGGGGTTCTAAACTTTATGGGAACCTTGAGTTTTGTTTGATCTTGTATTAGGGCTTCATGTTTCGATATAAACTTGTGTTGGAGCTTCGTGTTGTTCTGAACTGGTGTTTGGAAACTTTCGTAACTCTGAAATGTTGCTTGAAGTTCGTATTTGACACTATAATAGTATTTTATTACTCGTAAAGTTCTGAAATTTTGTGTGAAGCTCGTGTTTGACACTATACTCATATTTGGTACTTGAGTGTTAAGAAATTTTAATTGAATCAACGAATTCAATTATGTTCTAGTATTTTTGTGTTGGGTTTTACTTGTATTAAAAGTTTAAAGCTTATAACTCTTTTATGAAACAACTTACAATAAAACTGGGATATAGTTTAGCTTGAGTTGTTTGGTAATCTCTTCGAGATCTTGAACTAGGAACGTCTTGTTTAAATGAATGTGATATTTCTATTTTTAAGATTGTATCATCTTCTCTGAGATGGTAATGGCATAAAATTTAGGGGTATTCTTTTCCCCTCTGTTTGAGGAAACCCACGTTCTAGGTTGACTATTTTGTTTGAAACTAAGTCTCCTCTGTCACAATTTTGAGGTTGTGAAAGTCTTGTTTTGGATTTCTTTTGATTGCATTAGAGGTAAGAATGGGACATCTTTTGACTTAAACATCTTTGGGTTTCTTTCTCTCTCTTCAGATCCTTTAAAATAAGTTTTGGGTCTCATTGGATGGATGTGTTATTACCCTTATACACTGAACTTATAAGGGAAGGATTATTTCTCTGTTTGGTTGTTTTGTGTATAGTTCTTTTTGAATCATGAACTACTTACTCTTCGTACTAAGTTGTTGAAGCATTTTAAAGAGACTTCATTCCTTGAGTTCGTGGATACTTCTGAACTTGTTAGCTTACTATTTTGGGATTCTATTCTTGTTGGATATAGTGAATGAGTTCTTGGGTCTTTTAAAGAGAGAGGAAATATATATTCTCTTGGGATCGGTATGTTGTTTTTGGGACTGTAATGTGTTTTTCATTCTAAATTGAATTGATCAAGAATTCATTTGTTAAGTAATGTAACAAATAATTATAATGACCTTTCCTAATAGAGATCCATTTTCTCTATCATTTGGATAAGTTCATTTATTGAACTTCTCTACACTCAATTCTCTTTTGAGATGGTGATTTCTTTATGGCTTGTTGGTCTACTTTGTTTGAATCATTTGTTGTAAAGGTGTATAAAGATGGTAGCTAAGTTGGTTCTTCTCATAAATGAATGCATACATATTTGATCGACCGTTGTTGACTAAGAATTGCTTTATTTGGATGGATAGGAGTAGGTTTTTCTCTTGCACTCTATCTTTTGAGTGAACTCAAAGTAGAGATTAACTCCTGTAAGAGTCTACTTAGATTTGTGAACATTGGTTTCAGATCTTTGAATGCTAACTTATAACATGCAGAAGTAAGTAGAATTATATTTGCAGTTAGACTGATTTGATTCTCTTTACCTCCTTGGATTGATATGGAATTTTTTTAGATGTATATCTTAAGTGTTGAATTTATAAGATTGTTATCCCTGAAAGGAAACAGTTAATTCATGTTATGAACCAGATCTATTTTTGGATGTTTTGAGTTTGGGTATGGTACGTAATGGTTCTTCTTATTCTTTGCTTAAGATTTAGATGAATCATCCTAAAATTAACTATACGATAAACACTTCTTTTGTCTTATAGAAAAGATAAATGTTGTATTCTATTTGGATAGAATTAAGGTATAATGCGATGGTAAGATCTATTGTTTATTTAAGGGTAATTAATAGGATCAATTAAAATTTAAGTTTTAAGACAGATGTTGTGGATTATATTCTGCTCTTCTCTTAAAAGTGGATCTAGATTTATTATTGTACTTCTTTTCTAGTTGGTATCACTTATGCTTATTATATGATATATTAATTGTCTCATTAAAGCAGAGTTGTTTTAATGAAACAATTAGTGGAATGCACTTTGTTTTAATGCTTAGTGCTTATCATGCTCAGTTCATTAAACTGACCCGTGCTAGCAATTTTTGCAGATGGACATCGTAAGTGATAAAAGAAGGAAAAAACTTATATGATGCATTGGCTGATATAAGTCTGATTCTTTGTAAAGAATTATGATTCATTCTTTAGTTGTATTGAAAAATAAAAGTTGTATACTTTTTAGAATAAAGGTTGTGGTTATGCAGTATGCCTAAAATGCATAGTCTTGTAAATATATAAGTTTATAATGATGAATTGGGAGTTGGAGATTTACTTGCATTGGTTGTGTAAATTACCTCATACTTTTATGAAGGAGATGGAAGTTCTATCTTGTTGATATTCTTCATATTATTTTATGCTTATCTGGTTATCCTTTGATAAGATGGATAAAGGGAATTAGTTCAATTTCCCTTATAATGATGTAGCTTGTTAAGTTGCATAAGATGATGTTTATTATCTAAACAATTTAACATAGTAATGTGATGCGTAATGAACATGCAGTAAGAACTATGGATATTGTGAATGATAAACCCTAACACTTAATCATGTAGAGGAAGACTCTTCCTCTCTCAAATGAATGTAAACCAAAAATAATTAGACATATGATTATTAATCATTAGACTTCATTTTGTATGAATTCTACTTAGTTGGACCTATGTGGTTGCTAAACCTCCCTGAATGTTAAATTACATTATATTGAAACTTATGATATTGTTGTCTTGTTTTGGTTAACTGCTTGTTAAACTAAGTAAACGAACATTAAAAGAAATCATGAGTTAAAGGAGGTTCTTTAATGCTTAATGGATTCGAGTATAGAAAAAGAAGTAAGGAGTGTTGGATTAAGGTTTAGCATGGATGATGTAATTTATTTTATAATCCAAATTAATTAAATATTAATAACCTCCTAGGGGTATGTACATCTTGATGAGGCGGTTAGTATCTAATAAAAAAAAGAAAAGCTGAAACATGGATAAAACATGGACTGTATAGTATGGAAACAATGTTGTTCATACAGTTAGTATGTGTCTTTTTGGAGTAGTCCTTGATTTACCTAACTTTTCCACTGAAGTTGATCTTTATGTTGCACCTTTGGGGTCTTATGATGTAATCATAGGTGTTAAGTGGTTAGCAGAACATAAGGATAAAGTGGACTATTTTGAAAAACACATTATTTGTTTAGACGACTTGAAGAAAACAACAGAGATTCATGGTGTGAAACGTGAGATTTTTGTTAGAAAAATGTCAACTATGCAACCTAAAAAGGTCAAAAATAAAGGTTGTACCTTATATGCAATGAAAATTACAGAAACAACTAAAGAAAACAACAATTTCATGGAGCGATATTTGTTGTTACAAGACTTCATGACGTATTTCGGAAGAATTGTCGGGTCTTCCACCTAAAAGGGAGTTTGATTTCACAATAGAGATCAAGCACGGAATCGAACCGATTTCTAAAGCACCATACCGAATGACTAGTAAAGAATTAGTAGAGATTAAGGATCCATTACAAGAACTTTTGTCTAAAGGTTTGATTACACTAAGTGTTTCACCTTGGGAGCACCTATAATTTTTGTGAAAAATAAGGACGAAACACTTAGATTGTGCATTGATTAGAGGAACACCATGATCATTTAAAGATAGTTTTGGAAATATTAAGAAAGAGACGGTTATTTGGTAAGTTGTCTAAATGTTATTTCTATGACACATAAGTACACTATTTGGGACATGTAATAAGTAAGAATGGAATTGTTGTAGATCCTTCAAAAATTGTAGCTATAACTAGAGTGGCTTGCACTAAAGAATGTACATGAAGTTAGAAGCTTCATGGGACTTGCTGGCTACTATAGAAAATTTGTAAAATATTTCTCTAAGGTGGTTGCACCAATAACTTCCTTATAGAAGAAGGATAAAAAGTTTGTTTGGAATGAGAAATGTGAAATTGCATTCAAAACTTTGAAGGAACAGTTAACTTCAGCACCTATTCTAGTAGTACCAGATCCTAATGGAGATTTTATGGTGGTAACTGATGCATCTAGTGAAGGTCTAGGAGGTATTTTTTTACAAAATCATCATGTCATAGCTTACAAAAGTAGAAAACTAAATTTACATGAGTTGAATTATGCTCTACATGATTTAGAGCTTGCTTCCATTGTTCATGGACCATGCAAGTTTGGAGGCATTCCCTTCTTAGTAAACATTTTGAATTGAAAACTAATCATCTTAGGTAAAGTATATCTTCACTCAGCCAAATCTTAATACAAGACAAAGAAGGTGGTTAGAGTTTTTGTCTCAATATGATTTTGACATCAATTATATAAAGGGTAAAGAAAATAGAGTGGCTGATGCTCTAAGTTGCAGGAAGCACATTTCTGCTCTTATAACATTGAGAACTCAATTTAAGGATGAAGTAAAAAGTGTTATGGAATCTGATTCTTACTTTGACAAGTAAAGACGGCTCTTCTTGTAGATCCGAATGATTTGAGGTATAAAGGTTTTCACTTTGATAACGAAGGAATCTTATGATTTGAAAATAGAGTATATGTACCTTTGCTAAATGATTTGAGAAAGAAATTGTTAGCATAATTTCACAATTCACCTTTTTTGGACACCACAGTATTACAAATATGCTTGCTGATATAAAACATCAATATTTACGGAAGGGATTGAAATAGGATGTTATAGATTTTGTGACACATTGCCTTAAATGTCAATGTGTTAAAGGGAACATATGCACCCGGGTAGTTTATTGTATCCTCATAGTATATCTGTAAACACCAAATTTGTGTCTTACGAAACCCTGTGCCCCGCATCTCATTTCGCAACCTAACCTCACCACCTAAACCTTACACAATTATTTATTAATTACCTTATAATTAATAAATCCACATCTCCAAACCTACCACCTCATTTCGCCACCTCATCATGACCTAGCCCTAACCCTAAAATAACCTAATTAAGACCTATAACTTGGTCTACATCTACACCCATGACAAATTACTCCTCAACCGCGCCAAAACCAACCTAATAATGACTTGACCAAGCCCACAACTAATCCCTCGGGAGAAAAGGAGGGAAAGTTGGCTATTTTACTAAAAATAGCCCACTTTGACTTAACCAACATCGGTTCCTACTTGACCGCCATCGGTTACGTAACCTCCATCGGTTCCCTGTAAATGACCTCCCCCAACCAAAAACAAAGGATCGGGAATTCATTTGAAGGATCCGGAAATTCACTTGGCAGAGCAGAGACAAGTGAAGAAAAGAGAAGAGCATCGAGCCGAAGACTGCAACCGAGCCACTGGATTGTTGTCACACCCATTCAAGCATTGGAAAAGACTGAGGATAGCTTCATCAGCTCATTTTCCAATACCAGATCATCCCAACTAAGCCTTACTGTCACTACCACATTCCTTGGACCTGAATCTTCATTAAGGATGAGTAAGTAGTGTCTTGTATGTTTCTAAGCACCATTTCTTGAGCATTTTGATTGATAGTAATTATAAGCTTACTCCTAGATCTACCACCTGCCAAAGCCCCTACACTTAACCTTCATCCATACATCCTTGTATTGCCCAAAGATAGTTTTATCACACTCACGAGTCTTCCCCCTGCAACTAACCTCCATCCGAAGCACCTAGATTACCGACCCCTACCGGTGTTGGTTATGCCCTATCGGTAGCGGTTCTCTAACATGATCGGTTATCCAGTGACCGGCTTCGGTCAACATGACTTATACCTAAAACCTTCCTCTCACCTATTTGTCTCCTACAACCTCAGATCCAGTCTGGTTTATCCCTGTAACTCAAGCTGAATGTATTAACGACCATTAACCAAACAAACAACGTGACGTTTTATTATTGGTAGTTTAGTCTCTATTGCTTTGTAACGAGGTACCTAAATCATGATTTCGCAATAGCTTCTTTATTATCATTTGTGTTAATTCGTATTAAAAGGGGAATTGACCACCTTCGAAAGGAAGTCTAATATTTCCTAGGCCCAAGGCAGTTCCCTCATTTATTGTCTAACTAAAATCTGGTGGTCTTGTATTCTTACTTGCAGGTAGTCCTTCCCAGACAAAAAGGAGTTCTTCGCAATCGATCTAATCTCTCTCTACGGTACGTGCACACCCTCTCAACATTCAATAGGTATTCCTCCTAGCCCTAACCCTTATCTGTTTCTCAAAAGAATGAAAGGATAGAAGCAACTCTATTCCAGGAATGGAAACATTCTGTGCAAAACATTTTGGCACGCCCGGTGGGACCCATTTTGGGTTTCTTTCTTTCTTGCTTGCTTTCATATAGGGAGCACACTTGCTATTTTCTTCTTCTAAAATATTCACAAGATATTTTTTTATTTTGGTAAAAGAATTTTTCTTTCTTCCTCATCTTTGCATTAGTGAAAGTCATCTTTTTCATTGAATATCATTTTCAATTTGGGTTTAAAACACGCGCATTACATTCTTGCTTCTTGTTTTCAATTCTAGTGAACGTAGATTAAGTAACGGGTTGTACACGTGGGGTGATATCCATGGTATTGAAAAGAAATTAATCTTAATTTCACCGCACACACATACCAAATCACACCATAATCAACACAAAAGCTCAAACATCCCCCTTTTCCGAGGTATTCCTCCACTGTTTGAGGTAACCTTATAAACCAAAACAAACTTGACATTTCCCTAGGTCTTTTGTTTAGGATTGACATCATCTTGCATCTAAGGCATATGCCCACAATAATTAAAACTAATCCTAGGGTTAGTCTCTTGATTTGTTTGTGCATCTTGCTTGTTTTTAGTTTTGTTTCTCTATTATACAACTTTGTTTACGTGATCACTTGAAATAGTTTGGTAGGTATACTAAGCCTTGTTAACCCCAAATCAGTAACTTCTTATAGCTTCTTACACTGGTCCTATTCTACTGACATCGGTTAACTTCGATCGCATTTCTGATCGACCGACATCGGTTACCTGACCGATATCGGTTACTGTCTTTCACAGTTCCCAAAACCAGCAACCTACCAATTCCAACATTTTGTTGCTACTTTTGTTCCTGATAGATTACATCCCTACTGTGTACCCTTGTCCATGGTTGTTATCACTCGAAACAAGCTGCAGCCATGGTTTCACATGCCTGCTCCGTGCCTTTTCCTGAATCACCCCCTTCACATCCTGTGGGGAATCCTACGGACACCAGTGAGGTTCCCAAAATCCCTGTAGGAGATAAGGAATTTGTGAAATTTTTGGACGCTAATCCTAGCATTGTATAGTACTATTTGTCTCATGCCCCTGACCATACACCCGACGGTCAACTCCTTGTTGGTATGCCTATTAGTATAGCTGCTCACTTAGCTCCTTCCCCACCTGATAACTCCACCTTGCCTTCTTCATCCTTAGCCCCGTCTCCCAACTCAGCGGCTTCGGGGTTCATACGGCACATATTGGCTTTCCTTTGGTTAACCTAGGGCCCCACATATCATTACCACCAACTGCTCCTACCTCATCTCTCTTGCAGACTGCTCCTTTCATAACTTGCTCTCTACCACCTATCCACACAAGCTTTCCTTCTCAAGCTCCGCCCACCTTTTCATTTCCACACACATATCCGGTGACTTCAACATCTTATATAGGACATCCCTATTCGGTCACCTCAACATATTCGTCCTCAATACCTTATCAACATTTAACCCCACCATTGTCTAGTGGTGGCCCTTGGCCCAATCCTCCTCTGTTTACGATAACTACACCATCATCTCATCCATCCACTGATTTAATCAAACAAATGATGGACAAGATGCAAAATCTGGAGGCTTGTTTGAGAAGTCGTAGCACGCGTGACATATGAGCAAGTTTTTAGGAGCCTATTCATCCTTCTGTCCCCTTCATTCATATCCTCCTCAATGGGAATTACCAAAATTTATTTGTTTTAATAGTAAGGAGGATCCTCAACAACACTTGCGATCATTTAGACATTCCTGTATCGATTTCTCATGACGATGACTTACTACTCCCCACCTTTCCCATGTCCTTATCAGGACCCACCTTGGAGTGGTACAGTGCTTTAACCCAGCACTCAATCTTCTCTTTTAACCAATTAGCCCAATCTTTCTTGGATCATTTCTCCATTAACATTTCCAAGAAAGTATCTATCACTGACCTCTATGCCGTCCGAAAATTTGAAGATGAATCTATCGTAGATTTCGTTGGACGATGGCGGGCCTCATCAACCAACTTACTTATGCCTTGCCTCGGGCCGAACTTATCAAACTCTTTATGCGGGCTGCGCTAAGCCTGTTTCTCCTACCCTTCAAATTCAAACTTTCCGCACCTTTGATGAGGCCTTTGATGGCTCGAAAACTAGAGATTCGAGCCTTAGAGGAAGAGAAATTGTGGTTGCGCAACAAAAACCCTAATTTCTGAACCCAAGACTCCACCAACAAACCTAACACCACCAATTCTCATGCATCGACTGCTTCAAAATCAAAAGGAGCTATACATGTGGTGATGGTCAAATCCCAAGCACCATATAATACCCCGCCAAAAACCACCTATAAGTATAAAGCCGAACCCATCAATTACACTCCCTTGGGAGAAACTTATGGTGTCATCTTGGAAAAATTGCTCAAAGCGGGAGCTATCACCTTACCTTCAGTTAAACCTCACTTCGGGTTTGATTCCACCCGCGCTATACCTTTGTGGTACAAAGAAAATGACTTCTGTAACTTCCACCGTGTGAAGGGACATAGTCACGAAAACTATAAGATGTTGAAAAACATAGTGCAAGAAATGGTTGATGCAGGGATATAACCCTCGATAATCCTAACACCCCCTGCTAACCTAAATTTGAAAATCTTCAACAAACCATTCCCAAACCACTCATCTAACAGTAATATAAACCAAGATATCTTAGTCGAGGAGAGTGTTCATGAAATCCATGTGGTCTTCAACTCCCAACCAAAATCTTCTATCAAGGAAATTCTGAATCAAGCCTCTTCACTAACACAGGGACTTGAACCCCCTTCACCACCATCAAGATAAGATGAAATCCTTGCCATTCCTTTACCCATAAAGGAATTAACCGCCCAGAGTTCTCTTCTCATAGATGAGCCTTCTTACACCACATCCCTACAAGACTGTGAGTGGATGTTATCTAACTTATCTATTTCCCAAACATCTCCTTCTACTACTCTTCTTTGTACTGAGAGGAAGGCTCATCACTGTTTCTATCATCTTTAGAAGAGAAACCTCTCAAATCGACATCACCAAATTCGTTAATCATGACGGATCCCCTCAAACATGCCCTCCTACCTATTAGTTCTTCATCACCTAAATCTTTTCAGCGACCGGTTGACCTCTTAACACCCATTGATACAATGACTCATTTACCCCCTATATCACACCCACAGTGGACTGGAATCACAACCCACCTCTCTTCCATATCAAAGTTCCTATTCACACGTGAGGATTGTCATCTCGGCTTACGTCGGGGACATCCGAGTGCGTCGGGTTATGATCGGCGGGGTGCTAGCTTAAACATCATCTCTTCCAAAGCCTTCTAACAAATGAATATCCCTTCTAGCCGCATGTGTGTGTGACCCCACCATGTTGCATTCATTCAATGATGCTATTACTTCTACCTTAGGCACCGTGATCCTTAACATTTGTGTAGGGCCACGTACCTTACCTGAACTCTTCTATGTCCTTGAGGGAGAATTCTAATACAACATGTTGTTAGGCCGCCCTTGGATCTGGGCTATGGGATGCATTCCCTCCACCTTACATAGATGCATAAAATTCGAGTATGAGGGGAAGTCCTACACTATAAAAGATGACCCTCCCCCCTTCAAAACCTACAATATGTTATATCGCCCTAATGATGTGCTTGTACCAATCAAGACACCCTTTCATCCAACCCAACCATCTATTTCAACCACACCTCAACCGCACCTACACCTTCACCAATGAAACCGCCACCGCAAATAACACATCCTTCCCGCGGATAACATCCCGACCTCGATCCCTTAGTAGATATTTTTCAACACCTTACGCTGGGGAGTATCGCCTATATAATGTTAGCACTTTCCATACCCCACATGAGTATGGAGCGATTTATACATGCGCATCCTACCTACGGCCGTCGTGTGGGGAAGTAATCTCCTACACCACCTAATTGCCACACCAACCTAACGTATGGGGGTGTTGACGCATCCTCCATTACCCCTGAACCTCCCCTTGGTGTAGTTCCCTTCCAATCTGATTTTCAATATCTAACTAATCATCGCTTCGCCCTCACCTTCTTGACGCGCTGTGCTTGGAAAGGTTTTGGTTTTGGTCTTTATGAACAAGGCCAACATACAATCATTCCCATGACTACACACAAACACAAAGATCGTAGTGGTCTTGGATTTTCTAAAACACTTACACCAAAGAAACCTCATGTCAGTTGTATCCGGGAGGATGACGAAGTCACCCCTTCTGAACCATCATCACCCATTTTTCCATCATCACCCACAGAGTCGATAGACCCTGAATCTATCCCTCCTAACTTTTTTTTCATAAACACTATCTTCCTGGGTCCTCTCACTTATCAACGTGATAATGAGGACCCATCTTCTCTTCCCCTTCTGTATCCAGACATGATCGAAGAGGACTTACCTTCAATTAATGTTGTTGAGTGCCGGGATGACGACTCCATCCTCACTTACAGGCGCGAATGACTCTTATATTCAACGCGCTTTACCATCTCAAAACTCAAACCATGTTGAATGAGTCGACTATAGAAATCAACATCCACACGAGAGGATGATCCTCACATTGTGAAGATCGGACAATCTCTTAACACATCGAAAACTACCTTCACTACCTTCCTCCATTCCCACAACCAAGCTTTTGTTTGGTCCTACGCCGACATGCTAGGAATTGATCCCGACATTCTATCCATAACATTACCACGAAACCTGATTCCAAACCAGTTAAACGAAAATCGAGAAAAATGCATCCACGCATTGTCCTCTTGGTCAAAGAAGAGCTTCAACGACTCCTTTCTGTTTCCTTCATCTTACCTATTGATTATCCTCAATGGATTTCTAACATCGTACCTGTTACTAAAGCAACGGGGGGACTTCGATATGTACGGATTTCCGAGACCTTAACCTCACTTGCCCAAAGGATGACTTCCCCCTCCCAAGTATTGATCAACTTGTTGATCTCACTATGGGCCATGAGATGCTTTCCCTCATGGATGGCTTCTCGGGATATAATCAAATTTTGGTAGCCCCGGCCGATCAACATAAAACCGCCTTCATAACTCCTTGGGAACCTTCTACTATTGTGTCATGTCGTTCGGCCTTAAGAATGCTGGTGTGACCTATTAGCGGGCTATGACTTACATTTTTCATGACATTATGCACATTATCCTTGAGGATTATGTTGATGATCTTCTTGGGAAATCTAAACATCACAGTGAACATCTCGATGTTTTAACCATTATTTTCGATCACCTGTTACAATCTCATGTTCATCTTGAACCAAAGAAATGTGTCTTTGGTGTCCTTTCAGAAAACTCCTTGGTTTTATTGTCTCTTTGCGTGGCATCGAAGTCAATCCAGCTAAAGTCAAAGCTATCCTAGAAATGCCCCCACCTACTAACCTCAAACAATTGCGTAGTTTACAGGGCAAACTCCAATCTATCGACGTTTCATCTCACAACTCTCGGATCGATGTCAACCTTTCCATCATCTCCTTAAAAAGGACATTGTCTTTCAATGGAGCAAAGAGTTCCACCAGGGCTTTGAGGCTCTTAAAGCCTATCTCTTGCAGCCACCCATGCTTATCCCACCTCAAGACGATCGCCCTTTCTACCTTTACCTTTCTGCCACCGACCATGTCGTAGGATCCATGTTCACACATTGTGACTCGAGCATCGAGAACAAGTCGTTTATTACATAAGTCGTACTACGGTGGATTACAAGACTAGGTATACACATGTAGAAAAGTTGTGCCTAGCCCTATCATTCGTGGCCACCAAACTCCGACACTACCTCCTGAATCACAAAACTTTTGTCATCACCAACGCGGACCCCATCCATTATATGTATGCCAAACCTCATCTAAACCAACGCATTGCCCGATGGCTTATGCTCCTCGTTGACCTCGACCTTGAGTTTGTACACCAGAAATCAATCAAAGGACAAACTATCGCAGACCAACTCGTGGAAGCCCCTTTACTTGGGGAATAATTTACCAATTTTACTTTCCCTGACGAACTCATTGCCACTCTTTCACTCAGTGAGGAGTCGTATCCAATGACCCTTTTCTTCGATGGATCCAAATGCCAGCATGGCGGAGGGGCGGCGTTGTTCTCATTCCTCTGGACGCTAAACCTATGCCTCTTTCATTCCAGCTTGATTTCCCCTGCACTAATAATACAGTGAGAATACAAGGCCCTTGTTTTGGGTCTCCAGGTTACGTTACACTTAGGTGTAAAATCTATTAACATTTTCGGTGACTCTCAACTGGTTGTCAATTAAGTTATGGGCATCTACCAATGTAAAAATGAGGAAACTTCAAAAGTACAAACATTACATGGATTCACTTTTGGCCTTATTTACTCATTATTCTATCCAAACCATTCCCCACTCTACTAATAAATTTGCGAGATACTATGGCTTGCTTAGCCTCACAAATTCTGCCTCACCTACCGATTCGACATATTTGTCTTGGTCCAACAACTCTTTGCCCCATCTTATTCAGCCCCGGATGTTTGTATGATAAATAATGTGTCTGTGACTCGCATAGATACATGGTATCACTAATTTCACGACTACCTTACAACCTCTGTTCTCCCCACGACCTTACTAGTAACGGAAAACATGCTTTTCTAGAAAGTGTTTCTCATTATGTCATCATGGGGGACTCCTCTATAAACGTGGCTTTGATGGCATCCTCCTTCGATGTCTAACCAAAGCAGAGGTTACCTATACCATCCAACAAGTCCATGACGGTATTTGTGGTGGACATTTTAGTGGCCTTGCCATGGCCAAATGGATCCTTCGCCTAGGCTATTATTGGCCTACTCTTAATAACGACTGCTACGAATATGTTAAGCGTTGTGTTATGTGTCAACAACATGCCAACCTTCAACATACTCCTAGCCATCCACTACAGGTCACACGAGATCTTTGGCCTTTCTCACAATGGGGTTTAGACCTTATTGGTGAGATTCACCCACCCTCTTCGCAATGTCACCGTTGGATAATCACAGCAACCGAATATTACACTAAATGGGTGGAGGCCATTCCACTCATTTCAACCAAAAAAGAAAAAATCATAGAATTCATTAACCATCACATTATCTGTCATTTTGGTGTTCCTCATCGCCTGATAACAGATAATGGAAAATATTTCAAAAATAAGTTGTTACAAAACCTTTGTGACAACTTTGGTATCAAACTTAGCTTCTCATCACCTTACTATCCACAAGCAAATGGTCAAGCTGAATCTTCTAACAAAACCCTGACCAAAATTCTCATGAAAGTCATTAACGATTCTGGAAAAAATTGGCATGATCACATCCCCTTTGCCCTTTGGGCTTATCGTACCAGCATTCGTACCTCCACTAATGCCACACCATTTTCTTTGGTATATGGTACCGAGGCTGTCTTGCCTCTCGAAATACAAATACCCTCCCTAAGAATATCTCTTCAGGATATTCTCACCAATGATGATTTCCGCCAAGAGCGGTTAGCCCAATTGGAGCTTCTTGATGAGCATCATCTTATAGCTCTTGACCACCTTCAAATCTATCAAAAGCGCATCAAGTTTGCTTATGATAAGTGACTTCATGAGTGTACCTTTAAGGTTGGTGATCTTGTCCTCAAAGAGAATCAACATGTAACCAAACTAAAAAAGAGCAAGAGTGGAAAATTTTCTCCAAATTGGATTGGGCCTTACATTATCACTCATACTTACGGATCGAGGCACTTATCGTTTAGCTTTGCTCAATGGTAAACTGAGCTGAACCCTTAATGCCTTACATCTTCGCCATTATACTATTGAATTTAGTGTTATATCACTTCTTATCTACCTTGCACTCATCCCTTGAGATCATTTACCACCTCATACACTTTGTTTCATGCATCTCAAAATAGAATCAAGCTCACGTGGTTTGGTCATCACCTCCTCTTAAAGATATCTTCCCCTTTTAGTCTAGTCCATGACTTAAAAGTATCAAAATAACATGTTCTCAATTATACACTTATGGGATATTCTTGAGTCAAACTTCCTACAAAACTAGATGCTTCATGCCAAACGGACATCTAGACCTCTAAGTTATAAATAGACTGCTCCCCCGAAGGACAGCTATACACAAAAGCCGCATCTGCTACTATAAATAGACTACTCCCTTGAAGGACAGCTATACAAAGTCAGCCTTTATCAGAAGCTTCTCGCATTGATCAGCTTCATGAAGACCTCAAGAACAACAAAATACATATCCCATGTAGACTTCCCACATCGATCAGTCTATATCCAGAAAAAAAAAAGTAGTATTCAAAAGCACTTTTGAGTCATGGACTTGTCTATTTAGGTTTGGTTTTTTTTTTTTGTCAAAGATAATCACCTTATAACAAGTTCTCTACACCCCAACTATATCATCCACCTCACCTCACCATTCGTCAAAGCAACAAAACTCAAGGGACGTGACGTATATCTGATATATTGTGATTATACAACTCTTTTCACCTATCGACTTCTCGCATATGCAAGGTACCTAGGGATTCAAGCTCATCCGACATTTATATGTGGTTTGTTTAGCTCTTCTCAACTACGGGACACTTTTGCCTCTTTTACTCGAATTTAGGATTATGTGTTGACCTTAATCAAGACACGGTTCCCTACTACTTAGGTAAGCTAACTTTCGCTTCACCTATACCTACACCAACATTGCCAATTCCTTACCAACACCAACAACATTACCCTACCAATATCAATATTTTTTTTACCAACCAACAAATTGCCTAACCACAACCAAATTTCCTGAATTCACCTCTCCTTGGTCCTAAGGGAGAACTACATCGGTCTGAGGCCCCTCCTTGCTTTGAGCAATGGGCTATGTAGGTAGCACTTAGGAGACATGGGGTCTCCCAAGGTTAGCTCGACCATCCCCTACCATAACCTATCATGTGTGGTAAATATAAATCTTTTTGTGTATTTCTATTTGATCACATTCATCTTTATCCTTTTTTAAAAAACAAAACATTCAAAACACAACCATTCTTATTATTATCATAACTCAAATCAACATACATATTCAGTTTTATTTAGATGTTAAACAAATACATCTTCTTTATCATCGACGCGCAAGTCAGCATCCTTATTTATTCTTATACCCCTATGAAATTCACTTAGACCCTTGCGCCTCCTCCTGAATCAGGTGGTGATCGTGATCATCAACGCCACTCACCTGGCCTCTCCATCCTCAAAGGTGCCACTGCTATTGGTTCCTCCCACTGATCCACCAACATCTCCTGTAACATACGAATATGCCCTCTCGTGTGGAGGAATCTTGCCTCTAGTCTCTCCACTCGTAACTGTAAAACCTCTAACAATCCCGTTGTCTCATTCACCTGTGTTTGAAGCTGGTGAACCAAATCCTGCAGGCAGTCTCTCTCTGCTGTAATCATAGCTATGTCAAGACGATCGACCCTCTCACGTACACCTCGCAGCTCTGCTAACCACCATAATCTATAAGCCTCTGTCGCTTCCGCATCCATTACCCTACGATCGGCTGCTATCTCTTCTGGCCCTTCTACAGGTGTTGGCCAGGGAGGTGAGAATGATGCCTCGGCATCGATCCTCATGTATTTTCTATAAGCCATGGGTATATCCTAAACAAATCCAAATTGTCACCACACGCGATCTAAAGGAATCCTCTCGTACTCACACGGCCTTGTGCCCATGAATCCACCTTAATCACTATACACCCCTCAAATCCTCTAATATGTTCTCTGTCACCATATAGTTCCCGTAAGGCCTCCAATGGATATGCGCAATCATCACCATCTCCCATACCTGCCTATAATACTCGATGTCATCTATCGCAGCCTGGGATCTCGCCTCTCGTTACGTCTGGATCCATTGTCATCCCAATCCCAACCTCTGCACTCATGTCTCTCTTTCCTGGATTGGTCAGCCTATTGGTCGCGCACACACAATGTGCTCATAGGCCCAACAATGTAATAAGTATGCACAATCCAGTGTCGTCCTGTGATTTCACTTGCAGGCCCATAAACCCCTGTATAGCTCCGCCAGATATGCGGGTGCCCATGCAAAATTCACACTCCTTTCTATCATTTCCCAAATAATACACATCAATGATTTTGGAAATCTTCCCCCATCCACCCTCGGTAATGCATAATACCCCACCGCTATCATTAATAGCACTGCCAACCTTGTTTCCTTAGGTGTGTTGCATACATTGTACCATAAGTGAATGTCAAACCTCACTATGTCAAATCTCATGTAGCTGAACCAAATACTACTATTATCGCTCCCCGTGCCATGCTAGGCCCTGCCTGATACACTAGTCTTCCTATAATTGGGAGCCTCAAAATTCTAAACACATCTTCCAACGTCACTGTCATCTCCCCTGTTGGCAGATAGAAGGTATTCTTTTCCGATTCCACCTCTCAATCAATGCCTACAACATAGCATGATTGCGTGTGATTCGTGAATAATAGCGGATTCCACTTAACCCCACATGGTTTATCAATGCCCATTCAGCTGGTGTTACATCCGCTCGGACTCGTGACAACAAAGCTGGTACACTATCATTCATCCTCAAACCTGCCTCTGCCTGCATACATCAAATCAACAAACAAACCATTCAATAAATCAAATCCCCAAGTGTTTTTTCTCACATTCTAGAATTTCATACAGTAACCGATATCAGTTATAGATAACCGATACCGGTTGCCTAACTGATACCGGTTATCTCTAAACGATACCGGTCACTGTCAAACATATACAGCCTGCTTAAAAACATCCCCTACGATAATTATTTTGCTCGTTTACTCCTCTCTGCACCTACAAACATACGCGAAACCCCCTGCTTACCTACCCCATAACACTCACCCCATCCCAAACCCTTACCTATCACCTTTTCTTTCTCATCTCTATCCACTTACCTTCTCTCATCCTATTCATAAAACATGCAAGAATTAAATTACAACCAAATAGTTTACCTCTTGGGATGCAGCAGCTTGTGGTGGAACCTGTCTTCCCTCTCGTCTCTGCCTGCTGGATGCTTCTCCTTGTTCAGCCATGTTCACCACCCTCTTCAATATAACTTGCCTTTCTGCCTTCTTAATCTCAGCCCACAATCACTTTACCTATCTCTTTCTTCCTTATCACGTAATTCTTCCATGCAATTACCTGTATCAGTCGTCAAATAACGTCGCATTCTCGTATTTAACTTATTGCATGCCTCTAAAAATAAGAACTTAAGTTGTCTCCCAAGATTTTCTATTTTTAGAAAAGCTTGTTTTAGTATAACCGATATCGGTTACCTAACCAATGATCAGTCATATGTCTCCTTTTGCTTAAACCTAGGCCTTTTCTTCATTTTTTACAAATTTTTGGTGGCGCCCGCCTCTTTTTCCTACATAACGACATCATTATCAATATTTTTCATCAAAATCCCATCAACACATATATATATCATCACAATTTCATCAACATCATCTATCTACATTAAATTTCAAAACCATCGACAAAATACATGCGACATTTTAATGTATATATCAAACCCATCATTATACACACCATGTGGATCAAACTCATCATCTATATACATTAAATTTCAAAAACCATCGACAAAACACATAAGAAATTTTTTTACACACCATGTGGATCAAAATCATCATCTATATATATCAATGTCAAAATATACAACTTTCCCTGCATGGGGGCCTCTGTGATCTAAAAAT
Organism: Taxus wallichiana var. yunnanensis; assembly: GCA_018340775.1. Taxonomy (NCBI): domain Eukaryota; kingdom Viridiplantae; phylum Streptophyta; class Pinopsida; order Cupressales; family Taxaceae; genus Taxus; species Taxus wallichiana. Next base: position 776,811,536 of record CM031242.1, on the reverse strand, counting down.
AATACAAAGCCGGCATGCAGGTTGCTATCCCTGTCAAAATCTCGACTCGGCTCGCAGGCCGGTCTCTCATGTCAAAAATACACTTAGCTCACAGGCTGGTATCAACTATACAACATGTACTCGGCTCGCAGGCCAGTATATACAACAAAAATGAATAAATAAATAAATCATATGTGGGCACGCAGGCCTCTATATACATATCCAGTTCACAGACCGGTGTCTATATCCAATATCAAAACCCCATCGCCGCTCCCAGTATGTCTCAGCTCTCTCCACCACCTCGGCTGTCTCCTGCTGGTCCCTGTGCCGCTCTCACCTCCTCCCCGTAATGAGACCCACCGGCTATGGCCGCACCCCCGGGATCTCTGTCTCTAGGATATCTCGGCTCATGTGCACCGTGTATGGCTGATAGTCAGGCCCAGTACCATCGAGGATGTCCTGATAATACCGAGCCTCTGCACTCACCTCCATATAGCGGGGCCGTGCCACCATGGCTACTGGGGCTGGTCCCCCGACTCCTAATAGTAGTGGCCCTTATCCTGTCGATACACCCCACTGCACTGTGGGGGTGCACTGTGCACGGTACCTATGCCTATGGTAGTGCTTGTGGCTGTAATAGTGCCTCATGTGCCGTGCTCGAGCACGAGCCTATGCAGGCTAACTACCCCTGTAGCACCCCAATATGTGCTTGTGTAGTAGCAAGCTACCCCTGTAATAAGCTTGTACCTATCCTAAGAGCCAGTCCCTCTCTGCTATAACAACCGCCAAATCTGGTTGTGCGGGTCATGCTCTCTCTCACAGCTACTCTCTCCCCTATCCACCAAACCAAAAAGGCCCCTGTCACTCCGGCATCATCCACTGTATCGTCAGTCGGTCTCTCTGCTACCTAATCTGGGTCAACGGGCTGTGGTGCAGGTAGTGGGGCCTCTACATCATCCCTCCGGTACTGTGGGAAGGGAGGTGGCTCATCCTGTCGCAAGCCCAACTGTCGCCATCGTACCCTCTCTAGGGGTATCCACTCATACTCCCGGGCCTCCGTCCAGCTATCCAGAAACTATACTGGATCCAGCGCATCTGTGCTCGGGCTCCTCCTCGGGGCTGATGGCCTCTGTAGGGCCTCCATATAATGTCTAGTGTGGTCAAGCCCTCCAACATATGATGGTAGTAGGCCACATCCCGTCCTGCGAGCACCGCTCGTGGCTGGCCCACGACCCCCAACCACCTCTGAAATCCATATCTATATACAATCTATGGCCCTGGCTGCTGGGGCAGCCCTACTGGTCGTATACAGATGATGTGCTCGTATGCCCAGCAGTGTAACAAAAATGTCGAGAAAATACCGAATCACCTCATACGGCGATAACCCCACAGCTCTCTGTATAGCTGCACCAGATACACTGGTGCCCAGGCATAGCATGTATGCTCCTCTACCATCTCGTGTAAAACTCCCATCAAATCCCATGGGAAGCGGCCTCCCTCTGAGTCCGAGAGGGCAAAGCAGGTGATACCTATCATCATCAACACGGCAAGCCGTGTCTCTATAGGTGTGTGTGACACATGTCGCCATAGGCAATGCTCATGCTGTGATAGGTCAACAATGGGGCTGCATCCCCGAATACATGTAGGATGCTGTCCATCGCTGTCTCCACATCCACCTGGAACACTGCCTCACCTACGATCGGCAGTCTCAGGATGTGATATACATCCTCCAAAGTAATCGTCATCTCTCCAGTAGGGAGATGGAAGACATTGGTTGCCGGATCCCATCTCTCGATGAGGGAAACCATCAGGCTGTGGTCCCTATCCACAGCCCTATACCACTGGACTCTGCTGAGTCCAACCTCTCGCATGATGCCCCACTGCGCTGCGGACACATGTGGCCGCATCCGCCTCAATAGCGGGGGCATCCGATCCCGCATCGTAAGCTGCCTTGGCATGCCTACAAAAACAACACACTTCATCAGGCCTACCCTTTACAATAACAACTACCTTAACTCTCTATACCCACTTAAGATCTACTCTAGCCATCTAATTATACCCCCGCCAATTTAACACCTTCTACTTCATACCCAACACCTAATCTATCCTACCCAAACCAGCCCCCCAACAACCCCATTTCCCCCCACCCCAATCACGTTTCCTATCAACTCTACTCCCTCCCCCTTCACCCCCAAACAAACAAACAAAACAACACGAAAAAATTCTAACAACAAACAAAAACCATAACTCCTATCCGTCTTTGACTAGTACCAGCCACCCTCGACCGCCATCGGTCCCCCCCAAGTAAATTATGTTTACCGACGCCGGTCAACCTATGACCGATGCCAGTATTTACCTAAACAACGTATACAAACTATTTCTATGACCGATGTGCCCGTAATTACCAGTGACCAGACATTGGTCATCGTCATCGATCTTGAGGGGCCGAACCCAAAACGCCCGCAAAACCCCTTTTTCCCTATTTCTCCCCTTTTACCCACAAGAAAACCCTAAAAACCTACCCACCTGCTCGTTTTGGCCTCACTAGCCTACCTACCCACTCCATTTTACACATTACCTCCATTCATTCCTTATTTTATTAAAATTAGGATTCCTACCCAAAACCCACATTCTAAGTTAAACTCATTAAATTCACATAGGTAAGAGCTCAGAGCCTACCGGTACGACTACACGTCGTCATGGTGGGATAGGTGGCGGTGGTCCAGCTGGTCCAACACCTCCTGCTCCTCCTGGTTGTGCCATGACCCCAAATCTCCTCAGCTGGGTTCTCCACCAATCAAACTCTACCTCCTGATCGTTGGGGTCTACCAAGCACTCACTCCTCCACTCAAATAATGCCAACTCAGCCCAAAAACTCAACACAATCACTTCCCACCTTAGACAACTAAATTTGGGTGCTCAAATTCACAAAGTGACAATGACTAGGCCGTATTTTTCTTTTTATAGGTTTTGACCTATAACCGATACCGGTTATTTTGTGCCCTAGAATACCGGTATCGAGTCTTCTAACGATATCGGTCACACATAACCGATATCGGTTATTTACTTCCTTCACCTAACTCCCACCCTTATCCACCAATCTCCACTTTTTCCCCATCACCTACCCCTGGCTTTGCTGACTAGCCTTATTTTGACCTCAATCAGCCCGACCTAAGGCCACACCCAACCAATCAGGCCCGACCCAAGGCCGTAACCAACCATTTGGCCCGTCCCAAGGCCGCAACCAACCATTTGGCCCGACCCATGGCCGCAACCAACTATTTGGCCCGACCTAAGGCCGCAACCAACCATTTGGCCACAACCAACCATTTGGCCCAACCCAAGGCCGCAACCAACCATTAGGCCCGACCCAAGGCCGCAACCAACCATTTGGCCCGACCCAAGGCCGCAACCAACCATTTGGCCCGACCCAAGGCCATAACCAACCATTAGGCCCAACCCAAGGCGCGACCAACCATTTGGCGACCCAAGGCCGCAACCACCATATTGGGCCCGACCCAAGGCGCAACCAACCATTTGGCCCGACCCACGGCCGCAACCAACCATTAGGCCCGACCCAAGGCCACAACCAACCAATCAGGCCCGACCCCAAGGCGCAACCACCATTTGGCTCGACCCACGGCCGCAACCAACCAATCAGGCCCGACCCAAGGCCACAACCACCCAATCAGGCCCGACCCAAGGCCGCCCTCAACCAATCAGGCCTGCCCCATGGCCCTCACTAATCAATCGGCCCGACCCAAGATCACACCAATTCCGTACCTCGCCCAAGACCCGCCAATTACAATTTTATCCACCCATCATGTAACTTTTTGTTCAATCAGGCTCACCTGTTCATGTTTTAGCATGATTAGGATACTTGACTTGATCGGCCGACCAACTTTGCCCTGGACCGAGACCGTGACGTTTATCTTAACCAAACCAACCATTTGATCACTGAACATGCCTAAACGTTCCTATACCTTACCCGTTATATCCCCTGGAGCTACTTCCTATGCTTTGGATACCAGGATTATATCAACCTTGTTTGGATAAACTATCAACCTTTGCCTATGTATTGCTTGTTTGCTCTTCAAATCGTGTACCCTGGTCGCACTACTACATTTCAACATGCGTCTGCTTCCTTGAACTTACCCCACCATCTTACCATCAGCCCAACACCATTTATCCTTTATCAACCCTATCCCTGATTTCACGTCGCCTCAATCTGTGATAGATTTGAGGGGGATTACCTATACCTTTAAATCAAGGCAATCACTTCTTATTAATTGTCATCAGAACTTTACAAGACAAGCTACATGACAACAAGGGGCTAATGTAGACACCAAATTTGTGTCTTACGACACCCTGTGCCCCACATCTCATTTTGCAACCTAACCTCACCACCTAAACCTTGCACAATTATTTATTAATTACCTTATAATTAATAAATCCACATCTCCAAACCTGCCACCTCATTTCACCACCTCATCATGACCTAGCCCTAACCCTAAACTAACCTAATTAAGACCTATAACTTGGTCTACATCCACACCCATGACTAATTACTCCTCACCCACACCAAAACCAACCTAATAATGACTTGACCAAGCCCACAACTAATCCCTCGGGAGAAAAGGAGGGAAAGTTGGCTATTTTACTAAAAATAGCCCACTTTGACTTAACCAACATCGGTTCCTACTCGACCGCCATCGGTTCCCTATAAATGACCTCCCCCAACCAAAAACAAAGGATTGGGAATTCATTTGAAGGATCCAAATTCACTTGGCAGAGTAGAGACAAGTGAAGAAAAGAGAAGAGCATCGAGCCGAAGACTACAACCGAGCCACTGGATTGCTGTCACCCCGTTCAAGCATTGGAAAAGACTGAGGATAGCTTCATCAGCTCATTTTCCAATACCAGATCATCCCAACTGAGCCTTACTGTCACTACCACATTCCTTGGACCTGAATCTTCATCAAGAATGAGTAAGTAGTGTCTTGTATGTTTCTAAGCACCATTTCTTGAGCCTTTTGATTGATAGTAATTATAAGCTCACTCCTAGATCTACCACCTGCCAGCACCCTGCACTTAACCTTCATCCATACATCCTTGTATTGCCCAGAAGACATTTTTATCACACTCTGAGTCTTCCCCCTGCAACTAACCTCCATCCAGAAGCACCTAGATTACTGACCCTACCGGTGTCATTTATCCCCTACCGGCAGCGGTTCTCTAACCGCGGTCGGTTATCTAGTGACCGGCATCGGTCACTGTGACTTATACCCAAAACCTTCCTCTCACCTATTTGTCTCCTAACAACCTCAGATCCAATCTGGTTTATCCCTGTAACTCGAGCTGAACGTATCAATGACCATTGACCAAACAAACAACGTGACGTTTTATTATTGGTAGTTTAGTCTCTATTGCTTTGTAACGAGGTACCTAAATCGTGATTTCACAATAGCTTCTTTATTATCATTTGTGTTAATTCATATTAAAAGGGGAACTGACCACCTTCGAAAGGAAGTCTAATATTTCCTGGGCCCAAGGCAGTTCCCTCATTTATTGTCTAACTAAAATCTGGTGGTCTTGTATTCTTACTTGCAGGTAGTCCTTCCCAGACAAAAAGGAGTTCTTCGCAATTGATCTGATCTCTCTCTGATGCGTGCACACCCTCTCAACATTCATAGGTATTCCTCCTAGACCTAACCCTTATCTTTTTCTCAAAAGAATGAAAGGATAGAAGAAACTCTATTCGGAATGGAAACATTCTGCATGTAAAACAATATTGCAAAGTACAAATGGCAAGTGATAAGCATGGACTTTTTTCAATGGTTGCCTATTTTAAGAAACAAACATGATGTTATTTTAGTAGTTGTGGATAAACTAACAAAGGTAGCACATTTTATTTTGGGTAATATAAAGTATGATTCTTTTGTGTTAGCTAAAATATTTTTACATGAAATTTTTAGATTACATGGACTACCCGAATTAATCATATCTCGTTAGAGATCCTAAAATGACGTCAAGGTTTTGGTAAACGCTTAATGCAGCTCTAGGAACTAAATTGAATTTCAGTTTTGTGTATCATCCAGAAATGGATGGAAAGACTAAAAGAGTAAATCATGTTTTAGAAGATATGTTACAGATGTATTGTATAGACCAATAGTATAAGTGGGAAGAGTACCTTCCACTAGTTGAGTTTGCATATAATAACACATATCATGCCTCTCTTAAGATGGCACCTTTTGAAGCATTATACGGAAGAAAATGTAGAACCCTCGTTAGTTGGGACAGCATTGAGGATAGAGAGATAATTGGACCTGAAATCCTTATGGAAATGGAACAACAAGTTAAAATGATTCATGAACGCTTGAAAGAAGTAGTAGATAGGTAAAAGAGTTATGCTTGATTTAAAGTGGGTTGATAGGAAATTTGAACTTGGTGAGAAAGTCTTTCTTTGGGTTAAACCAAAAAAGAGCTCTATAAATTTTGGCAAGGCTGCCAAGTTATCACCTCATTATGTGGGACCTTTTGAGATAGTTGAAGTAATCAACCTTGTAGCTTATTGTTTAGCATTACCTCCTGCTTTGTCACGAATGCATGATGTTTTCCATATTTATTTGCTTAAGAAATATGTTTTAGATTTATCACATGTGTTAAATTGGAATTCCTTGCAGGTCCAAGACCCAGGAATAATCGTGGTTAAACCCATACAAGTGTTGGAAACTCGCCAGTTGCATTTAAGAAATCATGAAATAAGACAATGTAAGGTCCAGTGGGACCAGTTTAATGAAGAAAGTGCAACTTGGGAAAACCTTGAGGATATGAAAACTACTTTTCCATATCTATTTGAACATAATTGATTCTGTTGACTGATAAAAATTTGTGATTTTATCTTTATATTACAATAAGTATGCTAGTTTTGGGCAGATATTTATTTGTTTTGAATAAACAACTATGTAATGTTGATTTCTAGAACTTAAAAATTCTGATATGTTTTTGACATATGGTAAGAAAAGTGAATAAGTTGATTTTCCTTGATGAAAATTGTTAAAAATGAGATAATCATCGGGATGATGATTCTTTTTAGGAGGGAAGCATGTAACACCCTCGACAACTGTTATATTCCTCTTTTGCATTTCAAGTGTTGACATGTGATTTTATTGATAAAGATGTGTTCTTTTGACTGTTGAAGATCATGCTTGATATGGATAAATCATTTATGTTCTTAAAAATCATTAGAATAAAATAGTATGGCTTTCAAGAATTCATTTTCACTTTGGAAAGGTAAGCTGTAATCTGGCTTTAAGAGTTGTAGACTTATTCCTATTTCTGACTCATCCTTGGATCAATTTCAGTGATCCAAGGAATGTTTTAAATCTTCTTCATAGACTGAATGGTAAATTGACATTCAATAGTTTGAGGGACATAGTGGACTGAACTTTGTATGTTACAAATTCTTTGGTCTTATGTGAACATGTTTTCGTTCAGCTTGTATGTTTGTGCTCGGGTCTTTGGGGATTGATCATGGTAGGACATAATGGATGTAAACAAAATTCAATTTATTTTATGACAAAGGAGGAATTCGGAGTCCAAAAACCAAAAGATTATCCTAACAGTATCCTAAGCTAGGTAAGAACACCTATGTTCTAGCTACGTCTACTTATTTGGATTTCATTCTAATCTAAGCCTCTTATTCTATTTTTTTGGGTTGGCATCCTAACCTAAGCTTTGTGCTAAATGAATATGGGAGAGATTACTAAAGTAATGCTAGGCTATTTTAACTAATACCTAATACTAAATGGTTATGAATTTAATCTAACCTAAGGTGGGAATTACTATTGGCAATGTTTTAAGACCTAAGGTGGTTATTGCTAGACTAACCTAAGTTTTATGGGATCCATCCTAAACTATTGAAAGGGAACCTAAGGGTTGCATGTCTCTAAGGCAACGGTTCCAATGGAATTTAAGTGAGTTAATAGGGTTTAATGGATGGTGGTATTGCTAGTTTTGGTAGGGGCTAGTTGACTTTAGTGGAGGCATACGTGGAAACTCCACTAAATTTGGAATTACATGTTTAGATGGAATTGTCATTCACCAGTTTTAGGAGGCAGTGGAAAGGAAAGATAAGTGGGAAATTTGGAATTAATGGCATTAATGGACCTTAGTTTTTGTGTGCAAACCGTCTTGGAAACTTGGAAGGCGGGTTTGTGGGAGGTTGTTTGGTTTTGCATGCATTGCAAATTTTTCTCTACATGGAGCTATCTAGTTCTTTGAACCAATAGTTTGACCTTCACTTCAAAGCTATTTTTGGTTCTATGGTCTATTTTTGATCGAAGAAAAGTATATGAGGCATAAAAAAGAAAATATGTTTGATTGTTGATCTTTCATGGAGGAGAAAAAGAGTTGGAAGATCGGCTGAAGTCTCCTTTTATTTGTTAGAAACACTATCAGGTATGATAGGCTCTACCCATTAATATTTCATACTTTCTTCTAAATGATTCATTAGAATAACTCTGTTCTTATGCTTATTAATATTTGCATGATTTTTCTTGGTGATTACTTGCATGATTTCAGAATCTTTGTGATTTTTGGATATGAATCCATGGCTTAAATAATGTTGTTTTGGAAACTATCTTTCTCTGTAGAAGCTCAATTATGTCATGCATGTGAAGCTTGTATGTGAAACTTGTTTTTTTGTAGCTCTGTTTTTCATTCTGGAACTTGCATTCAAGGTTGTTGTGTTTTGAACAGGCCTTCGTTGCAATATAGGGTTTTGAAATTTATGGGAACCTTGAGTTCCATTTGATCTTGTATTAGGGCTTCATGTTTTGATATAAACTTGTGTTGGAGCTTTGTGTTGTTCTGAACTAGTGTTTGGAAACTTGCGTAACTCTGAACTGTTGCTTGAAGTTTGTATTTGACACTGTACTCATATTTTATTACTTGTGAAGTTCTGAAATTTTGTGTGAAGCTCGTGTTCGACACTATACTCATATTTGGTACTTGAGTGTTAAGAAATTTTAATTGAATCAATGAATTCGATTCTGTTATGGTATTTTTGTGTTGGGTTTTACTTGTATTAAAAGTTTAAATCTTATAACTCTTTTATGGAACAAATTACTCACAAGAAAATTGGGAGATATTTTGGTGAGTTGTTTGGTAATCTCTTTGAGATCTTGAACTGGGAACATCTTGTTTAAATGAATGTGATTTTTCTATTTTTAAGACTATATCATCTTCTTTGAAATGGTAATGGCGTAAAAATTGGGGGTATTATTTTCCCCTTTGTTTAAGGAAACCTACGATCCGGGTTGATTTTTTTGTTTGAAACTAAGTGTCCTTTGTCGTAATTTTGAGGTTGTGAAAGTCTTGTTTCAATTTCTGTTTGGTTGCATTAGAGGTAAGAATGGGACATCTTCTGACTTAAACATCTTTGGGTTTCTTTCTCTCTCTTGATCCTTTAAAATATGTTTGGGGTCCCATTGGATGGATGTGTTATTACCCTTGTACACTAGAACTTATAAGGGAAGGATTATTTCTGCGTTCAGTTGTTTTGTGTATAGTTATATTTGAATCACAAAATACTTACTCTTCGTACTATGTTGTTGAAGCATTTTAAAGAGACTTCATTCCTTGAGTTTGTGGATAATTTTAAAATTGTTAGCTTACTATTTTAGGATTCTATTCTTGTTGGATATAGTGAATGAGTTCTTGGGTCTTTTAAAGAGAGAGGAAATATATATTCTCTTGGGATCAGTATGTTGTTTTTGGGACTATAATGTGTTTTTTGTTTTGAATTGAATTTATCAGGAATTCATTTATTAAGTAATGTAACAAATAATTATATGGACCTTTCCTAATAGAGATCCCTTTTCTCTATCGTTTGGATAAGTTCATTTATTGAAATTATCTACACTCGATTCTCTTATGAGATGGTGATTTCTTTATGGCTTGTTGGTCTACTTTGTTTGAATCATTTTTTGTAATGGTGTAGAAAGATGGTACCTAAGTCAGTTCTATTTATAAGTGAATGCATACTTGTTTGATCTACTGTTGTTGACTAATCCTTGCTTTATTTGGATGGATAGGAGTAGGTTTTGTCTCTTGTACTCTATATTTTTGGGTGAACTCAAGTAGAGATTAACTCCTATAAGAGTCTACTTAGATTTGTGAACGTTGGTTTCAGATCTTTGAATGCAAACTTATAACACGTAAAATTAGATTTATATTTGCAGTTAGAATGATTTGATGCTCTTTACCTTCTTAGATTGATATGGAATTAGGTTTATATGCATATCTTAAATGTTGAATTTATAAGATTGTTATCCCTGAAAGGAAACAGATTAATTCATGTTATGAGCCTAATTTGTTTTTTGGATTTTTTGAGTTTGGGTATGGTATGTAATGGTTCTTCTTATTCTTTTCATAAGATTTAGATGAATCATACTAAAATGAACCATGCTATAAAAACTTCTTTTGTCTTATAGAAAAGATAAATGTTGTATTCTATTAGGATAGAATTATGATATAATGGGATGGTAAGATCTATTGTTTATTTAAAGGTAATTGATAGGATCAATTAAACTTTAAGTTTTAAGATAGATGTTGTGGATTATATTCTGCTCTTCTCTTAAAAGTGGATCTAGATTTATTATTGTACTTCTTTTTTGGTTGGTATCACTTATGCTTATTGTATGATATATTAATTGTCTCATTAAAGCAGAGTTGTTTTAATGAAACAATTAGTGGAATGCACTTTGTTTTAATGCTTAGTGCTTATCATGCTCAGTTCATTGAACTGGCCCGTGCTAGAAATTTTTGCAGATGGACATCGTAAGTGATAAAAGAAGGAAAAAACTTATATGATGCATTGGCTGATATAAGTCTGATTCTTTGTAAAGAATTCTGATTCATTCTTTAGTTGTATTGAAAAAGAAAAGTTGTATACTTTTTAGAATGAAGGTTGTTGTTATGCAGTATGCCTAAAGTGCATAGTCTTGTAAATATATAAGTTTATAATGATTAATTGGGAGTCGGTGATTTACTTGCATTGGTTGTGTAAATTACCCCATACTTTTATGAAGGAGATGGAAGTTCTATCTTATTGATATTCTTCATAGTATTTTATGCTTATCTCTGGTTATCCTTTGATAAGATGGATAAAGAGAATTAGTTCAATTTCCCTTATAATGATGCAGCTTGTTAAGTTGCATAAGATGATGTTTATTATCTAAACAATTTAACATAGTAATGTGATGCGTAATGAACATGCAGTAAGAACTATGGATATTGTGAATGATAAACCCTAACACTTAATCATGTAGAGGAAGACTCTTCCTATCTCAAATGAATGTAAACCAAAAAGGATTAGAGATATGATTATTAATCATTAGACTTCATTTTGAATGAAGTATACTTAGTTAGACCTATGTGGTTGCTAAACCTCCCTGAATGGTTAAATTACATTCTATTAAAACTTATGATATTGTTGTCTTGTTTTGGTTAACTGCTTGTTAAAATAAGTAAACGAAAATTAAAAGCAATCATGAGTTAAAGGAAGTTCTTTAATGCTTAATGGATTCGAGTATAGAAAAAGAACTTAAGTAGTGTTGGATTAAGGTTTAGCATGAATGATGTAATCTATTTTATAATCCAAATTAATTAAATATTAATAACCTCTTTTGGGTATGTACATCTTGATGAGGCGGTTTACAGAGGATGTTGTCACACGCCAACCGTGGGACTATACCTTCGAGAAGACAAGGGTCTTCTTGAGGATACCACATTTGAGTTGACATGTGACAACACCCTTCCGTATTGATCATCTAGATCTACACACAAATAAGGAATTGAACTTAGTTTCTCTCTAGGTCAAGTTGGTTGCATGTTTAGGATAGGTGGTAGCTTTTAATGGCTCAAGCTACCTTGTCACATCCGGTTGACTTAGGTCAACCGAGTATGCCCATATACCCTAAGACATTGTGAGCATCTTCCTATAATAAATTATGTTTCTAACCAGAGCTAGGGTTAAACCTTTGACAAGTGGACTTACCGTAATCAGTAAAGACCATTCTAGATAGCATATGAATGAGGTGAAGGACTTATTCTAAAATGATGAGTATGTCATCTAGGAATAGTGACATAAATAGTATGTTGAAAATATTTTGCCAAAGTATCGCAAGCTACTGGTTGGATTGTCATATGTCACCTAGTTTAAAGCAACATGATGTCATATGAGTATTGGTAACAAATATTCAGATAGGTTCTTTAAATAGATCACTTAGTACTGGTTTAGGGTAGGAAAACCAAGTATACAAAGTATATGATAAGTATTCAATCCTTAAAGTTAACATAAATAGATCGATAGATCACCAAGTTATGAAATGAATAGATTAGTGGATCACCGAGTCATTTACAATTGCATATGGTTATCTGTTATGAGATTGATTGGCATGGAATGTGTGTTCTAAATGATGTTTTATTTAGAACATAGAACATTATGTAAAAAAACATCCCTTGTTTATAATGTCTCAAAATGGGAATGTTCTGATTTCGCCTATGAGGGGACGAAAAGTATACATGAGAATCATGTCATGAGTAGAGTCGTGGTACTCATATTAAAGTTAGGGTTGAAAAAGTGATGGATAGTCACATGATTCTTGTTTAATCGTAGGTATGGGAGGTGGTGATAAGAGGAGTGGTTGCTTTAATAGGACAAGTGGTAATAGTCAATGGGTGATAGAGAACTTGGGTCAACATTAGAATGGTCAAATATTCAAGATGCTAAGGGGCTCTGGTTTGGGTTTTCCATTGTGTGTTCAAAGAAAAGTTGTGAAAGCCATGAATTTTGGGGTAAGAATTCCTAAAGAATCCCCAAAGGCTTCAAGAAACAAATCAGTGGACCATCCGATAAGAAATGATCAAAATTTTCTAACTAGAATACATTACGAAGTAAACACTCAAACTTAAGCTAATTAAACTACCTCTATTCTTTGAAAGCTTAAAATAATGAACCTAGTAAGTCTTAAGCAATCAGTTTTAGTGATTAAGAGAAAGAGATCTCTCCATTATAGGCCTTTAAGCCAATGGTTCTTCTCCTTTACCCTATAAATTGGATTAACAATACAAAAAAATAAGTAAATAGCTCAATATCTAAACTAGAAATGAAATCTAGAACCTAGATGCAAAATACCATAATATATGCTTACGAAGAAGGGAGGAATTCTCAAAAATGAGAGAGGGGGTCTAGCCCTATATATAGTTTTCCATTTGGGAAAAAGGGAAACTTGATTGCATATGGGACAAACACTAAATTCCAAAAAACACTTTTAGCAAGTCAAAGCTTACTTTGACTAGGTTTAAGGACTGACAAACCATGTTTAAGCTTAATTAAACATGTTTAGGAGGTGATTAGGGTTTGGAGAGAGTTTTGAAGGGTCAAATCAATCCAATGGAATGGATTGATAGGCCAGGAAGGTGGTAGAAGTGGACTGGAAGAAAGTAAGAAGCTAATGTAGTTAGAATGAAGCTATTATAGCTTGTTTAAATGGTTTACAAGAGGAAAAATGACAAAAGGGATGTCGTAGGAAGAAAGTTAGATAGGTCGAACCAGCGGTGTATCGTCGGTTTGTAGGGAGAAGCACAACTAGTGCAATATTAGTCGTAATAGTGCATTGGCCAAACTACAGGTGTCTACATTTTCCCCTCTTTGAGGTGATGTAAGTTACATCACTTCGAAGAAAGTAGACAAATATAAAAGAGAAGAAAAATTTTGAAGGGATAGAAGAAAAATTAATAGGATGAAGGATGCCCCCTCGAGTGTCGATGGGGTGATGAAAGAAGTCGATCCATGCTTGAAAAAGGTGAGAAGAAAGAGGAAAGGGAAGTGTGAAGAGAAGAAGAAGAGAAACAAGAAAAGAGATATTGAGCTATCCACAAATCAAATGTATTCAATTTTTAAATCATCATTTTTCTTAAAGACATCCTCATCGGTCCTTATTAAAAATGTGAGCATACAACAATGAATAGTGACATGTAAGGGAAATGACGGAGGACACTTGGGTCTGATGAAAAAGCAACATTCACGACGAAATAGTACCGTGCAACCGATAGTGCCCAGTACTGATTTAAGTAAGCAATGGTCTTTTGTAAATGATTATAGATCAGGGTGATTCATAATCATTGTGTCAAATGATGTGAAAAATGTCAGTAGGATATGGGATGAGTGTCATGCAAAAGACAGATTTCAGCCGAAAAATGAGCTGGTTACCGATTTTAGGTCATTTTCAAAGTTTTATACTATTTTTGATATTTCTAAATCAATTTTATAATTTTTAAATTTTTTGATCGGTCAGAAGAATTCAAAAGATCAAAGATCTTCTAAAAATTACATGCGGAGATGAACAGGGAAGGTGAGGTCACAAAAGAGGAAAAAGGGTATCCCCATGGAAAGAAAGATAGGGTGATAATAATTATTGTAGAGAATTATTGTTCACAATGGGAGGTAGATAGATGAAAAAGAGGAATCAAAACAGAGGAAAATTCCTGTAAGGTTCGTAAACAATGTCAGGGTTAAGAGGAAGTGTCTACAGGGGTAGCCAAAGGGCCCAACGTGTGAAAATCAAATAAAAATAAAAATAATTATTTTAATAATAAAATAATTATCACGGTGGGTAGAAGAAGATTAGAATGATCACGATGGAGAAAACATGCCCCAGGGGCATCGCGATGAGTTAATATACCCACCTAGGGGGTAAAAACAATCACGATCAATTCATTTGTACCAGAGCCCTTGTAAATTTTTACCGCGAGGTGTCAGCGAGAGAGCCTGGAGTGCGATGGAGAGGTTACTGATGAGGCAGAGGTGAGTAGACTAGATCCAAGAGTACCAGCAAGACCCCGTGGATGGACCCTTCATGAGTGGTCTATCCTTTCTTTTTTAAATTACGCATTTAATGCTTTTAGGTCATTTCTAGGGTAGGTAGGTGGGAAAAAGATGCATGCGCGCATGCATGTGTTGAAAATATGGGGACGCGTATGTGTATGCATTGAAAAAGTGGGTATGCATGGGTGTATGTGTTGAAAAACATGTACATGCACATGTGTCTTTCGAAGGGGGAAAATAGGGACATGCGTGCGCGCAGTATCAAACCAAGCGCTTAGGCGCTAGGGGTAAAATTTTTAATTTTACCGGGAACGGACACGTGCACATGTGCACGCTAGGAGGGATGCATAGGCATCACACTGGGTGTGTTGGCATCTTGCGTGGAATACATGAAAATGTGAGAAAGGTAGGGGTGTGAATGCGTCGGTTAGGGCATGTAGGAGTCGAGGGTGGCGCACATGCATCAAAAGGGTGCGCATGCATCTAGAAGAAAATGGAATACACTTATAGCAATAAAATAGCAAAGTGCAGAGGAGAATAATTAGAAGAATTTAGAAGAAAAAGGAAATTAGTAAGTTAAAGGACTCAATGAACCATTTTTCCTTAGAAAGATAGCTAGAAGTTAGATAAGTGCCTAACACTTGTTTTGATCTTACAGCGTAGATTACCCACACTTCAGACATGGGAGAGATATGGCTGCCTTGAGACGATAGAGGCACAGTTCGAGGATGGAGATAGGGGATATTAGATATCCTCCTTTATGTCACAGGGTTAGCCTACGTGGCTGACATGCCCCAGATCACATTGGACCATGGCCATAGCAGAGAGATGGCACAACGAGAGCCAGTGCTTTCAGCTTCCTACAGGGGAGATTACCATTATGTTGGAGGATGTTTAGCACATCATGCACGTTCCCATCGTTGGCCAGCCCATTCAGTATGTGAGCGATAGAGCAGCGTTGGATGGATGCATAGCATAGTTGTTCGGGTCCCGACACTACCTCATCGTGGGATGATGGTGTGTTTATCACGGTGCATTGAGGACCTTTCTCTAGATCAGGTCGTGGTATACATGATGGCCTTTGTCAGTGGATTTTTACTCCCTAACAAGACCGGTTCCTCATTCCCACTTGGACTACTTGGGGTTATTCTTGGATTGATACAGGGAGAGACTTATTGTTGGGGCCAGTGCATTCGGCACATCTTTACTAGGGATCTACATCTTATCACCTACTACCGTCAGAAGACGGTAGGCCCGGCCAGGCTCCTTATGATATGGGCCTGGGATCACATTGCTATCGGGCACCCCTTAGGCATTCTGAGAGTTTGGGCTCTAGAGGAGCCATCTACCATGGGTTGGGTCCCAGTCGGGGATGATGTTCAGCCTTACAGGGGTGATCCTTATCCCTATCGTTGAGAGCTCGACGACCTACAGTAGGCAGCCATGGTATGGAGGCCGTATCAACATTTCTAGTGGCCTGAGGATGCCCGAGAGCTATCCATAGCCAGAGTAGAGCACTTTATCATGGGCAGCCATAGCTATATGCGGGATTTTTATAGGGTTGATAGATGTTAGCGACAGTTTGGCACCACACAGGATGTTCCAGGGCTTGATATGTGGTATGGGCACGTGAGTATTTTGACATGGGGCCGTAGATAGCCTTTGATAGAGCCTGGGCCAGTTTTACACATGTGGTACCCATTACATGGGTACCTTTGAGGTAGGTATGAGATCCAGGGTGCACAACAGAGTACGCGCCCTGGTACCATGGTATGATTCCACATAGGCTAACTATTTTGAGGGTAGCATATGAGGCAGGCGTGAGGCCTCCCCCAGTGGGGCCACCTAGCGATGATGATGGTGCCAGAGGTGGTACTAATGATGATGATTTAAATGATGAGGGTGGCCACAATGTGTAGCATTGAGTTAGGGGTAGGGCCTGTTATCCCGTAAAATTGACAAGGGCAATTTTACTGATAACCATACCGAAAATTTTTGTCTTGATCCCTCGATAGGGATCCCTCGCGTTCGAAACGATTTAAAATTCCTTCTCAGGAAATCTAGCTTTCGAACTTAGTCTTTTTGAGCCTTTTTGGCTGGGCGCATGGATTTGCACTGTAACACCACGTTTTGGTGCGCCCCTTTAAAAAGCCTTTGGCGCATGGTTTCCCATGTCAACACGTCTTTCGGTGCGCCAAAGCATGTTAAGCCTTATTTGCGTGCGCCGAGGCGCATGCGCCTCGATGTTGACATATCATTTGTCGCGCCTCTTTTCCATGCGCCAAAAGGCGCATGTATTTTCCTTGTTACACCACGTTTTGGTGCGCCCAAGGGCGCACATAAATTCATGTCGACAACTCGTTTTATGCGCAAAGTCGCACCCATTCTCCTGTTGTCAGTTACTTCCATGCGCCAAAGGGCGCATGCTTTCCTCTGTCGACAGTCGTTTTCGCGCGCCTTTTCAAATAGTGGGTGGCGCATTTATGACAAAGTTTTGTTATATATAACGGTGCCCGCCCTGTCATTTTCATTCCATTTTGACAAGCACGTGATCGCTCCGATTTGCCGCCGGCCTGCCTGCCGCCGCCATTGCTGTGGACCCACTCGCCACAAATTTTCGATATATATTCGAGGTAGGTGGTTCTCCTGGTTTGTTTTTGAAAGCTTTCACGTTCTTGGTCTGTGTTTTCTCTCGTTCGAGCTTATTTCTTTAGCGGGTCTGCTTGTTGCTTGCATGGTCTGCTCTTTTAATGGCTAGCCGGCCTTGTTGGGCTTGTTTCTCCCTGTCTGTCGGTTTCTTATTTTCCTACTCCTTTCCTCTTTCCGGATTTGTTGGAAAAAGGGGGGTGGTTTCGCATCAGCGCCATCTGAGATCCTCCTTATAAAAACCTTGTCATACCAAGCCTCCTTTCGGGTGGAAGATTGAGTTGAAAAACGACTAAATGATTAAAGTGTTCTCCATGGCGCACTGTTGCGTCATGTTGCAATGAAGACAGTCGCGCCCCTCGGCGCGTCTACCCAGCATGCTGCAGTTAAAAATCATGCGCTCTTAGGCGCACCCTTTCGGCCTGTAACGCGCTCAAAACCCGCGCCTCCTTCATCCCTTTGGCGCGTCTTTTTCCCATGTCGCAAAATCTGCCCATGCGCCAAAGGGCGCACCAAATATCAATGTAGCATGCATTTCCTGTGCGCCCTTCTATAAAATGCAGTCTGCTTCATCCATGCGCCATGCGCCTTTGGCGCCAATTTTACCTCTGTTGCGTCCTTTTCCTGTGCGCCTTGTCTTTTCAAATGCTATATACATTTTCCATGCGCCCGCGCCCGAGCCTTAAAAGTTCTAACTCTTTCTTCGCTAGCGTTCCCATTGAAAATCAAATGACTAATTCAAGCTTCTTGGATTGGGTTTCACTCCTCCTACGTGCGTGATCATCGATAAGCTCAAGAACACATGTCTACCTCAAGCAAGAGACCCGCCAAACCAAGAGGAAAAGCTAAGCTAACAGAGGAAGAAATGAAGTATAAGTACCAAAGGGTTAGAATGCCCGAATCTCAAAGTGAATGCAATATGGATGTCGAGATTCTCGAATCGGGCCACATTGACATGGACGACTGGGTGAGAACTCAGAAAGTAACAAGAAGCCCCTGGATGGATAAATTGATGGGTAGTGCTCTACATTTCGCCGGTGGGATTCCAGTCAGCGCTATTAATAATGAGTTCATAATGGTGGTTGCCCAATCTTACAACAAGGACACCAGGTGTGTCGAAAATAGTAAGGGAGAAGTGGTCATTGACCTCACCACTCGCCATTTTGAAAAGATTCTTGCATCCCTCATCACCGGCTTCGTGGCCGTTACCCAAGAAGAATGTGTCCAGACCTGGGAGGGCAATGAGGACCTATGCATGCAATTAATGAATGAAGTCTACCTCAAAAATAAGAAGGTAGTGACCCGGTGGCCCCAGACTATCCACCGAAGCGACTTCTCCGAAGAACTCAGTGACACCATCACTTTCCTGAGCAGAGTCTTCGGGCTTTCAGACGCCCACTACTTCCATAAATGGATGCTGCGGTACCTGGAGACGATGAACAAAAATTTGCCCGATCAGCGCTTCTGCTGGGGGGAAATAATAAGCAGCGCCATTTCTGAGCAGCTACAACAGTTTGCCACAACAGGAGTGTTTCATATGAACTCCTACGTAGTGTATGCTGCAGCGTCTGAAAGGGACTATCCAGGCTGCACTGGTGGAACTTGGCCTCGTGCCAAGATATATGAATACTACCCAGAGCTAAAGCTGGAGAATAGCATCCAACACTTTTCAAAAATCAATGATGCTTTCTTCTACCATATTATATGCATGCTGCGACCAAAGTTGACTCATGGCCGCACAATTAAGAATATCAAGCTTTCTCTTTGTGGAAAAGTGGGGGGCCTTGTTCACCCAATTTCCCACATTCACCTATCTGAGGGCGGTTAACTTCTTGGGCGAGCCCACTAGGTTGCCAAGGTATGCTGGACCAAAGCTGGTTCTATTGGAATTGTCAAGGCAGCTGGTCACATATCATGAGAAGTGCCAGAAGAGAAAGAAGGGTGGAACTCCTTTCCCCCTCACGGTAGGCCGATACACTTGTTCCAGCTATCACAAGGCGAAGGAGATGTTTGCACGAGCTAGAATTGCTCAATCTAAAGCATGATTTCCCAAAGAAGGCCTACATTCGACCCAAGAGGTCGCTTGCCAAGGGCTAAGCTTGATCCTATCCATGTCCCTCAAATTGAGGACATTTACATTGACGTCATCCATGAGGTGGCACTCAGGAGACTGGATCACTCCCGCTTAGCATTGGCAGAAATTATTCATTATGGAGTGGCCATCGTCCCCAAAGGCTTCCAAACTTCGGAAGATGAAGTAGACAAGGTGTATAATAACACGATGGGGACAATTGGCCCCCTTCCCGCCATTGATAAGCAAGGCTCCTCGCATAATTGAGGAGAGGGTCAAAGAAACCATGCGGAGAACGGAGCTCGGTGCCGTATGAATGGATTGATCTACCTCGGCGTAGATTTTATAACTTCTCCTTTGGGTAATGCGCCCAAGATCAAAGAAGCAAGCAGCTAAAAGGCAAGGGTGCAAAGAGGTGAATCAAGCACCGCCAGAGGAAGCCCCTAAAAGTCCTCTTCCTGAGCTCGAACAAGTCATAATTTTGGAAGAGGAGTTCATGGAGGACGCCCCGAAGGCCCATCCACTCGTGATGTCGGCATTGCTACGACTACGGAGGTTCCTTCTGTCCCTTCTTCTTCTCTTCCTCTCCTTCCCCAGTGTCAAGCAACCACTCCTTTGGTTGTGTCCTCTCCCCTTCTTCTACCCTTTCCCCGCCTCTTCATCCATCTTCTCCTCTCTTGCTGATTTGTCTCCTTCCATTTCTTCTCTCCTTTCCGGCTCCCTTCCCTTCCTATGTCTTCTCGCAGCCCCGGCTTCCCTTCCTCCCGTGGACACCTCCGCGGCTATTCTTTCAATGCCACCGCCGCGTGTCTCCACGTTCTTCCCCTCTTCTACCGTTGCCGCTCCCCCGTCTCTCTGGTCCTTCTTCAATAGGACCAGCTTGATCTCTCAAGAAATGAGCTACCAAAGAGGAAAGTCCCCATCGCTCCGATGGACTTTTCGGTTATTCCGGCTAAAGGAGCAAAGAAGCACAAGCCGGTTACACGCTTCTCAAAGAGCGCTGCAGGTGAGAGAGTCCTGGAAATAGCTTACCCCGATCCCACCAAAGAGAAAGAAGATCTGTCTCCAGCAGATTTCACAGTGACCCAAGTCACAATGGGGACGTCCTCTGAAAGTCTCCAGGGGGAAGCTCGTTCCGCGATTGATGCACTTTGTGAAAAGCTTCAAGAAGCCAAAGAAGAGAAAAGGCTGCTGAAAGAACAGAATAAATACCTGCTTCAGGCCTTACAGAAGATGGGAAGTGCACCTCCCACAACTGCCGCCGAGACTCCTGAGCTGCTCAGTCAAGACAAGATCAATGAATATTCAAAGATCGGTGAGCAGGGCATGGCTGTTTCTGCTTGGAGAAGTCAGATTCTCAAAGATAGCGAAAAGGTAATCGCCGAATATATCAACTTATCCCTGAACATTGAAAAGGCGAATAAGGAGCTCCAAGCATTAGCAGTCCCGATATCAGAAGAGTTAGAAAACGCTAGACTCCAACACGAGGCCTTCCAACAGATGTTCGACTGTTCAGTCGAAGATTTGGTCAAATTCGGAGTATTCGGTCACCCAAGGACCCTCAACAAGACTATGTCCACTCGACTATCTGATAGATCAGCTTGAGTTTGTGTTAGAAAAAATAGATAAGGTGAAGGAAGAGGCCCCGGATGCGATGTATCAAATGGAGAAAATTGTTTTATCCATGAATCCGTGGTTGCTCACTCCTTCCTCACCTTAAGAACGGCTGATGATACTATCCGGATTTTCAAGGAGTTAGCTTCTCAAGGAACAGGCCGAAGTCACGCTTGATACCGAATCCATCAATAACCCGCTGGCATAGGACTTCATCGGTTTCCTGATTGAGGCGGTGAAAGATTATTCCAAACTTCCCGAAAAGCTTGTAGAAGAGCGGGAAACTTGCGAAGTAATCAGTGATCGGCACAAGGATCCATCACAGGATCAGTTCGGGTCAATGATCAACAAGTTCTTGGAATACCGCGCTCAGTTCCACATCTCATCTCCTGAGCAGCATCAGAAGCAGGCGACCTTTTCGGCCGCAGGACGATGATGATGACTAGCTTCTTCTTCTTCTTCTTCTTCTTCCTCTCGCTATTCTCCGACTTTCTTTTCGCAATATCTCAAGTATGTTGATGCCAACGATGACATCATCCATGTTGCATCATGGGATGATGTCATCCACTCAAAAATGTAAAAGTCAACATGACTTTAGATATTTTGTAAATATCTTGTAGATAAGTGGTTGGCTCCATTTTGCCTTCTCTCTCTCTCATCTTCTATAAATACAAGAATACTTGTTGTATTCTGGGTGAACATTTTTCAGATAGAAATAGAAGTGAGGAGAGAAAGACTTTGAGCTTTCTTGTAACAGAAAAGAACAGTAATACAATTATTCAGACTTTGTGCTCAATAGTCATGTGTTATGCATTAGATCTTTCTTACGTTAGATCTGTATGTGTTTAATCTGTTGGATTCATATCTACTTTTCCGTCATTTGTTTATCAGTATTGCTTTGTTTATTTATGCAAGTAGGTTTGGCTCTGTTTACTACCAAACTAAAAGCATAGATCTTCTGACCCTTCTGCTTTGGAATTCATTTCTTTTCTTCCTTCGGATCTGATCTTTCTCTTTTCCCTCTTCCATTCCTTTCTTTTCTCAGCCTGAAACACTCTACTGGGATGAGATCCCAACCCCCGAAGGCAGAATCTGTGAGACTTGCATAGGTTCCTGCTAGTAGAAGTAGCAATAAACCAGTTTCGCTTTGCTGTCTCAAAGAGGGGCTAAGCCCTGCAACACCGTTGGCCCGTTTATCCATAGATCTGTCCGCGCGACAGATTTTCGGACCAACAGTTTTTTGGCGACTCCGCTGGGGAACGAACAGACAGATCTGTCAGATCTATGCTGGTAGTAAGATAAAAAATCAGGAAAAATCAGCAGGTTGCTGCCAGTTTGCAAATCTGAGCTTTTTGTTGAAAATCCAAAAATTTGCAAAAGTGCCCGAATCGAAAATTTTTCTTCTGAGAGTCATAGATCTGGGCTTTTTACATATCTTTAGTTCGCTGAGTTTTTACAGAAATCATTATTTTTCCGTAGATCTGAGTTTTGACTGTTTTCTAAAAAGTTTGAAACCCTCTGAAAAAGTCCAAATCAGATCCGAAAATCAGCTTACTATCTTCCCCACCATCTTATCCTCATTTTCATCTGTCATTTAACCGCAATCGGTTTCTGAAGAGGATAATTTTTAATATCCAGAAAAGTGCATGCTGCTGGTTTTTGTCAGAAAAACCAGAAAATCAGCAAGCACACCCAAAAATAAAGTTTAAATCTGCGCTGTAATATTGCAGATCCGAAAGGTACACCGCGAGTGAACCTTTACGCGCAGCAGAGAGAGCCCGAGGAGAAGCTGATCCTACTTTCGATCTGCTTCAGAGGCACAATTTCAGCGTAACACCGGCACGTTTTTCAGCGCTAAGCTCAGCTAGCCGGTCATCCAGGAGTGTCTCACCTTCACAAAGAAAAGGTCTGTTACCAGAAGCATCTACATCCCTTTGTAGTGCCTCACGCTCAGCTGGAACCACCCTTCCACTCGTGCTTTTTCCAGCTTTTCAAATGGCGGTACCATGGGGAAATGCTATGGGCCCTCTCGCACTGCCACATCCAGTTCACGCACTCCCTCACGGAAATCGAAAGAATTTTCCTAAATTCGACGGGAGCGGAAATCAAAGCACGGATTCCCACATATCTGCTTTCATTATGTCATGCAGTATTTTGGACGTGACTCATGAAGATGTGTCACTTCGCCTTTTTCTGGAAACCCTACAAGGGCCTGCAGCTGAATGGTTTCAGCATTTGCCGGCCGGATCTATCACCAGTTGGGCAACTTTGCGGGACGCTTTTGAAGACAGGTATAAGCCCTCAGAAGATGCGTTCACTTTATTATCACGAATCACTCATCTGAAGAAGGAGGCAAACGAGACCATGCGCGATTTTATCGCCCGGTTCAATGCTCTAATCAACCGTGTCCCTACTGCCATGCTTCCAACGCCGGAGAATCAGAAGTGTTTCTTCATGAACGCCATGAGCTCAAAAGTCAGCTTCTTGCTCCTTCAAGAGCGAGTGGCTACTCTACCTCTCGCTCAGGCCGCTGCCATCCGGATAGAAGACAATTTGATAATATCTGGCGAATTGAAAAAGGAATCATCAAAGCCTAAGTCCTTGGGCCCTTCACCCACCACTTCGTCTGACCCAGCATTCCAAAAAATGGCGAATGATTTGCTCGCATTGAAGAAGCAGTTGGCCCAGGCTCCTAGTTCCTCATACCGGGATGTTCCAAGAAGGAGTTTTGTTCCTAACCATGCTTCACAAAGGCCGCGTCTACCTGCGACTGCTCCACGGTTGGCGCTGCCAAGCTCCTCCGGTCCAATGCTTTGGCCGAAGTCAAGAAGAAGAGCAAGATATGAAGAACCTTCGCTTTCAAGACGAAGATGATCAAGATGTCTTGAGAGCGACCGCGACTCTACTATTGGATATATGGAGTTTGACGAGGATGAATCGACGAAGAAGAGAGTACTGTGGCTACGCAAGCGACAATCATATGTCAAGTTTTCACCCGCCGCAAGGAAAAGAGGCGGAAGTTGCTACCCACGCATGTAAGGAGAAGGTCGCGTCAAACGCACCTCCAACCATTGCTAGAAGAGGTAATCCCCTTCCTACTCAATTCCCTCGTTAAGTCTTTTGCTAAGAAGTCTTTTCCGCCCATCTCTCCTCCAAGTCAGCCCCCTCAAGTTCCTACTAAGATCGCAATCCCATTCCACCACCGCGAAGTGAAGGACTCATTCCTCACCAACGCAACCCTTGGCCGTGCTTTGATATTATAGATCATGCAAAAAGACCAAGATCCAAATGTCCAAGCCGAGTACCTTCTCACCAAACCCCGAACAACTTGTAAGATTGACCAAATACATTCGAGTCAAGTCAAGCTTCATCCAAACAGTTTCCCAAAAGGAATCCTTTCCACTCCCCCTGAATCCCATATAAATGTTGCTTCAACATCCGCATCTGGCAAGATAGAACCTTTCTATCTCTCCCTCCTGATCAATGGCCATAAGTTGAGCAATTGCATTATTGATTCCGGAGCCTCTGATAACGTCATGCCGGCAAAAGTTGCCCATGCTTTGGGCCTCACTCTTACCAAACCATTCGGCAGATGCTATTCATTGGAGACCAAGCAAGTTCCGTTGGTTGGCCAAATCAAGGACGCACAATTCGCGTTCGCAGCCTTCCCGGATAAAAGAGTAAAAATGACAGTCCTGTTGCCGACATTCCCGCAGCCTAAGGAATTCTCGCTGGGAAGGAGCTTTTGCAGTGGGTTGGTGGAGAAATTCACATGGACTCGTCCAAAGCTAGAATCCCAGTCAAAGGCGTAATGCAAACTTTGGAGCCGGAATCCCAAAAGAAATACTTGGTCACTAGCTCTGAAGACCCAAAAGCCCAAATTCTTTTCGAATCATCAGGGTTGGGGAATTACTTCTTATCCACCGAGGCGGATACAAAGGACGTTTTTGTTCAGGAAAAGGATTGTAATAAGATCTGGACCTTGCAATTTGATGGCAGCTGCGCGACTAGTGGATGTGGCGCTGGAGTTGTGCTGATATCTCCCGAGGAGGAGGTAATTCCTCTTTCTTTCAAATTGCAGTTTTTCAACACTAATAATACTGCTGAGTACGAATCTCTGTTACTCGGTATGCAAGCTGCAAAGGAAAGAGGAATAAAAAATCTGAAAGTCCAAGGTGATGCCGAGCTAGTTGTAAATCAGGTCAAAAGGATTTACCAAGTGAAAAATGAAAGGCTCAGGCACTACCGTAATGCGGTATGGGACAGCATTGAGGAATTTGACGCTTTTTCAATAGAGGCCATTCCAAGGGCCCAAAATGACATGGCTGATTCGTTGGTCATGCTTCAAGATCTCTCATGCTCCCGCATCCGGGTTTGAAAACGAACAAATACACCATCAAGTGGTTTTCCGCCCAAGCGTGCATGCTGATAACTCTCAAGATTGGCAAGTATTCAACGATGATAATCATCTCATTGCCTTTCTAGAAAAATCAGTAAAATTTTGATGAGTTGTATTTTGAAGGATCCACCTCTCGTGCCGTGAATCAATCAACGCCAAAATCATGAATCAAAAGAGAACGATGGCATATGTCACCAAAGGAAATAAAATTCCAAGGGCTTGGTTTCTCTGAACGCTTGTTTGACAGGCACGACCGTTTTGTAAAAAAGAAGAGGCGGGATGATCCTGGCTCATCTCCAGAGACTGAACCAGTCAATATGGGTTCAGAGGCACATCCGCAATTCGTGAACATTGGCAAATGCTGCACGCCTGGAGAAAAGCGAAAGTTTGTCAAGTTGCTGAAGAAATATATGGATGTATTGGCATGGTCCTATGCCGATTTAAAGTCCTTCAAGCCAAAGGACGTTCAGCATGATATACCGCTAAAAGAAGATGCCAAAGCCTTCCGCCGTCAAGCAAAGGCATTATAATCCCAAGATTTCGGGCACTATTCAAGCCGAAATTCAGAAGATGCTGGACGCAAGAATCATCTTCCCTATCCATCACAGCACTTGGGTGGCGAACATTGTGCCAGTACGCAAGAAAAACGGTGAAATACGATCTGCGAGATTTCCGAAACTTAAATCAAGCTTCACGAAAGACAACTACCCTCTTCCCATAATGGATCAAGTTCTCGCAAGCGGTGATCGGATCAAATGCTGTCTATGCTTGATGGTTTTTCGGCTATAATCGATTGAAGTCTCACCTAAAGATCAATTCAAAACAGCATTCACTACTCCGTGGGGTACGCTTTGCCTATAGCAGATGCCTTTCGCCTAACTAACGCCGGTGCCACTTTTCAAATGAGCCATGGACTTTGCTTTCAAAGGCATGATGGGAAAGGTCATCAGAGTTTATCTAGATGACTTAACCGTGTTCTCCAAACGACGGCGATCATTATGATCATTCGGGAATGTATTGGCCGATGCCGAGAACACGGAATTTCCCTTAACCCAAAAAAAGTCTGCTTTTGGGGTCACTAAGGGAAATTGCTAGGCCATGTGGTTAGCAAAGAAGGAACAAAGATTGATGCCGAAAGGGTCAAGGCTATTCGTAGCCTTACTCGCCCACAAGCAAGACCGGTGTTCATTCTTTCTTCGGAAAGGTGAATTTTCTTAGGCGTTTTGTCCCTGACTTTGCTGAGAAGACTCGCCACATTTTGAACATGATGAAGGGAACACCAACTTTCAGATGGAGTGAAGAAGGGAAAAGATCGCTTGAGGAGATAAAAACTTCGTTGCTCATGCACCGGTCCCGTATGTCCGGATTTCTCCAAAGACTTCATTATGTATAGTTACGCCTCCGAACATACTGCTTCGCAATCCCGATGCAAAAGAACTCGGAGGATATTGAATCTCCAATCGCATTCATGAGTTCTCCTCTCAAGCCTCACGAGTTGAAAATGACTCAATTGGAAAAGCACGCCTTTGCCGTCGTTAAAGCGGTGAAGAGTTTCAGGTATTACATTCTGAACTCGCATACGGTGGTGCTGGTCCCCGACACAGCGGTGAAATCAATTCTAACTCAACAAGAGTTGGGAAGTGTGAGAGGGAATTGGATCGCAAAGGTCCAGGAATATGACCTAGATATTAAACCCACCAAGCTGGTGAGGGGCAAAGGCCTGTGTCAGCTAATGGCTGAGAACAAGGGTTCAGAAAATCCTGATGAAAGAGAAAATCGTACCAACGAAGCGCAAAGCCTTCTGGAAGGGCCTGTTTCTCTACCTCTGGTTCTGTTTGTGGCAACTTGTGACGAATGGTACTCCGACATCGCTTTCTTCCTCACCTACGGCGAATGCCCAGTGCACCTGAATGCAAAGGAGAAGCGTGCTATAAAGCTCAGAGCGGCCAAGTATGTCATCTGGGATGACGGTTTATATAAGCGTGGGATAGATGGTATCTTTCTGCGATGTGTTGACAAGCCCCAGCAAGTAAAACTGCTGGAGAGTTTTCACAATTCGGCTTGTGGAGGCCATTTCTCTTCTTCCGTGACGGCACATAAGATCATTCGAGCCAGGTACTACTGGCCGACGCTCTTTCAAGATGCAGCTACCTGGGTAGCGAAATGCGAGCCTTGCCAGCAGTTTGTTGGTAAGCCCAAATTGGCTGCCTTTCCCCTAAGGCCGGTTATTATCAATGAGCCATTCAAGCAGTGGGGAATCGATTTTATTGGCGCACTCAATCCCCAATCGAGTGCCGGACATAGCTATGTCCTTACAGCAACTGATTACTTCACCAAGTGGGTGGAAGCCATACCAGTTAAGCATGCCACTTCTGAGGTGGTTTGCAGTTTTATCAAGGAAAATATCATTGTCAGGTTCGGCATCCCGAACAAAATCGTTGCTGATAATGCTTCTAACTTCTCCTCCCGAGAAGTTATTAGTTTTTGTTATGAATATGGAATAACTTTAGCCCATGCTTCGGATTACTACCCGCAAGGAAATGGTCAGGCGGAATCCAGCAATAAGAACCTAGTGACCATTATACGGAAGTTGGTGGAATCAAACCAGCGAATGTGGCACAAGGCTTTGTACGACGCTTTGTGGGCAGACCGTATTACTCCCAAGAGATCTCTCGGCATGTCACCTTTTCAAGTGTTATATGGCACTGATGCCGAGCTTCCCATTTCAGCGGAACTTCCTGCTCTTCGCTTGGCACAAGCTATCGAAGATGAAACTTTTCAAAGTTCTCTAGAGAAGAGAATCATGTACCTTGCGGAACTTGAAGAAAAGAGAGTAAGGGTGGTCGACAGGATCACTGAACATCAGAATCACGTGAAGAAGCTTTTCGACAAGAAGGCCAAGCAGAGGGATTTTGAAGTGGGAGATCTTGTCCTTCTCTGGGACAAGCGAAGAGAGCCAAAGGGTATGCATGGAAAGTTTGACTCCTTGTGGAGAGGGCCCTTCAAAATCAAACAACTCAATGGAGAGAATAGTTTCTATCTCTCGTATCTGGATGGAGCTGAACTCCCGCTTCCTTACAGCGGGCAACATCTCAAGATCTTCAGGAAGTAGAGCTTGCTCTCTTCTTTTCAGCATGCTTTATTTTGGTTGTGTGTTTGCTTTCGCGCGTGTTTGCTTTCGCTTTGTTGTGTGTTTCCTTTGTTCTCCTCCGGTCCCCCTTGTTTTTGACTCCGTACCCAATGGATAGGCACATGTGATCTGGGATTCTCTACCCCTGAGTTTACTCAAGGATAGTCCCAAGGAGGAGCCAACTGTTATCCCGTAAAATTGACAAGGGCAATTTTACCGATAACCATACCGAAAATTTTTGTCTTGATCCTCGATAGGGATCCTCGCGTCAAACGATTTAAAATTCCTTCTCGGAAATCTAGCTTTCGAACTTAGTCTTTTTGAGCCTTTTTGACCGGGCGCATGGATTTGCACTTTGTAACACCACGCTTTTGGTGCGCCTTTAAAAGCCTTTGCGCATGGTTTCCCATGTCAACACGTCTTTCGGTGCGCCAAAGCATGTTAAGCCTTATTTGCGTGCGCGAGGCGCATGCGCCTCGATGTTGACATATCATTTGTCGCGCTTTTTTTCCATGCGCCAAAAGGCGCATGTATTTTCCTTGTTACACCACGCTTTTGAGTGCGCCCAAGGGCATATAAATTCATGTCGACAACTCGCTTTATGCGCAAAAGTCGCACCCATTCTCCTCTGTTGTCACATTTCCATGCGCCAAAGGGCGCATGCTTTCCTCTGTCGACAGTCGTTTTCGCGCGCCTTTTCAAATAGTGGGTGGCGCATTTATGACAAAGTTTTGTTATATATAACAGTGCCCGCCCTGTCATTTTCATTCCATTTTGACAAGCACGTGATCGCCTGATTTGTCACCGCCTGCCGCCGCCGTCATTGCTCGTGGACCCACTCGCCACAAATTTTCGATATATATTCGAGGTAGGTGGTTCTCCTGGTTTGTTTTTGAAAGCTTTCACGTTCTTGGTCTGTGTTTTCTCTCGTTCGAGCTTATCTCTTTAGCGGGTCTGTTTGTTGCTTGCATGGTCTGTCTCTTTAATGGCTAGCCGGCCTTGTTGGGCTTGTTTCTCCCCTGTCCTGTCGGTTTCTTCTTTTCCTACTCCTTTCCTCTTTCCGGATTTGTTGGAAAAAGGGGGTGGTTTCGCATCGCGCCATCCGAGATCCTCCTTATAAAAACCTTGTCATACCAAGCCTCCTTTCGGTGGAAGATTGAGTTGAAAACGACTAAATGATTAAAGTGTTCTCCATGGCGCACTCACACCATGTTGCAATGAAGACAGCGCCCCTCGCGCGGCTCTACCCAAAGATGTCATGCGCTTAAAAATCATGCGCTCTTAGGCGCACCATTTCGGCCTGTAACGCGCTCAAAACCCGCGCCTCCTTCATCCCTTTGGCGCGTCTTTTTCCCATGTCGCAAAATCTGCCCATGCGCCAAAGGGCGCACCAAATATCAATGTAGCATGCATTTCCTGTGCGCCATTCTATAAAATGCAGTCTGCTTCATCCATGCGCCATGCGCCTTTGGCGCCAATTTTACCTCCTCTCAAGCGTCCTTTTCCTGTGCGCCTTGTCTTTTCAAACTGTTATATACATTTTCCATGCGCCCTGCGCCCCGAGCCTTAAAAGTTCTAACTCTTTCTTCTGCTAGCGTTCCCATTGAAAATCAAATGACTAATTCAAGCTTCTTGGATTGGGTTTCACTCCTCCTACGTGCAGATCATCAGATAAGCCTTGAAGAACACATGTCTACCTCAAGCAAGAGACCCGCCAAACCAAGAGGAAAAGCTAAGCTAACAGAGGAAGAAATGAAGTATAAGTACCAAAGGGTTAGAATGCCCGAATCTCAGGCGGAATGCAATATGGATGTCAGAGATTCTGAACTGGGCCACATTGACATGGACGACTCTCGGTGAGAACTCGTAAAGTAACAAGAAGCCCCTGATGGATAAATTGATGGGTAGTGCTCTACATTTCGCCGGTGGGATTCCAGTCAGCGCTATTAATAATGAGTTCATAATGGTGGTTGCCCAATCTTACAACAAGGACACCAGGTGTGTCGAAAATAGTAAGGGAGAAGTGGTCATTGACCTCACCACTCGCCATTTTGAAAAGATTCTTGGCATCCCTCATCACCGAAGCTTCGTGGCCGTTACCCAAGAAGAATGTGTCCAGACCTGGGAGGGCAATGAGGACCTATGCATGCAATTAATGAATGAAGTCTACCTCAAAAATAAGAAGGTAGTGACCCGGTGGCCCCAGACTATCCACCGAAGCGACTTCTCCGAAGAACTCAGTGACACCATCACTTTCCTGAGCAGAGTCTTCGGGCTTTCAGACGCCCACTACTTCCATAAATGGATGCTCATGGTACTGGAGACGATGAACAAAAATTTGCCCGATCGCGCTTCCTGGCTGGGAAATAATAAGCAGCCACCATTTCGAGCAAAATACTACACAGCTTTGCCACAACAGAGTGTTTCATATGAACTCCTACGTAGTGTATCTTTGCAGTCATTCTCGAAAGGGACTATCCAGTGGCTGCACCGGTGGAACTTGGCCTCGTGCCAAGATATATGAATACTACCCAGAGCTAAAGCCGAGAATAGCATCCAACACTTTTCAAAAATCAATGATGCTTTCTTCTACCATATTATATGCATGCTGCGACCAAAGTTGACTCATGGCCGCACAATTAAGAATACTGTTTCTGCTGTGGAAAAGTGGGGGGCCTTGTTCACCCAATTTCCCACATTCACCTATCTGAGGGCGGTTAACTTCTTGGGCGAGCCCACTAGGTTGCCAAGGTATGCTGGACCAAAGCTGGTTCTATTGGAATTGTCAAGGCAGCTGGTCACATATCATGAGAAGTGCCAAGAGAAAGAAGGGTGGAACTCCTTTCCCCTCACAAGAGGGCCGATACACTTGTTCCAGCCTATCACAAGGCGAAGGAGATGTTTGCCGAGCTAGAATTGCTCAATCTAAAGCATGATTTCCCAAAGAAGGCCTACATTCGACCCAAGAGGTCGCTTTTGCCAAGGGCTAAGCTTGATCCTATCCATGTCCCTCAAATTGAGGACATTTACATCGACGCCATCCATGAGGTGGCACTCAGAGACAGGATCACTCCCGCTTAGCATTGGCGAAATTATTCAAGATGGAGTGGCCATCGTCCCCAAAGGCTTCCAAACTTCGGAAGATGAAGTAGACAAGGTGTATAATAACACAGATGGGGACAATTGGCCCTTCCCGCCATTGATAAAGCAAGGCTCCTCGACAATTGAGGAGAGGGTCAAAGAAACCATGCGGAGAACGGAGCTCACAGTGCCGTATGAATGGATTGATCTACCTCGGCGTAGATTTTATAACTTCTCCTTTGGGTAATGCGCTCCAAGATCAAAGAAGCAATAAAAGGCAAGGGTGCAAAGAGTGAATCAAGCACTAGTCGAGGAAGCCCCGAAAGTCCTCTTCCTCGAGCTCGAACAAGTCATAATTTTGGAAGAGGAGTTCATGGAGGACGCTCCCGAAGGCCCATCCACTCGTGGATGTCGGCGTTGCTACGACTACGGAGGTTCCTTCCCGTCCCCTTCTTCTTCTCTTCCTCTCCTTCCCCTGTGTGTCAAAGCAACCACTCCTTTGGTTGTGTCCTCTCCCCTTCTTCTACCCTTTCCCCGCCTCTTCATCCATCTTCTCCTCTCTTGCTGATTTGTCTCCTTCCATTTCTTCTCTCCTTTCCGGCTCCCTTCCCTTCCTATGTCTTCTCGCAGCCCCGGTTTCCTTCCTCCCGTGGACACCTCCGCGGCTATTCTTTCAATGCCACCGCCGCGTGTCTCCACGTTCTTCCCCTCTTCTACTTCTGCTGCCTCCCCCCTCCTCTCGGTCCTTCTTCAATAGGACCAGCTTGGATCTCTCAGCAGCTGAGCCAGCCAAAGAGGAAAGTCCCCATCGCTCCGATGGACTTTTCAATTATTCCGGCTAAAGGAGCAAAGAAGCACAAGCCGGTTACACGCTTCTCAAAGAGCGCTGCAGGTGAGAGAGTCCTGGAAATAGCTTACCCCGATCCCACCAAAGAGAAAGCAGATCTGTCTCCAGCAGATTTCACAGTGACCCAAGTCACGATGGGGACGTCCTCTGAAAGTCTCCAGGGGGAAGCTCGTTCCGCGATTGATGCACTTTGTGAAAAGCTTCAAGAAGCTAAGGAAGAGAAAAGGCTGCTGAAAGAACAGAATAAATACCTGCTTCAGGCCTTACAGAAGATGGGAAGTGCACCTCCCACAACTGCCGCCGAGACTCCTGAGCTGCTCAGTCAAGACAAGATCAATGAATATTCAAAGATCGGTGAGCAGGGCATGGCTGTTTCTGCTTGGAGAAGCCAGATTCTCAAAGATAGCGAAAAGGTAATCGCCGAATATATCAACTTATCTCTGAACATTGAAAAGGCGAATAAGGAGCTCCAAGCATTAGCAGTCCCGATATCAGAAGAGTTAGAAAACGCTAGACTCCAACACGAGGCCTTCCAACAGATGTTCGACTGTTCAGTCGAAGATTTGGTCAAGTTCGGAGTATTCGGTCACCCAAGGACCCTCAACAAGACTATGTCCACTCTGGACTATCGGATAGATCAGCTTGAGTTTGTGTTAGAAAAAATAGATAAGGTGAAGGAAGAGGCCCTGGATGCGATGTATCAAATGGAGAAAATTGTTTTATCCATGAAACCAGGGTTGCTCACTCCTTCCCTCACCTTAAGAACGGCTGATGATACTATCCGGGTTTTCAAGGAGTTAGCTTCTCAAGGAACAGGGCCGGAAGTCACGTTTGATACCGAATCCATCAATAACCTGCTAGCTTGCAGGGACTTCATCGGTTTCCTGATTGAGGCGGTGAAAGATTATTCCAAACTTCCCGAAAAGCTTGTAG
This sequence comes from Taxus wallichiana var. yunnanensis, assembly GCA_018340775.1. Taxonomy (NCBI): domain Eukaryota; kingdom Viridiplantae; phylum Streptophyta; class Pinopsida; order Cupressales; family Taxaceae; genus Taxus; species Taxus wallichiana. Next base: position 776,777,943 of record CM031242.1, on the reverse strand, counting down.
AAGAGCGGGAAACTTGCGAAGGCAATCGGTGATCGCACAAGGATCCATCACAGATCGGCCTTCGGGTCAATGATCGCAAGTTCTTGGAATACCGCGCTCGCCTCCACATCTCATCTCCCGAGCAAGATCGTGGCGGCGACTTCCCTTTTCGGCCGCAGGACGATGATGATGACTAGCTTCTTCTTCTTCCTCTTCTTCTTCTTCCTCTCGCTATTCTCCGACTTTCTTTTCGCAATATCTCAAGTATGTTGGTGCCAACGATGACATCATCCATGTTGCATCATGGGATGATGTCATCCACTCAAAAATGTAAAAGTCAACATGACTTTAGATATTTTGTAAATATCTTGTAGATAAGTGGTTGGCTCCATTTTGCCTTCTCTCTCTCATCTTCTATAAATACAAGAATACTTGTTGTATTCGGGGGTGAACATTTTTCAGATAGAAATAGAAGTGAGGAGAGAAAGACTTTGAGCTTTCTTGTAACAGAAAAGAACAGTAATACAATTATTCAGACTTTGTGCTCAATAGCTGTGTTATGCATTAGATCTTTCTTACGTTAGATCTGTATGTGTTTAATCTGTTGGATTCATATCTACTTTTCCGTCATTTGTTTATCAGTATTGCTTTGTTTATTTATGCAAGTAGGTTTGGCTCTGTTTACTACCAAACTAAAAGCATAGATCTTCTGACCCTTCTGCTTTGGAATTCATTTCTTTTCTTCCTTCGGATCTGATCTTTCTCTTTTCCCTCTTCCATTCCTTTCTTTTCTCAGCCTGAAACACTCTACTGGGATGAGATCCCAACCCCCGAAGGCAGAATCTGTGAGACTTGCATAGGTTCCTGCTAGTAGAAGTAGCAATAAACCAGTTCACTTTGGCTTGTCTCAAAGAGGGGCTAAGCCCTGCAACACCGTTGGCCCGTTTATCCATAGATCTGTCCGCGCGACAGATTTTCGGACCAACAGGCCCCATAGCCGTAGGTACGGGGGTCCTAGGCCTATTCCTAGATAGGCACACCAGGCCCCAACTGGTCTATTACCTCCAGTAGGCATTCCAATGGGCATATATGTCCCATTACAGTAGGTTCTACCATAGCATGGTCCACCTCCTCAGGCCCCAGGAGGTGGTGATGGACAACTTGCTGCACTACAAGATACTTGATTATAGGCCGCGATAGTGGTATAGCTTCAGGTGGCCGCAGAGAGAGATCAGGCTAGGGCACAGGTTCAAGTTTTGACTATCGAGAGAGACCAAGCTAGGTCTCAGTTATAGGATGGTGGTAGGTCCGTATGGTAGGGTCAAATTGCACATTTGGTAGCATAGGGCGCTCAGTTAGTGGGTACCTTATGCCGTATAGACCCGAGTCACACAACGTCATAGTTCAACATGACCAGTGCGAGCTTAGGGATAGACCTATCTGATGGAGAGAGACCAGGCCCGTGTTGAGCTACAGAGTGTCATACTAGAGAGTAGGATGATGCTGATCGAGGTCAATTGATGGGCGGCGTGATTCTACCCTACAACTGTCGGCCTTAGTCACGAGGAGATGATTATTTGATACGTGACACTATCAGGGCCACAGGCGAGGCTCTTTATTATAGGACAACCTACTTCCAAGTAGTTCCAGCAGTAGAGTGAGTGACACCTTATGCCCATCTTGATGTGAGCCGCATAGGCTCTAGATCACGAGAGGTCAGCCAGTCAAGATAACAACCACCACACAGTGAGTACATAGCAGAGGGGTACACAGGGTCTTCCCCATAGTTAGCGAGACTCTTCTGGGTAGGCCCATCACAGCCTCCATTATTCCATCCTCCAGGACATGGTCCCAATAGCCCCAGTGAGGGGGAGAGTTACGGCTGAGTCTCCTACTCATGCCATGATATATATATGTATGTATTAGATGTATATGCCTCTTATGAAGGAAAGTTTTGACTATGTATAGATTCTTTATATTCGTTTGTGGATGTCTCTTGATGAAGGCCTGATTTTGATCGATGTGGGTACCTTTTTATGTACCACCATGCCTCTGTATGCAAGCTTAGTATCTGATCCCTACCCCTTTTATATGGCAGATGGATAGAGCATTTTGTATATACTGGACTTTGACACAAGAGATTTTTATTATACATGTACCATATGGACACTTTCTTGTATATCTTGTCATGCATTGATATATTGTCATGGTAATTATATTTCATTAATGTTCATGTTGTATCGTTTCCTCTTCATGTATGTGACATACTTTCAGATGTAGAGATGTACATGTTTTTCTTTCATAGCGATGATATACTCGTGTATTTGATATCATGTGTTTTTTATTTATGAGATGTTTGATTCCATATGGCTAGTATTTTGGGATGATACTAGATGATATTGGTGTGGGGGGGATAGATTAGTGATCATGCACAACCCCTCTTGCCCCCATTGATGATACGATATGTGATGATTAGCTTAGCATACATGCATGATGTAATACTTAGCATTTTTGTATATATGATGTAGTAAATGATGTGATAAATGTGATGAAATGATAGATGATAGATGTGATAACAAACAACTGTGCTAAACAAACACACAAGAAAAAGTTAACAAAACTAAATAAACATACACATGCAACACAATGCAATGCAACTAACAATGAAGATTAACCTAACATTTTAATCTAAGCAAGTAAAAATGAGTTCTAACAAATGCACATAACAATCAAAGAAACATACAACAATTAATTACAAGCATGAAAGTCCTAACAATGAATGCAGTGCAACACACAATTAAACCTAACAAGATCTAATATAAGGTAAGCAAAGAATCATTCAAAGAACAAACAACACAATAAGCTAAGTACATCAAAACTATACAAACCAACAACTAAAAGCAATCTAACTACCACTTTGTTTTTGTAGGACAGTATTGACATATTTTCTAATGTTTTTGGGTTTATCTAAAAGATAAGTTTTCGTAGCTGCGTTCATCATTGTTGTCTAGGTTTCCCTAAGATGACATTGTGAGATGAATGTAGCTTTATCCCTGAAAAGGGAAATTTTCCAAATGTTTAGATTTTTTTGTATCATTTTCTAAATGTTTTTGTATTTTCCAAGGTCATGTTCTGAAAGCAATGTACAAGCTTCAAAGAAACGTGGAATGCCCCGAACGTGATGTAGGAATATACAAAGGGTCAAATGCCATGTGTTAGTGTACAATGAAGTGGAATGTGAATGTGCCCCCGAACGATGTGGGAATATAAAAAATAGGCCACATCCTTCACACAAATATAGCGTAAGTAAACTAGATCACAGGTCTTGCAAGGGAGCTTGAGGTCGATTCCTAGACCTAGTCAGGGTACTTTGCGGAATTTAGCAAGTGGCAAGAGTTACCCATCCTGTCGCAAGAGTGACTTGTGTATGAGAAACCTTCCTTAAGCATCGAAACTGGTTTTCACAAAAGGACATGCCCACTGCACCACAATTGTGTGGTTTTCACATGAGGATGACCTATTTTTTCTTTACTTTTTCTCAATTTTTCAAATTTTGCTTGTTTTTTCCTTGTTTTCTACTTTTTAGTTTCTTATATTAATATTCCAACCTCACCTAAGCATAGGAGTGCTTGAGTTGAATGGTGTTCATGGGATCTAGAAGCTCATCACCATCTGAATAGGCAAGTCTATATGCCCCTGATCCATATTTAGCGGTCACCACATAGGGACCGAGCCAATTGGCCTCAAATTTACCTTTCTTTTCTCTATCTTTGGTGGTATTCTTCTGATTTTCTTTTAGTACGAGATCACCTACATCAAATTCCCTATAAATGATGTGTTTGTTGTATCCTCTGGATACTCTATTTTGATATACTTTAAGGTGATTAAGCACTCTGATACGCCATTCATCTAATAGTTCCAACTCTGCCAGGTGAGCAACTCTATAGTCTTCATCTTTGTCGAGGTAGTCCCTGAGAGATATTCTCAGGGAGGGAAGCTCCACTTCTAAAGGTATGATGGCTTCAGTGCCATAGACAAGTGAATACGGGGTTGCACTAGTAGGGGTGCGGATGGAGGTTCGATAAGCCTAGAGGGCGGGATGGATTTGCAAGTGCCAATTATGACCAATTTTACTAACCATTTTCTCCATAATGCACACAAGATTTTTGTTTGTAGCCTCTGCTTTCCCATTACCTTGAGGGTAATAGGGGGTGGACCATTTAAGTTGGATATGAAAGCATTGACACAAGGCTTTTACCGTCTTGTTTTTGAAAGATTTACCATTATCAGTGATAATGGACAAGGGGATACCATAATGGCATATAAGATGGTTCATGATAAAATTCTATATTTTCACACCAGTGACATAGGTAAGAGGGAAAACCTCCACCCATTTAGTGAAATATTTAGTGGTAGTTATGATGTGTGTATGACCATCTGATGAAGAAGGGTGGAGCTTCCCTATGAGATCTAAACCCCACTTTGAAAAGACCAAGGTGTTGCAATAGGCTGTAAAGCATGTGCTGGTGCATGTATGAGATTACTGTACTTTTGACAAAGTTCACATTTCTTCACGAAGTTGCAGCAATTGGATTCCATGGTAGGCCAATAGTAGCCTACTCTCAATAGTTTCTTAGCTAGCACCATGCCACTAGTGTGTGCCCCACAGATACCACTATGTACCTCTTTAATCATGTGAACTGAATCAGTAACATTTAGATAGCGAAGCAAGTTCCCATCATAGCCATGATGATAAAGGGTGCCTCCTAGGAGGGTATAACAGGCAATGCGGCGGATAAGGGATTTTTTCTCTGAATGGGTAATGTCAGGTGGGAAGGTTCCATCTTGTAGGTATTGGTAAATAGGGTCATACCATGGGGATAGGGGACCAACAACCTCACATGCTAAACAAGATTCAGGCATATCATATGCCAAGATATCTGTAAGTGTTCCACAAAGAAAGGCATCTTACTCTCTTCAGGCGGGATGCGTAAGAGAGAGCCGATGGTAGCCATGGCATCCGTAGATCTATTATGAGATCTGGGTTTTTGTTCAAATATGACATGTGAAAAATATTCCTTCAGGGTTTCAACCAACTTCTTATAGGGAATAAGTTTTTCATCTTTAACCTTGTATTCATCATTGACCTGCTTAATGATAAGCTGAGAATCTCCAACAACTCACAGTTGTTTGATGTTCCAAGTGATAGCTAGCTTGAGGCTAGCAATGAGTGCCTCATACTCTGTAATGTTATTGGTACAAGGAAACCCCAACCGAGAATGCCCTTGGTATAATATCTCTTATGGGAGTAATAAGCACCACTCCTGCTCCTGATCCATGAAAAGTAAATGATCCATCGAAATGGACCTGCCATTCCGTGGATTCTTTGATATACATCATAGATGCATCTGGGAGATCCAGACACAAAGGCTCTATTCCTGGTAAAGGTGCTTCTACCAACTGATCTGCCAATACCTGTCCTTTTAAGGACTTCTGATTTACAAACTCTATCTCAAATTCACTCAAAAGAATGATCCAATTAGCCATTTGGCCTATTAAGGTAGGTTTGGATAAGAGGTACTTAAGAGGGTCAACCTTGGAAATAAGTTTAGTTTTATTGTTAAGGAGGTAATGGCGGAGTTTCTGAAATGTAAAGATGACTGCCAAGTAGGCCTTTTCAATCTGTGGATAGTTCAATTCATAGGCAATCAATGTATGACTAAGGTAATAAACAACTCTCTCCTTATGGCCAAGGTCGTATTGGGCAAGCAGTGCACCAATAACGAATTGGGTAGTAGAAATATATAAAAGGAGAGGCTCTCTAGGAGTAGGGGGCATCAGCACAGGTGGATTTACAAGGTACTACTTGAGCAGAGAAAATGCCTTCTGACATTCGGGCCCCACTTGAAAGTAACATCTTTCTTCAAAAGATGTGTAAATGGATGACATTTATCCGCAAGCTGAGAAATAAAATGGTGAATAGCTTGGATCTTTCCTTGTAGAATTTTGAGTTGTTTAAGAGTGGTGGGTGGAGGCATGTCCGTAATAGTAGTGACCTTGGCGGGATCCACTTCTATCCCTCTCTGTGATACTATAAATCCCAAGAGTTTTCCTGATAATACACCAAAGATGCACTTCTTAGGATTAAGATGAACCTTGTAGTCCTTGAGGTGCTGAAAGATACGTCTAAGCACTTCTGGGTGCTCTTCTCTGCTCTTTGATTTAGCTAATATGTCATCCACATAGTCCTCCATAATATCATTCATCATATCATGAAAAATGACAGTCATAGCACGCTGATAAGTAGCCCCGAAATTTTTGAGTCCGAACGACATGACTTTGTAACAAAAGGTTCCCCATGGAGTGATGAAGGTAGTTTTGTGCTGATCCTCTTCTGCGATCCTTATCTAATTATACCCTGAGAAGCCATCCATTAAGGATAGCATCTCATAGCCAACATGGTAGAGTCTACGATCATATCTATGTTTGGAAAAGGAAAATCATCTTTAGGACATGCTTTATTGATGTCACGGAAGTCAGTACAGATCCTAATGCCAACAGGTTTCTTTTGTACTGGAACTATATTGGAGATCCAATCTGAGTAATCAATAGGTTTGATAAAATTTGTAGCCGGATTTTCTCAATTATTATTTGACAAAAGTGCAACTGTAGGATGCATCTTCCTCATTTTCTGTTTAATGGGATTGGTGTCTAGGTGCACAACAAGGTTGTGCAAAACTAGTGTTGGATCCAAGCCAGGCATATCTAAATATGTCCATGCAAAAATATCAGCGTATTGTCTTAAGAGTTCCAAAAAAATTTTATGTTCCTGAGCTAAGAGCAAAGCCCCCAACTTGATCATCCTGGATAAATCCTATGAACCAATGTTAACACTGATGCTTTCCTCAATGAGCATTTTAAATGCGTCCCCAATTACAGTAGGATCAGGAGGGGGTGAGATCAACCTCTTGAGGTAGCTCTTTATCATCTTCAAATGGATAAGTTATTTTATCCACGTGCTTTTCATTTTGTTCTTCTATAAGTGTTTCAAAGAGTTTGTCACTGTGAGATTTCCGTTTATTCTTTGTACTAGGTTGCTCTGAAGTATTTTTAATTTTATTCACAACATTCTTACCCAAGTGGCCACACATCTCTACCTCTTCTCTGAAGTATGCACATGTGTTTAACTGAATTTGGAATCCTTTCTTGTGGTCCCCAATAGGAAGAAAATCCCTGAGTCCCATGAATTCCGTGAATGCTTCATCATTCTCGAAGATATCAAGTGGTACGTAAAGTTGTTGGTCCCAATCTACAAGTTTAGGATAAACTAGGGTGACTTGATAATTAGTTGAAGGGATGGATTCAAATAGGGTAAGGATGGCTGACTCAGGAATAGGTTCGTGGAAGCCAAATATTTGTAGAGGCTACATTGGGAACTTGTATCACTATCCGCATTATACAAAACGTCCTCACACTCAGAAAAGGTAGCATCAACCTCGATGGGTTGAGCATCCTGGGATTTTAACCCAAGACCATGCTTTTCAGATTTGAAATGGTGAGTAGGAATAGGTTCTAGATGGCCTTGTGTGTTGGCTCCACATCTGTATCCTTTATAACCCATGACAAACATCATGCGGTGTCCTTTAGTATACTGAGGTGCTTGATGGCATGAGGCCATGGTTCCTTCTGGCACCTTACTAATGGGATCCTCCAACATCTTTTCTTTAGATAGGAGGCCACTATGAACAAATTTATCCAATGGTTTTGAACATGGTTCTTGTGTACTTTTGAACTGAAAATAGGGCTTACCCCGTGTCCTAGGTGACACTGATAAGTCTAAAATTAACAATGCTTGTTCAAGAGTAAATGGCTCTCCTGGGCCATATTTTTCTGATGTAACCTTTCCAAGATGCAAAAGGATTGATCAAAGAAGGGAAGTCCTGATTACAAGGTGTGAGTGATTCTGAGTCCACCCGATTCTTCATAGCTTCCATTTTAAGAGGGATGACAACATCCGCGGAAGGGCACTCATAGGCTGCACGAGAGAAACTATGCAACGCTCGATAGTGAGTGAATGACTCAGGATCACCTGAGATAGTGACTATATGCCCTTCATGGCACAACTTGATACACTGATGAAATGTCGAAGGGATAGCCTACATGGCATGAATCCATGGATGCCCCAAGAGCATGTTATACGGGAGATCTAAATCAAGGACATGGAAGGTCGTATCATGACAAGTGGGACCTACTTCCATGGGTACTATAATAGTACCTGCTGATTCTCTCTCCTCATTATCATATGTTGTGATGGTGATGGTCTTAGCTCCCATATCTGTTTCTGAAAGGCCTAGCTACCTGACCAACTTCAATGTGCATATGTTTAGACCAGATCCCCCATCCATAAGCACTCTTTTAATCTTACGACGGGTAACCACCACTTCTAAATAGAGAGGAAAATTATGCTCAGGGTTGTTACGTGGGATAGCATTGTGATCAAAAGTGATATGATCAGTGGGTTCAAGGTGGGCGACCATAGCTTGCAAGTGTGTGGGATCTACCTTAGTAGAGACTCCAGAATTTTGTAATGTTTTGTATAATATATCCTTGTGAGCAGTAGAGATTTTAAGGTCTAAAATGGATATTTTAGCTGGTGTTTTCTCTAGCTGGTCTAGTAAATTATATTGGCTTTGGGTAGTTGGTATTGGATCAGGTATGATTAAGCAAGTGCGTCGTGTTCCAACTGCACAACTCTTTCGAGAATTTGGATTGTGTTTACTCGTTCATCAAGCAAATGGATGCAACCTATAAGGGAGTCGAATGGACTATCATTACTAGGGTAAACATACACAGCAGTGTGATAGTCATTAGAGGCCTACTTGTGATCTGGTTTCCTTTTCTTTTTATCCACATGATTGGGAAAAGGTTCTTTGTATATGCCCATTTTTTCATTAGGACCCTATCCTGAATCAGGAGGTGATTCTACAGCAATCTTGCCCTCTTCAATGAGGTCTTGTATGAAGTGTTTCAGCCATAGACATCTATTTGTTTTGTGTCCTTTGACACGATGGAAGTCACAGTATTCATGGTCTTTATACCAACCAGGTTTTGGAGCATTTTCTAGGAATGGTACTATGGTACTTGGATACTCTACCATTTTAGCATCATCTAATTGTTTTAATATAGCAGTCAGGGGTTCGCTCAACATTGTGAACGTACATTTTGTAGGTGCCTTGGGACGAGGTCCTTGTGAAAGCTTCAAAAGTAGACCTGTCTACACAGCTTGGACTCTTTTGGAGTCAGTAATTCCATCACCGACGACGTGCTTGTTCTTATTAAAGAACTTAGGTTTGTCTATAGATTTGGCCTCATGTTTGTCTTTGACAAAGGGTTTAAGTGTTCCTTTGGTAATAAGAGCCTTTTCAATTTGGCTACCTTTCTCTATAACTTCCTTGAAGTTAGATCCACAATGCATCTAAAGATGGAAGGCTATCTCTGAGTTTAAATTAGGAACAAAAATGCTCACTAATTATTTTTCAGGTAAAGCACAAGGGAAGTGACTAGCCAACGACTCTCCATCATTATAAGAAACCCGCGAAGGTATCATTAGGTTTTTGCTTTGCATTGCAAAGGTCATTCATCATGATATCGTTTTCAATATTAAAAGAATAGTGCCGCAAAAATTTTTCTACTAGTGTCGGCCACGTTGTTATAGATCCTTTAGGTATGCTACAGAACCATTCAATCACCAAAGCTCCCAAACTGCGGGGAAAGAGTTGTATTAGAAAATTATCATTGTAGGTGACCTCTTGACAAGCCATGTAAAAGCATTTGATGTGATTGCGGGGATCACCTTTTCCTTTGTACTTGTTGAGCTTTGGGATAGTGAAATGTTTAGGAAAGGGCTGCAGTAGCATGTCTTTATTGAAGGGATAAGGACATAGTTCTTCGTAGAGATACTTTCTGTGTTGGCCTATATTTCCCTGTTGTAATGTTGTGAGTGTATCTTTCATATATTTCAATTCATCCTGAATGAGTTGCTCCTTAGTAGGTGATATTGACCTTTGAGCTTGAGTTTCTTTAAAGGTATAGTTTGTATGTGGATTGAATTGAAACTCGTTAAGTTTATTTTTGTCTTTGTCTTTACCTATGTTTCCTTTTGAAGCGCTTAGGTTTGCTAATTTCTGACTCAACTTTAAGATCTGTTTTTGGAGGGTCTCCTCCTCAACCAGAGGATCTTCTTCTTCATTGGATTTCGAGAGCGGGGGAGGCCTTCCCCTCAGTTTGTAATTTACGTGAAGCTTTAAAGTGAGGTTTACGTGATGTTTCACCTTCAACATCGGCCTTATGTTGCCTAGAAGTGGATGCATATCCCACATCGAAAGGTTTATCTTCTTCATGCTCTTCACTCTCCTAAGTCTGGGTCAATGACCTTTATTTCTTCTTCGCGCTTGTGCAAAATTTTAGCTCCTAACGCCAAGACTCTCACAAGTACTTGATTTTTGTTATAATAAAAGAGCTCATCAAATCTATTCAGGTCTAACCTTTGTTTTTGTCCCGAAGAGTTCGAATCTTCTCCACTATGATCGATTAACGTCTCCATATCTTTGACTTGAGAGAAGAGCGGTCCTAAATTGTTCCCGCTAAAGGGGAAACCATCGAAAGGATTAGCTCCTGCATTAAGCTCACTGGATTTTGTTGCCATTTTGAAAAGTCTAGGCATTACTAGCCGACACTCAGATGCAACACTATGTTTACTAGTTTTCAAAGGATACCGATATGGACAGATGAAAATGTATCACTTACCTAAGTTGTGTTATGTCAAATCTATACTTAAAAGACCAAGATGAATGACAATGTTGTACCAGATATGTGGGCCAAAGTTAGAAATCTAACAAGGCTTGAATATCAGCACAATACTGACAAAGTCCTCTAACAAGGTATACCTAGAACTGACTCAAGTACGACAAACAAGCCAAGTGTATTGAAAAGTGGAAGTCACAATTAGATACAATGTAACAATGTTGTCAAGATATCTCAACCAAGCAAGCAAGGCGTCGATATCAAGACAACATCATGACGATATATATAATGTGTTATCAACACTTGTCAAAAAAACTAGATGATGTCAAAACTAAAACCAAGTAGAAGGTATAACAAGAAGTCTATGACAATGCGAGCAACATAACCACGTAATAGAGGGATTCATACTACATTCCCAAAGAATGGGAGACGCAATGTAAATGCCAATACTAAATGACTAAAATGCAAGCAAAAGTTGACAAACTAGGGAGAGACAGAATGACACAACCGACCCGTAACAATGATAAAGATCCTGAAGTCAAGATCATAGGACTGCCAAAGATGTAAAAACATACCTACTGCTTTAGTCATTTAACACCCCAACCATAAACATGGATGAGTGTAAACGTACAAAAAAGTAGCTAGCACTATCTTTGACACGACACGTAAAGTATGCCTCTGTTCAACTTCCAACGTGGAAAGTATGAACGCATGGGTGTAGATCAAGAATATGTGAAAATAGACTTAGTTTCACTTTGGGTAGAGCTTCGCCTTGTTTAAAAAATGAGAAGGAAGCTAAGCTAAGTAATACATTTGTCTAAATTCGTGATGAAAAACACTCAGATAAAACTTGGGATGAGTTTGTTACCGTGTTCGATAAACAAGGTTACGAATCCGGACAAGTTATCACTTCATGATGACAAATGATGCAAATGGACTAGTAAAGTTGGCCTCTAGACAAAATGGTTTCCTTAATAAGTTCTCTCAACTAGGTGTTACAAGGTTGTCTAAGAGCGAGGCACAATTTACCCAAAAGTCACACTGACTAGTTTGGGAGTATCTCGGATTTGTCCCCCTTCAAGTATAGTGGGCAATGAATGCATCCATCATGTACTTTTACTAAGGTCGTGATATAGACAACTTACAACTCTAACTCACAAGGCGTACTAGTCAAGTGGGTAAGTGAGGTGCTTCCCATTTTGTCCATGAGGTTACTCAGTGGTGGACTACTTTGGGGTTCCTAGAACCACCCCCATTTTTATAGCTTAAGGCATTATGCCAAAGGGGTTACATTCCAGTTAAGCAGAGAGGGACTTACCCTTTTCCAAAACCTATAATACAGTGTGTTGAATATGGTGTGTTTTTTATCTTTTTTAATCTTAATGTGGTTTTCAAAAGTGGCACACCATTTGGCAATCTGCAAACACACGTGTATTAGAAGTTTTCGCTTCATTCTTAACACCTTTATTTGACCAATGTTAGGTCCTGTAGAAAACAAGTTGGTTAGTATTTTATTGGTTCACCAATTGAGGTAAAAGAGAACTCACACTTGCTTTTGATTCCTAAGATCGCCCAAAGGCATGAAGGAAGAGCATACACAAAGTGAAAATCCTACTAAAAGCACATAAAAAATGTTACTTTATCCTTTAAAAGCAAGTGTTTTTAACATATAAAATAGATTTTGTGTAAGTTATTTTGATCTCAAAGATCACTTTGGAAAGTGCAAGGAGATAGCATACACATGTTTCACAAATCCTAATTTAAGCTAAGGAATGAAAAACACTTAATCATGCAAACTGAAATTTTAAAGAGTTAGCCATGTTTTTAAACTTTGTCAACCTTTAGAAACCTACATCAAAAATGTCAGAGAAATAGCTAAAACAAACTGTAAATTTTTTAACTTTGACAGTAACACTTGCGCGCCCTAAACCGACATGTACGCACCCCAACCAACGGTACGTGCCTATACCAACACCTACACGGGTCTATTAAGATCAAAATAGTCACCAACACCTATGCGCCCTAATCCAACAGGTACACTAGGGTTTCAATGTGGGTGTGCTCCTACTGACGGATATGTGGCCCAAGTAAAAAGAAGTCTGTAAAATTTTTACACAATGATATTAATTACACAGACAGCGTCCAGGAGAGATAGAGACACGAGACAGGACCAATGGAGATGCGGATGCGTCCTGTAGAGAAAAATTTATAAACACAGAGGACACCCTGATGGGTATGTGGCCTTTCTGATGGAGACGTGTGTATATCAACGTGTATGCGCCACCTTAAAACACCTACACGTGCCCTATAAAAACCTACAAAAAACACGGATTTTCAAAATTTTAAGAGCAAACAGGTTATTGGTTAGTCAAAGCTTCCTATTTCTATGTTAAACCCACAAATGCATGTAAATAGAGTTCATTAATCCAAGGTTTAAAATAGAAATGAGGAAATAACAAGTGATTTAAACTAAAAAAGCTTGAAAAATGACTTTGAAGAACTCAAAGGACCTCCATTAATGGAGGATGGACATAAGTGTCCCATTGGGCATGCCAAATGTGTTCAAAGAAATTTTGTGAAAGCCATGAATTTTGGGGTAAGAATTCCTAAAGAATCCCCAAAGGCTTCAAACAACAAATCAGTGGACCATCCGATAAGAAATGAGCAATATTTTCTAACTAGCATACATTATGAAGTAAACACACTAAGTAAACTACCTCTATTCTTTGAAAGCTTAAAATAATGAACCTAGTAAGTCCTAAGCAATCAGTTTTAGTGATTAAGAGAAAGAGATATCTCCATTATAGGCCTTTAAGCCAATGGTTCTTCTCCTTTACCCTATAAATTGGATTAACAATACAAAAAAAGAAGTAAATAGCTCAACATCTAAACTAGAAATGAAATCTAGAACCTAGATGCAAAATACCATAATCTATGCTTATGAAGAAGGGAGGAATTCTTGAAAATGAGAGAGGGGGTCTAGCCCTATATATAGTTTTCCATTTGGGAAAAAGGGAGACTTGAGTGCATGTGGGACAAACACTAAATTCAAAAAAAAACTTTTAGCAAGTCAAAGCTTACTTTGACTAGGTTTGAGACTAACAAACCATGTTTAAGCTTAATTAAACATGCTTAGGAGGTGATCGGGGGTTTGGAGAGAGTTTTGAAGGGTCGATCAATCCAATGGAATGGGTGATAGGCTAGGAAGGTAGTAGAAGTGGTGGAAGAAATTAAGAAGCTAAAGTAGTTATAATGAAGCTATTATAGCTTGTTTAAATGGTTTACAGAGGAAAAACGACAAAAGGGATGTCGTAGGAAGAAAGTTAGGTAGGTTGAGCTGGCGGTGTATCATCAATTTGTAGGGAGAAGCACAACTAGCGCAATATTAGTCGTAATAGCGCATTGGCCAAACTACAGTGTCACACATTGAGTGAAGATAAACGATAAGCACCTGATCCATAGGTATGGGTAAGGATATAGGGTCCAAGCCAATTAGGAGAAAATTTACCCCATAGATGTTTCTCACTTTGGTGATGTGTTGATTTTCCTTCAAGATGAGATCTCTGACTTGGAAGGTTCGGGGGTGGACGTGCTTGTCATAAGCGTGTTTGATGCATTTTTAGTATATTTGGAGGTAATCTAAAGCACGTAGACATCGTTCATTTAATAGCTCTAGTTGTGCTAGATGATCTTGGAAAAATTCATCATTGGTGAGCATGTCTTTGAGTGATATGCGGAGAGATGGGATCTATACTTTGAGAAGAAAGACAACCTTGAGTACCGTAGACTAAAAATAAATATGTAGCGAATCGATGTATGAATACTAGTGCTTTGTATGCCCATAGGGCGAAAAGGAATGTGTATATTCCAATCCTTCCCAAAGATCATTGACCAATTTCATGAGGATTTTGTTTAAGGATTTGTTGGTTGATTCGGCTTATCCATTGGTTTGTGGGTAATAAGGTTAAGAAAAATGAGTTGGATACCAAAGGTATCACAGAGTTTCTGGAGGGTTTTGTTTTTGAATTGTTTTCCATTATCAATGATAAGGCGATGAGGAACACCGAAGCAACAGATAATGTGATGGTTGATGAACTCAAAAATCTTCTTAGCTTTGGTAGAGATGAGGGGAATGGCTTCTACCCATTTGGTGTAATATTCGGTAGCGGTTATGATCCATTGGTGGTGTTGAGAAGAATGAGGGTTGATCTCACCGATGAGATTAAGGCCCCATTGAGAAAAGGGCCAGAGGTCTCGTGTGACCTGTAAGGCATGACCCTAGGTGTGATGAAGGTTCTAGTGTTGTTGAATTTTTACACATCGTTTGATGTAGTCATAATAATCATAGTTGAGGGTAGGCCAGTAATATCCGAGGAGTAAGATACGTTTAGCAATAGCTAGGCCACTGATGTGACCCCCACAGATGTCATCGTGTATTTCTTTGATGGTATAGGGTATTTTAGAGCTAGTGAGGCATTAGAGAAGGATCCCATCGAAGCCATGCTTATAGATGAGACCTCCCATGCTAACATATCATGAGTTCTTTTGGAGGAAGGTGCGTCGGCCAATGTGGGTAAGATCTAGAGGAAGGATGGAAAAGGAGAGGTATTCGAGTATTATTGGTACCCGGAGGTCGATGGGTCGAGTGGTAGGTAATTTAATGAGATTGAATGTGTGAGAGAGGTAGGAGGGTGATTGCAACCTTCACACAACAACAAAGATTTGTGAATCGGTAGGTGATGAGGGTATTTGTGAGGTGAGACAAGCCATGGTATCTACAAACTTGTTTGTAGAGTGGGGGATGGTTTGTAGGTTATAATGGGTGAAGGTAGTTAACAAGAGGTCTAAATGGTGTTTGTACCATTGTAATTCCTCATTGTGACATTCATATATGGTCCATTGACCTGATTTACTACCAATTGAGAATCATTGAAGATATTAATGGATTTAACATCTAGGGTTCATGTAGTTTGGAGATCTAGTATGAGTGCTTCGTACTCGAAGATGTTTTTGTACACTCAAAGTCAAGTTTGAAAGAAATGGGTATGGGTTCACTATCGGGTGGAATGAGGATGATTCTAGCTTCACCTCCACATTGACACTTAGATCTGTCAAAGAATAAGGTCATTTTATATTGTAGAGGTTCCTCGGCAGGTCCATCAAGGGAAAGGGTAGTGATGGATTCATCAGGGAATTCAAAGTCGTTGGGTTAGTCATCAGAGAGTGGGGCATTAGCCAGTTGATCGGTGATAGCCTGACCCTTGATTGATTTTTTGTGAAGAAATGTGATATTTAGATCTGCGAAAAGCATGAGCCAAAGCATGAAATGTGTTGGTTTTGGAATGTTTTAGCATACATGTAATGCAAGGATCGGTGTTGGTTATGACAAAGGTAGTGTGGTTAAGTAGGTAGTGATGAAGTTTGGTGGCTGCAAAGACTAAAGCAAGGCAATATTTTTCTACACATGTATACCTAGTCTTGTAATCCATAAGGGTACGGCTTATGTAATAGACCACTTGTTCCTTATGTTTGTCATCATGGTGAGTGAGCATGGCACCTAAGGAATGATCGGTGGTGAAAATATAGAGGTAGAAAAGTTTATTGTCTTTGGGAGGGGTAAGCATGGGTGGCTATAATAGGTACACTTTTAAGGCTTCAAAATAATTATGAAAATCCACGTTCTAGTCGAAGGTGATATGTTTTTTAAGGAGGTGGTGGAAGGGTTCACAAATGATCGATAATTGAAAAATGAAGCGATGGATAGATTACGCTTTTCCTTGCAAACTTCTAAGTTGGCGGAGATTAATGGGTGGAGGCATCTCGAGGATGGCCTTGATTATGGTAGGGTCAACTTCAATGCCGTGCGAGAAACAATGAAGCCCAAAATTTTACTTGATAGGATGGCGAAGACACACTTCTTAGGTTGAAGTCATACACAATATTGAATGATACTGTCGAAGATGATTTTAAGAATGGGTAAATGTTAAGCACGACTTTTGGATTTTCCTAAGAGGTCATTGACGTAGTCTTCAAGATATGTTACATGATGTCATGGAAGATATAGGTCATGGCTCATTGGTAGGTGGCGGTTGTGTTCTTCATTCTAAACAAAGCATAACACGATAGCATAAGGTCCCCCAGGGGTAATGAAGTCTGTTTTGTGTTGATCCTCGGTGTGAGTAATATTTGATTATCACCCGAGAGCCTGTCCATAAGAGATAACATATCATGTCTAGTAGTGAGATTAACCACTTGATCAATCTTGGGTAGAGGAAAAAGTCATCTTTAGGACAAGCTAGGTTCAAGTCCCAATTTGGTGCATATATAAATTCCTCTTGTTGCTTTGGTAATGGGAACGATGTTGGAAATACATTGTGGGTAGTTGATTGGTAGGATGAAGGAGACAGAGAGGAGGCGCTGGAGCTCTTCTTTAATGAGAAGGAAATTCATGGGTGCATTTTACATAGCTTTTGTTTTATGGGTTTAGCATCAAGTAAGGTAACAATATGGTGAACCACGATGTTGGGGTCAATACCGAGCATATCGGCGACGACCAAGAAAAACCGTTTCTATGGTCACAAAGGAAAGAAGTATAGGCTTCCTTTTCAAGAGAGTCCAAAGATTTTCTTATCTTAAGAATGTAGGGGTCATCTGATGTGTAGATGTTGATGTCGATAGTGGATTCATTTAACATGTTTTATATTTCGAGGTAGGTAGTGTGCGGTGGAGATAGGATTCCTCTGTACCCAAGTAGGTGAGAATGGAATCGTCGTTATGACATGACATTTGTACAACGTTGATAGAAGGTGCGTCATCATCGATCAAATTAGGATAGAGGACGGGAAAAGAAGTAAGAGCCTTTCCATCTCGTTGAATGGAAAGTGGTCCCAAGGAAATGGTGTTTATGGAAAAAAAGGTAGTAGGAATAGACTATGGGTCTATAGACTCTGCGGGTGAAGTAGGTGACCTAGGTGAGGGGCTGTGAGGCTGGGGTGCCTCTATAATGAGGTTAACATGGGATTATTTAAGTGGGCACTCAACAAATCCCACCCCACTACGGTCCTTGTGCTTGCGAGTAGTGCAAGTGATAACAATGTGATGGCCTTGTTCATAGAGACCGAAGCCAAAACCTTTCCAAGCACGTGATGTAGGAAGGTATGGGAAAAGTGTGGGTTGGTTAATGAGGGAAGGGTGGTGGTAAATGGTAGGGTTGGGGTAGGTGGTTTAGGTGTGTAAGTGGGAGTGTCGATGCCCCCATAGGTTAGATTGGTGTGGAGGTGTGAGGGTCCATAGGCGAGAACTTTTCCAATGTAGGGGTCATCATGGGGATTTCTTGAAGAATTTATCGTACTCTTGTGGTGTACAAAAACACCTTCCAATGGATTGGTATCCGGAATGTGATTAGTGGGAATGGATGTCTCCACGGGGTTTGAGATGAGAAGTTTTTGGGTTATGGAGAAATGGATGGTTCTGTAGGAGTTGTTGTGGTGGTGATAATAGGTGATATAGGAGTCGAAGAAGAAGCGGTAGGGGCGATGGTAGTGGAAGAAGATGAGGATGTGGGAGTGGTGATAGGTATAAGGACATCGTTGGGCGGTATAACATGTTACATGTCTTGAATGGGAAAGGGTCGGCTTGTACGGGTGTAGTTTTGTCCTCGTGTTCAAATTTGAGATAACAATGAAGGGTGGAGGGGACACATCCCATGACATAGATCCAAGGTTGGCCAAGTAACATGTTGTATTGGAATTCCCCTTCTAGGACGTAGAAGAGTTTGGGGATGCTTATGGAGACCAACATGGATGTGTAGGATCACTTGTCCCCAAGGTGGTGGTTATGGTGTTGTTGAAAGAACACAACATAATTGGATCATTATGCATGTAATTGGTAGGAATGTGCATTTAGTTGAATGCATGAGAGGAGATGATGTTTATGCTAGCTCTGCCATCTATCATAATACATCAAACACGTATATTGTCAAAAAGGCATAAATGAATAAGATGGGATCGGGGTCCTCCCTTCGGTGAGGTGTGATCTCATTATTGGAGAAAGTGAGGGTAGCCACCTGAGATGAGGCGACAGGTGTTGATGCGAGAGGTGAAGAAATAAGGGATGCCATATGGTGCCGTGTGATGATGGATGTAACCATTGTGGGGTCATTAGGTGGGACCTCAATGGATTGTAGGACCTCAATGAGGGCTTGGCAATGATATTCAGAAGTTTGGATGAGTTCATACAAGGACATTTTGAGCAGTGATTGATGGAGTTGTTTGATCATGGCGCGATGAGCTTTCCCATTTGAAATGGAGAAGGTGGGTCCTTAGATGGTGATTTTTGGTGCAAGTCCGGGTGTGGTGTGAGGTATAATTGAAGCAATAGGTTCATCTGTCCTAGTTTTCCCTTTATCACGTTGAGCCCGATTGGCTATTTGAACCATACTGATTTTGAATATCGGTGGTGGGTAGGAAGGGTATGATGTTTTTGGTGAGGATGGTAATGGTATATAATGGGTGAGCATGGTCATGGGAGGAACCGTATGTTTGTCTAAAAGATCATCCTCGATGAAGAGTTGTAGTAGGAGTGCTTTGAGACATTGGCAATCCTCCACATTATGCCCAGTGCACGATGGTAGGCATAGATTTGGGAGTCGTCAAACAATTTTGGTTTTGGCTTGAGTGGGTCATATGATCAAATGGGTGGTAAGGTGATGTGTGAAGAGGCCATTGGATTGGCCAAGATAGTAGCATAGGATCTATTGGTGCCATTTTTGAGCTTGCATAGTGTGCCCTAATTTTTCATGTCTAATTTTTCTCAAAAACATTTTATTTCTCAAATTGGTGACCTACAATTTCTCCCCTAGTTGAAATGCTTCAAAAATTCCCATAAACTTGTTGTTTTTCCTTGGTTTAAGAGAAAATCCATGTGTGCTCTTATTTGTGCCCTAGGTTTTCCAATTTTCGAGTTGTGTCGTTTTCCTTTACTAGATCATGTAAAAAATTGAAATTGATCAAATCTGAATTGTATGAGTTAAATTCAAAATCCCAAGGTTGAAAATAATGTCAAATCATGCTTCAGTTGATTTAAAATCAAAAAAATTCCATCCTTGTTGAGAATTTTGAATTCTAGGGCATCCTTTGAATTTTTACGTTTTGACAGTCATACAGGTGTCATTTTCCCGTCAAATTCATCATCACAAGGTAATGGCAATGTGGTAGGTTCCTATTGGCTGAGGGGTGTTGGGAAATGTTTCTAACTTATCATTTTTTGAATTTTTGGCAAAATGGAAAATTTGGATCCGTGGCTCTGCCTTCTGCAGGAAGTGCCTACGTGGCATATTTTGATTGGCTAGGGGATTGGTGGGTGGCGACTTTCCTTAGGAAATTTTGATTTCATTTTGCAAAATTTTCAAAATCAAATTTTGGGTCAAAGCTCCACAACAAGTCGGAAGTGACACGTGTCCAAGGAAGAAAAATGGATAAGTGGGGTTTTGAGAGTTTTTGAGATTTTTTTCCTTTGGAGGAAAAATCTCAAAATTGAAAAATGGTCCACATTGCCACTTGCAAGAAATTTGTATGAGGAGGTAGAGGTTCGGACCTCGGGGGCAACTTTGAAAATTTTGCAATTTTGGAAAAATGTTTTAAAATCAAAATTTTGTGTGTGGCCCCGACTAGGTGTAAGTTTGAAGCTTGTGTGGGATCATGGAGCTTCGGGGACAAAGTAAAATTTTGCCTTTTTGGCAAAAGGAGCTAAAGTGTAAATGGGAAGCGTGCCTCCACAACCTATCCATGGTGGACACATGGCATATTATAAGAAGTCAAAAGAAGAGTGCGGGCCCTGCGGTAAGTTTTAAATATTTCAAATTTTGTAGGAAGGTTTGAAAGCAGAAGAGGAAACATGGCCCCGCGGTGAATCAGAGAGTGCCACATGGCAGGGAAGAGATCAGGCATCCAGGCCAACGGAGGTTTTGTGGAAAAATTTCCTTTTCCACAAAAGTGGCAAAATTAATAGAATTGTTTCGTGGTTTCAATGGGACCCACCTTTTGACACGTGGCAGGCCTACGAGGCAGGCAAGGAAAAGTGGTAAAATTTTCCAAATTTTCAAAAGGTCGCAAATGCATTTTTTAAAGGCATGGGCCCGATCCAATCATTTTTTGACATGTGTCCCGCCTTATCCAAAGTTTAAAAAGGTAATATTGAGCTTATTTTTGGATTGCATCTTCCACGTGGAGGGCTGATATTAAAAGTTGATGTAAGATCAATGGTTACTGTGCATCCATCTATTTTTGCCGCCATGGGAGCTCCAAGAAGCTTGGAAATCATGTTTTTGCATCAAATTTCATCAAATCTTATATGATTTTGTGTCGTCTTGGCCTTATGAGAACATTGGCATCATTTTCATGACTTAATTCTTCGATCTATGGTGTTTTTGAAATCATTTTTCTCAGGCCCGAGAAAAAATGTGAAATGACAAAATTAAAAGTTGCAGAGGTAATTTGAAAAGGTAAAAAGGTAAAAATGATGAGTCAAAGGTGTTTGCATGCCTCAATGATAAAAATGTGCCTCAGGATGGATAATGATCTAGATATTTGTAATGATTTAATCTTTTTTGACACACCTGACAACATGTGAGTGTTTTTTGTTTGATGTCATTTTCATTTAATCATGAAGAATTATTGTAACAAAATTGATCCTAAGGAATAGTATTTTCTTGGGAAAGAAGGCTCCAATGTGGCATAAGGTATATAGTGCATTTTGGAGAAATTATAACGGGAGTAGGGAAATTGAAAATCACGAGAAAATTCTAAGAGAAAGCTCATTTTTCTGAGAAATCCACCAAAGAACTAGGTTAATGTCTCATGTGTTGGAAATTCATGTATGTGAGTTGGTTACAAGTGTATAGCCATCACACAACTATGAGATTGTTCATATAACTCTCCCCTGATGTTGAATCTAACAAGTTTTGAGTTAAATCTACATATTTCTTTGGGCAATATGATGTCTATTATCATTTTTAAATGCCTACAAATAAATTTTATTGTTCTTGTTGCAATCTTGCATTGAAAGTCTTTAGAAATCACATAGGATCTCCATTTCTAGTTGATAGTTTAGTGGAATTTGCAATCTCATGTTTAGAAGAGCCTTCATCTGATAAGGAGATAAAAAAATTTAAAATCACTTTAACTTCCTTATTGATGCAGATATTTCTTGTAAGCCTTTGGGGTACCTTAGCCGTGGTTTGATCATGGATTTTTGTGTTTAATTGGGTTCTTTACTTCAAGATTTTGTGGAGAATTCTCAAAGATTGTGTGAAGAGTGTTTCTTAGGCTTCCATTTATGCCTCTTCTGGTTAAAATAATGTCCTAATTATTTGAAGCATTTTATCTAATAGTTATTTCAAGTATTGTACAGGTTGTCAAAGATCTGATCTACCCCAGTTTGTCTTGTCAATCCCAACCAAAAATCATCTAACAACAAATATCCTATCATGTACTATCCCTGATTTGCATTTGTATACCCACAAAAGATCAAAATCCATTTGTAAAAGTATGCATAACAGATCAAGATTTCCAATGTCTCTAGTAACCTTTGCCTTGTTTTGAGAACATACCCATGTTTTGAGAAGTGACAACTTGTGAGAGTTTAGATCTGGGGTGTTGATCATGTTTTCATCAAGGTCTCCATCATAGAATTCCAAGCAAAGAGAAGGAAATCTTCACCTCCTTCACCATTACAAGGTTACAAAATAGGTCCTCTTACCTTGGTTGCAAGGCACAACCTAAAATAGCTAGGACAAGATCAAGTCCTATTGGAGTGCTATCCATTTCTCCACAAACCTAAGTGCCAACTAGACCATATCCCCAGCTACCAACAACATACAACATGGTCTAATCTATCCTTAAGCTCCATGACATATCTATGGTGCTGCTCAAACTGAAAAGGAGAACAAATTTGGATACCAACATGAGTGGCACCATTGTCAGGGAAGTTCTTGGATTTTCTTGGTGTTTTTGAAGTGTTTGAAGAGTTTGAGCATTTATGTATTCAATTATTTGAGCTGCTACATTGTTAAAATATCATTCTATGCTTCAAATCTGTAAGTTTTAAGCAAAATTTTCAAGCTCTATCTGCCCTTTTTCATTTCCCAGCAGTTTATACACTTTGGTTGCATTGTGATTGATTGATCTAAGAAGAAGAAGGTCTGATTTATAAGGCTTTGCAAATTTTTTCAGTGCTAGCAAACATTTGATAGATTATTTTAGTGCATTCTTACACAACTAAGGTGAAATTCCTTAGTGGCGACTCCATGCTGATTTGATCTTGAAAATACCAGTTGTCTTACCTTTCTGTCATTTATAATTTGTTTCTCAAATCTACAAAACTGGAAGGAAGAAGATCTCTCTTCATCAAGGACTCTGCTAAGAAGTTGTTTACATATTCAAGAAACTCAGAGCTAGAGGGGAGAAAGGTGTGGAAGGTTGTTGGAGACTTGACTGTAAGAAAGGAGATCCCTATTGTTGAGTTTGAAAGTGAGCAGCCTGTTATTGAGGACTACAATTCTTATTCAATTGGATCCGATCCAAACAATCCTATTACTGATTTGAACTCCCCATCGGTGAGGGACCCTCTTTTCCATTTGAAAGGCTTGCTCCCAAATTTTCTCTTGTATTTTCTAAATTTTCTAGATATCATCAAGAAGGAGTGCCCTTAAGAGAGATCTATTTTGAAGATTTCATTCCCATTCCCCAAAGACCTTGCACTCCTCATCAGCTTGTTTCACCTCCAAGATCACCTCCACCAAACAATATGGATCAGCCTAGACCTCCATTTGTTGTTAACACCTTTGGTCCTATAAATTTTAGAGGAATGGATGGTTACCCAAATGTTGTCCCACAAGATGTCAGAAATAGGTTGCCAAAATTCTAGGGTAACAATGTTATTATCGATGACCAGACTTCTCAAACTTTTTAATAATATGATGGAAGATTTTAAGATAGAGTTTGAAGATGTGTATATTAATTTGTTTATTCATACACTAGAAGAAGATGCTAGGGATTATTACAAGGATATACCTGATAATTCTATTGATTCATGGATTGAAATGAAAAATGCATTTAGGTTACAATATGGTGACAGGAATGATCCTAGATTTATTTTATCTGAGTTTGAGAATATCAAGAAGAACCTTAATGAATCAGTCCATGATTCAACACAAGGTTTAACAAAACTTTGAGAAGGCTGCCAATTAATCTGAGGCCTTGTGATGAATCTTGTTTAATCAAATATGCAGATGCATTTGATAAGAAGTCAACCTATTACCTAAGAGACAAGAACCCAACCAATCTAAGAAAAGCTTTCTCCATGGCACTTCAAATTGAGAATAATATCAAAGCAATTGGGAAACCTCTCAAGAGAGATGGTGTAAAATTGATAAACCCTGAAAAACCTCAAGCTAGAAAAGGTGCTGATTTAGAAGAGGTTGTGAAAACTTTGGTAGGGGCTGTCAAATAAATCTCATACAAATTATCTCTGGCAAAGAAGGGAATTGGGAAGACTTCACAAGGTCAGCCTAGGCAGCAAGCACAAGATAGATTTGGAAATCATCCTAGGGGTGATCAAAGGGCAGATGATAGAGGGAAAGGACCTACAGGGTCTATAAATAGACATCCTCAAGCACGTGAAGGAAGAGTGTTACCTGATCCCTTAACTGCTAGGGTTGTTGTTGTTGAAGAGGTTACTGATATGGATTGGTGTGATAGATGTTTTCTTCCTCATCCTCCATGTGAAGTGGACCAACAGGTTGATG
This sequence comes from Taxus wallichiana var. yunnanensis, assembly GCA_018340775.1. NCBI lineage: Eukaryota > Viridiplantae > Streptophyta > Pinopsida > Cupressales > Taxaceae > Taxus > Taxus wallichiana. The sequence goes on along the minus strand of CM031242.1, from coordinate 776,753,357 downwards.
AAGCTGATAATGAGGATGGAACTGATGATGATATTTGCATGATGGGTTGTTCTTCAAGCTCACAAGGAGGAGTAACATCTACTGAAGTAATAAGTGCTAGGACTACTACTTCCTTTTAGGATTACATCAAACGGGTACAAGTTTTTCTCCCCCCTCATGCTCTTGAAGTTGATGTAGTGCAAGCTTTTGAAATTACTAACAATGAATTTGAATACTTGAGAGATTTGATGATTAAGAAGTATGATGGTGGTATCCCTTCAGAGGAAGATAGAAAATTGTTGATGAATGTTGTTGTAGCTCAAGAGAAAGACTATAACACTAGAAGAAAAGTTGTTAAGGGAAGTGGGTCTCAAGCCAAACCTAAAACAACCTTGCTCACAAGAATTTTAAAAGAAGCTCCTAGGAAAGAAAAACTTGCTAAAAGCTCTGTTGTCCCAAGAAAAATTACAGGTCCTCATCTTTCCCAAGCTGCCAAGAATCCTTCACCATCTGATGAATCTTCTTGTCTCCTTTCCAATGTTGTTTTTCCAAAGAGTGTCCCTATGACATAGCCCAAGTATTGAGCCAAATTAAAGTGAGTTTTCCAATCATTGAGTTGCTTAGGATTCTGAGCATAAGAAGAGAGCATTTGAGTACACGGAATTGAAAGAAGAGAAGGTTACTTGAGGCGAAATGTAAATTTTGTTGAAACTCCATCTCGAGATCATTGTTGAATTTGAAACACCACCAACATTCGAAGTTCTTGGAGAGACACATGAGGTATATTTGGGGACATCTTTGGTTGATTCCTAGTTGAATGTTGATCCATTCTTCACAAATTTTCTCATAAAAGATAGGCTACTTCACAATCGCATGTTTGATTCTGGTGCATCATGTAATGTCATGCCTCTAGAAGTCATGAATGATTTGGAAATCAAAGTGATAGCTACCTATGGGAAGTGTACTACCATGGATTCAAGAGAAGTGTTGGTGGTTGGTTGTGTGAATGGTTTGGTAGTGCAACTTGCGATCTATCTAGGTAAAAATTTGAAACTTGATGTTGTAATCTGTAACTACCCCGCGAAATGGGGTATGCTTTTGTCAAGAAAATGGGCTACAAGTGTTGGTGGCAGCATTCAGATGGATATGTCTTTTTCCACCATTCCCATTGAGGGTAACCTTGTCAAACTTTATGGTGAAAAGAAGATGTTGCACCTAATTGAAGATCCCAACAATGCTTCCTATGAGGTGTTGTTTGCTGATGTAGATGTTGAGAATTTCATTGGTTTTGCTGATGGAAAAGAACACAAGATGTAAAAATAAAAGTTCCTTGATATGGTAGGTTGTCCTTGGACCTTACTATTTGATGGAGCTTGCTCCAAATTTGGAAATGGTGTTGGTATAGTTTTGTTTTCTCCTAGTTTGGAAGAGTTTTATTTTTCCTTCAAACTTAATTTTGAATGCACTAACAATTTTACTGAGTATGAGGCATTTTGTTGGGGTTAAGAATTTCATGGAAGTATGGAGTGAAAGATATTGTTGCAAAAGGAGACTCAGAGTTGGTTGTCAAAAAAATAATAAAACCGTATGCTACAAAAAAATCAGGTGTAAACAAGATAAGCATTTATTTTGGGATCTAATTGAAATGTTTGATTCCTTTAACATTGTGTATCATGATAGAGGTCTCAATGCTACTATTGACAAGTTGGCAGTGTTGGGGTCAAGATTTGGAGTTTGCACCATTTCACCTTATTGTGAGTACAATGTTGAAGTGTTGACTAGGCCAGCTGTCCCTGACAACATCAAGCATTGGCAGGTGTTTGATGATGATTCTCAAGTGCTAAGGTTCTTAAAAAACCAAGGTGAGTTTTCAAATCATAATATTGATTGGGATCCAATGGTATGCATGACTGAAGGAAGAGAAACTTTGTTTGGAAAAGATATCATCCAATTGAAAACAAACACCATTCCTAGAGGTCTTGTTGCACTTGAGTCAAATTTTAACAATGCTAATTGCATCATAAATAGAAACATGTCTACCTCAAGGGATGTGGAAGAGAATGACTTGGGAACAAAGGAAAAACCAAATAAGTTTTGGTTGGGCACTAATTTAAGTAAAGAAGAAAAAAGCAGTCCTATGCCCAACTCTTGAAAAATATCAAGACTCCTTGCTTGGTCTTATTCAAAGTTGAAAGCATATAGATAATATTTATTTCAGCATGAGATCCCTCTTGAAAAAAATTCCAAACCATTCAAACAAAGGAAAATGCCAATTAATCCACTTCTCTCCATGAAAATGCAAGATGAGTTAAGGAAGTTGAGAAATGGAGGTATTATTCAGCCCACTAGATATTCATCTTGGGTTGTAAACCTTGTGCCAGTCAGAAAGAAGAATGAAGACATCAGGCTTTGTGTGGATTTTAGAAATCTAAATAAATCATTCATGAAGGACAAATATCCCTTGCCAAATATGGAATATATGTAGCAGCTTCTGACAGGGTCTAAGTTGCTTTCTACATTGGATGGTTTCTCCGGATACAATCAAGTGGTAGTCAAAGAATCAGAAAGACTTAAGACAAAATTCACTACTCCTTGGGGAACATATGTTTTTATTAGGATGCCCTTTGGTTTGATGAATGTTGGTGCCACTTTTCAAAGAGAAATGGATGTTGCTTTTGCTGGTTACACCAATGAGTTCATTACAATTTATCAAGATGATGTGACTGTATTTTTCAAGGCGAGAGAGGAGATCATTTGCAGCACTTGGAGAAGATGTTGATCGATGTAGGGAGTATGGAATTTCTCTTAATCCAAAGAAGTGTCATTTTAGCATGCAAAATGCCAAGCTGCTTGGTCACATTGTGTCAAAAGATGGTGTTATGATAGACCCTGAGAGAGTGGAAGCAATCAACAAGGTACCTATCCCAAGAACCAAGAAAGGTACCCAGTCTTTCTTTAGTCGAGTTAATTTTATTAGAAGGTTTATTTCCAACTTTTCTGAGTTGACTCTTCCAATCACAAGCATGCTAAAGAAGGACCAACTTATGAGGTGGGAGGAGGCTGCCATTCAAGATTTTGAAGGAATTAAGGATGCACTTAAACATGCACTTGTTTTAGTAGCCCAAACTACAGGAGGCCTTTCCAAATCTTTTCCTTTACCTTTGAGTATACCATTTCTTCTGTTTTGCTGCAAAAGGATGAGAATGAGGATGAGAGGCCTATTTCCTTCTTTAGCAAGGCTTTACAAGCTGCTGAGTTAAAGTATACAATCATGGAGAAACAAGCATTTTCCTTGGTGAAAGCAACAAAAGTTTTTAGGCCTTATATATTGAGTTCAAAATTTGTTGCTTATGTTCCCCACACCATGGTGAAAGACATCTTATCAGAGATGGAGATCTCAAGTAAAATATGTAGATGGGTGAACAAACTACAAGAGTATGATATGGACATCCAAACCACAAATTTGGTAAGAGGTTTGGGTCTTGCTAAGCTCATGGCTGAGAGTAACTTGTAGAATGTGGAAGTGAATCAGCTAGAGGAAGAAAGGGTAGATGTGCTTGAAAATTTGGTAAATTATGAGTGGTACAAGGATGTGATCTTTTACCTTAGACACCTTTGTTGTCCTGATCATTTAAACAAAAATCAAAAAAGATCCCTCAAGTTGGATTCTCAAAATATATCATCACGAGACCCTACACTTTGGCTTGGAAGAACCACAAGGTGTCCTCTTGAAATGCATAACTGAAGATGAAGCTCCCAAGATAGTTGCTGATTTCCATGGGGGAGTTTGTGGAGGACACTATTCTCGGAAGAGTAATAACACATAAGATTTTGAGAGCTGGTTATTGGTGGCCTTCTCTCTTAAAAGATGCAACCCATCTGGTTATAAAATGTGATAATTGCCAACATTTCTTTGGAAGGCTGAAAGCTTCAAGCTCCCTTCCTTTACATCTTGTATCAATTGAATCTCCTTTCAAGCAATGGGGGATGGACTTCATTGGTGATATTTCAGATCCTTCTAGTGCTAGCCATAAATGGATCCTTGTAGCCACTGATTATTTTACAAAGTGGGTAGAGGCAATCCCCACCAAGAAATCAACACACCAAATAGTTATGGACTTCTTGTTGAATCAAATCATATGTAGATTTGGAGTCCTAGTGAAGATTGTAGTTGATAATGCCATGTGCTTTAGAGATAAACCTTTAATGGCAATGTGCAATGAATATGGAATCAATCTGACTTATTCTTCAAACTATAACCCCAAGGAATGAAAAAGGCTGAGTCCAAGAAATAATAACTTGTTGAAGATCATTAGAAGAACCTTGCAATTAAACAATAAGAAGTGGGGAGAACAATTGAAGTTTGTAGTTTGGGATGATAGAATAACTCCTAAAAGAGAAACTGGTAAAAGCCCATTTGAATTGGTGTATGAACTCAGGCTTTACTACCCTTGCATCTGCAATTATCTTCATTTCAGCTGATCCAGCAGTTGGAAGATCAAGATCTTGGTCCATATGAATCAAGGATCAATTAGATTATTGAGCTTGATGAGGAGAGAAGAGCATCCCATCAAAGGCATGTCAGATTTAGAGAAAAATTGAAGAGATTGTTTGATAAGAAGGTCACTCCTAGAGCCTTCAATATTGGAGATATGGTCTTGTTATGGGATAGTAGGCATGAAGACAAGGGCAAGCATGGAAAATTTGATGCATTATGCATGGGCTCTTATGCCATTAATATCAGAATTGGTGAACATAACTTTTTTCTCAAAGATTTAGATGGGGAATTGTTGGAGCGCCTTTATTAATGGTAGATATTTGAAGAATTTCTTGGATTAATCCCAAAATTTAGGTATGCACCAATTTTATAGTTGTATAACCTTTGTTTTTTACTTTTTTTTTGCTTTGTTTTTTGTTGTTTGTGGTGTGTGGTTTGCCCTTTGTTCTTGGTAGCCATTCTGGTTGTTTTCTCGGCTCATTTTTGTTGGGTGGTTCTGGTTTTTTGGGCTTCCTTGTATTTTGAATCCTTTTCCCAATGGTATTTTGGCACTTGGTCTACGTTTTTTCCTTGTGGCACTCACTGGGAGTGCCCATCCCCAAGCAAGAGCCGATGTTGGTGCCATTTCTAAGCTTGCATAGTGTGCCCTAATTTTTCATGTCCAATTTTTCTCAGAAACATTTTATTTCTCAAATTGGTGACCTGCAATTTCTCCCCCCTAGTTGAAATGCTTCAAAAATGCCCATAAACTTGTTGTTTTGCCCTAGTTTAAAAGAAAAATCCATGTGTGCTCTTATTTGTGCCCTAGGTTTTTCCAATTTTCGGGTTGTGTCATTTTCCCTTTGCCAGATCATGTAAAAAATCAAAATTGATCAAATTTAAATTGTATGAGTTAAATTCCCAATCCCAAGGTCAAAAATAATGTCAAATCATGCTTTAGTTGATTTAAAATAAAAAAATTTGCAATCCTTGTTGATAATTTTGAATTCTAGGGCATCCTTTGAACTTTTTACGTTTTGATATCATCATCATCGCAAGGTAATGGCAACATGGGAGGTTTTATTGGCCAAGGGGTGTCAAGAAATGTTTCTAACTTATCATTTTTTGAATTTGTGGCAAAATGAAAAATTTGGATCCGTGGCTCTACCTTCGTAGGAAGTGTCTACGTGGCATATTTTGATTGGCTAGGGGATTGGCGGGTGGCAGAATTTCCTTAGGAAATTTTGATTTCATTTTGCAAAATTTTAAAAATTGAATTTACGGCCGAAGCTCCATGAAACAAGTTAGGAAGTGACATGTGTCCAAGGAAGAAAAATGGATAAGCGGGGTTTTGAGAGTTTTTGAGATTTTTTTCCTTTAGAGGCAAAAATCTCAAAATTGAAAAATGGTCTGCATTGCCGCTTGCAAGAAATTTGTATGAGGAGGCGGAGGTTTGGACCTCGAGGGAAACTTTGAAAAAATTCCAAATTTGGAAAAATGTTTTAAAATCAAAATTTTGTGTGCGGCCCCGACTAGGTGTAAGTTTGAAGCTTGTGCGGGATCATGGAGCTTTGGGGGACAAAGTAAAATTTTGCCTTTTTGGAAAAAGGAGCTAAAGTGTAAATGGGAAGCGTGCCTCATAGCCTATCCATGGTGGACACGTGGCACATTCTAAGAAGTCAAAGGAAGAGTGTGGGCCCATGGTAAGTTTTAAATTTTTCAAATTTTGTAGGAAGGTTTGAAGGAAGAATAGGAGACTTGGCCCCGTGGCAAATCGAGAGAGTGCCACGTGGCGAGGAAGAGATCGGGCATCCGGGCCCACGGAGGTTTTGTGGAAAAATTTCCTTTTCCACAAAAGTGGAAAAATTGATAGAATTGGTCCACGGTTTCAATGGGACCCACCTTTGGACACGTGGCAGGCCCAGGAGGCAGGTGGGGAAAAGTGGCAAAATTTTCCAAATTTTCAAAAGGTCGCAAATGCATTTTTTAAAGGCATGGGCCCGATCCAATCATTTTTGACACGTGTCTCGCCTTATCCAAATTTTAAAAAGGTAATATTGAGCTTATTTTTGGATTGCATCTTCCATGTGGAGGGATGATGTTAAAAGTTGATGTAAGATCAACGGTTACTGTGCATCCATCTATTTTTACCGCCATGAGAGCTCCAAGAATCTTGGAAATAATGTTTTTGCATCAAATTTCATCAAATCTTATATGATTTTGTGTCGTCTTGGCCTTCTGAGAACATTGGCATCATTTTCATGACTTAATTCTTCAATCTATGGTGTTTTTGAAATCATTTTTGCTCAAGCCCAAGAAAACGTGAAATGACAAAATTAAAAGTTGTAGAGGTAATTTGAAAAGGTAAAAAGGTAAAAATGATGAGTCAAAGGTATTTACATGCCTCAATGATAAAAATGTGCCTTCAGGATGGATAATTATCCAGATATTTGTAATGATTTAATCTTTTTGACACACCTGACAACATGTGAGTGTTTTTCTGATTTGATGTCATTTTCATTGAATCATGAAGAATTGTTGTAACAAACTTGATCCCATGGCATATTATTTTCTTAGGAAAGAAGGCTCCAATGTGGCATAAGGTATATAGTGCATTTTGGATAAATTAGAAAGGCGAGGGAAATTGAAAATCATGAGAAAATTCTAAGAGAAAGCTCATTTTTCTGAGAAATCCACCAAAGAACCAGGTTAATGTCTCATGTGTTGGAAATTCATGTATGTGAGTTGGTTACAAGTGTATAGCCATCACACAGCTATGAGATTGTTCATATAACTCTCCCCTGCTGTCATCGAATCTAACAATTTTTGAATTAAATCTGATTTTTTCTTTGGGCAATATGATGATCTGTTATCATTTTTAAATGCATGCAAATAAATTTTATTGTTCTTTTTGCAATCTTGCATTTAAAGTCCTCGAAATCACACAGGATCTCCATTTCTGGTTGATAGTTTAGTGGCATTTACAATCTCATGTTGAAGATCCTTCATCACATAAGCGAGATAAACAAATTTAAAATCACTTTACCTTCCTTGATCAGATATTTCTTGTAAGCCTTTAGGGGTACCTTAGGCGTGGTTTGATCATGGATTTTTGTGTTTAATTGGGTTTTTACTTCAAGATTTTGTGGTGAATTCTCAACAATTGTGTGAAGAGTGTTACAGGCTTCAATTTATGCTCCTTCGGTTGAAAGAATGTCCCGATTATTTGAAGCATTTTATCTAATAGTTATTTCAAGTATTGTACATTGTCAAAGATCTGATCTACCCTAGTTTTTTTGTCAATCCCTATTAGTCCAAATCAGCAGCACCCTCTGAATGTTCTATTAAATTTCTAGTTTGACATTTTAGCATCCAAAGCAGTGATTGCACAATATTGAATCTTTTCCCCAAGTATGGGACTTGTAAAAGTGGGAAAAGAATCTCTAGGTTAGAGGCTTGTTCCTCAACTCCTCTGATCAGGTGTATAACTTGAAAATTACAGAGGTTTAAACTCAAAATCCTACTATAAATTCCAAGGGGACAGAGATAGAGAATGCAAAAGAATTAAAACTAATGCTAATAAGGTGATGCACCAAAGGAGTGGTGAGCATTTTTACTTCTGAAAATTGACACATATTACAAAAATGCAGCAAAACATCATGCAAAAACTGATAAAATGTAATGAAATATCATGGGTGAATCAAACAACACAAGAAGAGGACTGAAACTCATTCATAGAGCTTGCATTATCATTTCCAATATCAAAATACATGCATTACATCAATAGAAAGGTAGAAAATATGTTGCAGTCTTGAAAGAGGTATGGTATTCCACAAAATCACTTTCTAGGGTGAAAGAGGGAGCTTGCAAAACATAAAAAATGTCCACCTTCAAAATGAGCCAAATCTGGCTTTTAACAATGCCCATTCGAGCTCAGGAGAGAGAAACGTGGGAAAACATGAGAGTAGCTTCAACCACCAAAAAAATGCAATAAAATAGCATGGGCATCCTTAAAATTCCACTCCCTGACATTTTTGCCATGCTGGGAGAGAATGTGAGCCATTCTGCATTAAAAATGGTGGTTGAAAAGTCATTTTTATTCATTTCCACGTGCCAGAGGAGTTTTCCAATTTTATCTCTCAAAATCCACCAAAACACAAAATTGACCCTGTAATCATGTAGATAATTTCACTAGCTTTCCATTGATATAAAGAATGCCAAAAATTGAGCTCTAGATCGAAAGTTATGCTCATTTGAAAATTTAGGGCAAAACAGGGCCAAAATGGGTTGGCGGGCCGAAAATTTGAAATTTTCCCACTTTTTGCATTTGGGAAAATTTCCCAAAATATCCATGCCCCACTACTCCTAGTGCCATGTGGCATGATTTGATTTGTTGTGGACCCTACCTGCTTCATTTCCCATCGTTTCGGCCTTTGGAAAATTTTCCAAAAATTCTCCACCGACTGGATGACCCGAGGACACGTGGCATGATGTGATTCACCATGGGCATTTGCTCTTAAAATTTTTATCGCTGTTGACCATCTTCTTTGAGCTAGACACGTGGCACAACCCCATTGGATGCGGGCCTATCTTCTTCATTTTTGTAGCGGGCCTATCCTGCATTTTTGCCGCCACATGGACACGTGGCATGATCCTATTGGCTCGGGATTTTGGGGGCAAACTTTCTTTTAAAATTTCCCTCACTTGGGCAAAAAGGATAAAATCCTTTCACACCTCCAACCCCCACCGCCCGGTGACACGTGGCAGCATGCTATTGGATGCGGGCCTTAGGCGAAATATTTTACTTGCGCTAACCCTTGGGAAATTTTCCCAACTTCTTTCCCTTGGACACGTGGCACGATCCTATTCACCGGCGGGCCATCGGGTGAAAATTCCTTCTGAAACCTTGCCAAACACTTGGTAAAAATTTTCAATCTTTCCTCCACCTCCACCCTTCGAGGACACGTGGTGGTATGCCATTGGATGCGGGATTTCCTTGGAGATTTTTCATGGTGCCAATACTTAGAAAAAAATTGAAAAATTTCTCCCACCTCCGCCACTCCTTCGGCCTAAGGACACATGGCGCAATGCCATTAGATGCGGGCCCTGTGGGAAAAATTTTGTTCGCGCCAACCCTTGGGAAAAATTCCCAACTCCTCCCCACCTGAGACACGTGGCTTCTTCCCATTGGTCATGGAACTCCCTTAAAAGATTTTTCCATTGCACCAAACACTTAGTAAAATTTCTAAATTTTCCTCCACCCTCCACCACTTGATTGCTGACGTGGCACTCTCTGATTGGCCGGTGGGCCTGTCTAGGGAAAATTTCCCACAAAAACTCTGCCGAGCCATAACTTCAAAAATACATGGAGTTAGGAGGAAAAATTTACCTTTCTGGAAAGCTGAGAAGGAGCTCTATCTAATGGTACCATTTCCAGAACATTTTGAGTGCCTAAAAAGAAAAAAAATTGACTGAGACACAAGGGAGGAATGAAATGAAGGGAGTTAGCCACAAAATGAGCAAGGGGCTCATTTTGGATAACAATTTTGGTGACTCAGAGGGGTCATCTGCCTGCTGGATGAAGTTACCAGTTTCCTGAAGAAATCCATTGGGCATGGAGTCATCAAATATCCGCTCGGTACCCCTACCGATTAGGACAATGCGAGGAGGAGATGGAGGGTAGAACACCATCCGATTAGAGCAAGGCCTAAAAACACATTTCTGGAATAGTAAGCTTGTGCCAAAGCACTTAGGGAAAGCAAAGCTAATCTACAACAAAACAATGTGCATAAGCACTTGGAGGAATGAAAACCTAAGCTAATATGTACAAGGTGGAGAATTTCTTTCAGTAGCAATGCTTCAGATGGATTCCATTGATTGGAATCTGTAATTCTTCACCATCCAATGTAGACAATTAGAAGGCATTGTTGTCCTTACACTTTGTGACCATGTAGGGGCCACTCCAAATGGCATCAAATTTTGAATGCCTCCCTGGTTTTGCTCTATCTGCATCCCATTTTAACACTAGATCTCCAACTTGGAAAGATCTATCCTTGGCCTTTCTATCAAAGGTCTTCTTGATCAAGGCTTGATCTTTCTCCATTGCTTGGGATGCCTGATTTCTGATTTCTTGGAGCTCCATCAATTCTACATACCTAACCTCCATGGGTCCAAACTCCAACAACTCCAACTACTTCATGAGTTCTAATGTTGGAAACTCAAGTGACATGGGAAAAATTGCCTCTCTTCCATAAACAATCTTGAATGGAGAATTACTTGTAGATCTCTTGGGAGTTATTCTATCAGCCCACAAGGATGATTTCAATTTGGTATACCAAGACCTCTGATTTTCATCAAGATTCCTCTTGATGATTCTTAACAAGTTCTTGTTTGTAGATTCAGCTTGGCCATTACCCTAAGGATAATAATTTGATGAAGTGCTTAGGTAGATCCCATTCTTGACAACCCATTTAGTTACCTTAGACCCAATGAATGCCAATGCATTATCTGATATTATTGTAGTAGGTATGCCAAATCTAGTTGTTATCCCTTCATAGAAGTCTAGGATGCTAGATTCATTTACTTCCTTGAGTGCTACTACTTCAGTCCACTTGGTGAAGTAATCTATTGTTGTTAGAATCCACTTGTGTCCTTGGCTTGAATTTGGGTTAATGACTCCAATGAATTCCAAACCCCATTGCATGAATGGCTAGTCAACTAAAATTGGATGCAATGGAAGGGTAGCTAGTCTCTCCTTACCTGTGAAGAATGCACAATTCTTGCACCTCTTGATCCATGCATAACAATCACTGAAAATCTTGGGCCAATAATAGCCAGCCCTCATGATCTTGAGAGCTGTCACTCTTGGTGCAAAATGACCACCATCTAGTCCACCGTGGAACTCTTCCAACACTCTATGAATCTGATTTGTCCCAATGCATCTCAACAACACTCCATTCACATCCCTTTTGAATAAAACACCATCAACAAGAGCATATGGGACAGCCTGCAATCTAAAGTGTCTCCTTTTGGTTTTATTCATCTCTAGGGGGCACATGCCTATGTTTAGGAAGTGCATTATGTCTTGGGTCCAGCAAGGAGTGAGGACACCATCATTTTCTTCTTGAATGTTTCCTTATTCATGGTTGTCTTGCAACGTCTAAACAACCTCTTTCTCATTGCATGCCTCTGTTTGTTTGTTCAAAACCAGTTGCTTACATAATCCTTTTCCTCTAACCAGCTTGGTGACTTTGATCTCAATTTCGTATTCCATGACATGAGTAATCCACCCTACTCTCTTTTCATTTAGGTCTTTATTAAGGAGGAAGTCTTTAACTCCCACATGAGAAACCAGCAGTTGAACCTTGTTGTTTGAAACTAGATGCTTAAATTTCTTCAAGATCCTAATCACTGCTAGAAAATGCTTCTCAATGAAGGAATATCTCACCTCATAGTCCTCCAGGATTTGGTTGAAGAAATAAATTGGCTGCTCATCATTGTCTTTGTTCTGCTATACCAAAATTGTAGAAATAGTATCATCACCTCTAAAGGCATAGAGGACGAAATCCTTGGAGAAATATGGGTTAATGAGAGTTGGATCTTGTGAGATGGCCTCTTTGATTGCTTCAAAACTTGCCTTGCCTTCTACCGTCCATTTGAAATCTATGCTTTTCTTTAATATCTTGGTGATAGGCTTGACTAGGGCTGTAAAATTTGGGACAAACCTCCAACAAAATTTATCCTTCCCAAGGAACTATGAAGGTCTTTCTTATGAATTGGCAATGGTAGTGCTCTTATGGCTTCAACTCTTTCTGGATCAATTGCTAATCCTTATTTGGAGACAATGTGGCCAAGGAGCTTTCCTTCATGAACTAGAAAAATACACTTTTTGGGATTCAAATATACCCCAAATCTTCTGCACCTTTGGAATACTTGTCTTAAATGAAAGAGATGGTCTGCTACATTTTTTGAAAAAATAGTGATATCATCAAGATATATCAGCACCATGTTGTTAATCAAATCCTTGAACGCCATATCCATTTCCCTTTGGAATGTAGCCCCAACATTTGACAACCCAAATGGCATCTTTCTATATGCATAGGTCCCCCATTTGGTTGTGAAGGATGTCTTGAAATGATCCTCCTCCTTCACCATAGTATGATTGTACCACTGAATAGCCATCAAGCAATGAAAATATCTCGAGCCAACAACAACTTGTAAAATATGCTCCATAGAAGGAAGTGGGTAATAATCCTTGAGAGATGCTCTATTCAAATCCCTCAAGTCAACACACAATCTAATTTCTCCACTCTTCTTCCTAATCGGAACCAAGTTGGCTACCCAACTAGAATGCTTGATAGGAAATATGATACTTGCCTCTATCAACTTATTTAATTCTTTTCAAATGAGAGGCTCTAGGTGCGGATTGACTGGCCTTTGTTTTTCCCTGGTGGGTTTAGCACTTGGGTCTAATTCAATAGTGTGTTGAGCTAACTTGGGATTGAAACCTTTCAAATATTCATAGCTCCAAGCAAACACATCGGGAATTCTTAACAAAGTCTGTATGAAATCATACCTTTCTTGCTCAGTTGTCATTTTACCAATTTGGAGTGACTTGCCTTCTTCCACTAAGATGGGCACTAAATCTTCTCTCTTGACTTGGATGTTTGATTTCTCCTTCCTAAACTGATCATTAGGATTGAAAATGGTCTCCAAAGTGACAAGTGCCTTTGGTAGTTTTTTGGTTCTCGGTTGTATCACTTGATCACCATATTGTTTTCTAACTTTTCCTAATTTTTAACTAAGAACTCAGCCTCTTCTTGCAAGAAATGGATGATTTGTTGATTATTTTCAAACACTTTCCAACTTACATTGTTGTCTGGCACTGAAGGTCTTACAATCACATGAATGCTTGGCTATACTTTATCATTTTTGATGCTTTCAAAAACATCAAAGGCTGCTCTAATGCTTGCAAGCAAGCCTGTCAACAAATGCTTGTTCTCTTTTCTAGGGATGGATTTGATGCTAAAACCCTCAAAATCTTCAATGAGGTCCCACACCCTATTTTTGTAGCACTTGAGCAGATCATTCTTGGTAGCATGTTTCCCCTTAACTTGGTTGATAATCAACTCACTTTGTCACCAAAAACTTGCAAGTTCTTTATTCCTCTCTTGATTGACCAATGCAATCCTTGTATCAAGGCTTCATATTCAGCAGTGTTATTAGAACATGCAAACTAAAATCTAAAAGCTGAATAATACTTAACTCCTTGAGGTGAAACAAGCATAGCTCCCCCTCTTGCACCTTTTCTACTTCTTGATCCATCAAAGAACAACTGCCATACCTCATTTTCATCCTTGTGGTCTGGCTTGGTGATGCTAGGAATAGGCTGATTTTCTTCATGCATGCAATAGACTCCTAGCTCAAATTCTTCTATTTCTTGATAAGGATCAAAAGCATGCACCTTGCTTGCCCATTCATCAAGATTCAAATCTAGGATGCTTCCAACCTTGGTGTCAGCTTCATCAGTGCTTGGATAATCCTCTTGATCAAACACTAAACAATTGGTATTGATTTGGCTTGGAGTGTGAGGCTCAATGTGAAATTTTGCAATAGGCTCAGATCTGATTGTGGCCTTAGTTCCATATCTTGTTCTGAACAACATGTGTGACCAATCAGCAAATAAGTAACCTCCAATCTTAGCTATGAAATCCCTTGACAAACATAGGGCAAAGAGTGGTGGAAGATCTATCACCGAGACATCTTGCAAAACAACAACATTGGGGCATGCATGTAAAGTGAGACTCAAGTTTTTAATCACTCCTACTGTTTTTACTACTTTGTCCCATCCAATTACACTACCCCTTTAGATATGACTTCATATTGAAGCCCCAACTGATCAGCTATTTTCTTAGGCATTACTGAACTACTTTCTCCGGAATCAATCATGCAGTTGTGTACTAATTGGTTTCCAATGATCAATGAAACATAGAATGGAGGGGATTCAACATTTTACCTTGTTGTCCTTCATGATTCCCTTCAGGCTAGGCAGCATTTGTGAGTACCTTCTCTTGCATTTGGGCCTATTGATTTGAAGTTGACCAGTCCTTTATGGCAGCTTGTAGCAAATCTCTTTGGCCTGGGATGGATAGTGATTCCCACATTGATATGTTCACATTTGTCTTCTTCATCTGATCAATGATGTTGAATGGAGATGAAGCATCTCTCTACTATCCTCTAGCCTGCACATTCATTCCTTGCACATGGGCAGCAAAAAATGGCATCTATGTTGGCTTAGGAGCTGGTTTGGGTGGTCCTTGCATGTTTGGAACTACATTTTGTTTGCCAATAGTTTGTGGAGTGGTAGAAGGTTGTGGATTACTTGGAGTCAATGGCTGTCCTTCACCCAAATTTCTCCTTTTTGACCTTGTGTTGGCTTGACACTTTGAGAGATTGTTTGGTTCATACCACAAAAATCTTCTACTGCAGTTTACAAGTGTGGTATCATTTGGAGCTGATTTTTGTTGGGATGTTTCTTGCTGTTGATTATTTCCTTGACTCCCTTCACCCTCCACACCAGTTTTTGTTACCATCAAGGCTTGATTTAGAGCACCATTGAAGAACATAGACAAGTTGTGAGGTTCATTGCATGGGAAACACCAATCATATTCCTAAGCTATGTTATTTTGTAGTGGCACTAGTGCTTTAGAGGAAGATGTAGCATTGGGATTATAGGGTTGAAATGGTCTGTTGGCGGAGGCCTTACTTGATTTTGATTTGTAGATGGATTGGGTGGTCTTTGAGGCTGATATGGCTACTGTTAGGCTAAGCTTGAGGCTGGTAAGAAGGCATAAAACTTTGGGCTTGCTACCTCTTGAGTGTAACCAACTCATTACCTAAACTTTGTAATTGCTTCATGACTTCTTGAAGTTCATTTGAGGCACTAGAAGATGAAGTAGAGGCTTCACTTGAATTCTGATTTCTAGGAGTGGGAATAGGAGCTATATTAGGCACTTGACTAGTGCTTGGGATCTCTAGATTTGGATACAATGGCATTGGAGGCCTAGGAGCTAGCTCACCAACTGAATCGAGAGAATTTTCAGCTCCAATGGCAATGTTATAAGAAGCAGGGATAGTTGTGCCTCCCATGGATTGAATTAACATAGAAATATCAGAATTTAAAGCTTTAAGGTAATATAGGAAAGCACCTTCTACTATTGGCCTTACTGCCATTGGAATTCTCTCCCAATTCCTTTGAAATATTAAGTTTAAGTCAGTCAGTTGCTCATTGGGAGCTCTCTTGATAGTTGTCAATTGTTCCAGAAGGGACAAGTTATCCCCCTTTTCTCCAAACTTCTCATGGAGGGCTCTATAAAGCTGGTTCCAATATTTTATAGAACCTAAAGTAAGGCTCCTAAACCATTGCAAATCCTTCCCTTTGAATGAAGATGCCAGCAGTTTGACAACAACTTGCATCTCATCAATCTCATGGATTACACAAATATTAGCAATATCCTTGACATGATCACCAGGAGTGGTCTGATTCTCTCCAATAAAGTATGGAATGTTCTTCAATGCTGCAACGCAGCTTGGATCTATGCATTGAGGAAAGTGGGTTCTTTGCCAGGTGAAATTGACATATGGGATGTGTTGTGCCATTTTGATTGACCTTAGAACCCTTGTTGATTGGATGAAAGGTCTACCAAGTGGAGGAGTTGATAGAGTTCTATTTGGTGGAGATGGAGACCTTTGGATTCTTCTTCCTCTTTGTATTATTCTTGGAGATAATTGCAGATACTCAAACAATACTTCTTCTTCTCCAACTCTTGACCTCATGGTAATTCTTCTCATGAGTTTTCAGGTCTGTTCTGCTAAAACCAGCTGATTCTTCTTCCTTGGAGTTGCCAGATGTGCAATTCAATGCTCTTTTAAGCAAGAAACTTGCAACAAATACACATCAATTTTTTTGCAATGAATATGAAGACCTCATAGGTCCCACCGGGCATGCCAGAACTATTAGTGAAAATCAACAACACCCTCTCGAATGTTCTATCAAATTTCTAGTTTGACATTTTAGCATCCAATGTGATTGCACAACATTGAATCTTTTCACAAGTATGGGACTTGTAAAAGTGGGAAAAGAATCTCCAAGTTAGAGGCTGGTTCCTCAACTCCTCTGATCAGGTGTATAACTTGAAAATTGTAGAGGTTTAAACTCAAAATCCTACTATAAATTCCAAGGGGACAGAGATAGAGAATGCAAAAGAATTAAAACTAATGTTAATAAGGTGATGCACCAAAGGAGTGGTGAGCATTTTTACTTCTACAAATTGACAAAAATTATAGAAATGTAGAAAAACATCATGCAAAAACTGATAAAATGTAATGAAAGATCATGGGTGAATCAAACAACACAAGAAGAGGACTGAAACTCATTCACAGAGCTTGCATTGTCATTTCCAATATCAAAATACATGCATTACATCAATAAAAGGAAGAAAATATGTTGCAGTCTTGAAAGAGGTATGGTATTCCACAAAATCACTTTCTAGGGTGAAAGAGGGAGCCTGTAAAACATAAAAAATGTCCAACCTTCAAAATGAGCCAAATCTGGCTTTTAACAATGCCCATTCAAGCTCAGGAGAGAGAAACGTAGGAAAACGTGAGAGTAGCTTCAACCACCAACCAAAATGCAATAAAATAGCATGGGCATCCTTAAAATTCCACTCCACGACATTTTTGCCATCTTTGAGAGAGAATGCGAGCCATTCTACATTAAAAATGGTGGTTGAAATGTCATTTTTATTCATTTCCACATGCCAGAGGTGTTTTCCAATTTTCTCTCTCCAAACTCCACCAAAACACAAAATTGAACATGGAATCATGTAGATAATTCTACCATCTTTCCATTGATATAAAGAACGCCAAAAACTAAGCTTTGGATCAAAATTTATGCTCATTTGAAAAATTAGGGCAAAATAGGGCCAAAATGGGTTGGTGGGTCGAAAATTTGAAATTTTCCCACTTTTTGCATTTGGGAAAATTTCCCAAAAATCTCCGTGCCCCACTGCTCCTAGTTGCATGTGGCACGATTTGATTTTTGTGGACCCTGCCTGCTTCATTTCCCATCGTTTCGGCCTTTGGAAAATTTTCCAAAAATTCTCTGCCAACTAGATGACTCGAGGACATGTGGCATGATGTGATTCACCGTGGGCATTTGCTCTTAAAAATTTTGTCACTGACCGTCTTCTCTCTGAGCTGGACACGTGGTACAACCCCATTTGACGCGGGCTTGTCTTCTTCATTTTTTGTAGCGGGCTGTCTCTACATTTTTACCGCCACGTGGACACGTGGCATGGTCCTATTGGCTCGGGATTTTGGGGGGGACTTTCTTTTTAAAATTTCCCTCACTTGGGTGAAAAGGATAAAATCCTTTCGCACCTCTAACCCCCACCGCCCGGTGACACGTGGCGGTATGCTATTGGATGTGGGCCTTAGGCTGGAATATTTTACTTGCGCTAACCCTTGGGAAATTTTCCCAACTTATTTCCCTTGGACAAGTGGCACGATCCTATTCACCGGTGAGCCATCGGGCCGAAAATTCCTTCTGAAACCTTGCAAACACTTGGTAAAAATTTTCAATCTTTCCTCCGCCTCCGCCCTTCTGAGGACACATGGCGGTATACCATTGGATGCGAGATTTCCTCGGAGATTTTTCCATGGCACCAATACTTAGAAAAAAATGAAAAATTTCCCCACCTCTGCCACTCCTTCGGCCTAAGGACACGTGGTGCAATGCCATTGGATGCGGGCCCTATGGGCAAAAATTTGTTCACGCCAACCCTTGGGAAAAATTCCCAACTCCTCCCCGCCTGGACACGTGGCTTCTTCCCATTGGCTAGCGGAACTCCCTTAAAAGATTTTTCCATTGCGCCAAACACTTAGTAAAATTTCTAAATTTTCCTCTACCCTCTGCCACTTTATTGTTGACATGGCGTTCTCTAATTGGTCGGGGCTGTCGAGGAAAAACTTCCTACAAAAACTCCACCAAGCCATAACTTCAAAAATACATGGAGTTAGGAGGAAAAATTTACCTTTCTAGAAAGCTGAGAAGGAGCTCTATCCAATAGTGCCATTTTGAGAACATTTTGAGTTCTTGAAAATAAAAAAAATTGACTAAGACACAAGGGAGGAATGAAATGAAGGGAGTTAGCCACAAAATGAGCAAGGGGCTCATTTTGGATAACCCCCACCAAAAATCATCTAACAACAAAGATCCTATCATGTACTATCCCCGATTTACATTTTTATAACCACAAAAGATCAAAATCCATTTGCAAAAGTATGCATAATAGATCAGGATTTCCAATGTCTCTCGTAACATTTGCCTTGTTTTGAGAACTTACCCATGTTTTGAGAAGTGAGAACTTGTTAGAGTTCGGATCCGGGGTGTTGATCATGTTTTCATCAAGGTCTCCATCATAGAATTCCAAGTAAAGAGAAGTACATCTTTACCTCCTTCATCATTACAAGGTTATAAAATAGGTCCTCTTACCTTGGTTTCAAGCACAACCCAAAATAGCTAGGACAAGATCAAATCCTATTGGAGTGCTATCCATTTCTCCACAAACCTGTGTGCTAACTAGACCATATCCCTGGCTACCAACTACATACAACATGGTCTAATCTTTCCTTAAGCTCCATGACATATCTATGGTGTTTCTCGATCAAAAAGGAGAAAAAATTTGGATACCAACAGATCCTGCCATTGGGTCACATGGTGAAGTGGGTATAGGTTTGGGAGTTGGTGTTGGTGTTCATGGTGTGGGGGCGATCTAGATATTTTGGGCATGTTTTGGTTTGGGTTGGGTTTTAAGTTCTGATTTATTAGGTAAGAGTGTAGTGGGTGAGCTGGTTTTAATTTTAGGTGTCACGTTAAGAGGTGGTGTGGTCAACAATATAGAACGATGGTGTGATAAAGAGGGTCGTACCAAAGGCGGGAGAGGATGGGTTATCCAAGGTGATAATATTGGCACTATGGAGGTAGGGGTAGGTGATGGTAGTGGTGATTGGTGCTTGCTAGTAGTTACAGGAAACTTCGTGGGGTTGGGTAGCGAGAGGGGGTGGTGATAAGTGGGGCGGTTGTCGACTTTTGGCTATACAAAGGATAGTCAATTAATTTGTTAGGAGTCGATGGATGAGGGCCCAAGAGAGATGGTAATGGCGAAGGTGGAAAAGAGGTAATGGCGATGCCAATATTGGCGTCTGGGGTGGTTGATATTTCAATTTTAGTAGGGGTGTATTCGTGGTGAGGGGGTGAGAGGGGTAATTAGATCAATTTTTATTGTCGGATGGGTAAGACTAAATGTAGGTCATACCCCGGGATACGAGAGATCGTGGAGGTTAATGGGGGTTGGGAAGTGATGATGTAGATGATGTAGATGATGAAGGTATGTGTATGGTCAGAGGTAATGTGGGAGGTGTTGCAGTCACCTCTATGGGTGGTATAGGTGTAGATGTTGCCACTATTGTAGGGTAAATAGTGGGTGAGTCGGTAGGCAATTTCTGCATCTGTGTAGAGATGGGGATTTGAAGACGTTCCTGAAGTAATGAATGATCAACATACTCCAGGGTCCATCGAATGGGGCAATAAAGAGAGGAAGGGGTGGAGGGTTGATTTGGTGGTGACCCCTCTAAATGGAATGGATATCTGTGAAATAGGGAAGCCCTCTACATCCAATTTGATAGGAATAAGAGATAAGAAGATATCATTTAATGTTGTAGGTGATGGTAATAGGTCAGTTGCATTCAGCATGGGCTCCTCTTTGTGGTGAAGTGTGGGTAAGGTAGATGAAGAAGGATCTTCTTTGATGTGTGGTGAGGTGGAGGAAGGGGAAGGTACTTCTAACTCCTCGGTGAGTATGGAAGTAGGTGTTGACGGTGATTCTTCAAGTATGAGGGTAGGGGGGTCAAAGACATGGTCAAGTATTGTAGATACAATTTCTCGAAGAATATGAATCTATTTGCACTAGATTAACTTCTCACGTAATGGTGAAGATGGAAAAGATCTTGGTGAGGGTAAAGGTAATTTGTCAAGAAGTTCTTACGTAGAGTGCGGTTGAGGGGTATGGTGCAAGCGGTATGGGTAAGACAGCGAAGATGGCATGAAACTCTCGAGTATTATCACTGTCGATGAAAGAATGGTTGTGTTGGGTAGGGGGTATATGATTAGGAAATGTATTTTGGAAGATGTGAAGGTTTTGGTTTGTGGGTGCATTGGGATTTTCCAAAATGAGATCTCCTCTATTAAACATTTCTTGGATAATCGTTTTGAAGCTGATGTAGTTGTTGGTATTGTGCCCTTGGGTACGATGGTAGTTGCAGATTTCATTCTCCCTATACCATGAGGGTATCGGATGGGAAAGATCAAAACCAAGGTGTGGTATGATAGCCGGAAGAGTGATATCCCTTGTGTTCAAGATTTTTCCCGTAATGTAGGGGGTATGGTTCAACAATGGGGGTATATTTCTTTTGTTCATTTTGAAGAGGAAAGTTTGCACTGGCGAGAGATTAGGTGGAGGTTTTGGCAGGTTGGATGGGTGAGACAGGCCAGCTTTCAAGACTACCACATTGGGGGAGCCTTTGGCTCTAGGATAGTTGAGAGGAGCGGTTGGTGGTGTCTTGGAAGTGGAAGAGGGTTCTTGTGGTTTAAATGGAGTGCCTTTGTTACATAATTGAATCCTTTTCTCTTCAATGGCTTGGATTTAAAGCTTTTGGGCCATGGTGAACACCTCGTAAAATGTGTGAAATTTTTGGATTTGTCGTTGGATGAGATGTGTCATGCACAAGCCCATGTAAAAAACTCTATTAGTTCGATGCATGGTAAGGGCATGTGACTTGATTGATCGAGGCCATGCCAACGAGCAACAAAGTCTATGATTGACTCATCATCAAATTGACGCGTGTAGTGTACAAGTCAATCATCTTGAATTTCTTGACTACATTGATGGATAAATTATCCAAAAAGGCTTCGGCCACTTGGTTGAAGGAG
Organism: Taxus wallichiana var. yunnanensis; assembly: GCA_018340775.1. NCBI lineage: Eukaryota > Viridiplantae > Streptophyta > Pinopsida > Cupressales > Taxaceae > Taxus > Taxus wallichiana. The sequence goes on along the minus strand of CM031242.1, from coordinate 776,731,851 downwards.
AAGATAAAGTGCTTAGGTAGGGCACTATACCAATCTAGGGCTGGTCCATTGAGGGAAATAGGAAATGTTCGCAAGAGCAAAGCGTCATCATGAGAAATGAGATAACATGTTTGTCTAAAAGACCTAAGATGTTATTGTGGGTCTTCTTTGGTGTTGAACCGATTGAATTTCGGCATTTCCCAGTGTGGGGTGTATGGGTGGATAGGAACAGAGAAATGAATAGGATCATTAAAAATCTCCTCATAGGTGAGAGATGCCCATGAACCGGAGAGAGATGCTTCTAGTGTTTGCATCTTATCCATCAACATTTTGATAAGATCGGGGGTAGGTTGTGATGAAGGTTGGCTTCCCAAAGGAGGGGGAGGAAGGTATGAATAATATGATGTAGAAGGCATCACTATGTGACAGAATGGCGTACAAATTTTTTTTAGGTATATGTGAGGAGAAGGATGAGGAAGGGTAATATGTTGAATAAGAGGTAAAATATACTAGCAGAGGTTGAAAGTGAGTGTATATAGGAGGGGTCGGAAATGTTTCATTCCTTTTAGAAACAGATAAGGTTAGGGCTAGGAGGAATACACATTTGAGCGTCGAGATGGTGTGCGCGTACCATAGAGAAAGATCGGGTTATTTGCTGAAAGAACTCCTTTTTGTCTTGGAAGGACTACTGCAAATAAGAACACAAGACCACACGATTTTGATTAGACAATAAATGAGGAACTGCCTTGGGCCCAGAAATATAAAACTTCCTTTGAAGGTGGTCGGTTCCCTACTAATATGAATTAACACAAAAGACTGTAAGATATCAATTAAATTGCTTCGTTGAACTGGGTAGGGGAAAGGCTGGTTTTTGGTTATAGTCAGGATAACCGATACCGGTTACTGATAACCGATATCGGTATGGTCTAAGATCTGAAGGTTGGTTGTTTTGTGGGGTGGTTGTGTTGTTTGTAAAAGAATTTGTATATAGGTGATATTAGGAAATAAGGTGATGAGAGGTAGATGAATGATAGTTAGATGCAATGGCACGCTGGGTAGTGGATTCAGGAATGGATTTATGAGGACTGTGATTCAAAAAGCATAAGAAATGTTATAACAGAGGACATGCAAGATGTGACTTACTGGTTTTTGACGAAGATGCAAGTTGATCTCCTTTGCTGCAAACTCTTCTGGTTTCTCCACTCGTCTCTGCTCGGTCAAGTGAAGATCTGGACTCTCTTGATCACTCCCAAATGATCTCTGTTGATTCAAAAATCCTTCCACCTTTGATTTTGGTTCGGGGAGCCCATTTACAGGGAACCGATGGCGGTTACGTAACCGACGGCGGTCGAGTAGGAACCGGCATCGGTGAGGAAAAAGTAGGCTATTTTTAGTAAAATAGCCCACCTTCCCTGCTTTTCTCCCGAGAGATCAGTTGCGGGCTTGGTCAAGTGACTAGAAGGTCGGTTTTGGGTGCGAGAAAGGGGTCCTTAGTCATGGGTGTAGATGTGGACCAAGTTATAGGTCTTAATTAGGTTAGTTTAGGGTTAGGGCTAGGTCATGATGAGGTGGCAAAATGAGGTGGCAGGTAAGGTGATGTGGATTTATCAATTACAAGGTAATTAACAAATAATTGTGTAAGGTTTAGGTGATGAGGTTAGATTGCAAGATGAGATGCGGGTCACAAAGGGGTCGTAAGACACAAATTTGGTGTCTACATTAGCCCCTTATTGTCGTGTAGCTTGTTTTGTAAAGCTGCACGGACAATAATATGAAGTGGTTTCCCCTGTTAAGGGTATAGGTAATCCCCCTCAAATCTATCACAGATTGAGTGAACGGGAAATCAGGGATAGGGTTGATAAAGGGTAAATGGTGTAGAGGGGATGGTAAGGTGGTGGGGTAGGTCCAAGGAAGCAGACGCATGTTGAAATGCAATAGTATGACTAGGGTACATGATTTGACGAGCAAACCAGCAATGCATAGGCAAAGGTCGATAGTTTATCCAAACAAGGGTGATATAATCCTGGTATCCAAGGCATAGGAAGTAGCTCCAGGGTATATAACAGGTAAGGTACAGGAACGTTTAGGCATGTTCGGCAGTACCAAATGGCTGGTTTGGTTGAGATAAATGTCACGGTCTGGAGTGCAGGCAAAGTTGGTCGACAGATCAAGTCAAGGACCCTAATTATGCTAAAACACGAACAGGTGAGCTCGATTGGACAAAAAACTACAGGATGGGTGGATAAGAGTGTATGTTGGTGATGTTGGGTAAGGTATGGAAGTGGTACGGCCTTGGGTCGGGCCAAATGGTTGGGGTGCGGCCTTGGGTCGGGCCGGATGGGTAGGGTGAGGCCTTGGGTCGGGCCAAATGGGTAGGGTGAGGCCTTGGGTCGGGCCGGATGGTTAGGGTTGCGGCCTTGGGTCGGCCGGATTAGTAAGGTGAGGCCTTGGGTCGGGCCGGATGGTTAGGGTTGCGGCCTTGGGTCGGGCCAAATGGGTAAGGTGAGGCCTTGGGTCGGGCCAAATGGTTAGGGCGAGGCCTTGGGTCGGGCCGGATGGGTAGGGTGAGGCCTTGGGTCGGGCCAAATGGGTAGGGTGAGGCCTTGGGTCGGGCCGGATGGTTAGGGTTGCGGCCTTGGGTCGGGCCGGATTAGTTGGTTGAGGCCTTGGGTCGGGCCAAATGGGTAAGGTGAGGCCTTGGGTCGGGCCGGATGGTTAGGGTTGCGGCCTTGGGTCGGGCCAAATGGGTAAGGTGAGGCCTTGGGTCGGGCCGGATGGGTAGGGTTGCGACCTTGGGTCGGGCCGGATGGTTAGGTTGCGGGCCTTGGGTCGGTCCTGATTAGTTGGTTGAGGCCTTGGTCGGGCCGGATTAGTTGTTGAGGCCTTGGGTCGGGCCAGATTAGTTGGTTGAGGCCTTGGGTCGGGCCAAATGGTTGGTTGCGGCCTTGGGTCGGGCCGGAGTAGTTGGTTGAGGCCTTGGGTCGGGCCAAATGGTTGGTTGAGTTGCGCCTTGGGTCGAGCCAAATGGTTGGTTACGGACCTTGGGTTGGGCCATTAGTTGGTTGAGGCCTTGGTCGGGCCTTGGATTAGTTGGTTGAGGCCTTAGGTCAGGCCGGATTAGTTGGTTGAGGCCTTGGTTGAGCCAAATGGTTGGTTGCGGCCTTGGGTCGGGCCGGAGTAGTTGGTTGAGGCCTTGGGTCGGGCCAAATGGTTGGTTACGGCCTTGGGTCGGGCCGGAGTAGTTGGTTGCGGCCTTGGTCGGTGGTTGGTTGCGGCCTTGCGTTAGGTGGAGTAGTTAGTTTTGCGGCCTTGGTCGAAAAAAATGGCTAAAGAGCAATGGAACATATAGGCGATGTGGTAAATAGGCAATGTGGTGGGAAAGAGAAAGTAGTGAATAAGGGAAAAAAGTTGGGTAAAAAGGAAGAAACCGATATCGGTTATCTATAACCGGTACCGGTTAGATAACCGACGCCGGTTCCTTAGGGCACGCTTTGACCGGTATCGGTTCGATGTGAAAAACCTATAAAAAGAAAAATACGGCCGGTCATTGTCACTTGTCTAATTTGAAAATCGATTTGAGTTGTCTGACGTGGAGAGTGGAGATTGGAGCATTTGGTGCGTGAGGTGGCGTTATTTGACTGGAGGAGTGAGTTGTTAGCGGGCCCGAGTGAGGAGGAGGCAGTAGGTGATTGGTTGAGGACCCAGAAGAGGACATTTGGAGCCATGGCACAGCCAGGAGGAGCAGGAGGAGCTGGACCAGCTGGACCACCACCACCCATCCCACCACGATGACGTGTCGTCATACCGGTAGGTTCGAA